>CAMZMU010000050.1:14684254-15884254 GCA_947311845.1 Poa pratensis | reverse complement strand
GTTTTGCTGATCATATCTGTGTTCCAAAAAGTGGATTTGAAGTTTATGTTGAACCTGTTAAACAATCTATTGTTGTTCCTAAAGTTATTAAACAGGTTGAACCAATGTCATCTGTGACAATTGAGGAGTATGTTGAACCACCTCCATTTCCAAACCAAGTTAAGGAGAATTTACTTAAAGCTGTTACTAACAAGAGTAACAAAAGATGTTCTCAGCCTTATGAACAGGTGGAAGTCAACACTCAAATTTCTGTTATCAAGCAACTAAATGAAGAAGACCCAGTGGATGTTTATCTATGTGAAGATGCTACCAAAGTCATCAAAGGTAATTCGGCCAAAGTTGGGAAACCTGTTATATCATGCTCTATTGGGACTTCAAGTTATCATGGTCTATGTGATATTGGAGCAAGTATTAGTGTCATTCCATATTCTCTTTATCTTGAGATCAAGCCTGATATTGATCCCATTGTTATGGAAGAGACAGGTATGACAATTCAACTTGCTAATAAAGATTATATTAGTCCATTTGGAATTGTTAGAGATGTTGAAGTATTGGTTGGCAAAATAAAATACCCTGCTGATTTTATTGTGCTTGGTTGTCCTCAAGATTCATTTTGTCCTATCATTTTTGGTAGACCTTTCTTACATACTGTTGGTGCTGAAATTAATTTGCCTAAAGAGAAAGTGTTTATTAAATGTGCTGGTGAGAAACTTGAATTTAACTTTTCCAAATTTGCTGATAAACATGTTGAGAAAGAGCCAATTCCTAATAATTTAATTGAAACTCTTGCTCATATAGCTGTAGCTTCAACTGATGTTGTAGAACGTTATATGCTTAATCAAGATGAACCATTTAATGATGAGGAAAAAGAGGCTTTGGAACAAATATTATGGCAACAACCACCACAATTACAATTGCATATCCCACCTGATAATTTAGGAGTGCTACCACCACCTAAAGGGGATCCTAGTTTTGAATTGAAACCTTTGCCTGCAAATCTGAAATATGCATATTTGGATGAGAAGAGCATATATCCTGTCATTATTAGTGCTAACCTTTCAGCTGAAGAGGAAGAGAAATTACTTGATGTGCTAAAAGCTCACCGACCAGCCATTGGATACTCTCTTGATGATCTTAAAGGTATAAGCCCCGCTCTATGTATGCATAAAATTAATCTGGAGGAAGATGCAAAACCTGTTGTTGATTTTCAACGCCGCCTCCATCCAAAAATGAAAGAAGTGGTAAGGAAAGAGGTAATAAGACTTATTGAAGCTGGTATCATTTATCCTATAGCTGACAGTAAGTGGGTTAGTCCTGTTCATTGTGTTCCTAAAAAGGGTGGAATGACTGTTGTTCCAAATGAAAAGGATGAACTTGTGGCTCAACGTACTGTAGTTGGTTATAGGATGGTTATTGATTTCAGAAAATTGAATAAAGCAACTCGAAAAGATCATTATCCATTGCCATTTATTGATCAAATGCTAGAAAGGTTGTCTAAACACTCTCACTTTTGCTATCTAGATGGTTATTCAGGTTTCTCGCAAATTCCTGTCCATAAGGATGATCAAGAAAAGACCACTTTTACTTGCCCATATGGTACTTTTGCTTACAGGAGAATGCCATTCGGTTTATGTAATGCTCCTGCTACTTTTCAAAGATGCATGAATGCTATATTTGCTGATTATATTGAAAAGATAATGGAGGTTTTTATGGATGATTTTTCTGTGTATGGTACTTCCTTCGATAATTGCTTGTTCAACCTTAACAAAGTTTTACAGCGTTGTGAAGACCAACACTTGGTTCTTAATTGGGAGAAGTGTCACTTCATGGTTACTGAGGGTATAGTTCTTGGGCATAAGATTTCTGGAGAAGGAATAGAAGTTGATCCAGCAAAGATTGAAGCTATTGAAAAACTACCATATCCAAGGGACCTCAAAGGTATAAGAAGTTTTCTTGGGCATGCAGGTTTTTACCGTAGGTTCATTAAGGATTTCTCCAAAATATCAAAACCTCTAACCAATCTTCTGCAAAAGGATGTTCCTTTCTCTTTTAATGATGATTGCATTGAGTCCTTTAATATTTTGAAGAATGCTTTAATCACTGCTCCCATTATTCAACCTCCTGATTGGAACTTGCCTTTTGAAATTATGTGTGATGCTAGTGATTATGCAGTTGGGGCTGTTTTGGGCCAACGTGTTGATAAGAAACTGAATGTTATTTATTATGCTAGTAGAACACTTGATGCTGCTCAAAAGAATTATGCTACAACTGAGAAAGAATTTTTAGCAGTACTGTTTGCTTGTGACAAGTTTAGACCTTATATTACTGATTCAAAAGTCACAATACATACTGATCATTCTGCTATTAAATACTTGATGAATAAGAAAGATGCTAAGCCTAGACTAATAAGATGGGTACTTCTATTGCAAGAATTTGATTTACACATTGTTGATAGGAAAGGGGAGGATAATCAAGTTGCTGATCATCTCTCTAGGATGGAAAGCATACCTGATGATCCTATTCCTATTAATGATAGCTTTGTTAATGAACAACTTGCAATTGTTAATGTTTCTAGTGCTAAAGTTGCATCTCCTTGGTTTGCCAACTATGCAAATTTTATTGTTGGTAAAGTTTTGCCTCCACACTTCACTTCTCAACAAAGAAAGAAATTCTTTTATGATCTTAGACATTATTTTTGGGATGATCCTTTCCTCTATAAGAAAAGTGTGGATGGTATTATTAGACGTTGTGTACCTGAGCATGAACAACAGGCTATTATAAGAGATTGTCATGACAGTCCCTATGGAGGGCATCATGCAGGAGATCGCACAGGAGCAAAGGTATTACAATCTGGTTTCTATTGGCCTACTTTATTTAAGGACTGTGCTGAATATGTTAAATCTTGTGATAAATGTCAAAGAGTAGGAAACATTGGTAGGAGGAATGAAATGCCTATGAATTATTCATTGCCACTTGAACCATTTGATGTGTGGGGTTTTGACTTTATGGGTCCTTTCCCAGAATCAAAGACAAAGCATACTCACATTTTGGTTGCAGTTGACTATGTTACAAAGTGGGTGGAAGCAATTCCAACCAAAAGTGCAGATCATGCCACAGCAATGAAGATGCTCAAGGACATCATTTTCCCCAGGTTTGGTGTTCCTAGGTTCTTAATTACTGATGGTGGTTCTCATTTCTTGCATGGTGTTCTTAGAAAAACTTTGGCAAAATATGATGTTAACCATAGAATTGCATCTCCTTATCATCCTCAAACAAGTGGGCAAGTTGAATTAAGCAATAGGGAAATTAAACTCATTTTGGAAAAGACAGTGAATAAGTCTAGATCTGATTGGCCAATTAAGATTAATGATGCTTTGTGGGCTTATAGAACTGCTTTTAAAAATCCTATGGGAATGTCTCCTTATAAAATGGTTTATGGAAAAGCTTGTCACTTACCTGTTGAACTAGAACATAAAGCTAGATGGGCTATTAAACAACTGAACTTTGATTTTAAAACTGCGGGAGAAAAGAGAATTCTTGACCTAAACCTACTTGACGAATGGAGAAATGAAGCTTATGAAAGTGCCAGGATGTTTAAAGAAAAAGTTAAGATTTGGCATGACAAGAAAATTAAGAAAAAGGAATTCAAAGTAGGTGATCAAGTTTTATTGTACAACTCTCGTTTCAAGTTTTCTGCAGGGAAGCTAGCTTCAAAGTGGCAGGGACCATTAGTGATACAGGAGGTGTACCGTTCAGGAGCTATCCGTCTTCACGGTGACATGAAAGGTAAACCTCATGTAGTCAATGGACAACGCCTTAAACCTTATATTGCAGGAAAGAGCTTCATCGGAAGGGTGGAGGAGTTGAATTTACAAACACCGGAGAGGTAATTGAGAGAAACCGTGCAGTTCAGAAACCCTAAATCAATAGAAGGTAACTTTGTGTTGGAAAGTTTCTCGGAATTGCATAAAATTTTACGGAGGTCAATTTTTATGGAAATCATCGTATGGGACAAGAAAACTGGACGAAACGGAGACCCGAGGGAGAAAAGAGAGGGGCCCACGCGGCCCATGTACCTGGCCGCGTGGGGCTATCCCTTTTCCACCTCGGAGTCCTTTTTCGTCTCGTTTTCGATCCCGACGCTTCGCCTTGACCCAAAAACCTCAATATATACCCCTCTCTGTCGATCTAATCTCGCACCGAGCGTTCTCGAGCGATTCTTTCTTTTGCTGTTTCTGCCTGTCAGGTTTTTAGCCATGTCTTCGGGAGACTCCTACCAATGCTCCTCCATGGACGACGATGATGATGAACTCGATGGGTACAGCCCCACGTCCATATGGAGGAGGAATAGGAAGAGGAAGGACTACTCCGACGATGAAGACTACAAGCTTGATGAAGAGGAGATGGACAAGCAAGAAGCTGAAGAAGAAGAGCACAAGCCCTCCGTCGACATCGCGCCCTTGGCGACAGCACCTCCATCACCCATTGCTGTTGCCGGCGTGAGGGTGAACCACTCTCTTGGAAACAAGAGGCGGGCGCGCGCATGCAGACCGGAGGGAAGGTTCCCAGGCACTTCCTTGCGAGCAAAAACGTAGCTTCTACTCTTATTGACAGGGAATTTCAGCGCACCACTCAAGAGAACTATCCTGGTGAATGGGATCGCAAGATCCCCAACAAGAAGGTGCCAAGCCCGAGTGGAAGCCTTGCAAAGAGTCGGTGGAGAAGAATCTCATGCAAAAACTGGGAGAAGCCGCAAAAGAGTTCGAAAAAGCTTACAACCTCATGATGAAGATCATTGGGGATCTTGAAGATAATTATTATGAAGGCAATGTGAAAGAAGAGAGGGAGTTCTAGCAAGACACCAAGCTTGGGGGAGTTCCATCTAGTCTTTCTCTTTATCAATCTATCATATCTATCTAGTCATGGTGTGCTTTGCTTTTATCGATTAGTTATCAATATCTCTTAGGCGTGTGTGAGCTCATGGAGCATTATCATGTATCCCTATCTTATGGTTTATCAATGAATATTAAAGTATGGTGTCATCCATGATTCTCTTGTTTGGGGATTTATGGGTAACACTCATGCAAATGAGCGTGGCATATTTAGAATTTCAATCACATCTTGCCTTGAAATTAATTAACTTGAGTATGTTGGACAATTATAGAATTATCTCAATATAGAAGAAGTAAAAAGACTTGTGAATTAATAGTTTGAGGTTAAGATATAGTCTTGTAGGATAAGAAGTTGAGAAGACTTAATGAAAAGGATATAAAACACTCTTGTTACAACCTAGTATCTTTTGAGCAAATTAATGATCATGGATATTTCAATACTTATGCTCTTGAATGTGAATGAAAGGAAGGCACCTGAAATTTCAGCTAGCCATGGAAAGTGTAAGAAAAGGGTTGTGTAGAGCATGGGAACTTGATTGAGATATCCATGACTAAAGTTTGCACTAGTTACTAGTCAAGCAAGAGTGATAACAATTTTTATATCTATCTGTCTTTTCATTTGTCTTCTTTTGAACTTGTTATCCAATGAGAGTTTATCTTGTCTTTGAATTTCAGCAAAGTATAAAAGATTATAATGCTTGCCATGAAGAGCAAAAGCATGTGAAAAACAATATGATTCGATTGTCCAACATACAATGGTTATTTGCTTTCAAAAGTAAGGGGTGATTGCTAGAGTTCTACTTATGTTGCCCTCATATGTATGAGTTTTAGATCATTAATCTTATCTTGCAATTGAATATGATGATGATACAATGCCCGTATTTATTTATCAACCATAAGTCCATTGATGCATGTAATGATCTATGTCCTTACTTACTCGAGGACGAGTAAAGGTTTAAGCTTGGGGGAGTTGATACGTGCATTTTATATCATCATTTATATAACTTTTAGTATCATACTAGAATGTTATTTGCATGATTATATGATTGTTTCTACATGTTTTAGATGATTTTGGGGACTTTCATACAAAGTCCCTATTTTTGGTATTTAATTTCTGGGAGGCAGAAAACCTCCTTTTTCTTGTCTTTAATGTTTCAGGAGCTACAGGACCTCAAATAATAAAAGGAAAAATACTGCGTCAGTTTTTCATCGGGAGAAAGGCAGAGGGAAGAAGACCGAAGAGAGGAGAGCCACGAGGGCCAAATGGGGGTGGCCCACGCGGCCCATGTACCTGGCCGCGTGGGACCACCCAAACTGGCCTCGGGCACCTCCTCGCCTGGGGCTTTTTAGACGCCTTCGTCTCGCCCGAAAAGTAACGCCCTAATTTTTCCAAGTCCATCCGAGGTCGCGGCGGCGGCGAAACTCCTGATCCCTTCCGAGGGGGGTCAGATCCTGCTGCTCCGGAACTCCGGAGAAGGGGGAAATCATCGTCATCGTCATCACCTCTCCTCCTTGGCGTGGGAGGAGGCCTCTACATCATCACCCCCATCAAGACCAGCACCATCACCATCATCATCACCGTGATCCACTCCGTTCCCCTCGCAGTTTGAGAGTTGCTATACCCTAGATACTTGTCTTGTGCTACTATTCATGTTTGTGATTGAGTACTTGTCATTATTTGGTGGTGAAGTTATAATTTCAGATTGTGTTGTACCACTTATGCCACTGATTATGATCATGTTCGCACGTTGTGAGTAGTTCCCGTATGTTCCTGAGGGCATAGGATGAATTGGCATGATTTATATATGACATGTGTTGGTATTTTGTCAAGAGTTTATCTTTTATGTGATTCTATGATGGTGTTGTGCGAACGTCGACTGCACAACACTTCACCTTTATGGGCTCATAGGAGAACACCGTAGTGTAATGAATTGATGGAGACTTGGGAGGACACGTAAACCTGAGACCGAGTCATGAAGTTATATTATGAGGGTATTAGTATCGGGGACCTTAGAGTGTAATGCTATGGTGGGACTTTAGTCTTAATAATTCTTGTGCAGTCATTTGCTTGGCCACATGATCCATCATAAGGGGTTGTAGTTTATTTATTTAGCTATACCTAATTATGGCTCCGTCCAAAGAGGATTAAAACTTGACAAGATATTCAACGTGTTGTTTAATAAATCTCTATGCCTAGCATCATCCATGCCGCCCTCGGGAACGTTTGCCACATATAAGTTACACATCACTTGAGCTTGTCCTCTTGCCACATAAGAGGATTGGGCTTTCTCTCTTTGAGAGCTTTCACTTGCTACTATCTGTTATCTGCTTGCAATTATACAACTGAAAATACCAAAAACATCTGCATCTTTTATTGTTTTATTTATCAATCTTACTAACCAATACCTTCAGCTCCTCGTGGGTTCGACAACCTTTTCTAATTGAAAGGTACTACAATTGATCTCCTGCACTTGGGAGCCATCAGCATAGTATAGATCCTGGCTAGTTTAAGGTTATCGTTGTTAGGAAAAATTTTCTTTTATGCCTACGATCCCCTTCAGTGGTATCAGAGCCGATCTATGCGTAGATATAGCTGTACGCTTTAGAACCCGTGTTTATCACGGGGCATCGTTCTTTTATTTGCTACCCTCTAGCGTGCACTTGCATTTCCGGCGGCATTGAGTTGATGAAGCGGCCCGGACCGACCTTACGCGTAGGCTTACGCGAGACTGGTTCCACAACTGACATACGGCTCGTACCGTATATGTGGCTGGCGGGTGTCTGTCTCTCTCTCTTTAGTTGGTCTTGCATTTTCAATGGAGGGCCCGAAAGGGATAAATAAACATGCAATTATTTGATCGTTGTTGTGGTCATAGGTTCGTAGGTATGAAGCGGTTCTATTTACGACAGCCCCTAGCCACGTAAAATATGCAAAAGATAAAGTAGAGAGCGTCTGACTTTATTTTGCAGGGGCAATATGATATGGTCAACGTAGGTTTATTAAATTGTTTATAAACTGTGGGCGCGAAGGAGACCATCGGCGCAAGACTATATCATGTCGCATTACATTTGATGTTTTGAGTGCATCTTATATTGTGTATATATATATAGTTATATATTAGTTACACGGCGGTAATAATATAAGATGATCCCTCCAAAATACCATTAGTGTTCTCCCTTTGGCGTGCACCACCAAGAAAGTTCTACGTTATGAGGCAGGCCGTGACGATCGGGTGTCATACATATCGTCGTTCGCATACAGTGGGTGTAAGACATGTTTACACAAGCGTTTACGCTGGAGGTTATAATGGCGAGCCTAGCATGTACAGACATGGCCTCGGAACACGGTGACCGAAAGGTCGAGCATGAGTCACAGAGTTGTTGTGATTGACATTCCGATGTCTACCTTTGAAGTTGTGTTGCCGGCTCTGACGATGAGGGGTTGCACAATGGATTAGGGTCGTGTAATCACTAAAATGATTAGAGGGATATTCGTTTGAGTGGGAGTTCTTGTAGTTTATTTTCTAAAAACTTGAACTCAATTAAATTTATGAATAAAGTCTTATGTTTTTGCAAATTCCATTGTAGATGTCTCGCCCCACCTTTAACCTAGGCCTGTTCCTTGAGAAAGAAAAGCTTAAGACCAATGGGTCTAACTTCATGTCCTGGTTCCACAACCTGAAGATCCTCCTCACTTCCCGCAATGTGGCCTACATCTTGAAGGCCGCCATAGGTGATAAGCCCGCAGACACCGCCTCTGAAGATGAGAAGAATGTCTATAAGTTGAAGGCGGAAGTTTCCTCTTATGTCCAGATGGGCATGCTCTTTGCCATGGAGGCTGACCTGCAGAACCATTTTGAGAACAAGAGTGCTTATGAGATAATCACTGAACTCTTAGTTGTTTTTGCACCACAAGTCATGGCTGAGAGGTTTGCTGCTACTCAGCAGTTCTTCTCAGCCCAGATGGAAGAGCATGGTAACATAAGCGAGCACTTAGCCAAGATGTCTGGCTGCGTTCAGCTCCTGAATTATCTGGAATGTGGAATTCCAGATGAGCTGGTTATTGATAGGGTGCTGCAATCGTTGTCCCCTAGCTATAAAGACGCGGTCATGAACTACTGCATGGAAGGGACGCCAAAATCCCTGCCAGAAGTTCTGACAATGCTTGAAGTTGCCGAACTGGAAGTCAAGATGGAAAAGATGGTGCTGACTGTCAAACCAAAGGCACGTAACTGCTTCTTCTGCGGAGGCGATGATCACTGGAAGAATAGCTGCCCCAAGTACCTGGCAAAGAAAGGCAAGATTGCCGGGAAAGAGAAAGGTATATGTGATATACATGTTATTGATGTTTACCTTACATGCGCCCGGAGTAATACCTGGGTATTTGATACCGGCTCTGTTGCTCACATTTTTAACTCTCGGGTGGAGTTGCAGAATAAACGGCGCCTGGCGAAGGATGAGGTGACGATGCGTGTCGGCAATGGATCAAAATTTGACGTGGTGGCTGTCGGCACTCTCCCTCTTCATCTACCATCGGGATTAGTTTTGGTTTTAAATAAATGTTATTTTGTACCGTCTCTGAGTGTAAACATTATAAGTGGTTCTTGCTTGTTGCAAGACGGATATTCATTCAATTCAGTACCAAGTGGTTGTGCTATTTCGATGAATGATATCTTTTATGTTGATGCTCCTGTGAATAATGGTTTATTCCTGCTGAATCTCGATCGTGGTACTCACATTCATAACGTAGATGCCAAGAGGATTAAACTTAGTGGCGATACCGCCATGTATATGTGGCATTGCCGTCTCGGTCATATTGGTATAAAGCGCATGAAGAAACTCCATACTGATGGACTTTTAGACTCGTTGGATTTTGGATCCCTCGATACATGCGAACCGTGCCTCATGGGCAAGATGACCAAGACACCGTTCAATCGTTTCATGGAACGGGCGTCGGACTTGTTGGGAGTCATACATACAGATGTGTGTGGGCCAATGAGCGTGTCGACACGCAATGGTTATCGTTACTTTGTCACCTTCACCGATGACTTGAGTAGATATGGGTATATCTATTTGATGAAACACAAGTCTGAAACGTTTGAAAAGTTCAAAGAATTTCAAAGTGAAGTTGAAAATCAACTCAGCAAGAAAATCAAGCACCTTCGATCCGATCGTGGTGGCCAATATTTGAGTTTTGAGTTTGGCATACATCTGAAGGCCTGTGGCATTGTGCCGCAACTTACGCCGGCTGGAACACCACAACATAACGGTGTGTCCGAGCGACGTAATCGTACCCTATTAGATAGTGTCCGGTCTATGATGTCTCTTACCGACTTGCCCGTATCATTTTGGGGATATGCGTTAGAAACAGCCGCATTCATTTTAAATAAGGCTCCGTCCAAATCCGTAGAAACGACACCGTATGAGATATGGCATGGCAAGAAACCCAAATTGTCGTTCCTGAAGGTCTGGGGTTGTGAGGCATACGTTAAGAAACTACAGCCCGACAAACTCGAACCGAAATCGGAGAAAGTCGTCTTTGTAGGGTATCCGCGGGAAACCATAGGATACACCTTCTACAACCAAGCCGAGGGCAAAACGTTTGTCGCGAAGAACGGCACCTTTCTCGAGAAGGAGTTTCTCGCCAAAGGAGTAAGTGGGAGGAAAATAGACCTCGACGAGATAGTTGACCCTGAACTCGAAATTCCGAGTGGCGCAACGGAAACTGTTCCGGAACCGTCCTCCACAGATGGAGTGGGAGAAAATGTCGAGGATGCTATTCTACCTCGTAGGTCTGGAAGGACACGTGCCACACCAGAGTGGTACGGCAACCTGGTCTGCACCGTCATGTTAATTGAACAAGACGAACCTACGAACTACAAAGAGGCTATGGAAGGGCCCGAGTCCGAGAAATGGCTTAAAGCCATGAAATCCGAAATAGGATCCATGTATGACAACAAAGTATGGACTTTGATGGAGATTCCCGAAGGGCGCAAGGCTGTCGAGAATAAATGGATTTTTAAGAAGAAGACTGATGCTGACGGTAATGTGACCGTCTATAAAGCTCGGCTTGTCGCAAAGGGTTTCCGACAAGTTCATGGAATTGACTACGATGAAACGTTTTCACCGGTAGCGATGCTAAAGTCTATTCGGGTTTTGCTAGCACTTGCTGCATATTACGATTATGAAATATGGCAGATGGATGTCAAAACAGCGTTCCTAAATGGCAACATTGAGGAAGAGTTGTATATGGTACAACCTGAAGGTTTTGTCGATCCAGAAAATGCTGGCAAGGTATGCAAACTTCAGCGTTCCATTTATGGACTGAAGCAAGCATCTCGGAGCTGGAATCTCCGCTTTGATGAGGTGATCAAAGGTTTTGGATTTATCCAAAATGCGGAAGAGACCTGCATTTACAAGAAAATGAGTGGGAGCTCGGTTGTGTTCCTAGTTCTATATGTGGATGATATATTACTAATTGGGGATAATGTGGATCTTCTGAATAGCGTGAAGAAATATTTAAACAGTAAATTTTCGATGAAGGACTTAGGAGAAGCTGCATACGTATTGGGCATTAAAATCTATCGTGATAGATCAAGGCGTCTATTAGCATTAAGTCAGAGTACTTATCTTGATAAGATACTGAAACGGTTCGGTATGGAGACGGCAAAGAAAGGTTCTCTGCCTGTCATCAAGAATAAGGTATTGAGAAAGTCTCAGTGCCCTGTGACGGCACATGATAAAGCCGAGATGGCGAAACATCCCTATGCCTCAGCCATAGGTTCGATAATGTATGCCATGTTAAGTACTCGACCAGATGTAGCGTTGGCTCTTAGTTTGACGAGTCGGTTCCAAAGTAATCCTGGAAAGGATCATTGGATAGCTGTTAAGAACATTCTTAAGCATCTCAAGAAGACAAAGGAAATGTTCCTTGTGTATGGGACTGTGAGGAAGAACTTGGCGTAACAGGTTACGTTGATGCAAGTTTCTGCACAGATCCAGATGACTCAAAGTCACAGACAGGATATATTTTCAAGGTGAACGGTGGCGCTGTAAGCTAGAGAAGCGGGAAGCAACCTATAGTGGCCCAATCTACAATGGAATCGGAGTACATTGCTGCTTCGGAAGCCGCGAATGAAGCTGTATGGCTGAGGAAGTTCATCATCGAACTTGGAGTGTTCCCTAGCGCGCAAGACCCCGTAACCCTCTACTGCGAAAACACGGGTGCTATTGCTAACGCGAAGGAACCTGGGTCTCACTCAACTGCCAAACATATTCTCCGACGCTTCCATGTGATACGACAGTATGTACAGGAAGGCGATGTGAAGATTTGCAAAGTGCATACGGATCTGAATGTGGCAGATCCCCTGACAAAGCCTCTTCCACTAGACAAGCATGTAAAACACCAGAATGCTATGGGTGTTAGGCTTTTACCAAGTTGTAATCTAGAATAAATTGTACTCTAGTGCAAGTGGGAGACTGAAGGAGATATGCCCTAGAGGCAATTAATAAAGTGTTTTATTTATCATATCTCATTTGTTCATAATACGTTTTTGTATCATGCTATAGCTGTATTAAGCGGAAACATTAATACACGTGTGGTACGTAGACAACCAGGTCCCTAGTAGCCTCTACGTGACTAGTCCATTGTGCAATCGATGATCGAGGTTTCCGATTATGTGACAACGGTGTCAGTTGACAATGGAGTCATATCGTTGGTTGAATGATGTGATGGGCATACCCAATATTTGTAGGACGTAGTCATTACGCTTTTGACCGTGAGATCAACTCTTATCGCTATTCCTGGAAGATGCTTTGATTGCATCAAACGTCATTGCTTATATAGTATGACAATAACGGTGTCCCTCTCGGTATCGGAAGGGAGTATGTTGAGATGAGGGATCAAGAGCGCGATTTGCCAATCCGCATAGCAGGATAGATACTCCTGGGCCCACTCGGTGAGATTATGTCAAATAAGCTTGCAAGCATGTGACTAGGTCATGGGGACATATTATCACGGATGAGTAGAAGATGGTGTTGTCGATAACGAGGTCAAGCTAGGTATCATGATATCTATGAACGAGTCTCGGACATGCTAAGTATCGCCAGACAAAAGGTTTAAGACTCGACGTCTAGGTTCCAACGACAAAGTTATTTCGTTATCTCACAGGGATTAATTCTGGGTATCCAAGGTCCACGAATTAATCATTAATCGGAGAGCGTGTCTCGATTATGTCTGGCGAGATCTCGAACCGCTAGGGTAACACACTTAAGGGAGGATGACATTTATAATAGATGGAAATAGAAGAGAAAATAAAAGAGAACACCGGAAATCTTCCGGGAGAGTTTCGATGGAGATCGGAGAGCGACGAAATAGTTTTCGGAGCTGGAATTAATTAGATAAAATGTATTTGATATTAATTAGTTGAATTAATGATTAAATATATTTTTTATTTAATTAAATTCAAATTTAAAAGGCATTAAAAGCTAAATGGGCCTTAGAGACCCATTAGGGGAAAATCCCAAAAGGGAAAAGAAAAAAAAGGGAGGGAGAAGGGCCAGCCGCCCTAGGTGGGCCGAATGGGACCCACCTAGTGGCCGGCTGCCTCCTTGGCCGGCTAGGCCATGTGGGGATTAGTCCCACATGGCTTAGCCAAGGGAGATGGTCTCCCCCCTCCACCTATATATATGGGTGCCCCTTGCCTTTGGAAAACACACCAATTTCTCTCTCTCTCTCCCGTTTAATCGTGACTCCGCAATTGGAGTCGTGTACGGGGTGAGTGTTTCTCCACCATAAGCACACCGCCGTGCTGCTGGATTTCCGATCCAAGTCTTCCGCTGCTCGTCCCTGGATTGGAGCCCGGAGGAAGTCATCTTCGCCGTACATGTGCGATTCCCTGCGAGGTGCCACGCCTGTGGTGCTCGGAGGTCTTCTTCCTCTACACGACCTTGAGGTCGGCTTCGTCGGCTTCATCGACAACGCTTATGCGGAGCGTGATCCCCACTTTTCGGTCTACAAGGGTATGTATATCGATCTCCTGCGTATTACTATATCTGCATAGTATAGATCCTGGCTAGTTTAAGGTTATCGTTGTTAGGAAAAAATTTGTTTTCTGCCTACGATCCGCTTCAGTGGTATCAGAGCCGATCTATGCGTAGATATAGCTGTACGCTTTAGAACCCGTGTTTATCACGGGGGCATCGTTCTTTTATTTGCTACCCTCTAGCGTGCACTTGCATTTCCGGTGGCATTGAGTTGATGAAGCGGCCCGGACCGACCTTACGCGTACGCTTACGCGAGACTGGTTCCACAACTGACATACGGCTCGTACCGTATATGTGGCTGGCGGGTGTCTGTCTCTCTCTCTTTAGTTGGTCTTGCATTGTCAATGGAGGGCCCGAAAGGGATAAATAAACATGCAATTATTTGATCGTTGTTGTGGTCATAGGTTCGTAGGTATGAAGCGGTTCTATTTACGACAGCCCCTAGCCACGTAAAATATACAAAAGATAAAGTAGAGAGCGTCTGACTTTATTTTGCAAGGGCAATATGATATGGTCAACGTAGGTTTATTAAATTGTTTATAAACTGTGGGCGCGAAGGAGACCATCGGCGCAAGACTATATCATGTCGCATTACATTTGATGTTTTTGAGTGCATCTTATATTGTGTATATATATAGGGGACAACAAGAAAAAGCACGCGCTCCACGTAAGGATCCAACGCTCGCTTTCCGGCCGCACGACAATCCAACACGTGGCGACCAGACGCGCGCGCGTCGGACCGCCGAGACGCAAGCGTGCTAGCTGGATCGATCCGTGACTCGCGAGCGAGCGAGGGAGCTAGCTAGCTATCTGGATCGATCGATCCGAGCGAGGCAGCTAGCTAGCTGCACCGATCCGGAGAGAGCGAGGGTGCAAGCTAGCTAGACGTATTTCTGCGTAATATTTTGTAGATTTTTTAGTACGTGTTAACATGCACCGAAAAAATGCACTACCTTATTCGAATCAGTGCACCGCGCTGCAAAAAAAATGCAGTGTATTGTCAAAAAGGCAGTACACGGCAAAAAAAAAACAGTGCACTGCTCCATTTAATTCAGTGCACCCTAAAAGAGAAAGCAGTGCACTGTCATTGGAGGCAGTGCACTACAAAATAGAAGGCAGTGCACACATATCCAAGGCAGTGCACCGCAAAAGAGAAGGCAGTGCACTATCCATTGGAGGCAGTGCACCGTAAAAGAGAAGGCAGTGCACTGTCATTTCAGGCAGTGCATCGTAAAATAGAAGGCAGTGCACACCTATCCGAGGCAGTGCACCGCAAAAGAGAAGGCAGTGCACTACCCATCTGAGACAGTGCACCGTAAAAGAAAAGGCAGTGCATTGTCATTTGAGGCAATGCACACTTATCCGAGACAGTGCACCACAAAAATGAAGGCAGTGCACTACCCATCCGAGGCAGTGCACCACAAAAGAGAAGGCAGTGCACTGCCCCCCGAGGCATTGCACCGTAAAAAAGAAGACATTGCACTGCACTCCAGAAGACATAAAAGGCAGTGCAATCTACACACTTCGGGCAGTGCACAAAAAAAGTTCGTCGAAACATATCTATATGGGATCTAGTTTTGAAAATCTCGACGCGACTAATCCATTCCCGAAAATGGATTGTGATTTGGATACTCGGTTTGCAAGATATTGTATTTTTGTCTTCGAATCGGAAACAAAAAAGAATAAGCTAGCTTCTCACGGTACCAGACACAGGCGCTCGACATGGAAAGGAGCAACGCAGCATGGTCCAACAGGTGGCGAGTAGGGGAAGAAAGTGCGGGAGGGAAAGGACGCGCCAGGCTCCACCACGTGCATGCAGCGCATGCGACAGCACCGTGCGTTCCAGAAGCGCGCGCTTTTTCTAACAATTTCGATATATATATATATAGTTATATATTAGTTACATGGCGGTAGTAATATAAGATGATCCCTCCAAAATACCATTAGTGTTCTCCCTTTGGCGTGCACCACCAAGAAAGTTCTACGTTATGAGGCAGGCCATGACGATCGGGTGTCATACATATCGTCGTTCGCATACAGTGGGTGTAAGACATGTTTGCACAAGCGTTTACGCTGGAGGTTATAATGGCGAGCCTAGCATGTACAGACATGGCCTCGGAACACGGTGACCGAAAGGTCGAGCATGAGTCACAGAGTTGTTGTGATTGACATTCCGATGTCTACCTTTGAAGTTGTGTTGCCGGCTCTGACGATGAGGGGTTGCACAATGGATTAGGGTCGTGTAATCACTAAAATGATTAGAGGGATATTCGTTTGAGTGGGAGTTCTTGTAGTTTATTTTCTAAAAACTTGAACTCAATTAAATTTATGAACAAAGTCTTATGTTTTTGCAAATTCCATTGTAGATGTCTCGCCCCACCTTTAACCTAGGCCTGTTCCTTGAGAAAGAAAAGCTTAAGACCAATGGGTCTAACTTCATGTCCTGGTTCCGCAACCTGAAGATCCTCCTCACTTCCCACAATGTGGCCTACATCTTGAAGGCCGCCATAGGTGATAATCCCGCAGACACTGCCTCTGAAGATGAGAAGAATGTCTATAAGTTGAAGGCGGAAGTTTCCTCTTATGTCCAGATGGGCATGCTCTTTGCCATGGAGGCTGACCTGCAGAACCATTTTGAGAACAAGAGTGCTTATGAGATAATCACTGAACTCTTAGTTATTTTTGCACCACAAGTCATGGCTGAGATGTTTGCTGCTACTCAGCAGTTCTTCTCAGCCCAGATGGAAGAGCATGGTAACATAAGCGAGCACTTAGCTAAGATGTCTGGCTGCGTTCAGCTCCTGAATTATCTGGAATGTGGAATTCCAGATGAGCTGGTTATTGATAGGGTGCTGCGATCGTTGCCCCCTAGCTATAAAGACGCGGTCATGAACTACTGCATGGAAGGGACGTCAAAATCCCTGCCAGAAGTTCTGACAATGCTTGAAGTTGCCGAACTGGAAGTCAAGATGGAAAAGATGGTGCTGACTGTCAAACCAAAGGCACGTAACTGCTTCTTCTGCGGAGGCGATGATCACTGGAAGAATAGCTGCCCCAAGTACCTGGCAAAGAAAGGCAAGATTGCCGGGAAAGAGAAAGGTATATGTGATATACATGTTATTGATGTTTACCTTACATGCGCCCGGAGTAATACCTGGGTATTTGATATCGGCTCTGTTGCTCACATTTGTAACTCTCAGGTGGAGTTGCAGAATAAACGGCGCCTGGCGAAGGATGAGGTGACGATGCGCGTCGGCAATGGATCAAAAGTTGACGTGGTGGCTGTCGGCACTCTCCCTCTACATCTACCATCGGGATTAGTTTTGGTTTTAAATAAATGTTATTTTGTACCGTCTTTGCTTTGTATCGAACCAGGAGACCCGGCCATCTATATAAGCGGGCTTCTAGGTCATAGTTAGACAAGTTTTGCCCGAGCGAGAGAACCAGAGAGATCATCGCTACCAAGCGCACCCAGTAACCTAGATCGAGATCCGGCTCTGTTGTCGTAGCCGGGTTATCGAGATCGAGATCAATAATAGCATAGCAGGAAGTAGGTCTTTATCTCCAATGGAGAGGCCGAACCTGGGTAAACCCTTTGTCCTTGCAGAGCTAACAAACTCCCAGACACTAGTTTCGCCTGGCCCAACAACTCAAGTTACCCCATGGTAACATCTGCCGTGACAACCCCACGACAGGCACCTTCTTCCTCAATCATCAGCCTCACATCTCGTCTCCAAGTTCCATAGGCTTTGGTGAACTTGCTGAGGGCTTGTGTGTTTACAATATTGGTTTTGATATCCTGGTCATCGTAGGGTGCCGGGAACTTGTATCGTGTGTGCAGCTTCTTAATCAGGTAGGCGGCCAAACCTTCGTTCTCCTTCGCCTTTAGGTTGTCGTCGTTGATTCTGCCAAAGTCACGAACGATGCATCCGAGATGGAGGCCGTACCCTTGTGCATATTTTAGCGGCTTTGTAGGAAGACCGCTTTTAGGGTCCACCTCTGTGAATTCATGTTGGGTGCTGCAGAGCTTTTTTGAGTTCCTCTTCTTATATTTACGCTTGTTGGCTTCGCTACCAGACGTTCCCTCCCCGGCGCCACTAGTAGTAGTCTCATCATCTCCACGCCTGGCATCGCTACCAGATGGGGCCTCATCCTGTTGGGGTTCCTCCATCTCATCATCTGCATCTACCATCTCCTCGTCGACGCCTGTGTCGTACTGCCCAAGCATCGACAGGTACGGATCCTCGCCTCCTGTCCGAGAACCCCCGGCCTCGTCGTTCTGAGCCATCTTCACACTAACGAGGAAAGTAAAAGTTAGTACAACAAATATAAGAAAAAATCACTTAATTAAATACTAAGGTACTCCATGAGTCCAAATTTACCGGAATGTCGATTAACTTCCGTCTCGGCAAATTTCGGGTATTCCATATGTCCTATTTTTTACCAAAAGTCGTGCCAAAATTCACTGAAAATTTCGGCATGACCTTTGCTAAAAATAGGGCATATGGAGTACCCGAATTTGCCGGAACGGAAGTTAATCGACATTCCGGCAATCTCAAGGGCCTCATGGGGTACCTGCAAACATTTCACAAAGGCCTCTAGGGCACACATTCAACACAAAAATCCACCACATCCACCACCACCATCACACATGCATTCAACACAAAAATCCACCACCACCACCATCACACATTCACCACCACCACACATCCACCATCACCACCATCACACATTCACCACCACCACACATCCACCACCACCACCATCACACACATATCCAACATCTCACCTGAAAACTGAACAACAGCTGCGTCGAGCGAAGTCCTTCTAAACTTCCTGCATATTGCAAAACAATTGGAATTAAGAACTATAATCATAGCAATTTGAATAATTTGAAACATTTGAACTATTAAAACCTAAACCTAAATTTAAACCTAAACCTAAACCTTAATTTAAAACCTAAAACTAAATTTAAACCCTAAACCTAAACCCAAATTCATTTTTTTAAACCTAAATAATTAAGAAGTATTAAAACCTACACCTAAAACCTAAACCTAGCTAAATTCATTTTTTTAAACCTAAACCTAAACCTAAATTCTTTTTTTAAACCTAAACCTAAACCTAAATTTAAAACCTAAAATTTTGCTAAACCTAAACCTAAACCTAAACCTAAAATTTAAATTTAATTTTTTTATTGTAATTTAGGGCTAGCATTTTATCGAACACCTTGTGGGTGTCGGAGGAGGGGAGGAGGAGCGCTTGGGTGTCGGGGGAGGGAGAGCTGGTCGCGGAACAAGGGGATGGAGGGATAGGAGAGAAAGGAGGAGGAGGAGGGCCAGGGGAGGTCACGGCCAAGGGAGGAGGAGGAGGAGGAAGGCCGTAGAGGAGGAGAGGAGGAGGAGGAGGGCCGACGGCCGAGGAGGAGGAGGGCCGGGAGAGGAGGAGAAGGGCCGACGGCCGAGGGTGGAGGAGGAGGAGGGAGAGGAGGACGGTGAGGCTTACCAGGGGTGTGGAGGAGGAGGCCGGGGCGGAGGAGGCGGTCGGGGCGTGGACGGCGGAGGCGTGCGGCGGCGGCGGTTTTATTCAGGAGAGGGCGCGCGCGGTGGAATTGGGGGGGAGAGAGAGAGAGGCACCCGCGCGGCCCACTGCTAAGTGCCCTCGCCCTACCTTACCGCTGGCGAACAAGGCCGCTAGTTCGCCAGCGGTAAGCCTCTTACCGCTGGCGAACAAAGAACCACGTTCGCCAGCGGTAAGGTTTTTCCTTTTTTATTTTTTCTTATCTTTTTATTAATTAATTTGTTTTCCCAATTCTTTTATTTTTTATTTTTTGGTAAACCTAATTTGAACCCAAAAAATTTAAACCTAATTTGAACCACTTTTTTTTAAACCCAATTTGAACCACTTTTTTTAAACCTAATTAATTTGAACCACTTTTTTTAAACCTAATTTGAACCATTTTTTAAACCTAATTTGAACCACTTTTTTCTAAACCTAATTTGAACCACTTTTTTTAAACCTAATTTGAACCACTTTTTTTAACCTCATTTGAACCACTTTTTTAAACCCAATTTGAACCACTTTTTAAAACCTAATTTGAACCACTTTTTGTTTAAACCTAATTTGAACCACAATAAAATGTGTAAGTTTGAAGGATATAAACATAAGTTACATACATATATATATAATTAGTGCACAATATCACATCAGTAGATCATCGATACAAATCCGATACAAAAGAGAGATACACATCGCGCGTCTTTCGCAGCGTTTGGCATTCTTCTTGCCTTTTTTGTCGCAGTTGCATAATTTAGCCCCACATCGTGACTTCTTCTTTTGAATGGAAGACCTTGCCTAGGTAGTGTGGTTCTGCTTCTTCTTGTGGTGTATGTTGCCTTATCATCATCATCTTGATCATCGTCGATATTTGGGTCGCCGAACATGTCGAACTCGTCCTCGTTGGCGACACCGTCCATTCCGACGATGTTTCTTTTGCCTCTCCTCACGATGACATGGCTAGGCCGTGACGGGTTGGTTATGAAGAAGCATTGGGAGACGTGCTTAACCAGTACCCATGGCTCATTTTTCGCGGTCACGTTCGCGCTTGATGAAGTGCCGGCTTCGGGTATATCCATGGTGGTGAAGTATTGGTCTTCTTTTTGGACGGTCGACATCCTAGCCCATTTGACGCGGAACATCGGCACCTTCTCTCCGAAGTAGTTAAGCTCCCAGATCTCCTCGATCCTTCCGTAGTATCTTAACTTTTTGTCCCCGGTGTAGGATTCCATCGTTACCCCTGAGTTTTTATAATCCGAAGTTTTGTCCTTTTGCTCCGTGTAGAAAGTGAACCCGTTGATATCATATGCTTGAAACGTCGTGAGGTTGGGGCGGGGCCACATGACAAGGCGAATAAGAGTTTACCTTCAACAGTATCCATTGGCGGAGCGTCAAGCTCATCTTTGAACCAACGCAAGAAAGAGGAGTTGTGCTCTCTGATTGTTTCTCCTTTTGTCCTCCGCTTGCCCTGGTCAGTGTACTTCTTCTCAATCATGCTCTTGTGCTTTTCCACCCAAGTATCGACAATTTTAATGTGTTGGAGAGCTACTAAGTTTGCCCTGTTAAAGTAAGCGCGTCGACAAGCGTGGTACACATGCAACTCTCTCCGGCCATTTTTGTGACCTGCTCCATCGAGCTTGCCAATGTGCTTGTTTCCGGGCAAACCAACAGGGTCCTCCACGTCCAAAAAATTCGTGCAGAAAGAGATGCACTCTTCGGAGAGAAAGCCCTGAACGATGCTTCCATCCGGACGGGCCCTGTTACGAACGAATCCTTTGACGACCCCATTCATCCTTTCGAACGGCATCATGTTGTGCTGGAACAATGGCCCGAGATGGATGATATCATCCACGATATGGACCAACAGATGCACACAGATGTCAAAGAATGCGGGCGGGAAGTACATCTCAAGCTCGCATAGTATCATGACGATCTCTTCCTGCAACCTTGAGAGTTGCTTCCCGGTGATTGACTTTCGGGAGATCACGTCGAAGAAGTTACAGAGGCCGAAAAGGGTTTCACGGACGTGCTTGTCCATTATCCCTCGGATCGCAACCGGAAGTATCTGCGTCATCATCGCGTGACAGTCATGAGATTTCATCCCGCTGAACTTTTGTTTCTGCGGGTCTAAAAATCTGCTTATTAGCCCCGAGTAACCCAAAGGAACTTTGACTCCTAGAAGGCACTTGATCAATTGTTCGATCTCGTTTGGACTTAGAGTGAAGCAGGAGGGGGGCAGTAATAGTCGTTCCTCTTAACCCTTTTGCCCTTGGGACCGTCCGTCTCCTCTTCTGACTGGTCATGATCAATAGCCGGGCGGCCTCCCTGAAGCTCTTCCCTGATACCCAGATGATACCCAGATGTATCAGGTTGCTTCTTGCTTTCGGCCCATCTTTGGTCCTCTCCAGCATGTTGAGCAGAGTGCCAAACAGACTCTCGAACACATTGTTCGTGATATGCATTAGATCAAGGCAATGAGGCGTATCGAGGAAGGGCTAGTACGGCAAGTCCCAAAACACAGACCTCGTCTTCCATACATCAAGGAGTGGTTTTGGCGCCTTTTGCTTCTTTCTCGGCCGAGGGCACTCTTCCCATTCATTCAGCAAATCATATATTTCTTCGCCGCACCTCTTACGTGGAGGTCCTCGGAGCTCATCTTGGCCGTTGAAAAGGTGGCCACGCCTTCTCCACGAGTCTTTAATGTGTAGCCACCTTCGATGGCCAATGTACACGGTTTTCAAAGACCCGGGATCTTTCTGGAGCAGGTGAAACATCGGGTCATCCATGCACCTCACACATCCGTTATGTCCGTGGCACACCTGGCCTGAGACGTATCCATAGCCGGGCAAGTCGTGCACCGTACAGAGCAAGGCGGCTCACATAGGGAAATATTCTTCTGCGAAGGCGTCCCATGTGTTGACACCGCCTTCCTCCCATAACTTGTGTAGCTCATCTTTCAGTAGCTTCAGATACAGATGGATGTTGGTGCCCGGTTGTTTTGGCCCTTGAATGAGCATGCTCATGTGAATGTACTTCCTCTTCATGCACAGCCAGGGCGGAGGATGTATATCCATACGAAGACGGGCCAGGTGCTATGTGTGCTGCTCTGGTTGCCAAACGGATTGAGCCCATCGGTGCTCGCACTCAACCTGATGTTCCTTGCCTCTGCCCCGAAAGTTGGATATTCATCATCTAATGCTTTCCACTCGCTTGCATCCGAAGGGTGTGCCAGATTTAGCTTTTCATTCCGCTCTGGATCTTTCAGAACTTTCTCCCTTCTCTCCGCGTGTCAGCGCATGAGCTTTGCTTCCTTGCGGTCCGCGAAATAGCGCTGCAGACGGGGGATGAGCGGAAAGTACCACACAACTTTTCGAGGAGCTTTCCTCCCTTTCTTGTATCGAGCAGCCTTGCACACCGGACATGTGGTC
Organism: Poa pratensis; assembly: GCA_947311845.1. Classification (NCBI taxonomy): domain Eukaryota; kingdom Viridiplantae; phylum Streptophyta; class Magnoliopsida; order Poales; family Poaceae; genus Poa; species Poa pratensis. The sequence goes on along the minus strand of CAMZMU010000050.1, from coordinate 15,861,336 downwards.
TTGTCCGCGTCCTCTTCCCGAAAAATGTAGCAGTCTTTGATGCACACATGGTATTTTACTCGCGGTAAATCAAAGGGGCACACGATTTTCTTGGCCTCGTCACAGATTTTAGGACACGTGTTCTCCTTCGGAAGCTTGCTCTGCCAGTATTGCAGACTTGCGTCGATGCTTACGTCGCTCCATTTGTATCTTGCCTTCATCTGCAGAACATCGAGCGCTACTTTCAAGCGGGAGTCATCGGGTTCGCAATCTGGATACAACGGAGTATTCGAGTCTATCTCCAGTTGCGCCAGCTTAGATTTCTCTCTTGCAGCAGATCTGGAGTTACTCGTCTTCTTGAGAGGCAGTTCTTTGAGATGAGGGTCCCGCACGACTGAAGTTAGTGGTGTCCGCGTATCCTCATCTTCCTCTGTTACGTGTTGTTCATCACTGTCTTCTCCAGCATATATATCATGTGTCGGATGAGCAGGTTCTTGATCATCTTGTTGCACCTCGTTGTCATCATTGACCTGCTGCCCTTTCTGATCATTTCCTGCCACCGCCCCATGGATTTCATCATCATCTTCATCATCACTTATCCACTGAGTGTGCCCCTCCATGAAACCACGCCTGAGCAGGTGCTCCAGCAAAACTCCGCTAAAGGGGTCGAGCAAACCCTCTAGTCTGCATATTCGACACGGACATCGTATCACTTTGCGATTATTCCGTAACATGTCAAATTATCTATTCACGACACGTTCGCTCAAAGTGACCATTGTCGCATGCACGGTGTAGAACCAATACAATTATTAGAACCATATATATATATATATATATATATATATATATATATATATATCGGTTTTCACGAAAAAAATCAGCATGACCTTCCTACAAATAGGACCTAAGAGGGAGTGCCAAAATTTGCCGAGACGGAAAATAATCAACATCCCGACAAAATATTGGCAACTCATTTTAATTTCACATTTTCACACAACCACAACATGCACAATTTCACACATATATAGTCCACTCCGGCAAATTCCGGTCAAATTTCACAAAAAATCATTAATTTATATATAGTCGATCCACCATAATTAGATGACCACACGTACATACGAGATCGATCGAGTCAAGTTCACCGAGAAAAGTGGTGTAGAAGCTTTGAATCTTGTGTTGGAGAGAGAGATGGGGCTAGATCTAGATCTAGAATAGTTATGGGGGTAATCTTTTGGGGGATAGGATGTAGAGAGGGAGGTGAGGCTAGATCTATCAACTAAACTAGTTTTTATTGGTTAAAACTACTGAGAAGAATGGGGGGATGGCATTTAATGGAGTAGCTTTGAGCTAGTGTGAGGTGCAATAATGGAGTGGGGAATGGGGGCTGGTCGAGTTGAAGTGAAGCCCCAGGTTACCACTGGCGAACGAGCCACTGGTTCGCCAGTGGTAGTTGTAATACCGCTGGCGAACCACAGCTCTGCTGCGCTAGTGGTAAATGCGGGCCCGGGCGACCCCAGCGGGGCCATCTACCGCTGGCGAACAAAGCGCCTGTTCGCCAGTGGTACTTACCTTACCGCTGGCGAACAGGAGAGGGCGTTTGCCAGTGGTAGTTGGCCCCGCTGCGGACGCCCGGACCCGCATTTACCACTGGCGCAAAAGAATGGTGGTTCGCCCGCGGTAAGGTAAGTACCGCTGGCGAACCACTATTCTTGTGCGCCAGCGAGACTTACCACTGGCGAACCTTTATTTTAGTGCGCCAATGAAAGCCCAACGGCTATAGCCCTTTTCCTACTAGTGTAGGGGCCCTTATACGACCCCCGGTGGGAGATGCTCTTAACCTTTCCGTTTTGGCATTGTCTAGTAACGTGACCCTTGGGCACAACAACTTTACGCTGCTGTGATCCACTTATCGCTGGTATGGAGCAAGATATCGCTTTCCACCCCCTTGAAACATGTCACGTACGTGGTGAAGTAGTGTGCATCTGGTGGACGAATACGCAAGATACAATGATGTGTAGATTGAAATTCTATCATACTCCATGCATGCATATCTTCCATGCATGTAGCAAGGCATCAAAAAGAATATTAATTCATTCAGTGGATGCTACGGAGTCGAGGACACGGCATATGCACGGTCGTGGGGGTACGTATTATTTTCCACTTCAACACAATTAATAGCTACAACATTTTTGACTGTCAAATGAATTGTAGGATGTCTTGCCTTGGTGTAAGTTTTTAGTGACTTTCTTTAGAGTTAAATAAATGTCCATCTGTGACCATGGACAAAGATTTCCTATGACCACATATACACATGCTGACTTCAAAATATGTATATATTTTCTTGTCCCATGCTTTCTAATTTAAATTTATATTGATGAAAATTCATGTTTGTGGTGCTTCAATTTTTTATTTTCTTACTTCTTCTTTATGTTAATATATTTGTATTCTTCCTATATTGCCCCTATATTATTTCCTTTAGTTGGGGTGTTATATTTGAATTTAATTACAATGCAAATTCAAATGTCATGCTTAAATAATGCAATGCATATGAATGATATGAAAACATTTCAGTTCTAAGAATTGTGATGTTACACCCAGGCCCATAGTTCAGTGTAATAGAGGATTATTATGTGTCGCTCTGGTATATAAACCGCTTGCGACCGACCTAAGTTGGTGGGGTCCAGCGGCGGAGGCAGGATTGGACATTACGGGGGGCCGGACATGATAATTCATGATTAGAGGGGGCCAAACAAGGGATTTTCTCCCAAAATGGTGTCAAAAGTACCATTATGTATTAAAAAAAAAAGCTTGATGCTGCATGGCATAGGGGGTCCAGGACCCCTGCTAGTCCCCCTAGCTCCGCCACTGGTGGGGTCGGACTAAACTCCCACCCCGCCTCGCCACTGCACCATCACAAGTGTGTTGGCCCCTGGCTTAGATCGAGGCTTAGGCAAGAGCGGCGTGATCAGGGCACTCGGCAAAGTAAGGCCACGTACAAAGTTAGGCGGGAAAAAGTTATTGCATGAATTGTTGCACTAGTAGAAAATGGGCCTATGGTCCCGGTTCGGTTGGGCCATCAGTCCCGGTTGCCCAACCGGGACTGGCCAATCGGGACTAATGCTAGTCCCGGTTGGGCCACGAACCGGGACCAATGTGTGGCCACGTGGCCAGTTCCTGCTGGGCGTGGGGAGAGACTCATTGGTCCCGGTTCTTGTTACGAACCGGGACCAATGAGTGCTTTTTTTTTTTGGTATTTAGGGTTTAGGGTCTCCCTCTCGCCGCCGGTGCCCCCTCTCCCTCTCGCCGGTGCCCCTCTCCTTCGCCGGTGCCCCCTCTCGCCGGTGCCCCCTCTCCTTCTCGCCGGTGCCCCCTCTCGCCGGTGCCCCCTCTCCTTCTCGCCGGTGCCTTCTCCCTCTCGCCGGTGCCCCCTCTCCCTCTCGCCGGTGCCTCCGTCGTCTCCCCCTTCTTCGCATCGCCGACGTGCTCTCCATCGTTTCCGTACGCATATTATACGCTCTACTATATACACAGTACATGTTGATGCATATATAATTAATATTCGATCTCTTGCGAGAATACAACTATTTAATTACATGGAGATAGATCAAGCCATCAAGGCATATGTTGTTCATCGTCCGAAGCATAATGTTCTCCCCTTTCATCGATGACCTCCCTAAGCAGAAATCCCGCCAATTCCTCTTGAATTGCTCCTACGCGCAGTTCTGGGTCGATCTTCTCCCGCATTTTGCTGAAAGCAGTTGTTCTCCGCTCAGTGGTCAACTCGCGAATGAACTCGCAAACGTAGAATCCACATAAATTACTCCCCGGTGGCTGCTGCGGACTTTCCACCGTTTTATAAGTTAGCTCATCTTTGAATGGACCTTCTACCTTCTGTTTGAAAATTGTCCAACACCTGCTTTGGCAAAGAAAATGAACAAAGGAGTTATTAATTACTTGACATCAGGGAACGAACGAAAGAGGGCGATATAATGCGATAATGATTGAAATTACTTGTTGAGCATTTCTTTCATGTCGGACCACAACGCTTGGTCCCAACTTAATGAGTCGTGGACTTCAACTGTGGACTTGTCAGGTTGAATGCTTAGCAGAATCCAGTGGAACCTGCGGACGTTTACATAAAGCAGACATGCATAGCTCATCAATTACACTTAACATCGAGAAAGCCAAATAAAAATATGTACAAGACAGAAACACTCACCTGAAGTTGTAAGGAAATAGTATTTCCGTACAGAAATGTTGCATGGTTAAAAAGGTGGTCAGGTCATGCTCCACGTCTTTGGGGTGATTGACTAACGTATGTGAATTCACGATATATGGGTCAACGAACCCAACCTCAAAAACTTTAGATCTTTTGCATTCCAGCATCTTCATTCTGCATAATAGCGTACAAAAGGATATATATATAGGCAGGATAATATAATACAGGCAATGAACGAGCTGAGCTAGAGACTTAATTACGAAAATAAATCACTTACAGACAATAGCAAGAGAGGATAGATTTGTCGAGGGCGCGCTTTTGGAATAACTGGAACAGTTCAGTCAGTTGAACCTGTATAGTGTAACGTTTGAAGAAATGCTCCACTCTAACGTCCAGCGGAAACCACTCTTTCGCGTCCTTCTTTGATGTGTGCACCAGGTACCAGGTATGCAGATTTCGCATATGTGTTGATAGACCCGTCATCTCCTCATTACTGACCATAGGCTCCCCTTGGACATATTTCCGTGCCATCTCTAACATTGGCGCATGTTCATAGCCTAAAAGTTGACCAAGGCTCATACCCAAGGCGGTAGCCTGTTCCTTGGCCTGAGATACAGTGACACCAAGTTCTTTAGCAGCAGCTATGGCTCTGGGGTCCAATAATTCCAGGTCTTTATCCATAGCGACTCTGAAGTCCTTGTCGACATCGGAACACACTATGAGCGGGGGGACCGATTGATTTTTCTGCTGTCCGAGCTGGGCAATTTGTTTCCCGCTTTTTGCACTTCTTCCCTTGTTCTGCTCAGACTGGGCACGTGCTAGCTTAGTAAGTTCACGACCATAGTCAGATGGCAGATTCATCGATATCTGGGATGGCTGCTCAAGGAAGGACTTTCTCCACTTTTTGGATTTTTCATCGTATACCGGCTTCTGCTCGGGCTTTTTTGGTGCAAAAAAAGCCTTATTGTAGGCAGCCACCTCCGCGGCGTTTTCCGCTACAGTCCTGTCATAAGGTCTAATGGGAAGATTCTTATGAGGTACTGTTGGGAGGGGCGACCTTTTACGTTTCGGTGATCGCTTACCCCTCATAGTACGAGCGGTGGGCGGAAACGGCTGACGCGGCGGCGGAGACGGCTGACGCGGCGGCGGAGACGGCTGCGCTGGAGACTGGTGAGGCGGTGAAGAGGACTGTTGCGCTGGAGAATGCTGAGGCGGTGAAGAGGACTGTTGCGCTGGAGACTGGTGAGGAGTCGATGGCCTTGGCTGCCAGTTCGGAAGCACGATGAATTCCTTTGGCCATAGAATGGTCGCTTTCTTGGCTTCTCCAAGTTCAAGCACCTCCCCATCTTCACCTGCAGGGTGTTGCAGCTTCAGCTCCTCATAATCTTTCATCACTTCATCCACCGCGACAACAGCGTAGCCATTTGGAACCGGAGAGAAATGGTAAGTTGGATTAGGTCCAATTGGTACGACATAGCCGACCGCCACCTTCACGGTTAAGTTAAAAACTTTCACATGCATCTCACAAGGTGTGCTCTCCGTGATATCATCCACTGGGTAGCGACGAAGTGGAGCCACTGCATCATCATTACCATCCTGGAGCTCCGTGGAAGCCACGCTGCTTTTCCGATTCGATGGGCCACCGGTACCATCGCATGCAGCTTCTACCATGTGCCGTTGAGATTGGCCGCTAGTACCCTGCTGGCTAAGCACGGCAATTTGTTCCTTCTGCGCTTTAATTCTTCTTCTATATTAAGCAGCCGGTCTGCAGCAGCGCGTGCTTCCATTGCCTCCCTTTCCTTTCTCCTCTGATGGCTTCTATCAGGAAATTTCTTCCTGTGCTCGGGAATCGCAATTGTCTTGGGCTTGGAGCCAGGTACGCCTCGTAACCGTCCGTCGTGTTCCTTATTCCCAAGGGCGCGTGTGAGCTCGTCATCCTCTCTATCGGGAATGAACCGTCCCTCTTCAACATCCTTTACTGCTTTTCTAATTTCTTGGATGGGTAGTAGGGGATTATCTTTGTGTCTTCTGTTATATATGCACTTCCCTTCTGCGTCCAACGTGCCCCCATGCCCGTAAAACCAATTTCTTGCCCGTTCGATCCACTTGAGTGGCTCTGGAGTGATCCCATTAGCCAGCAGGTCCGCCTCAAGTTTCTCCCACTTAGGCATGCTACCAGCGTAGCCACCAGGCCCCATAGTATGGTGGTACATCTTTAGAGCAGCATTTGCCGCATTTTTTGCAGACTTTTCCAGAGCTTCCTCTGATTTCTTGTACGCCACAAATTCTTCCCAGTAGTCCTTTATCTTCTCATACCCTTTATTGAAGTCTGGAGTCTTATTTTTCTTGACAAACAGTTTGTTCAATCTTTTCTTCCAGTTCTTGAATAGCTCGGCCATCTTCTTAAGTGCCCAGTCCTTGACTTTTTGCTCCATGATTTTCCGGGCAATCTTTTCTGCCTCATCTGGATCCTCCTCATCTGAATCCACCTCTGGCGCCGGCAGGGTGAAATTAACCATGAGCTTTCTCCAAAGTCTTTCTTTGCCCTCATCGCTGACATATAGCTGTCCTTTCTCGTTTGGCCGATGCCATTCTCGAACGGTGATCGGGATGAAGTCCCTAACAAGAACTCCGCATTGCTTTACCATTTTATTTTTAACACCAGGGGGAGCAGTCGGTGTGCCGTCTTCAGCGACTCTTTCGATCGTGTACCTTTCTTGGTCGCCCAACTTTTTGGCTGGGCCTCGTTTTGTCCTTACAGAAGATTTGCTCGATCCGGAGGGCTAAAAGAAGAAAGAGCGTTAATATATGTATATAGACATCAGAGACTTAATTAATACAATCTTCGGCTTCATTAATATATGTATATGCACCTCGCCGGAGTTTAATGTTCCACCGGAGCCTTCGGCTTCTCCCTCGTCGGCTTCTCCCTCGCTGACTTCTCCCTCACCCCGGCCGTCGGGTTCTACCTCACCGGAGCCGTCTCTTCGGTTGAGAGACTCATCTCCCTCACCGGAGTTGTTCAAAAACTCCGTGGTGACATCGACAATATCTTCCGGCCCGCGGATTATATCCTGGAGGATATTTTCCTGATCTTCGTCTCGTTCCATAGTTTCTGCAAATTAAGAACAATGCACAAAACTTTAGTTGGGTAACTTGTTCCATATGTCAAGATACATCTACAATATCATCTCATTTGCAAGAACAAATTAGAAACTTCATATGCTGCCGTATCGTAAACCCGTAAACCCGTAAACTCGTATCGTAAACCCGTAAACTCGTATCGTAAACCCGTAAACTCGTATCGTAAACCCGTAAACTCGTAAACTCATATCGTAAACCCGTAAACTCGTATCGTAAACCCGTAAACTCGTATCGTAAACCCGTAAACTCGTAAACTCGTATCGTAACCCGTAAACTCGTAAACTCGTATCGTAAACCCGTAAACTCGTATCGTAAACCCGTAAACTCGTATCGTAAACCCGTAAACTCGTATCGTAAACCCGCAAACAAGCTCTATTTCTTAATTGGAGATACTCTAAAATATATAATGCAAACATATTTGAACATTCAAATTTGGATTACAATCTAAATTTGGATTCAAACATATTTGTAATTTCCTATACAAAAAAAATCCTAACACTAACCTAAAATGCTATTTTCTATACAATAAAATTCTAACACTAACCTAAAATGCTATTTCTACCAAAAAAATCCTAACACTAACCTAAAATGCTATTTCCTATACAAAACAAAATTTTCCTATACAAAAAAATCCTATACAAAATTTTCCTATACACTAACAAAATTTTCCTATACACTAACAAAAAATCCTAACACTAACAAAATTTTCCTATACAAAAAATCATACATTTAATTTCATACACAAATTCATACACAATGCTAATTCTAATTCATACATTTAATTTCATAACACAAATTCATACATTTAATTTCTAATTCATACATTTAATTTCATACACAAATTCATACACAAATAAAAGAGAGGCTGACATCATGCTGACGTCAGCAATGGCTGCTGCTCTCTGGTTGAGCACGGGCTCGACGGACGGGAGCGAGCGGGGTTGCGCGGGCTGGCGCGTTCGACTTGTGCGGACGCGCGCTACCATTTGGTGGCGGCGCAGCCATCTATTCACCGCCGGAAGGGCTCCGGCGAGCACCTCCCGCGGCGGCGGACGATGGAGCACGGCGATAGCGAGCTACGGGGCACGAGGAAGAGAAAGGGAAGGTCGGGAAGGACCAGGAGCTCACCCTGAGAGTGATGAGATGGACGGTTAGGTCGGGGAAGACCGAACGGCGACGACGGCTTGCTCGACACGCGGCGGCCAGAGTTGGGGATCGGAGGGCCTCTTCCTCTCTGCAGCACGGGCGGCGCGGGCGTCGAGGGCACCGGCGTCGAGGGCGAGGTTGGGCAGCCTGACGGCGTGCGGGCGCGGCGGCACGGGCTCCTTCTTCTTCTCCGGGGACTTAGGCGTTTCTGCAATGAATTGGGGAAGGAGAAGGCAGGCAGTTAAGTAGCAGACCTCATTGGTCCCGGTTGCTGGAAAGAACCGGGACCAATGCCTCTTTGGTCCCGGTTCTTTCCACCAACCGGGACCAATGAGTGGGCAGATCAAGCGCGGGATCCACGGACTCATTGGTCCCGGTTCTTGGTAGAAACCGGGACCAAAGAGTCATTTTTCAAAATTATTTCGAACTTTTCAGTTCTGAAATTTTGTTCCCGCCTTTTTTTTTCTTATTTAGGTGTTTGGATATGAATTTCAAATGGTTTTGAATCTGAAAAGACTTTCAACATGAAAAGTTATTAAATTTGAATAAATAATCCAAAACCATTTTCTGTTTTCTAAAATAATTATTCTAACTATACAAACTATTAACCATTTTGCCATTTTCAATTAAAAATGCATTAACTTTATTGCATATTTTGAATTGACAAAACTTTCAACATGAAAAGTGTTTGAATTTGTATAAATAATCCAAAATCAATTTTACATTATTATTGTCATTTTCAATTTAATATGGATAAATTCATATCTTTAAATCCGTAAGTCGAAACTCGACTAATAATACGTATAAATCGATAAAAATTGATTAAGTAAGATTTATGATTAAGTAATAATAATTATTAATTCAGTTAATTCTATTTTTGGTGTTGTAAAATCCCATGGCAAGCAGAAGTAAATGCAGAACAATTTCAGAAAACCTATATTTGTAAGATGAATGTTTGGTGTTGTAAAATGCAGAAGAAAGCAGATAAAAATTATTAATTCATTTATCTTAATGCATTACATAAAAGGTTTAATACATTATTACACATGATACAACGTCTCACAAGCGCTTGAAAGAAACACACCCCTGATCCAACATCACCAACATTATTCTACATAAACGGACTTGCTGGCTCGAAGGCCGTAGGATTAGGGGGAACGGCGGGAGGAGCCAGCCCCGTGGGCGGCCGCCCGGTTCTCGCGCGCACGTTTGCGGCGGAGGGCAAGATCCATGGAGGATGAGTCTTTCAGCGCCCAATCCAGATCGGAAGCCTCCTTCGCCTTGAGCTGGTAGGAAGTCTTGGCTCGCTGGACAGGGTAGTCGCGGACAGACTGGAAGGAGGCTTCCATGGCCTCCTGTATCTGCAACCCACAACCTTCTTCCCCGTCGTCGCTCCAGTCGAAGTCGTCGTCCTCCTCCTCCTCCGCGGGAGGAGCGGCGGCGCCTGGTGGAGGTGCAGCGGCGCCAGGTGGAGGTGCGGCGGCACCTGGTGGAGCAGGAGGCCGGTAGCTGGGCATTCCTCTCCACGCCGGGCTCGTGGGCATACGGCGGGATAGACTCCCGCGGTTGCGCCCAAGCGCGCTCTGCCGAGCACGCTCGACCTCGTCCAGAAGGCGCTGCGGCGGGCGTGGCGGATCCATCTCGTGGAGACGATGCGTTCGTGGCTAGGAATGGTGGATTAGGGTTTACCCCGTCGGCGACAATATATAAAGACCTCCAGGGCAGCGCTGGGGGAGGACAGGTGCCCAGGAAAGCGCTGGGGGGACACGTGTCGTGACCGCAAAGCCCGTCTTTAGTCCCGGTTGGTGTTACCAACCGGGACTAAAGAAGCACACAGATCGTGTGTTTCTTTCAATCGCTTGTGAGCCGTTGGATCAGGGGTGTGTTTCTTTTGAGGGATTGTGAGCTGTTGGATCAGCAGTATCACGACCACTTCGTGAGCCACATGACCCGGTTGGTGTTACCAACCGGGACTAAAGAAGCACACGGATCGTGTGTTTCTTTCAAGCGCTTGTGAGACGTTGGATCAGGGGTGTGTTTCTTTTGAGGGATTGTGAGCTGTTGGATCAGCAGTATCACGACCACTTCGTGAGCCACATGACCCGGTTGGTGTTACCAACCGGGACTAAAGAAGCACACGTACCCTATATATAACCGCCCTCCTCAGACAAGTTACTCACTCACACAAAACATTCCAGCGTCACTCGGAGAGGCATCTTTGGGCAACCAGCGGCAAGACGTCTCTGATGACCTGCGACCGTTCCAAACGGTTGCAGATCATCAGAGATGTGTTGCCGGACGGTTGTAGATCATCAGAGACGTCTTGCCGCTGCTTGGATCGAAGTGGTGCTCAAACACAAAACATTCCAGCGTCACTCGGAGAGGCATCTTTGGGCAACCAGTGGCAAGACGTCTCTGATGACCTGCGACCGTTCCAAACGGTTGCAGATCATCAGAGACGTCTTGCCGGACGGTTGTAGATCATCAGAGACGTCTTACCGCTGCTTGGATCGAAGTGGCGCTCAAACTCACGAGCCACCGTCGGGCTGTATGCAGGGGGAACTGTGTTTGGACGGTCGAAGCTGAGGTTTGAGAGGTTCCCACGGGAGGTGTGGGAGCCGACAACCACCTACCACGCGTGTTTCACCACATAAAGGTTTAATACATTACTACACATCACATAAAGGTTTAATACATTACATTGATTTACATAAAAGCCATGAACCCTTCTTCGCGTATGTCCCTGGCCTATGATCGCTTCAGCCGTAACCATGGAGCATCTTCATTATTTAACGGGATGCTTGGGTCAGTTCTCACTGTGAAGGGCGGAATTTCATCAAACTTATCATAATCTGCTGACATGTCTGTCTTGTCCTCGACTCCCACGATGTTTCTTTTCCCTGAAAGAACTACGTGACGCTTTGGCTCATCGTATTCGTTTGCTTGTTTTTTCTTTTTTTCGGTATTCGTTTGCTTGTTTTTTCTTTTTTTCGGTCTGGAGGACATGTCCTTCACATAGAAAACCTGAGCCACATCATTGGCTAGGACGAATGGTTCGTTCTTGTAACAACCAAGATTCTTGAGATCCACTGTTGTCATCCCGTACAGCTGGTCTACCTTTATCCCTTCTCCATTCATGTTGACCCAACTGCACCGAAACAAAGGGACCTTAAAAGTAGGTCCATAGTCAAGTTCCCATATCTCCTCTATGCGACCATAGTATGTGTCCTTTTGCCCATCGTCGTTTGTTGCATCATAGCGGACACCACTGTTCTGGTTGGTGCTCTTTTTATCTTGGGCGATCGTGTAAAATGTATTCCCATTTATCTCGTACCCTTGGAAATTCAATACAGTCGAAGATGGTGACGCGGCCAACAAGTAGAGCTGATCTCCGACAGTGGTGTCATTCATGAGCTGTAATCGCAACCAACTGCCGAAGGTCTCCATGTGTTTTTCTTTAATCCAGGAGTCATCCTTCCCCGGGTTCTTGGAGCGTACATAATTCTTGTGTTCCTCGATATACGGAGCCACGAAGGTGGAACTTTGTAGAACTGTGTAGTGTGCTTGAGTTAAAGAATGCCCGTCCCTACATATCAGTGCTTTCTTTCCTAGCGTGCCTTTTCCACTCAGTCTCCCCTCATGCCGCGATTCAGGAACACCAATCGGCTTAAGGTCAGGAATAAAGTCAACACAGAACTCAATGACCTCTTCTGTTCCATAGCCCCTTGAGATGCTTCCTTCTGGCCTAGCACGGTTATGAACATATTTCTTCAAGACTCCCATGAACCTCTCGAAGGGGAACATATTGTGTAGAAATACAGGACCGAGAATGGCAATCTCGTCGCGTAGGTGAACCAGGAGATGCGTCATAATATTGAAGAATGATGGGGGGAACACCAACTCGAAGCTGACAAGACATTGGACCACAGCCTTCTGTAAACTTGGTAGAGTTACTGGATCGATGACCTTCTGAGATATTGCATTGAGGAATGCACATAGCTTCACAATGGGTACTCGAACATTTTCCGGTAGAAGCCCCCTCAATGCAACCGGAAGCAACTGCGTCATAATCACGTGGCAATCATGAGACTTCAGGTTCTGGAATTTTTTCTTTGCCATATTTATTATTCCCTTTATATTTGACGAGAAGCCAGCCGGGACCTTGATACTGCTCAGGCATTCAAAAAAGATTTCCTTCTCTGCTTTGGTAAGAGCGTATCTGCTTAAGTATTTACGCCCTTTATCCGTCTGCTTGTTGTATGGGTCTTTCATACGTTGCTGGTCTGCCCGTGCTTCCGGTGTATCTTTTGTCTTCCCATACACGCCCAGGAAGCCTAGCAGGTTCACGCAAAGATTCTTCGTCACGTGCATCACGTCGATTGAAGACCGGACCTCTAGGACTTTCCAATAGGGTAGCTCCCAGAATATAGAGCACTTCTTCCATATGGGTACGTGGTTGTCAGCGTCATTCGGAACAGATAGACTGCCAGGACCCTTTCCAAAGATTACTTCTAAATCCTTGACCATGTCATATATAACATCACCATCAGGGAGGTTAGGCTTCTTCCGGCGATCTGCCTCACCGTTGAAATGCTTGCCGGGCTTTCTTACGGCATGACCGTTCGGAAGAAATCGACGATGCCCCAGGTACACATTCTTGTTTCCCAAATGTATACTTTCAGTCTTATCTAAACAGTGCGTGCATGCATTGTATCCCTTGTTTGACTGTCCTGAAATGTTACTAAGAGCAGGCCAATCATTGATGGTTACGAACAGCAACGCTCGTAGGTCAAATTCCTGTTGTTTGTGCTCATCCCACACACGTACACCTGGTTCGGACCACAACTGCAAAAGTTCATCAACTAATGGCCGTAGGTACACATCAATGTCGTTGCCGGGTTGCTTCGGGCCTTGGATGAGCACTGGCATCATAATGAACTTCCGCTTCATGCACAACCAAGGAGGAAGGTTGTAGATACATAGAGTCACGGGCCAAGTGCTATGACTGGAGCTCTGCTCCCCAAAAGGATTAAAGCCATCTGTACTTAGACCAAATCTTAAGTTCCTTGCGTCATCTGAAAATGTCGGGAACTCTCTGTCGATTTTTCTCCACTGGGACCCATCGGCGGGGTGTCTCAACTTCCCGTCTTTCTTACGCTCTTCTTTGTGCCATCGCAACAACCTGGCATGCTCTTTGTTTCTGAACAGACGTTTCAACCGTGGTATTATAGGAGCATACCACATCACCTTAGCAGGAACCCTCTTCCGGGGGGGCTCGTCATCGCCCTCAACATCACCAGGGTCATCTTGTCTTATCTTGTACCGCAGTGCATTGCATACCGGGCATTTATCCATGTTCTCGTACTCACCGCGGTACAGGATGCAGTCATTAATGCATGCATGTATCTTCTGCACATCTAATCCTAGAGGGCAGATAGCCTTCTTTGCTTCGTATGTAGTCTCGGGCAATTCGTTATCCTTTGGAAGCTTCGGCTTCATTATTTTCAGTAACTTCTCAAATCCCTTGTCAGAACAACCAGTCTCTGCCTTCCATTTCAGCAGTTCCAGTGTGGTACCGAGCTTTGTGCTGCCATCTTCGCAGTTTGGGTACAGCAACTTTTTGTGATCCTCAAGCATGGCCTCCAACTTTAGCTTCTCCTTTTCTGTATCGCATTCTCGCTTTGCATCAGAAATGACCCCACCAAGACCATCAGCGGGCTCATCTGATGCCCGATGTTCACCTCTTTCTTCTTCAACGTCTTCCATAACAGTATCACCGCATTCCTCAGGGAACATAGGATAGTTGTCATCATCCTCCTCTTCTTCATTGTCTTCCATCGTAACCCCTCTTTCTCCGTGCTTGGTCCAACAATTATAGCTGGGCATGAAACCTTTCCGAATCACGTGGTCTTGAATGGTTCTCGGGTCAGAGTACTCCCTGACGTTCCGACACTTCTCACATGGACAAGGCATAAAATTATTCACTTTGTTTGCCTCAGCCACATCGAGAAATTTATGCAGGCCTGCAATAAACTCGGAACTGCGTCGTTCGCCGTACATCCATCGCATCCGTGCATCCATCTGCATCATATATATAATTAAGTTTATCAAATACCATTACAATAACATCTTGAATAGTGAAATGACCACCGTACATCGACACGTGCAATATTTCTGTATCAATTACAGACGAAAAGGATAAAGTTGCTAACCTCGGTGCGGGTCGGGCATTTCATCGAACACATCTTGTGCGTGGCAAAGAGAAAAAAAACTAGCACCCCCACTTCCCACCAATCCAGGAAAAAAAAACAGAGGAGAGAGGGGGTGGGGGCAACAATATATAGGCAGGGGAGGGGTATTGGTCCCGGTTCTTGGCACGAACCGGGACCAAAGCTCCGCGGCATGCCACGTGGTCCGGCTCTGGAGCTTTGGTCCCGGTTCTTGGCATGAACCGGGACCAATGCCCCCAACCGAACCGGGACCATGCCCCACGGGGCCCTGGCAGCTCGAACCGGGACCAGTGCCAGGCACTGGTCCCGGTTTTTGCCTGAACCGGGGCTAATGGCAAAACAGTACTCCGGACCAAAAGTCCTTTTTCTACTAGTGTTGCAATATAAGTTGATTGGTTGGCTACACGTGAATGAAACTGTATCTCGTCGATAATTCCAGCTATGGCACCGTAGATTCCCAGTCAACAAGAGAGTGACATACCGATCGACAGTCACATTAGCCAACAATTTCTGACCCATACAAGACGCGGAATTGATATCTTCTTCATCCAATTGTGGGAATGTGTTCCCATCGGTAACCAAGAGAGTGACAGAGCTACGGTCACAACTCTATCCGCTAGTGTGTGGCCCATCTAGAGTTGTGGCAGCCCTCTACAAGACACGGCACCCATTTTTTCCGTGTTCGGTCTCCTTTGGCAACCTCTCCACACGTGCCTAAACAAATTTTCTCAAACAATCTAGACGGGAGAAAGTGATCGACGAAGCTCGGGCCCCTACATCCTCAGGTGTAAGATGGCCCACGTCTGCAGCTGGCTTATCCGTCTTTCTCTACGTCCACTAGCTAAAAGTTGGCGAAACCTAAATGTCGCCTGTTAGCGGCGCGTATCGTTTTCCCTTTTTTCTGTCTTTGTTTTCCTTTTTTTCTTTTCTGTTTTATTTCGTTTCTTTTTTGTTTTCGTTATTCTTTTTTTTTTTTTTCTCGTTTCTTTTCCTTTTTCTTTTTCTCTTTTTTCTTTTTCATTGTTTTTATAATTTTCTAATTTTTTAAAATGGTTCCAAATTTGATTTTTTTATTTTTTAAACAGTTTCATTTTGAAAATGGTTTCCAAACTTAAAAATGATTCCAAATTAAAATGGTTTCAAATTTGAAAAATTATTTATTTTTTAAAATGGTTCCAACTTTAAAAATTGTTCATTTTCGAAAATGGTTCTATTTTGAAAATGGTTCCAAATTTGAAAATGATTCCAAATTTGAAGATTATTAATTTTTGAAAATGGTTAAAAAAAATAAATTGGTTCTAAATTTGAAAATGGTTCTGAATTTAAAATGGTTCCAAATTTAAAAATGGTTACATTTTTTAAAATGGTTAAATTTTTTTAAAATGGTTCTGAATTTAACATGGTTCCAAATTTAAAAATGGTTCCAATTTTTAAAATTGTTCATTTTTTAAAATGGTTCCAAATTAAAAAAATCTTCATTTCTTAAAATGGATCCAAATTTAAAAAAGGTTCCGATTTAAAAATGGATCCGAACCGAAAAAATGGTTCCGATTTTTTGAAATGGTTCCGATTTTGAAAATGGTACCTTTTTGAAAATAGTTCCGAACCAAAAAAAATGGTTCCGATTTTTCGAAAATGGTTCTTTTTTAAAATGGTTCTGAACTGAAAAAATTGTTCCGATTTTTCGAAAATGGTTCTTTTTGAAAATGGGTTCCGAACCAAAAAATGGTTCCGCTTTTTGAAAATGGTTCCAAACCAAAAAAAATGGTTCCGATTTTTCGAAATGGTTCTTTTTTTAAAACGGTTCCGAACCAAAAAAAATGGTTCCGATTTTTCGGAAAAATGGTTCCTGTCGTGTCTCGTTGCACGGACACCGGGAGTATAGGATACCCCCTTTTAGGTTCGGCACGGGGCGCGAAGGAGGCTGAGAATCGTCTTCTTGGGCGGAGTCTAGATCAAGCTCTCCTCTCCACGATCAAGGCATGCAACCAAAGGGACACAAGGAGCTACCCAGGTTCAGGCCGCCCGGAGGCTAAAAGCCCTACTCCTGCATGTCTGGATTGATGGGTTCTTCATAGTGTGGCTTACAATGGAACCTCCCGGATGGGGTACCCGGAAGGGTTTTGGCTGGAGGTAGAAGAAGGACAGATCCTGACCCGGAGGAGATCACCTTCCTCTCTACCTTCGCAGCCCTAATCTAGTCTTGCTCTGGTTCTACTTGTGTTCGTCCTTGCTTCGACCTCGTTCTATCCCGTCCTCCTCCGTGCCTTGGTCCTCCTTTTATAGGCTAAGGGGTTGCCACAGGGTCACGTGAGGGGCATGAGGGACCTTCGGGGTGAAGGACCCTCCTCATCTAGTTTAGGAGGAGACGTGGCCTCTCCTCAGCCTAGCGTCTCCTTTGGGTTAGGTGGGAGCGTCCGCCTTGGGGTGGACAGGAGCTGACACCACCACGGGACGTGCTTCCCGCCCGCGCTGCCTTCGCCTTGCTTCCCAAGTCTTCCGCGGTGAGGTGGAGAGCTTATCCACAGGGACGTGGGGAGGTACCCGAGAGGGAGCCTGGCCTCCTGCCGGGAACTCGGGCTCTCGGGTCCTTCCTGGCCTTCTTGCTTGGTTCGGGGACCCGGCAGGTCCCCAGGACCGGAGCCCTTTGTCGATGTAGGCCTTGCGTGTCCTGACGGTGAACCCGCCAGCTTGACTTGAGTCTTGGTCTTGTCCATCTTCATCTTGGGCCCACATGGGTGGACCCACTTTGGCAGTACTAGGGGAACCCCATGTTCCACTGCTGCGACAGTAGCCCCCGGGCATGGTCCCGGCGGCTCTTGCTCCAGCTGCCGGGGCCATGGCCTAAAGATAGGTCAAAGTGGGTCCCCGGGCACCTGGTCTTCCTTGCTCTGCTTCGTTGGGGACCCGCCGAGGCGAGGTAGAGACGAGCCCCCGGGTCCTGTTGACTGAATCGCGGCGAACGTTGCGATTCATACGGACCCCGTGCTTATCTTGGAATCCAACGGGCGAAACGCGCAGAAATCGGCACGCCCCCTCGATCCCCACGTCCGTCGGAGTAATGAGGCCGCGACGCGACGTGTGGGATGCCTTATAAGCCACGACTGGCTTCCACTGTAGCCGTTACCTCTCCAGATTCGCCGAAATCCCCAAATCGCCGCCTCCGCCTTCGTCCTCCTGACTCTGCTCCCCTCCTCCTGCTGCCATTGCACCAACCTCCCTTCTGCTCCAATGGCTCGACTGAAAGTCTCGCCCGGAGGAAGAAGAGCGGGGGGCCTCGCCCACCGAGAAGCCGCTGTCCCCAAAAACCAAGAGATCGCGGCGGAGATCGGCGCGCAACGCCAAGCGGCCGAACTCAAGAAGCAGACGGCCTTGTTCCCCAGCTGCTTCGCCGGCGATACGGAGATGATGCGGAAGGCGGAGCACTTCGGGGTGATGGAGTCTGCGGCGCCGATGGTGTCCCAGCCAGGAAAGCGTCGGAGATCTTTCCGCCGTCGGCGACCAGGACACCCACGCAGATCCCCATTTTCGACAGCTTCATGTTGATGGGGCTTGTCCCCCCTTTCTCTGATTTCTTCATGGAGATCTTGCGCGCGTACAAGCTGAAGCTCTTGCATCTGACGCCAGGCGCAATTCTCGACTTGGCGGTCTTCGCTTACGCCTGCGAGGCGTTCGTCGGGGTGATGCCGTCCGTGGCGCTGTTCCGCCACTTCTTCTACCCTCGCATTGGGGGCCAAGGCTGGATGGGAGGCAGTGTCACGTTCTGCTTCCGTCCGAACATCAAGTGGGCCTTCCCCCTCATGGAGACCAAATCCAGATGGGAAGAGTGGAGGGATCACTGGTTCCTGGTCGGGGTGCCAGAAGCCGATGCTCAGCTTGAGGAGCCGACGGAGCGCCCAGTGGATCTGGACACTTGGAGAAGCGTCAGCTTGCAGGATGAACAATTCTCGGCGGTCGTGGCGCGCTTCGGACTTCTTCGCGAGAAAGGAGTTTCCGGGGCCGCCATCGTTGCTCATTTCCTCCGCAACCGCCTTGCGCCGCTGCAGAAACGCCCACACCCGGCCTGGAACTTCCAGGGCCCCGGGGATCCATCTCGCCTGAGGTGTCCCGATATGGAGAAAACCTTGTCCGGGATAACGTGAGAGGGACCTTCACTCCAGGGGTCAAGTACCAGCTGCCCAAAGGGTTTCTGCCTCTGTGCGACGACCCGGAGAAGGACAAGATCCTGGCGCAGATGCCGGTCTGCAACGCCTTTGGTATTGTAGGCCGGGCTGACACGGGCCCAAACCTCCTGTGGTGAAGACCCGCAGGCCAGGGCACCTTCCAGCCCTGAAGAAGGAGAACTCTGGGAGTCCAACGACGAGAGCGAGGAGGAATCCGAAGAGGAATTCTCCGGTTCTGATGACGACGAAGGTGGCGACGGGCACGAGACCGACGCCTCCGACAGAGACGAAGTTGCTGGCGACGACCCGGTTGCCAGCGATGACGATGATGAAGATGACGACGATGAGACGAGGAGGGCTGCTCCGCCCCCGCATTCTGCCCGCGGGGTCGATGCTGCCCCAGACCCGAGTGTCCGCAGCCGTTCCCCGCCAGTTGTGGTGGTGGGGAACGATGACGACCATGTGGATGAAGAAGCGAGCGCCGCGGACTTCGTCCGAGCCCCCCGCCAGAAAGCTTCACCGGCCGCCTGTCACCCGTGATGGAGCCGCCTGCTGCCTTGGGAGAGCCGCCGGCGAGCCCCCAAGCTTCTTCCGCTGCGTCGGTAGACGTTCCCCCGTCAATGGGCAACAAGCGCACCCGGGAGTAAGCCTCTTCTTCACTTCTTTCTTGTACTTTGCATTTCCCGCCTTCCCCAAGGAAAATGACCGAATGTTGGTGCAGGGGTACTCCTTCCTTGGGTACTGGCAAGAGACGGCGTGACACGGCGGAGGACGACACCGCCACTAGCTTTGGAGCCGGTGGAGGGGGATGCTTCCTCCTCCCATAGCAGAACTTGAAGGCCGTCGGGGGAGCGGAGTGGGGAGCGTGACGGCGACCTCCCTAGCTCACCCGGGAAAGCGCTCGACGTCCTGACGCCCGAGCAAGCAGGTAACCCAGAGCTTGCGGGTAACTTCGTTTTCTTGACGCACCAATGCTTTTCCTGACATCCTTTTGTTCCAGATGCTTCAGTGGCCAACGTCTTTTCTCCCGGTGGCCTTCTCGGTGGGCTAGCCAGGAGAAACCACCTTCCCTCTCGCCTTCAGAGGGTCAAGAGGTGACCAAGGGCGTCCCGAGTTCGCGGGCTATGGGAACGCAGACCGCGAACCCTGTTCCGGGTCCAAGCCCTGATTTGATAGAAAGCTCCTTGATGACTGGGACAGTGTTAACAACTTTTGCCGCTTTTTCCACTGACTCCGGCGCCAGTGAGGAGGTGGCGGCGCTGATGAAGATCAAGAGAGCCTGGCTGCCAACCGCACGAAAAGTGTGCCTGCCCCGGGAGGTCCCCCGGCAGCTACTCCAGGGTTCACCATTAGTGGTGACGACGCGATGGATGCCATCTCCGCGGGATAGCTCACTGGGCAAAGATCTGTGCGACCGTGAGGCCGCCGTCGTGGGGACCATCGAGAGTGTCGAGGACCTGATCCAGAAGGGGATGGACAAGCTGAACCGCTTGGCAACCCAATCACCACCTTGCTCCCGGCTCTTGAGAAGAAAGATGCAGACCGGAAGGCCGAAAGTGAGCGCCAAGGAAGGTCATCTGGCGAAAGAGCAGCAGCTAGCATCCCGGGAGGCAGAACTGGCTGAGAAGGAGAAGACCTTGGAGCTCCAGAAACTCCAGCAGGAGCAGCAGACCGAGAAAACGCCTAAGGGAGGCAGAGGACCGCCACCGTGAAGAGCTCGAGGCCAAGGATAAGGACATCCAACTCTGGAAGTCCAAGGAGAAAGAGGCCGTCCAAACCATCGAAGATATCAAGAATGTCCTCCATCAGGAGCAGGAGTCCGCCCAAGCTTTGCAGCAGCAGGCCAAGATGACGGCCAGAAGATGTCCGAGCTGAAGGAGTCCTTGGAGGCGCAGTGCAAGGAGCTTGCAGCACTGAGGAAGGCCATCAAAAGCTGATCCAGGCCAACTCCCAGGCATCCACTGAGCTGTCCGAGCTTCGCCGTCTTAACCAGGAAGGTTTCGCCGAGGTTGAGGCCGCCTGCGAGTTGGCGACGACGCGAGTGAGCGGCTGAATCTGCCCACCGAAGCTCCGGTGCTGGAACCACAGCGCAGAGTCTGCCCTCGTCGCAAGATTCATCAGGGAGTGGCCGCTGATCTCCGGTCTTTCAAGAACAAGATGGTCACCCAGCTTGTGAATGACAAGCACGAGACAAGCAAGGTGACGGCGGCCTTGGTGATGGCGTCCTTCAGGGAGGCCAATCCTGGCGTTGCCTTGCCAGATTTCTCGACCTCGTCTCCTTCCAGGACTTCTCTCCAAGCGGTGTCGGCTCCCGCGACTGCACTTGCCATGAGGAAATTCCCGCCTCACTAGTTGTCCTGCACCATGTTTGGGCACTTCGTGCCCCAATAAACTTTGCGTCAGATCTCATGTACAGCTTATTAAAACTTGCTTGTAATAGGCTAGAACTTGCTATGCTACTCTAGTTCTCGGGTTGCTTTTATTTGTCTTTAGCATGTTTTTACTTTTCTCCACGTCCTTGAGGAACCTTCTGGGATGTAAGCTTACCCGCGAGGCCCTGACAGGTCAGGCATGCGCTCGCGAGCCCTACCGATTCCCAAAAAGCCGCTCACTCTGTTGGCACGCACGTCCCCGGGGTGTATCAGGTCTGTGCACCGCTTTTTACCCCCGGGAGAGTCGATACCCCATGAGTGCTCGCACGACGGTCGAGCCTTGCCTTTCTAGTTCCGCACATGTTCTGTTACCGAGAAGTAGATAGCACGTACTGCAGAAACAGGTTTGAGGGTAACTTATCTTTTATTCATCATGGAAGTTCTTGAACGACAACTGGCCACTTCAGGGTACATCTTGTGGCAACACGGTTCTTCCGGGTACACAGCACGATTGCTTCAACGACTCTTGCGGGGAGGAAGGTTAGCAGCTTCTTCCATCCTGGCATCGGTCGCTATGTCCCACAAGTTCTCCAGGGTGTCCACAACGCGGATACTCATCTTTTCACGCATCTTGGGGTTGCGGACGTTGACGTGGAAGCGGCGATGACGGAAGCCTCGCAGAGGTACTTCGGGATAATGCGGTCGACGACGCCCCGGAACCTCCAGATGTAGTGACGCAGCGTCTCCTCAGCTTCTTGCTCTAGGTGATAGAGGTCGGAGACGGTTGCGGGTACGGCGTGCAGCAGGTCTTGAGGTGCTGGCTGGCCTGGCCTTCCATGTCCTCCCGTGAGCGACGCCTGGGGTTGGAGCTCTGGCCAGCACCTTCTTCAGGAAGTTCCATGGGCCGCTTGCCATGGGGGTCCTCAGGCTGTTCCCGCCGGAGGTAGTGGCTCGGGGACGGCAGCGCCGTGGTCGATGGTCGGGGCAGGACTCGTGGGAGCGTGGCATTGGAGAGCGTAGTCCAGCAGGTTTTCCAAGCTGTTGATCCATGCCTTCGCACGGGGATCACTCTTGCACTGATCTGGGGGGAAGGAGAGAAGCGCCCGGGCCACGCCCAGAGCTTCCTCTAGCCCCCAGCCCTTCCGCGATGCCTGGCACGCTTGCTCTCCAAAGACCTCCCGAGTTCCCGACATGACTCTTGCTTGTGACTGAGGCAGCTGCTCGCCTTGCCCCGAGGAGACGGCTGTTCCTGGAGCGGATCCGGTCGCAGATGAGGAGCTTGAGGCAGTTCTTGACGATCTTGCCGTAGATCGCGAACCAGAAGAAGAACTTGACGACGAGCTTGCTTCCGAAGAAGAGGAGCCTGACGTAGACTCCGAGGTTGTCGACGATGAGCTTGCCGTCGCGGCTGATGTAGGCGAATCCAGCGCTTGCGCCCCCTACCTGGCGCGCCAGATGTCGTGTCTCGTTGCACGGACACCGGGAGTATAGGATACCCCCTTTTAGGTTCGGCACGGGGCGCGAAGGAGGCTGAGAATCGTCTTCTTGGGCGGAGTCTAGATCAAGCTCTCCTCTCCACGATCAAAGCATGCAACCAAAGGGACACAAGGAGCTACCCAGGTTCAGGCCGCCCGGAGGCTAAAAGCCCTACTCCTGCATGTCTGGATTGATGGGTTCTTCATAGTGTGGCTTACAATGGAACCTCCCGGATGGGGTACCCGGAAGGGTTTTGGCTGGAGGTAGAAGAAGGACAGATCCTGACCCGGAGGAGATCACCTTCCTCTCTACCTTCGCAGCCCTAGTCTAGTCTTGCTCTGGTTCTACTTGTGTTCGTCCTTGCTTCGACCTCTTCCCCTCCTCCCGTGCCTTGGTCCTCCTTTTATAGGCTAAGGGGTTGCCACAGGGTCACGTGAGGGGCATGAGGGACCTTCGGGGTGAAGGACCCTCCTCATCTAGTTTAGGAGGAGACGTGGCCTCTCCTCAGCCTAGCGTCTCCTTTGGGTTAGGTGGGAGCGTCCGCCTTGGGGTGGACAGGAGCTGACACCACCACGGGACGTGCTTCCCGCCCGCGCTGCCTTCGCCTTGCTTCCCAAGTCTTCCGCGGTGAGGTGGAGAGCTTATCCACAGGGACGTGGGGAAGTACCCGAGAGGGAGCCTGGCCTCCTGCCGGGAACTCGGGCTCTCGGGTCCTTCCTGGCCTTCTTGCTTGGTTCGGGGACCCGGCAGGTCCCCAGGACCGGAGCCCTTTGTCGACGTAGGCCTTGCGTGTCCTGACGGTGAACCCGCCAGCTTGACTTGAGTCTTGGTCTTGTCCATCTTCATCTTGGGCCCACATGGGGTGGACCCACTTTGGCAGTACTAGGGGAACCCCATGTTCCACTGCTGCGACAGTTCCTTTTTGAAAATGGTTCCGAACCGAAAAAATGGTTCCTTTTTGAAAATGGTCCTGAAACGAAAAAATGGTTCTGATTTTTGAAAATGGTTCCGAACCGAAAAAATGGTTCCTTTTTGAAAATGGTTCCGAATGAAAAAATGGTTCCGATTTTCCGAAAATGGTTCCTTTTTGAAAATGTTCCCGAACCGAAAAAATGGTTCCTTTTTGAAAATGGTTCCGAACCAAAAAAAAATGGTTCCGAATTTTGAAAATGGTTCCCGAATGAAAAAATGGTTCCGATTTTTCAAAAAATGGTTCCTTTTTGAAAATGGTTCCGAACCGAAAAAATGGTTCCGATTTTTTAAAATGGTTCCAAACCGAAAAATGGTTCCGATTTTTCGAAATTGGTTCCTTTTTAAAATGGTTCCGAACCGAAAAATGGTTCCGATTTTTGAAAATGGTTCCGATTTTTGAAAATGGTTCCAAACCGAAAAAATGGTTCCGATTTTTCGAAAATGGTTCCTTTTTTAAAATGGTTCCAAATTTAAAAATGTTTCAAATTGAAAAATGGTTCCGAATTTTCAAATGGTTCCAAATTTGAAATTTTTTCATTTTGAAAATGGTTCCATTTTGAACGTACACATATCTCTGTTGAAACGAAAAAGTTATAACACGAAAGTTGTGTAAAACTGCGAGTTTCATCTACCCGTGAATATTTTTGTACTTTCAGATTTTTGTACTCCGTATTGAATATTTTTGTACTTTTCGGTTTTAGTGTGTATGTATATCCGATTTTTTTACTTTTGAGAATATTATTTTCATATTTTTTGTCTGATTCCGTGTGCGTACTGTACATGTAGCCGTACGAGAAAAATGCCCGTGCTAGCTAGGTAGCTAGCTGAACGTCTCCTGGCTCGAGCGAGCTAGCTAGCTACTAGCTCTGGCTCAATGTTTCCTGAACGTGATCGTCATGCATGTTTCCAGCGTACAGAGTACCAGCAAACATAAGAAACAGTCGCGAAACGTTTTTTCGCGCGCTGGGCCGGCCCACTTATGGAGAGCGTAGGCGGCGCGGGATGCAGCTGACGCTAACGAGCGATATACAGAAGCTCCCCTAAAAGTTGCTTGTTGACGCCGCCCCTGATCTCATCCGGATGCCGGCTGCCCGGCGTTCAACCAGAAGGTTCCATGTCGATGAAGAGACGAAGGACACGCCAACGCTCAAAACACAGGAATAGCACAATCCGATCGATCAGTTTCAAGCGACAACTCCTGTCATCCACGTCCGGCCTGCCTGTGGCCCAATTCGGTCGAGGCTGCCTCGTGCATGGGCCATAGAACCCATTGGGGTCCACAGAGCAAGCAAATGTGGCACAGTTTCTCTACTTTTGCCTTTTTTCCGTTATTAAAAACCAGCAGCAACTACCGATTTATTTCAGTATCTCCACTAATATTAAAAGAGTGAGTCAGGCAGATCCAAACGATCAAGACGTACACACATGATCCAACGCCTCACAAGCCACCGGTGATTGACAAATGCGTTTAACAAAAACGTTCAATCAAATCAGCCTTCCCATCGCCGCCCAAAGGACCAACCGCCACAGCCCACGACGCTGCCACAGCAAGGCCACGGACACCGCGCCGCCCACCGGAGGACGCCACAGCCTCAGCACTCCTTGCCTCCACGCCGCCGCCCTTGCCCGTCGGCCGCCATGAGGACGCCTTCGGCGGGCGCCGCCGCCCTGCCTCCACGTCGCGTGTTGCCGGACGCCGCCGTCCTGTACGGCGTGAGGACGATGCGGCCCTGCCCTTCGTGAAGACGCTCCGGCGCATCCCTTCGTGAGGACACCGCTTCCCTGCCTCCGTCGTTGCCCCGTCGTCACGCGTCCCCGGCCGTCTTCCAACCGTAGCTGAAAAAGTCGCATCTGCCAGATAGCCTCTCCGGTGGGAACGCATCTTCGCATCGCGCCGTCTTCTTAGGCTTCTACAGTCGTACAAACATCAGACTGGTACGTGCTATTCAGTTAGATTGCTGACATTCTTACCACTTGGTTGCAATTTTCCATAAACTTGATTCTATCACTACAAGGGTTTAGTTATGATTTGATGGGTCAAATATGATTCGAAACTGCTTCAAAGGTTGCGGACGGCAGCAAGGCCTCCATGCGCTCGGGACGACAATGTTCTTTTTTTCTCCTTTTACTGATTGATCCTATTCACGTTCTGTTTGTTACTGAATACTTCTATTTTCTATGACCCTTTTTGCTTCTGTTGTTTCATATAAGCATAAGCATGCCACAAAAATATATACGCAGGCCTGTCAATTTTCTCTTTAAAAATAATTTACGTATTCTCCTCTAAAATTCGTTTTGATATTTTCTTTGTTCGGTAGAAATAAACCTGGTATGTTCAAATGCATCTGCTCTTCCTTTTGAATGAACGAAAAAGGTTTACTGGTACTGTCAGTGTATCCCATGCTTCAATTTAATCAAGCTATCTGACGATTGGTAGAGGAATATCCTACCTATATAAAAGACCAGCTTTTCAACCTCCGCTAGATGTGGCCACGTCATCGGGGGGCACTGTAGAGTGCTACAGTGCCGGACATCTACAGTACCCGCGCAGTTACGCACATCTACAGTATGTGATGATGAACAGTGCCAACTTAATTTTGACTCCTTTTCATCCTAACATATACACGCGTCGACGAGTAGATTTTGGATCCAGATTCGCAAAAACATTTGACGAATTTTGTCAAATTCGTCGCACTCGGTCATCCGTTTGAATTTTCCTCTCACGAGTAGGTGGATACCACCCTTCCAAACAACTTTCATGTTTCAACCTTTTTATTTTGACGGACATATACATATTTCTCTCCAATCTTCGAATTTGTCGTATTTCAAGCTGTGAAAAAAGACAAATCCTGACAGATTCAAAATTTCAAAATCTCGCTTTTTTGCAGAAAAGTCTCCGATGTGCACTTCTACATTGCGCGTCCGTGTTTTCCAAAAATTGTGAATCGGTCCTCCAGTACAAAACACACTGAAAAGTCCACGTACGCCGCTTCTTTTGCATAAAAGTCCTCGCATTTCCAAAAAAATGAATCGTTCACCACAGTAGCTTTCGACATATTTTTCCTACCTAAAATTTTCCAAACGCGTTTACACACGTCTATTTTCCAAATAAGTTTAGACTTTCTAACGGTATTTTTCCAATTTCTCATAAGAAGACTAAGCGACCTTTTACCTTATGTTTTGAGTTATGATGTTGCTAAATGATATAAACATTAGATTCGCAAAAACATTTGACAAATTTTGCAAAATTTGTCGCACTCGTTCAACCGTTTGAATTTTCCTCTCACGAGTAGGTGGATACCACCCTTCCAAACAACTTTCATGTTTCAACCTTTTTATTTTGACGGTCGTATACATATTTCTCTCCAATCTTCGAATTCGTCGTATTTCAATATGTGAAAAAAGACAAATCCTGACAGATTCAAAGTTTCAAAATCTCGCTTTTTTGCAGAAAAGTCCCCAATGTGCACTTCTACATTGCGCGCCGTGTTTTCCAAAAATTGTGAATCGGTCCTCCAGTACAAAACACACGGAAAAGTCCACGCACGCCGCTTCTTTTGCATAAAAGTCCTCGCATTTTCCAAAAAATGTAAATCGTTCACCCACAGTAGCTTTCGACATATTTTTCCTACCTAAAATTTTCCAAACGCGTTTACACACGTCTATTTCCCAAATAAGTTTAGACTTTCTAACGGTATTTTTCCAATTTCTCATAAGAAGACTAAGCGACCTTTTACCTTATGTTTTGAGTTATGATGTTGCTAAATGATTAAACATTATTATGTTTATACAAGACTGAAATGATGTAAGACCATAGCAACATTATTCTGATTTACTATCTAAACAGAAATTTTTCATGTTCACATCGTATCATTTAACAGTTCATTTAATTGATGGCGACATTACCTCTTACCTGAATTCTGTATGCATGTTTCCAGTTTTGAAATAGTAATAGAAAAGACTGCAGAGATTTCTGCTTCCAGCATGAATAACATGTTACGAATTGCTATTTTTAATAAATAACCATTGTATTATAATGTATGTGTAATTTCCAACTGTATTTTCCATTGGTACTACCGCATAATTATCGTCGGTTTTCCAGCGGTACCACGACAGATCAGTTGATCCAAAGGGCGCGGCGCGTCGCCGCGCTAAGTTACCTAGTCATTGTAAAACGACCTCTCTTCATGATCAGGTTGTGAACTTGGCAGACGAAATTAAGTTATCTGACGATTGGTAGAGGAATCATTGTCAAATAAGGTATTATTGCAGAGTTTGTGCACAAACAACCTGTAGGTGCGAAAGATATACTAATGTTCCAGTGCTGCATCAATTAATCTCTCTACTTCAGTATTCTTTACTTCTACATTATGATGCAAGTTGCTCAATTGGTTCATATACCTATGAGGACCATATCTGTATCTGCTTTGATGTGGCATTTGGTCACTCAGATTTTCGAATTATCCGGTTTTCATGCAGTTGGAAATACGTATAGTATCAGCCCAAACAATTTTGCAGGTTCCACCTTCGTAACTACTGGATGTATAAATTATGTTCTATCTCCATGATTGCCTTTGTAGATACTTTGTATGCTCTACTTATAATGTAATGCAAGCACCTAAAACTGAATGCTTGGCATGCTCTGCTTATAACCTGATACTACCCTCTATTTATCTTAACAGTTATGGTTGATGTTGTTATAAGAATCTGTAAGTTCCTGATTTTATGGTTTAATGATCTGTATGGTTTATCTCCTATATACACATACATGTGTTATTTCTAAATAGGTTGTGTTATTTGTGCAAATTTGAGTTTGGACAAACCAGTTACCATGAATCTCCACATGATTATTTCTTCCTTCTGTACTTATTGAATGGCTATAATCTTTCCTCATGATATTACATTTGACCTTTTTTTATCACAGTTGTTGCACATGAAGAAACTTCAACCAGCTGCATCTATGTTTGCATCAGGGCGCGTTCCCCGTTTAAAGATCTAACAAACACGCCAGTAGAGAGGGATGCTAATCCCACAAGTGGTAATCTCCCGGAGAAAAAACAGAACTGGTATTCACGACTCTCCGATGAGAAGAGAGAGGAGTACCTCGAGAAACAGCGTGTAGCACGTCAGCAAAAAAAGGCGGCAGCTATGATTAGTGTTAACTCTCAGCAAGTATCTCAAACAAATTCTTCTTCATTACCATCAGTTCAACGTACTCCTTTGAGCACTGTAACCAACACACCTATTAATGGTATCATCTTAACCTTCGTGGCCTACTATATTGATGGACCATATATTCCTGATTTATATGTTAATGACTTGCTGTTGTGATCCAGATGCAACTGATATGGCTGCAAGCAAAAAACGAAGTGGTCAAAGTTGGTATGCGAGACTACCCGAAGATAAGAAGGAAGAATATCGCAAGAAGCAACGGCTGTACCGACTACAAAAGAAATCTGAAGCTCTCAATGTTGATGTACCTCAATCCTCTATCCATTATATTACTCCTGGTAAGAACACCTACATGGTAATCTTGCAGTATCATCTAATCATGAATATAACTTATCACTTGTGTTTCTAATTCTACTGTAGGTATTTCTCAATCTTCAACATCAGGCAGTGGACCAACTATAGATGACGAAAGTGATATTGATTGGCTGCACATTAATCCAACTTATCAACGACGAGCAGCGGTATCTCCAATTGATATGGTGGAACAAGTATTCTTACAACCAACAAGTCATATCTCAGGTCGCTCCTCCAAATGCTAGGTATACTCACGAATATTTCGCATATTCACTAAATTGTCGTTTCTAAAGGTTTGCATATCCTTTGGAATTGACGGACATACTTATGCTATAATATGCATGTACGTTTTAAGATGCTTCTGCTGACAATAAACGACGACGTATGAGGGAACAATACGCAATGATGACACCATAATAGAAAGATGGCATGCTGCATAGGAATCGTACTTACAAGATGGGAATACGACATAGTAGACCATTGTCCGACCAATCTGGAGTAATCGATGCGGCTGGTGGATCCGCATACTCTTCACCGTCTACACCTGCCATCCATGTAGAACCATGTCAACTACGTAACCATACAGGTATTTCTATAGTGTCGATTAAAAGCATATCAAGGTTTTACCAGCGAGTTGTACTACGTCCTAAATTGGCACCAATCTTTGGTTTTTTCATAAACAGGTGACATTAACAATGATGAAGACTGTGATCCTACGGGCATATTCGAGCCAAATGAACATGAAGGTTGTTTGGAAGGTAAAGTGGAATAATTAGTTTATGTTGTTTTACTTATTGGAGCAGATCAATTTTGAGTACTTTGAACATCAGCAAAAGGATAAACGAAAATAGTTACGACTGGCGAAATTGTTTTGGTAGTACATAAAAATAGTTATTTAGCCCGCTCTGGTACTTTGCTTGCAATGGAGGTAGAGCTACATATATTATATAGAACGAGAGTGAGCGAGGAAGAGAGTTCCATTTCATTGACTTACATCACTTATTGATCAAATACATACTTGCCTTTATCTTCACATCGACCGGCAATTGCTATCAGTTAACTGGTTAGTACGTCTTGAAGCAGCAAGGCAATTGACATGCACTGCATGATGCACTGTTATATTTTGGATCTGCCTCCAGCAGTATATTTGAGTATGGTGATGGGCAGCTTAAATACTTTGGGTCTTGCGTCCTCATGTATTTTCGGTCTGCCACTGTCTCCTGCATAAAACTTAAGTTGTATGGAGTGCCCAGTGTCCCATTGTATTCATCCACAACTTAAATACTTACCATTGAACTGCTATCATACTGCAAGTACGATTGAAAAATATTTATTGCTTTAAAATTGTTCTCAAATGCTACATATGGTTCAGTATTCAGATTTTGTCCGAATTGTGCCAACACTGTTGGCGAAATTATCAACAAGTCAAGTCAACTCCGATTAATCTGAAAATTTAACAGTATGCCAACAAGAGTTATACATTGCTTGTGTAAAATATATTTTAGTTAAGTGCACTTTTGGTAAGACCTGATGGTGATATCTGATCTGATATTCAAAGAAGACAAGTATTTTCTTGTAGTATGATATCTTATGATGTCTTCAAACAGGTGATGAAGAATCCGATACTACAAGGATTTTTGAGCTTGGTGAACAAGATGCTACATTGCAAGGTAATATATATAATCATTAGTTTACTTGCTCAAACATGCTAATAGATAATATCTAAGGGTGTTACCACTATCCAATAAGTTAACCTGCTCAAACATGAATTATTCTAATAGATAACTTGGAAACCATACAAGAGGAACAAACAATATTTGATGATGATGACGAGTCCAGGATTTACCGTGGTCAAGGTAAATTATTGGATATAATTATTGAGATTGATGTATACTGATATTAAATTTGGAGCATCTATTTAATTCCCTCATCTATTATATCTTGGCAGGAGATGTGTTCGATTCCTGGCGAGTGACAAGTGTTGTTGGTCCGAGTAACCAGAATGTGGATCCTTATGACTACGTGTACCACAATCTACCAACCAAGCATCATGTTTTGAAACCAGTAAAAGATTGCGATCACTGTGGTGCAATTAGGTTCCAATATGAGGGCCCCACATTCTGTTGCAGAAAAGGAAAGGTCAAGATAGTTACCCCTGAAGTTCCTGAAGAGTTGCGGCGGTTGTTTACAAGTCAGGTTGATGATGATGCAAAATATTTCATAAAGCACATCAGGTATTTCAACATCCACTTCTCATTCACAAGCCTTGGAGTTACCTCGATCATAAGGTCAGCAATGCAGCGAGAACCGGTGTATATACCTTCTGTGCACACGGGGCATTGTATTATAAGGCGGATGATTTGGTGCCTGATGGTCAAGGACCTAGACATCTGCAGCTCTACATCTATGATACTGATGAAACCTTGGAACATAGAGCAAAGCGGTCTCTAGATCTTGATATAAATCTCATACGGAAGATTCTAGAGATACTTAAGGACAACCCGTATGTGCAGATTTTTAAGAGCATGGGCTCTGTTCCAAACATAGAAGAATATAAGATTTCATTAAACACACGCTGGACCAACGAAGGTACAATGCCCCCACAGCTTCCCAGGTGGCTGCGATGTGGGTCGAAGGGAGCGATCCACAAAACACTTCAGGTAATCAATATGGTGGTCATTTATTTTGTGTGAAAGATTTTCTCAAATAAATGTATTGCAAGTTTATGTCTTTTTATTATTTAATTTAATTAGCTGAGTGATTTTTATTGGAGTGAACCTCAATGATACTGCTGAGTTTAGACAGATTGTATTTCTAAATTACAAATTTCGTATGTTTGAAGTATGTTTCTGCGATGTTTGCATTAATTGCTCATGACCACGGGTCAAAAATTCAGTGAGAACGAGACAGAAAGAGGTGAGAAATGAATTTAAAACGTGCATTGCACGTGCACGGTTACTAGTACAGTACTAGAATAGTTATTCCGCACAACTTTTCCAAACTTCTAAAACCAACCAACCCGCACGAACCGCCACCTACCACCTACCTCCTCCCCCTGGGCGCCCCGCCCTCGGCCGCCTGCCTCCTTCCCCGACGCGCCCCGCCCCCGGCTGCCTGCCTCCTTCCCCGACGTGCCCTTCCCCCGGCCGCCTGCCTTCTTCGCCGGCGAGGTCGCCTCCCCGCGCGCGTCCCAGACGAGGTCACCTCCCAGCACGCTTCTCCGGCGAGGTTGCCATCGGAAGCCGATGCCGGCATGCTCTAGCGCCCCCGGCTGCCAAGCGCGTGGCCGCACATGCCTCATGGTCGGAGATCTTCCCGACGTGGCCGCCCACCGTTCCTCCACCGAAGACGATGCGACCAGATGCGAGGCGGACATATGGAGATGCGGGGCGGCCGGAGACGCGATGCGGCCAGATGCGAGGCTGGCTGGAGATGCGATGCAGCTAAATGGAGGATGGAGCCGCTGGAGATGCGAGGCTGGCCGGAGATGCGTTGCGGCCAGATGCGGCGATTGCGGATCCGCACGCGTCCGGTGCCCCGCACCCACGGCGTTGTCAGTCAGAGAGTTTCTGCTCGACGAAGTCCAGCACGCGCCGGTCCTGGAGTTCACCCACGCCGCCAAAAAGAAGTCCACCACGCCGGCGAGGACCCTCGAGCTGCTAGTTCCTTCCACCGCGCGCCTTTCTGCTGTGGACTCTCGCATATTCTCGCGTCTCCTGTCGCCGAGTTCAGTAACTTTTCTTTAGTTAAAGTTCAGTTACTCGTTATCCTACTGTTGGGTGCTAATTACCTACTGTACAATGTTATGGATTTGGGTGTGCCCCGTATCTGTTTGTTTTTACCCAAGTGCCTTGTTTTTATTTCTCATATGACTGATCTGTCGGATAAAAAAAAATTAGATGTTCACTTTTATTTACGGTGGAGTTCATTTCGTTCCGCGAGGCAGTCTAGATGCACTGTCACGTATGAAGTTTACTTGGTGTAGCGTGAAGCTTAATTTTTTCACCGGATATTTACTTCAAATACTCCAACAGGTTCATTTATTTCCACCTGCAGAATTAATCTTTTTTCAAGAAGTTCATCATTTACGTTGAAAAAACAGTTCCACGGAGAAATTTCACTTTAAAAAAATAACCATTCAGGTTCACTTTGTCCGTGCAAGTTGAAACTTAAATTTGTATTATAGGGGAAGTCCACTCTGAAAAAACAACATAAAAAATATAGAAATTCTCAATTTTTTACTACGTTTAAAACCGCTCCTAACCCATATTTTTTTTAAAAAAAGGCCACATGAAAATATGCGAAATTTAGGTCGAGAAGATCACTCTAAATGTGTGCTACGTTCATCTTGTCTTGTGAGAGGCTTACCTTTTTGTCAGAGTTTGTTTGAAACGGTTCACTTGTTCGATTTCTAGTAGCAAAAAAATGTGTAGTACTATCTCTAATTGCAGCGGTTCACTTGTTTGATTTCTCACAGTTCACTTGTTGATTTCCCACAGTCCACTCCTTTCACTGTGTTCGATTGGTGAGTTCATATTTTATGTTCATAAAAACAAATGAACTTCATTTATCATCGTGTACGGAAAAATCGAAAGAAAGTTCAGAAAAATTGTCCGCTAAAACTTTCACTTCGAAATTAATACGAAGTTCACTTAATTATCATGAGAAGTTTATAAAGAAGATGGTCCGCCAAGAATTCCTTTTGTGGAATTTACAGGAAGTTCATTTATGTATAGCGACAAGTTCAGAAAAAAGTGTTCCGTCAAAAAGTTCACATGCGAAATTATTAGGATGTTCACATCCGTATTGCAGAAGTTCGCAGAAAAAACGGTCCGCCAAATCAAGTTCACTTGAAGAAAAAGGAAGTCCACTCCCGTATCGCGAGAGGTTCAGAAAAAATATGGTACCTGAATAGTTCAGTTCCGTAAAAAAAAGGAAGTTCAGTTATGTATTCGGGGGAGTTCATCAACTTTATGAGTAAGGTCAGAAGTTGTTCGAGAATAGGAAGTTCACCATACTTAAACGTTTTATCTTTGCAACCAAGGGGAGCTACACCACGCTGCTCTCCTGCCACTGAGCTTGCTACCCCTTTGATTTCTACCAATGAACCTTCCCTAAAGACATGTATTTCTCCTTCCAATTCACCTTCATGTTCCCCAGCGGAGTATTCAACCAATCCATTCCTAGCACCATGTCATAGGCAACCAGTGGCAACAACCTCAGTTTAGCTTCAAATTCCACTCCTTGCACCTTCCAGGTACCCCCTCCGATACACTGCTTTACTGATTATGTTCTGACCATTAGCAACCATAACCACTATGGGAAATGTTTGTACCAGCTTGGCTTTGATAAAGTTTCCTTCCCTCATAAACCAGCAATTCCCAGATCAGAAATCCTATTTCCAGCTCCTCTAGTTTTATTAAACCAGGATTGTTCATTTATCCAGCAGGGATATTACCGAAAAAAGGGCTTCCATTCAAAGCTGAAAGAAAGAGACTGGTCCTCCCTCTTTGCCTAGCGGTTAAGTAGCCCCCTGGCCCCGCAACCAAGAGTCACTCGTCGAAAGCTGACCAGGAAGACAATAACTGCTATTTCAAGATAGCAGAAAGACAAGGCAATAGGAAAACAATCATACCGTGGATAAAAAGGGCTTTTCTATGTGTTATGCCCTACGTTACATTCACCTTATTTATCTTCATTCGTATCTTTGACCCAGATTAACATATCCTTCACAAATACAAACTAGCAAGGCACCAAGAAAGTAGAATCCATTCTCTTCATAGCCGAGATGTGGGCTGCTGCGTACAAAAACTTTGCTGTAGTTCTTCTCTCAAACCAGGAATGGTTTCGTTTACCGACCAGGGGAAACCATCTAGTTCCAACCTCCTTTTCTTCTAGAAAGGAACTCATACTGATGATCGCTACGCCCATACTCGCTTTTACCCTCAAAATAATGAGAGTCCACATTCCTTTAAGAATAAAAGTAAAGCATGCAATATTAGAACTGCTAAAAACGTTTCAAAAACGAACTCCTTCCTCTAGAACAACGTTGAATCGAATCTTTAAGCAAAGGGGCAAGGAAATCACATCTTTATAAGAGGGAAAAGAAGGAAAGAATCTCTGAGCGGGAAGTGGCATATAAAATAGGAAATTAAAGCCTTTTTGACGGGTTGAGCCTATAAGCGACCAGTCTTTTTTATTTGCTTGCTTAAGAAGTCATTGTATGGCTTGAAGCAGTATCCAAGGCAGTGGTATCATCGGTTTTATGCTTATGTCAGCAGCCATGGATTTGAGATAAGTTCATAACTGAAATTTCTGTGTTTCAGCGGGTACTTGCAGATGGCTCTAGGCTGTATATGTTGCTTTATGTTGATGACATCCTTATTGCTGGGAAGAGTCGTTCTGCAGTTGATGAGGTTAAGGCCATGCTCAAGAGTGAGTTTGAGATGAAGGATTTGGGTGCAGCTAAGAGTTCAGAAAAAAAGATGGTCCAACAAGAGGTTCCCTTGTGAAAAAAAATAGAAAGTTCACTTACTTAATCGAGGAAGTCCATCACCTTTATGAGTAAAATTTAAAAGTGGTTGAAGAAGAGGAAGTTCACTTGTATATCGTGAGAAGTTCAGAAAAAAGATGGTCCAGCGAGAGGTTCACTTGTGAAAAAATATGAAGTTGGAAGTTCAGACTATAAAACCTTGAAGTTCACTATGAATATAATGCGCCAATAGAATAAATATTAAAACGTAACCAGAAGTTCACTTAATATACGTCGAGAACTTCACTTCATCATTGCTATGAAGTTCACATCATGCACGGCCCGAAGTTCATTTTCAAAACACTTCGGTGAGTTCATATATTGTTTAAATTTGAAACTGCTCTTAAATCGTAAGGAATTTCGAAAATTGGCTAGAAATAAAAAGTTGTGCATTTTCCATACCTTTCCAACGGCGTATATTTGCATCAATCCGACGAGCGATTTGAAAACGGCGTCCAAAATAGTCCGCTGGACCCAAAAGTTCAAAAAACAGAATTGTTTATTTTTGAAACTGCTCTTAAACCGTAAGGAATTTCGAACATTGGCTAGAAACATGAAAGTTGCGCATTTTCCATACCTTTCCAACGGTAATTTATTTGCATTAATCCGACGAGCGATTTGAAAATGGCATCCAAAATACAGTACGAAAATGAAAACAGTGTTTAGTATATTTGAAATTGTTCAAAAACCGTAACTAATTTGTAAAACCCGTGAAAGTAAATATGTTTCGCAATTTCCGTACCTATACAACGGTATATCACATCGTGCTGATAAGAAGTTCACATATTCTGGTCCGGAAGTTCAAAAGGTTGTGCAGAATACTTATTCTGCAAAGGAGTTTAGAATAGCTGGAGTATATATATATATATATATAGGGCAGGACTAAACAGGAACCTACCCTTAAGAGTTCCTATTTAGCTTAAGTAGGAACTATTCCTAATTTGGGAACAACCCGACCCGCGACCCAGCACCGATCGGACCTCCTAAAAAAACTACCACCCACCCGGCCCGATCCCCCACCAACCTTCTTCCCCATCTCCTCCGTACCTTCTTCCCCGTCGGCTTCCTCCAGCTCGCACGCCGCCACCCTCCCTCCCTCGCGCGCCGCCGCCTCCCTCCCTCCAACTCATCCACCGCCGCCTCCCTCCCTCGCGCGCCGCCTCCTCCCTCCCTGGCATGCGCGCCGCCGGAAAACCTCCTACGCCGCCCGACCTGCGAGGGCCCGCGCCACCGCATCCCTGGCCGAGGGCCGCCCGCTGCCGCCTCCTTGGTCGAGGGCCCGCGCCGCCGCCCTGTCCGACGGCCCGCGCCGGATGGGCACAGAGCCGCCCCCCACCACCTCATGTGCGCCGGCGGGTCGCCGTGCTTCCTCTCCTAGTTCCTGCGCGCGCCGGCGGGCCACCCACCCCGTCGCCGGCGGCTTCCCAGCGGCCTTCCCCACCTCCTGCATCTCGGTGCTCCCAGCTCCCTGGGAAACCACCGTGCCGCCGCCCTCGGGATCCGCCCACGCCACCCCCCCCCCCGGTGTCCATGGCGGATAGGGAGAGCCCGAGGTCCCCGACTCGGCCATGCCCCCGTTTCCCGGCGCGGATCGCCCCCAGCCACCTCCTGCCTGGCGCCGCCCTCCCTACCCTTGCCTCCTTCAAAGCAAGCGTCGCCGGAGGATCCCCTTCTACGCCCGCCCAGCCTTCCTGGTCTGTGCTCGTCGCCGGAAGACCTGTCGCGCCCTTCCCCGGCCTACTGCCCGCGCGCGTCGCCGTCGGGCGTCCTGCTGCGCGCCCCTTGATCTACAGGCTGCTGGACCACCAACGACGACACCTGCTGGCGCCTCGTCGCCGACCACTGTCGTGCCCACACCCGACCAGCAGACCACTACGTCGACAACCTCCACTGCACGCGGGCTCCACTGTCCTCCAACGTGTGTGTGCGGTTCATTTCAGTTCGTCCACTCATGAAGTCCTCTGTGCACTGTCTGAACTGTTTTTTTTCTTATATTGGATCTGAGCTGGTATTTGAACTGCCTTTTTACTGGGTTTATAAAAATTAAATGAAGGTTCACTTGATAAATTTTTAAAGTTCACTGCTATTTTTTTGCAGTTCATTCATCCACTTATAATCCCCCCATCTGATTAAAGGTTCACTTCCTTCGGAAAAAAGTTCACAAGTTCACTTCGTTGGAAAAAAAGGTTTCAAGAAAAAAGTTCACTTCGTTCAGAAAAACAGTTCATGTGCAGTTCAGAAAAAATTCACTTCGTCCGAAAAAAGTTCAGAGAACAAAAAAAGTTCACCTTGTTCCATGCGCGAGAAGGTTCACTTGGTACAGAAAAAAAGTTCATGTGCAATTGCGAAAAAAAAGTTCACCTCGTTTCGAAAAAATGTTCAGGAAAAAAGTTCAGTTCATGTTCCGTCTGAAGGTTCACATGTCATGGGCGAGAAGGTTCACTTGGTACAGAAAAAAAGTTCACCTCGTTCCGAAAAAATGTTCAGGAAAAAAGTTCAGTTCATGTTCCGTCTGAAGGTTCACATGTCATGCGCGAGAAGGTTCACTTGATACAGAAAAAAAAAGTTCACCTCGTTCCGAAAAAATGTTTATGAAAAAAGTTCACTTCATGTTCCGTCTGAAGGTTCACATGCCATGCGCGAGAAGGTTCACTTAGCATATCCGAGAAGGTTCAGAAAGTTCCTGTTTAGCTTAAACAGGAATAGGTTCCTTTTTATATATATATATATATATATATATAGGGCAGGACTATTCTACAATCCCCTTAAAAGTATTGTAACTATTCTACAATCCCACCTAAAATAAAAACCTTCTAAACCCCCACCTGACCCGCACTGGAAAAAACATCCCCGCTGACCCCACCCGACCCCACCTGCCCACCTTCTTCCCCATCGCGCCCCCACCCACCTCGCTCGTCCTCCAACCCCGTTCTTCGGCGCCACTGAGGTCCTTGAGCCACCAGCCGACCTTCAGCACGCCGCCCCCGCCTCGTCCCTGACGCGGCCCCTGCCTCCATCTTCGTTCGCCGCCCCAACCTCCTCCTCGCGCCAGCCTAGAGGCCCGCACCTGCGCCACCACGGGACGGCTCCGACCTCTGCCGTGCGCCGCCCTGGGAGGGCCCGACCTCCGCCGCCCGCCGCCCTGGAGGCCCTCGAACTCCGTCTCGCGCCGCCTGCCGAGGGCCCCTACCCACGCCGCCCCTGCTCCTCCCCGCCCCCACGCACAGCCCGTGCTCCTCCGGCGAGCCGTCGCCGCTCCACCTCCCACCGGCACGCCGCCTTGCACCTCCAACCGACGCCGCCCCAGTCCACCCGACGCCTCCACCCGCGCGCGCCACCGCTTCAGGCCAGCCCCCACTTCCCCACTTCGACTGCCGCCGACAAGATCTGGTGGCGGTGTCCCAAGCTCCTTGACCCAGCGAGTGGCCTACTTCCGGCGACCACACGTTGCCTCGTCGCCGTCCGTACACCACGCGCAGCCATCGTCGGAGTTCACTGCCCTCCAGCTTGAAGTTCACCACGAGCGGCCTCGGCGGTTCATGGCCGCCCAAAGCTTCCCAGCCACAACAAATCGGCGTGGACACGCTCTGAGCGACACCCCTGCTCCACCCGTGCGCTG
The DNA here is from genome assembly GCA_947311845.1 of Poa pratensis. Taxonomy (NCBI): domain Eukaryota; kingdom Viridiplantae; phylum Streptophyta; class Magnoliopsida; order Poales; family Poaceae; genus Poa; species Poa pratensis. The sequence continues at coordinate 15,821,958 of CAMZMU010000050.1, read as the reverse complement.
CTCCTTCCCATCCCCTGCTCGACCCCCCTCCCTCCGTCCTGCTCCACCATGGCGGAGCCCCTTGACCTGCTCGCCGGAGATGGAGGCCGTGCCCTTCTCCAGGTTCCCTTTGAAGTGTTTTGCGAAGTTAACTAGAATATCGCGAGAAGTTCAGAAAAGAGTCGTGAGAAGTTAAAAAAAATGTTGGTATGCGACAAGTGAAGTTCAGAAAAGATGACTGTCCGCCGAGAAATTCATTTACGAAAATTTGCGAAGTTAACTTATGTGACGGACGAAGTTAAGAAAAAATGATGGTCAACCTAGATAAGTTCATTTGCAAAAAAATTCCGAAGTTTATTTTATGTTATGAGCGAAGTTTACAAAAATTATGGTCATCCGAGAAGTTCATTTGTGAAATTTCTGTGAGAGCGAAGTTCGAAAAAATCATGCTCAGCCAAGAATTTTATTTGTGAAGTTCATTTATTAAATAACTCGAAGTTACGTTCTAGAACTGTGGCAACGTGAACTCCATATATAAAAGAAAAAGCGAAGTTCATTAGAAAAAATCTGAAGTTTACTTACGTGACGGGTGAAGTTCAGAAGGGGTTGTAGAATAGCTATTCTACAAGTGGTTGTAGAATATATATATATATATATATATATATATATATATATATATATATATATAGGACAGGACTATTTAGAAACCACCCTTAAGAGTGCTCTAAATAGTTATTCAGAGCACCTTTCTAAAAACCAATGTGGTTCCTATCCCGAGCCAACCGGCAAAACGACCTTCTTCCCGCACCGACCCGATCTGCCCGTATTCCCCAAAAAGAAAAAAAACCATCTACCCAATCCAAATCAACCCCCACCCCACCACGTCCCCGACGCCGGCCCACCTCTCCATGCCGGCGGCCGGCCCTCCACCGCGCCGCGCGCCGCCTCGGGGTCTCCCTGCTCGCCGCTGGCAGAGCCTCCCGCGCGCTGCCCCGGCTCCACGCGAGGCCGCCGTCGCCATTGCCGAGGACCCTCACCCGTGCTGACCACCTCCTACCCTCGCGCTCCGCCGGCGCGCGCCGCCCCGCCTCCATCTCCTCCACCTCGAGCGGCGCCGGCAGGCCACCGCGCCCCCCTCCACCTCCAGCGAGGTCACCGATGCGCTTCCCGGTGAGGACGCCGCCCCGAGCGCCGCCTCCCAGCGAGGAAGCCGTTTACCGGTGAGGATGCCGCCCCACGCTCCTACCCGGTGTATTGGCGTGCGGCCGCTGCGGATGCTACTCCTCCGGACAGAACTGGATGTCCTGCTCGGCGAGGCACTGACCCTCACGGCCGGATTGTACTTCAGCTCGCGCTGGTCCGCACTCCCGGCGCTGAAGTGGACCCTCGCCGCTGGCCGGTGACCCTGCACGCGATGCAGGCCATCGTTGCGCTGTCCTTAAGCGCTGCCCGCGCGAGCAGCTCCCAGGTCGCTATCAGCCACGACGGGCGTACCAGGGAGTCCACAATGTCAGCCTCAATGCGCCCGATGTAAACTCCCGTGAGCGCCGATGTAGACTCCTGTTGGATGAGTTGCTGCTTTTGAACCTCCCAGATGCATAAATGTTTAGCTGTTCAATGTCTACTTCTGAACATCTCAGACTCCATCCCTATCGTCTACTAGAGAGCCGCTCCTCCCGTCTGAACTTGTGCGAAGCGCCGTCGATAGAATAGAAGGCTGCTGGTACCGCGAACGTGAGTTGTGGTTGATGGATTTTGTCAACCAGAGCACGTGGCTGGATGGCTTTGTAGATGAAGAGATAATTGCTACTCCATATTTTACGAGATTTAAGCTACATCCATATTTCTATTATGTTTTTGCGTCAATCGAGTTCTGCACATACTACTTGTATGCACACGTACAAGGAAAAAAAATCCCCATCCACGGCACTCGGCAATCCATAGACGCGGCGCCTAGGAGTTCACTCCTGATTTTTATTCTTCTTTTAACAATACAATACAATATAATACATGAAGTCCAAATATAACCGTGTTGTAAGTTTATTCAAACGTTGTTTAGATTATTATTATCGGAAGTTCGAATTAAACAAATCAGGATGTTCGACATAACGTAATGGAAGTTAATTTTGTTAGCTTGAAAAAGAAGTTCACTCTTCTTCAGTCTTCTTCATTTCGTCTATATGAAAAAAACTCGCTTAAAAAAGATTAGAAAATAGACGTTAACTCGGTTATATTTGGAAGTTTAGACTACTAAACATTGATGTCCACGTCGAAAACAGTGTGCCAAGGGATAAAAATTCATCTGGCGGAAGAAGGGTCAAATTAGCTAACGTCTATGCTCCTGTTTTGATTTTATTTCTTCTGGGAAGTTCAGTTTAAGCGTGTTCGGAGTTCACTTTATAGGTATCGGAAGTTCACCTCAAACGCATCGGAAGTACCTTTATATTGGGAGTTCCCTGAACTTGCATCGTGGGGAGTCCACTTTAAAAATGTCGGAAGTTCTCCTCGGCCTCGTCAGATAATTACCTTTTTCTCGGAAGTTCGGCGAGAACATTAAAGTAAGTTCATTCTTTAATTTCGAGAAAATCATTTTTTAGCGAATAGAAGTTCACCTCGAATGCGTCGGCAGTTCATATGAAAATGCCCTTGTACGTTACATCTTTGTTGGGAGTTCGCTTTGAACCAATCGGAAGTTAACTTTGAACACGTTGGAAGTTCAGCTCGAATACGTTGCAAGTTTACCTTTATGTCGGTGAAAAAAATTCAAATCCAGAGATTGGAAAAAAGGTTCGCAACTTTTTCTTGTGAAGTTCACAATTAATAGAAGTTCACTCTCAGAAAGTTGTGAAGTTCAAAGTATACAATCTCGAAATCCAGTCCGAAAAACAACATGAAAACAGAGAAAATTCTAAAAAATACAGCAGTTCATACATTAAAAAAATGTTTTTAACCACGTATAATTTTGTTAAATGGTCCACACAGTAGGATGGCATCGTTTGGACAGACGGTTCAAAAACTACAACAAAAATAGTGCGGAATACGGAATAAAAATTTCACGATCGGAAGTTCACTATTGCACACCCGGAAGTTTACCAACATGTACAAGGAAGTTCGGATGCTCTGTTTTTCTGGGCGGAAATCCTACGCATAGAAATCGTTGATACGAGTTCCATTTGTCCAAATTGACCACCGCTACATGCAATTGGCAATGATATGAGTCTAATTTGACTCTCCCATGTTGACTCGTCCAATCCGAACATTATAAATGTGCCAATTTTAATACCATTCACATGTTATCTCGTACCTCCATTTTTGTTATTTTAAAAATTAGTCAAAAAATGTATTGAATTTGAAAAACATTTCTATATGAAAAAGTTGCGTCTAGTTAATATCTTTCCAACGCCATTTAATTTGATACATTTCGATAAGCGGTTTGAAATTAATTGACAAAACAGTGTCCGCTGATCCTAATAGTCTAAAAAACAGAATTTTGTATTTTTAAATCTGCTCTTAAACAGTACAGAATTTAGAAAAATGTCTAGAGATAGCGAAGATTCGCATTTTCCATAGATTTCCAACGGCGTATCATTTGCATTAATCGGACAAACGGTGTGAAAACGGCACACAAATAACCGTACGAAAACAGAGAAAAACGTGAAAATATAGTATAGTGTTTTTAAAATTAATCCAAAACCGTGACGAATTTGAGAAACATTTATAGACGAAAAAGATGCGCCTAACCATTATCTTTCCAACGCAATATCATTTGTGTCATTCCGACAAGTGGTTTGCGAATGATGGCCAAAAAACCATCCGCTCATTATACATGTTCGGAAAACAGAAAATATGTATTTCAAAATCTGCTCATTAAGGGTAACGAATTTCAAAAAAGTGACAGAGATAGCAAAGATGCGCAATATTAAAACCTTTTCAACGGTATATCATATGCATCATTTGGACTAACGGTTTGAAAATAACGACATAAAATAGTGCGCCACACAGAACAAAAAAATCCGCGATCGGAGGTTCACTAACACATACCCAGAAGTTCAACACCTCATAGCCAGAAGTTCACCGCCTAATAGGAGGAAGTTCGGATACTCAGTTTTCCTGGGCGGAAATCATACACATTGAAATCATCGCTACGAGGTCCGGTTGGCCAAAATCGACCGCCCCACATGCAATTGGTAAGTATATAAGTCTAATTTAACTCTCCCATGCCTACACAACTCATCCGAGCAACACAAACGTGTCAATTTTGAATTATTCCCATGTCATCTCGTTTTCCCTGATTATTCTATTCTCAAAATTAATCAAAATCCGTATTGAATTCCGAAAACATTTCTATACAAAAAAGTTGCGTCTTGTCAATATCTTTCCAACGCCATATCATTTGTTAAGTTTCGATAAACCGTTTGAAAGTAATTGGTAAAATATTGTCCGCTAGATCTAAAAGTTTATTGTTTATTTTGGAATCTGCTCCTAAACCGTAAAGAATTTGGAAAATTTGCAAGAGATAGAAAAGATGCGAATTTTCCATAGCTTTCCACCGGCGTATCATTTGCATCGATCCGACAAGCGGTTTGAAAATGGCATCCAAAATTCAGTACAAAAACGGAGAAATACGCGAAAACTGAGTGTAGTATTTCTAAAAAAAATTATAAAACCGTGAAGATTTTGGAAAACCCGTCAAGATGAAACAGATGCGAATTTTCCATAGCTTTCCAACGGCATATCGTTTGCATCCATCCGACAAGCGGTTTAAAAATGGCGGTCAAGAAACAGTACCAAAACGAAGAAATTCGTGAAAACTGTGTTTAGTATTTCTAAAATTGTTTTAAAACCGTAACGAATTTGAAAAACCCGTCAAGACGAAAAAGGTGCGCAATTTCCCTACCTTTCCAACGGTATGTCACATGCGTCATTCCGATAATCGGTTAGAAAATGGCGTTGAAAATATTGTCCGCAAAACAGAAAATCTGGGAGTTCCGTCCGGAAGTTAACATAGTATAGAAACGGAAGTTCAGAAAAGGTGCTCTGAATAGTTATTCAGAAACTGGTTCTTGAATAGCTGGAATATATATATATATATAGGACAGGACTATTCTAGACAACCCCTTAAGTGTTTCTAGAATACTTATTCTAGACAACTTTTGAAACCAACGTGGTTCCTACCGGAAACATACACCGACCCGGAACCAGACACCGACCGCGCCCCGCCCCACACCCTAAAATTCTGACCCCCCGACCTCGACCTCCACCTCGATCCGGACAGCACGCCTCGATCTCCACCCCACCTCCTACCTGGTCGCCGTCGCGAGTGAGGCCGCGACCGAAGCGGCGAACCTCCCCAACCTCCCACATCCCGGCGCGGGCTAGCGAGCGACGGCGGCAGCCGTCGCGAGTGAGGCCGCGACCGAAGAGGCGAACCTCCCCAACCTCCCACATCCCGGCGCGGGCGAGCGAGCGGCGGCGGTCGCCGAAGCGAGGGATCCAGCGGCGGCAAGCGGTACCCTTCCACTACGAACCTGCATCCCGCGCCGGCGAGAGATCGGCGGCGGGAACCTACGGGAGGGAACCCGAGGCGGAGGCGGCCCAACTCTCTTGCCGACGACCTCCTTCGTCAATTCCGGCGACGAGAGAGGGAGCCCGCGCACGGCGGTGACCTGCTACAACAACGAGCAGGGTGAACCTCCCATCACAACTCCCCCGCTATACATGGCTCCAGTTCGTCGACATATCGCCGGATTTCCAACTGGAAAATCCTCGCCTAAGAGGCCTCCAATGGCAGATGAGAAGGTACGATCAGCAAAAAAATCCTGATATATTGTCTTGGTCAACATCAGTAGTGCCTGTGATTCAAACTGAGAGTCTAGATGAAATTATTTTTGAAAACTAGCAGATTGTCTGAAATTGCTGCTTGATGCTGGAAGTCCACCTGATGGCTTGGGGGGAGTTCGGATTACGTGTGTCATTAATAAAATTCACACCATGAAAAAGTTCTCTTAGAGGGTTTACAATAAAAATAACTTGTTCTTCATTCCCTGGAAGTTCACCTTATCTCCCAGTAGAGGTTCACTAGTTATAAAAAAATTCCTCAAATTGTATTGCAGGGGTTGGGGCCGAGGAAACGTTCAAGAGTTGTTGAGAACATACATGACAACAAGACATTGACTGCATCAGAAATGCACATGAATCTAACAGAGTTTGGAACTAGGCCGGAGCTTGAACGAGTATATGCCGAACTGCGAGATAATATATCTAGCTGGTCTCATCGAAATGAACCTCCATATCTGCATGCTGAGCAACAGAGAGAGAGTGATCAAGTGAGGTGGTTCAGTGAGCGCGATGAGTTGATAGCCAATGTGTCCAGCGCATTGGCTCTGAAGAATCAGATGGGTAAACAGAACAAAAGGAAGTTCAGCACAGCCGATGATGAAGTTCCCATAAGAACAGTGCCTTTGAGCAGCAGTCAGCGAGAAGAGGATGAGATTCTGATGTGGTCAGGTCCACCGAAGCCTGCACGATCTCCAGTCATATGCACTGAGAAGCTAACTGTCTCAGATCCAGTGTACCGCCAACCACGTCGCCGATCAGCACAAAAAAATGATTTGGAGAATTCCAGATCAATGTCCACATCTGGTGAGAAGTCCAATTATTCAGAGTGCGAGGTCCATATGAGAGAATCTTCCAGTCATGTTGCTAACACTGATGATTCTATTGAGAAGTCCAGCTCTTCAGAAATCAAGGTTCAAAAGAGTGACAGGTCCAGACAGGCTACTATGCGTGATGATGCATCTTTTAAGAGGGCCAGATATGCAGATTGTGAAGTTCAGAAGAGCAAAACATCCAAGAAGCTACCCCCGACAAAAACTATGCCTGAGCAAGCTTCCTCTACCAAAAAACAAGGTGCAGGCTGCGGTGGCGAAATGCTACTACAAGTCTCCAGGAAATCATCGCATATGCCCTCGATAGATCCTCTGTGCCACGTCCCAATTGTCACCCCGCCTTGTCCGATCAAAACTCTGGATGATGAAACTCCTACAGAACTGCGAACATACACACACGTAAGTTGTGAGCTGAACGATATAGACTTGCAAAAAATAGATTTCTAGAGCAGCAGTTGCGTGTCTATTTTAAAAAATGACTGGTATGAAAAAAATACTTACATATCTTTTCTGAAAAAAATATTGCAGGCGCCGGAGCTCCCAAGGGATCTGATACCAACTGTTGGTCAAGAATTCAGCACAGATAAAGAAGTGTATGAATTCTACAACACCTATGCCAAACACACGGGTTTTGGCATCAGGAAGGCGCAACGCAGCAAGAGAACACGGTACCTCAAGTGCGTGAATGAAGGTATCCACAAGCCCTATGTGGCTGACGGTGACAGACAGCGGGATAAGCTCAGCAAAAGAACGGGCTGCAAGGCTTTGATAAGATTTAAGGAGAGACATGACGGCACATGTGTCATAAAGGGAATTCAGCATGATCACAATCATCCCCTGCTCTTGACACCATCGATGCTGGTGTTTATGCACTCGCACAAGAATGTTGACTCCACTCTGGTTGATTATGTGAGAGATCTCTATTCCAACAATGTTAAGCATGTTAACATAATGGGGCTGCTGTCTAAAATGCATAATGGGAGAGCCAACCTTCCCTTCCACGACAAAGATATACTCAACATGTAAGTTAAAAAGTTACCGTAATAGCACAAAAATGTAAGGTCCACCATATTCACCTGATAAAAATTTGAAAAAAGGTGAAGACTAAATATTTGTGCTATAATTTTTCAGGAAAGCAGCATTTGCACGTGAGGAGTCCAAAGACGCTGTCCCGAAGATGTTCAAATGGTTTGAGGATATGGAGGCTCAAAATGAAAACTTCTTTTATGATGTGCAGGTTGATGAAGAGAACAGAATTAAAAACATCTTCTGGTCAAACGCAAGTTGCAGAGCAGCTTATGCTGATTTTGGTGACTGTGTAACTTTTGATACAACATATAAAACGAACAAATACCACATGCCTCTAGCAGTGTTTGTCGGAGTAAACAATCACCTGCAGTCGTGTATTTTTGGTGTTGCATTGGTTGGAGAAGAGGATGAAGACTCATTCAAGTGGGTGTTTAGCACATTCTTGAGATGCATGCGAGGCAAGCAACCCATGTGCATCCTCACAGGTTTGTGCTTCTTTTTTTAACTTCATATATGCATTCTGTTTACCCCAACCACCCCCCCCCCCCCCCATTTCTAATAAAAAACAAAAAAAATGTGCAGATCAGTGCCCAGCAATGGCGACAGCAATACCGAAGATATTCCCACGTTCTCTGCATAAATGGTGCAGGTGGCACATCATGAGAAAGCATAAAATTCCTTTGAAAGAACTTTACGCACTATTCCCTGAACTGAAGGCACAGCTTGCTGCAGTCCTTAACCATCCCTTGATGCCGTCAGAGTTCGAAGATGCTTGGCATGCCTTGGTTGACAAGTATGGTCTGCACGATGTTAACGTGATGTTAAATTTGTGGGATGAGAGAAAATCCTGGGTATCTGCCTATTGGAAAGAAGTATTTTGTGCTCGCATGACGTCAACTCAGAGAAGCGAAAGCATGAACCATATTCTGAAGAAAGGATTTGTAAAAGAGGAGCTTGATCTACATATTTTTGTGCAGCAGGTGAATAATTGCATCCAAACAAGACAAGTGGCAGAGAATGCAGAAACACTAGCTTCGATGGTATGCTTTTCTTCACCCTACCTCTGTGTCCATGAAATAAAAATAATGTTGTTAGTTTGCACTTCTCAGAATTAGAAGTTCATACTAGCTTCTGTAGGAAGTTTACTTATATAAAAAAACTGGTATTTCATACTAGCTTCTGAAAAATGATTCCCTATAATACTGGAATTTAATTTCATACTAAATTCCTATCCAACCTGAACAGGCCCCAAGGAAGCCAGTGACACGCTATGGCTTTGAAGCACAGCTAATTGAGAAGTACACCCGAAATGTGTACAATGTATTCCGGGAACGCTTATGGCACAGCACGGCGTTTCGCATCAAGCAATCACGAGACAAAGCCACAGAGTACCTCGTATACCACTACAATCAAAGCAGAGAATTTGCTTGGTCAAGGCATGAGTTTCATGTAATTGCAGATGAAGATGAAGGCAAATTCCAATGCGAGTGCAAACTATGGGAACACACTGGTACACATTCTTGTTTATTATGTTTTGCTGTGGGAAAAAGAAGTTCACCTATATTGGTTCTGGGAGTTTACATGATCTTTAACTGGTAGTTCAGTGTGTTGTTTGTTGATGAAATGTCAGATTAACCAAAAAATATTTTTTGCTCATGTTGTGTAGGGTTGTTCTGCCAGCACGTCATAGCGTTGTTTGAACACCTGCGGCTAGACAGTATACCAGCTGGATACATACTACAAAGATACACGAAGAACCCGGTGACAGAAGAAGATTTCAACCGCAAAGATTGTTCAAGGACAGAAGATAGCGGTGCAACGCTCCAGTACAGGCGGACGATTCTGTACAACGAGGCCATGAAACTTGTAAACAAAGGGTGCTCCTCAGACCAAATGTTTGACAAGGCGTTGTCTGCATTCAAGGAAGTGAATTATCGTCTGGAAATTGATGCAATAGATGAGGAAAACGCAACTAATCAGTCGCCGCGTGAAGATACCGCTGCAAGACCTTCTAGTTCTGACGATATACCTCGTGCAGAAGAGACTGCTACTGCTGAACCTTATGCGGATATCCAGCCACCGCTAAAATCACAGACAAAAGGCAGCAAGAATGCCAAAAAGAATGATGATGGGAAAACGCATAAAACCCAAAAATCTGCCACTAAACGACCAGAGCCAGAGCTAGATGAGAATGGTAATCCTAAAGGTGAAAGGCTGTGCAGCAACTGCAATAGAATTGCAGGACACAATGCCAGATCATGCAAGAGGAGACAGCTTGAGCAGCAGCTGATTGAGGCTCATCAGAAGGTGCATGGGACTACGAGCACTCCACAAAATTTTAAGCTGTCCATCAAGAAGTTGCTTTCAAAACAAAGGTTCAGGAATGTGGATGATGAAGACATGCTGGATACTGATGCTGATGATGATGAGGATGATTCTGGAAATGAAACTGAACAAGACGGCCTGGGAACACAAGAAGAAGCTTCAGATGATTACAACGAATCGACCCAGGATGGCGACGATACAGAGGAACAGAATGAAGAACCCACGTTTGAAGATCGTAGCAACCATGAAGCACAGCAACAAGTTGAGGAAGCAGCTGTTCCAGAGGCGGAAAGTCAACGGAGATGCAGCCTATGCAATGAAAAAAAGTGGCACAACTCGAGGACTTGTCCAAGGAAGCTGGAGATCCTCCAAGCGAAACTTTCAGCGCATCAGGTGGGCGTGAGCGAGAGAATGGTGCCGCAAGGGAAAAGGACGTGTGGAGATTGTGGAAAAATAAGAGGACACAATGCAAGGACGTGCAAGAGGTTGATGCTAGAAGAAGAGCTGAGAAAGACCTTGCAGACGCACCAAAGTGCTGTAAACACCAAAAGAACACAGCAGCAACACACAAACGATAGCCAGGCTGGCACACAATCAACAACACCGCCGAGAAGAAGCAAAAGGCTGCAGAAACCATAGTGAAAAAATATAGAGGAGAAAAAGATAGCACCAAAGTATACATTGTGTTAGTGGGATTTACCAGAAAAAATAGCTTGTATGCATATTAGCACACATGAACAAAAATGTAAAAAACCAGTAATATACATAGTAGTTACTCTTTTTTTGTGGTAATAATAATGTTGTTTCTGATATTAATGTTTGCGTAATAAATATTAAACAGGTGTTGAACTATATAAGGGAGGTTCACATGTCTGTTTAAGGGAGGTTCACATGTCTGTTTAAGGGAGGTTCACATATCTGTGTAAGGGAGGTTCACATATCGCTGAAAATTTGGGAGAAAGCAGCCAAGACTCGCAGAAACTAGTATGCTTAGGAACAAAAGTGGATTAACCTCAGTCTATTTTTAGTTCAGTTTTAGACTGTAGAACCTGGATTAGCTTGTGTATTCCTCTGAAGATATCAGATATCTTATGAAAAAAGGAAAAAGAAAAACATATGCATACGTTCACTTTCTTTTTTGCAGTCTTTGTTGTGGTGGTTGTATACAACTTGTGAAAATGAAAGGAAAAGGGAAGCTCAGGCTGGAATGGGATGTGAGTGGCATAACGTATGGGAAGTTGTACTGTAACTTATACAGAGGTTCACTAACTCGGACACAGGAGGTTCACTTCTTTGCTTACAGGAGGTATCAGAATAATGTTCTGAAAAACTGCTGAGATTAAACGGGTACCAAAAACATTAGATATAAATTAGATGTTCACAAACAGGAGGTACATCAAGTTCACCCTAAAAAAAAGAAGGATAAAACACTAATAAGTCTGCGAGTAGGGTAACATCATGGCGTCAAAAAGGATCACTACATGTTCTCTTTTTACACACATTACACAACATGGGAGAGTTATCTATTGCCTAGCTTGGCGGTGAGCACGATTCTTCACAGCCTGGGTCAGCAGCTCCTGTGTAGACTGCGATCCTAAACTTCGAAGAAGAACCAAGTCTTGGAGCATATCAGGCCAATCAGAAGGCACAAATAAATTCTTTGGATGGAACACAAGCTCGTACATATATTCAGCCTTCCAGTCCTCGACGCGAGCCTTCAGAAAAGCATAAACGAAAAAACAAGTGAAAACCCCGTTCATATTGATTTGTAAAAAGCAAAAAGTGTTCTGAAATAATAACAAAAAATACAACAGGGACTTACATCGGTGTTGATGATCTTCTCTACAAACTTTAGACCATCATAAACGCAAGCAAGCCTCAGAACATAGAATCCACACTCGTTGGCACCCTGTCGTGGTGTTGGAACATAGTGGCAATCTTCTGCTGCTTCTTCCCAATCAACTTGATTGTGCTGGTCGTATTCTTCAGCCCCGTACACCTCCTTCATGACAGCCACCAATCTCTTAACCTGGATGTAATATATTCACAGAGAAAAAGAAGAATTAGGAGAAAAAGAAAAATATGGTACACAACAGATAGCGCGAAGGCACATATAGATGATTGGAACCAAACTTACAATTTCAACACGGTGCTTGTGGTGCTCTTTCCTGGTTAAGTGTGTCATTTCGGTATACCGCCTCGAGTCAATGATATCAAACTCCCCAGTGTACTTATTTATGACGTACAACGAGTAGTGGCCGTTTACGAAATGAGGAATTTCAATCTGAGATAACAGGGGGTTCAGGTTACACAAAAACAAAAGTTCAATCTGCATATAATAAAAATTGGGAAAAGGCGAGAAAAATTACCAGTTTTGCAGTCAAAATGTTCTCAGAAACCCTCACGTATTCATTCCACTGTCTAGCAGCTAATTTAACGTCGAATGGGGGCCTCTGGATAGGATTACCTTTGGAGTCCTTCAGATCGAATGGTACGAAGTCAAGAAGGTACTGCATGGAGAAAAATAAAAACACACATGGAGTTCAGATTGCTTGGTTTTTTTTGGGGAGTTCAGATAGAAGCTCATTAGACGTTCTTGTATTTTACAATAGAAAAAATAAGGTTAAGGCAACTTACTGGGATTGTGTTCGGTGAGAGCAAAACACGTTCGCCTGATTGGAACAAGTGATTCATCTCCCCAGAATCTTTCCAGTACGAGATTATCCAATCCATGATGTCAAGTTCCATCATTTCACAACGTCCGAAAATGCTATACATGCGGTTGGCATCAATAAAAACAGGATCATCTCTGGTCATGAACATCACCAGGGGTGAACTGCAGGAGCATAAAAAAAGGTGTGAGAACATTGGAGCCCAAATAAAAAATATTCAACTATTTTTTAGGCAACAAAATAAAAACATAAAAAATAACATGCAGCATTACTCACTCGCCGTGGACACTCCTATACTCCTTGCTTAATATTAAGTTTTTGATATCCTTGGCACCCAATAGATGACGGAACTCAGGAATGATAAGCTTTGGGACTTTAATACTCGACTTCTTGAAGACCTTTGACGGCATCTTCTTAGAGCCACCTGGATTTTTCGCAGTGGGCAACTTCTTTGGTGGTACAGCCTTTTGAGTGACAAAGTCACTGCTGTCAGAACTGCGAGGCTGCGCATCCTTAGAGACATGATTATCTTTGCGCTTCCAGAATGCATCACTGACGAAATCATCATCATCGTCTTCAACTTCAACAACAGTAGACTTCCCTTTGTTTCCAGTAGAAGAAGACTTATTAGACCTTGTTTTGACAGTGGGATGAAGACGGGCAACAACCTTCTGTGCCTTGCTTTTGACCTTCACAACATCTTCTTCACCAATGGGGGTAAAATCAGGTATGTAGCCTTGAGATCCAAATAAAGAATAGTTATCCTCCTCCATGTCAAGACGCTCTCCTGAAAAACAAATCACAAAGCAGGAGTTCAGTACTCTCCAAAAAATTAAAATAGTTCATTCCAATAGCAAGCAGAGGTTCATACATAGGGTAAACTGAAGTTTAAAAATAGTTGGGGACAGAAAAAGAATAGAAACATTGTAGTTACTACCTGGTTCAACACCAATAGCGCTCTTGAGGTCTATGATCAAATCACTCGCGGTCAACCAGCTGTAAAGCATAGTCATCCTGATGTTCATAATGTCCTTTTGCCCGAAGTCTATCAGGCCATGGCCATCATAGGATTGCAAATTTTGCAGCATGAAGAAGCCACAGTCATGACTGCGCATTGCACCATGGAGAAAAAAATTAGCTGGATAGAATCAACAATAGCTGGGGTTTGCACGGTTGTGTGCAGAAAAAAAATGTCGAAACTGAAGATCTAGTCATTAAGGTATGTGCTTACGTGTTCTCTTGTCTTGGCGAATTGCGATAACCCAAACCCCAGCTATCAATTGATTTTGGCTCAAAGGAATTCCCTTGTGAGTCTCTTGCTTCCCTCCATAATTTCTTTATATTACGCGCCATCAAATGTATAACCTTCTTGCCATCTGGATCCAAAGGTCCTCGCAGGGAATCGATGAGCTCAAAACATTTCAACTTCACATTGATAGCCACTACACAGAAGTGGCCAATGACATCAACAGGTCCATCTAGTACAGCAAACAAAACCTGCAGAAAAAAGAAAGAGACAATGCAAATACACAATAAAAAATTCGCTAGAAAAGAACGAAGAAATCAGAGAATGTGCAAGGAACATGTAACCAAAAACAACACAAAAATTGTGCTTACAATATCTTTCTTGTCTAAGCGTTCATCAGAAGCCGGATCAAAAAATCTCATCAAAACATTACTTGTTAAGTTTCCTTCGAATAGATGCCTCTGGTTGAATAAAAAAACAAAGCAAAAACAACAAAAAAGAAACAGTTAAAAATAAACTAAAAAAGAAAAACAAGGGAGGTTCACATATAAAAGTTGAAAAAGAGGTACACATACAGAGACGACATATGAAGCGACAAGTTTGTTCGAGTGCCTGAACTTTCGACCAATCATAAATGATCCAACAGTAGCCGTGAATGAACATAGATAACCATAAGGGCAAAAAGCTTTGCCAACTTGTCCAATCGTGCAACGACATTCATCGAGATCGAAAAGTACATCATCCCTGCGGACAGAAAAAAATGGACATAAAAAGAAGAGACATATTAAGGAGGTTCACATTGTAATACTTGGAAGTTAACAATGGCAAAATAATGTACTGGAGGGTATTAAAGCGCACATTTTATTGGGATCCTTCCTCAGCCTACAAACTGCTTCATAAACTTCTATTATTTTCTTCATAATTGGCATATCAGAGAGCGAAAAACTCGAGCCTGGTCTGGAAGCTGCAAAGTTAACCAAAAAAATGATTAAATGAGGAGTTCACATATATGTGTTGGGGAGTTTAAGTTTGGTGCATATGCGTCTTGCCTTGTTCTTGCGAAGGTTCATCATCAGCATGGACATTAGCAGTCCCCTTCTGGGTTTCTTCAGCTGGTATGTCAGCACATAAATCGTCTTGTTTAGCTAGCCCATCATCAGGGATGTTGTCATGCATAACTGTTCCATGCAAACCCTGCTGTGCAACGCCAATGTCTTCAACGCCATCTTCACGAGTTGAACCATCATGGAATCCAGAAGCTTGTTCAGGTGCTAGGTCCTTGTTGAACGAAACATAAAACTGTTTACTTGTTGAAGCATCAACATCATCATCGTCAGGAAGATCCCGCAGCACGGAAGCATCAACATGTTGAGGTGTGTATTTCGTACTGGACTGTGTATTGTCAAACAAGGCGTCTTCTCCATCATCTCCATCGCTGTAAGGTTGTGGCGGTGAGACAGGTGCAGGGGACGACTTTCGATCATCCTGAGGAGCAAAAGGTGTAAGACTAAGGTTGCCATAATCGGATACAACATCGTCTTCTTCATCAACTCCAACAGGATCCTGAGAAGCTAACATCTCAGCTAGTTTTGCTTCTGCCTGTGAAAAGGAAGTTCAACCCAACATCAGTTTAAAAAATCATTTACATGTAACTACTTGTTTTAAAAAAAGAAGAAGAGAATAATATATAAGTAGGAAAACACAATAACAAAAGACTACCTCAGCAACTCCTCCTGATTGAATGAATGAATAAATTTTGCTGTGAGAACTCTCAGGATCAGCATCTCCCTCAAAGATTTGCTTTGCTATAGTGGCAGCTTCTCTCTCATGCTCCTTGCATGCAGCATCTTGTTTCAAGCGGAACTCAACAAAATCTGACTTCATGGAAGTTATAGCAAGCCTGAAACTGTTCAGATATTGGGTTTCAGTCTGTGTTTGCTCCTTAACTGCTTCAACACTAGGTCCGTGCCCATCAGGAAAAAGACCAGATATAATGCTCATGCGATCAGAGGTTGTTGGAATATTATGAGAGACTTCTTCAACTTTCTGCAACAACTGCATCATTTGGTCAAAGAATGCTAGAGAAGAAAGGCCATCCCCATCTGAAGTAGGATGATCTCTTGGTTCAAATTTATCAGATGGCTGCTGTGGGGTGTGAATAGTTATCTGAGTGCTTGGATTAGGATCAGAAGTGTGATCAGGGCAAGGTAGGCTGGCAGGTGAACCAGGGCGTGAATCGTACAAAAGTTTTTCAGCAGCAAACTATAACAGTAGACAATTTGATTGCAGCCTTTCCACTGAAAAAGAGGGATAATAATAGACAAGTTTAGCATAAAAAGTTATAGCTACAAAACATGGTATGAAGGATGCAAAAACAAGAATGTAAAAAATAGAAACTAACCGGGAGTCCACCAAACTTGTATTGTAACAGGTCAGCGCCACCATTTTTTTTCATGTCAAGGTAGAAAATCTCGCTCAGAGGTTTCTCGTGCAAGTAATTCGCACGTGGCGTCTTGATGTGCATCACAGAGTACCGAGCTGAGTAGCAGCTGTCCAGGTACATGACGGTCGGCACAATCCCGCCACCCTCAGGGCCAGCCTGCGGGATACTTCTATCCTGATACTTGATGGCAGCTCTCTGTATCTCATCAACTACTAACTGGCAGTAGTCCATCTTCGCCATTTTTTTGTAGTTCATATTGACAAGCATAGCAGCCTCCCTCCCCACACGTGGAGCTGACCCAGGACATATAAGCTTGTTAAACAGAATTTCAAAGAACACCTTCACAGCCAAATCAACCTTAGTTGGATCTTCAACTAAATCTTTTAGAATCTTGCGCAAATCCTTTATCAGAATGGGAGAATTGCTATCAATCCCCAGTTCTCTCTTAAAACTAGCTAGAGCCTCGTCGTGTCCAGTGTCAGAAGGCCTTGGTGCAGTGTCGCCGCCAATCGGCAGACCAAAAATATGGTGAACCGCCTCTCTGTTGACGTCAAGCATTTTGCCAGGTCCACAGTGAATCTTCATAGTTGCTGTGTCCATAATCGACAACAGATGGCACATGAGTACGCGGGTGACATTGCCCTCAAGCACCCAATCAAAAACACATCCAAAGCCAGCTTCAATGACCTTTGCCCTGTGAGCTTCTTTCAGCAAACTGGCCGCAGCACGGACTTCACCAAGAGAACAGCGCACCGTTTGCTGGAAACGCTTCTTTTCACTGTCTTCATCATCTCTTCTCTTCCTCCGACCCTGCGGCTTCTTTGGAGCTACGTGTCTCTTCCTCCTCTTCATAATCTGCAGCACAGCAGAAAGAAAAAAAATAAAGGTTCATATAAAATACCAGTAGGAAGTTCACTTAGAGTAAAAAAGAAAGTTAAGTAAAACAAACAATAAGAAAAAAGAAAAGCAGGAACCCCACCTTAACATTTTTGTCCTCAAAGTCACCATCTTCAGCATCAAACTCCGCATTATCGCCATCAGATTGAGCATCAGGGGTGTATGTACTGTCAGCAACCCGCTTACGTTTAGCAGCACTCCATTTAACAGGGGCGGGTGCATCGTGTGACAATCTCTGGACACTACGGGCAACACGATTACTACGCCGAGGAGTATCCCCAGTTGCATTTTTCACCTTGGCAGCAGCCACCCTGGTTTTCTTGGCAGGTGGGGGCTCTGCACACAGTTCTTCGTGAGGGGCATCAGAGACGTTTACCTGGAGATTTCTCAACCTCCCTGGATATTTTCTTTCATAGTAAGCTGTCAACTTCTTCTCATGTTCAGCTACACGGGCCCCGTGTTCCTCCGCATACTTATCAAGCTGTGCCTGAACATTGTGTTCCTGAGTAACTTCCTCCGGGCCAACAACACTCTGCGATGGCGTATCCTGCCACTCAGGGGTGCAATCAAGAGAATCAGTCACACCAACTGGATGAATTGGAGTGGCGTCAAACAATGGTCCAGCTGTGCGTTCGCCAGGGGCACTACTACTGTCAAGCACGTCGCCTACAGTGTACGCCGGCGGAGTACCATCATAGAGAGGCGGGTCAGGTGGCGCATCTGCCGCCATTGCATTTGGAGGACCGTCACCAGAAGCACTGCTGCCATCACCCAAATCAGATCGAGAGGCCAACAGAGGCGTACCGTCAAACAAAGGCATATCAGATGGCGCATCTGCAGCCGTTGCTTCAGTAGAACCATTGCCAGTAACAACAGTGCTGTCACCACCAAACCCTCGAGTGGACAGCGGCGTACGGTCGAACAAAGGCAGATCAGATAGCAAATCTGAAGCTGATGTGGTCTCTCCGATGGGGTTATCAACATTGACCTGATCTAAGGATTCCTTAATGATATCATCAACTACACACACACAAAAAAAAATATAGTGTTACGAAACAAGCAAGGTTATGCTCAGATGCTAACAAAAAAAAAGTAGTTCACATGATACTAGCAAAAAAACAATGCTCAGAACAAAGCATTAACAAACACAAAACACATAGCTATAAAAAAAGAAACTAAATCAACATGAAAGCCACTGGCATAAAAAATCTAAAAAGACACTTGCACAAAATATGCATAAGTTTCAATTGCTGCCAACAAAAATAAACATAAGGGGGGTTCACAAGAACATATAACAGAGGTTCATATATAATTATGATATAGAAAACTATATTGTTCATGCATGATTCAGAAAATGTCACTCATTACACACAGTGCATATATCACACAAAAAAATAATAACTAAAGATATGCAAACCCTACGCAGCAACATACAAATAATTATCACAGAATAGTTAAATACAGCCAAAGGGGTAGAAATTAACCTCCGATTCCTGACGGGGATGAAGGATCCATTGCTTATGCGCATCAGAAGCCACCAGAAAAAAAAAGGAACGGCAGGAACTCGAAGTCCAGGCGCAGAAGAACACACACGAGCAGGAAACCGGTGAGGAAGGGGAGAGCAGATGCCACGCGCGACCGACCGAGGATGCAATACGGCGGGTCAAAGGAATATACGCGGCGGATCCGAGCCCCCACCGACGAAATCAGGCCCCCAAATCGTCCCGCGCCGCCGGTACAGAAACCCTAGCAGATAGACGGCCGACGTGCAGCGGCGCGCGGGTGGGGGATTCTCCGCTCCACCGACTGGTATACGGGAGAGACGCGCGGAGAGGCGGAGGTGTGGAGCATACGGGGGAGCGCGGAGCGTGCGGCGGTGACGTCGAGAGCTCCGGCCACGACGGGAATGCGGGGTTTGAGAGGGAGAGCGACAGCAGTTGCGGGTGTGTGTGGCGACAGCAGTTGTGTCGACAGAGAGGTGGGAGTTAATGGATGTGTGGAGCGGGGGTTTCGACACGTAATTAAACAAATTAATGGCAGGAGTGTAAAATACGTGGAAATAAAAGAAAAAGGAAATTACTTAATAAAAAAAACTGGGGGGGGGGGGGCCCCCAACCCCCCCCTCCCAGCAGGAAGTTCACTGGTTCCGATATAGGGGAGTTCTGAGAGGAAAACTGCCCGGTCGGCAGGAAGTTCACCTCCTTCTTAACCCGCAGTTCAGAAAGTTGTGCAGAATAGTTATTCTAGAAGGGAGTCTAGAATAGCAGGGTATATATATATATATATATATATATATATATATATATATATATATATACGAGCTATTCTACAACCGGTTGTAGAATAGTTGCCTACAACCACTTCTGTACTTCCTGCGTGCTTTCTCTGTACTGCTATGTTTTTTTGGGAAGTTCAGGAACAGTATTTTTGACGTAATTGTTTAACCGTTTATCCAAATTGAACAAATAATATACCATTGAAAAGCTAATGAAAATCCGCATCTTTTTTGTGTAATCCCATTTTTGCAAATTCATTATGGTTTTTAAGCAAGTTTTTTCTGAATCTGTGAAAAATCACAGAGAACGTATTTTTAAAATATTTTCTCAATCGCTTATCGGATTTGAGCAAATGATACGCCGTTGAAAAGCCAATGCAATTCCGCATCTTTTTGTTTCAGATCATTGTTTCAAATTCATTACGGTTTTAAAATAATTTTAACAATACCGAAATCTAAAATATCAGAGCAAACGTATTTTTTGAATATTTTCTCAACCGTTCATTGGAATGATGCAAATGATACGCCGTTGGAATGCTGTTGAAAATCCGCAACTGTTTTGATTTTACGGTTTTTCCAAATTCATAATCGATTAAAAGTAATTTTAAAAATACTCTGTTCTGTAATGAGGCATATACGGGCGGACGGTATTTCATCCGCGGTTTTTGAACCATTTATCGGAACGATGAAAATGATATGACACTAGAAAGATACCGACGATACGCAACTTTTTTGTTCACGTTGTTTTTGCAAATATTTTACGGTTTAAGAGTAATTTTAAAAGTTCAAAAATGGATTACCGGTGTTTCATAGGAGGTGGTGAGATCATATTGACTAGATACGCAATATGATTCGTCGTGAAATACACTATCTAATGAAATTATAATCATATTACACCATATGGAGCTATTTATACCAACGTTTGAGGCATCTATAGCTCAAATCCTTAAGATTAGTATGATTTATTTCCGTCCCCAAAAAACAGATTACTGTACTTCCCTCAACATACGAGTGAACTTCCCGGTATCTGCGTGTGTACTGCCGGTGGAATTTTCGTGATCTGTGTTTAGTAAAACAACGATAAATTTCTCATACGGCGTCCGTTTTAGGTGAATGACCACTCAAAATGATCGGATTGAAAAAAAACGCATCTATTAAAGTTACCGGTAAAACCGGTAACGACAATATCGAAAATCAATTTCTAAGTGTGTTTTTCTCTCGGCCAAAGTTTGGTCAAACTATTTTGCCCCTTTTAAAAATTATTTGACAACTCATCCGACCTCTGAATCGAGTGATTCTTTTTGCGTTAGAAAGATGGAGTCAGGATCTATCTACGATTTTTTTTTTTTGAAAATGTGTACTTCCTTCTGCAACCATGTGTACTTCCGGAGAGGACATACTGCACTTCCGATGATGATTAGTGACATGATACTTCTGTGTGTACTTACTATGAAAACGAAGTAACTGGACTTCCCTCGACACACGAGTGAACTTCTCAGTATATGTGCTTGTACTGCCGGCGGGTTTAACCGTGATTAGTTGCGAGTATTATTCACTAAACTATGTTCATATCATATTTTGTACTTCCCGAAAGTGAGGACTGTACTTCTCAGATTTTACATTTGAACTTCTAGGTGGGATTTTCAAAAAAAATTGGTGAACGATTTGAACTTCACAATTCTAAATTTTGTAATTCCCGATGCTACCATATGTACTTCTCTGTGGGGATAGTGCACTTCCAAAATTAGTCCTCTGTACATCCGAAAAGTAGTGATTCTTTTTGCGTTGAAAAGATGTAGCCATGGGATATCTACGAAATTTTTGAGAAAAGTGTGTACTTTCCAACAACTAATTATGTACTTCTTTCGCGTTTCCTCTGTACTGCTATGCTTTTCTTAGAAGTTCACAAATTGTGTTTTTGACGTAGTTGCTTAAACGCTTATCCAAATTGAACAAACCATATACCGTTGAAAAGCTAATGAAATTCTGCATCTTTTTTGTGTAATACCATTTTTGCAAATTCGTTATGGTTTTTAAACAAATTTGAAAAAACTCGAATCTCTGAACAATCACAAAGAAAGTTTTAAAAACAATTTTCTTAATCGCTTACCGCATTTAAGCAAATGATACGCTGTTGAAAAGCTAATACAATTTGCATCTTTTTCTTGCAGATCATTGTTTAAAATTCATTACGGTTTTAAAACATCTTTAACAATATCGAAATCTAAAATATCAAAGCAAACGAATTTTTTGAATATTTCCCCAACAGCTTATTGGAATTATGCAAATGATATGTCGTTGGAAAGATGCTGAAATTCCGTAACTTTCTTGCTTTTACGTTTTTTCCAAATTCGTAACCAATTAAAAGTAATTTAAAAAAACCTTTATTCTGTAATGGGACATATATGGGCGGACGATATTTCATCCGCGGTTTTTGAACCACTTATCGGAATGATGCAAATGATATGGCACTAGAAAGATACCGATGATACTCAACTCTTTCCTTCACATTGATTTTGAAAATACTTTATGGTTTAAGAGTCATTTTAAAAGTTCTAAAACGGATTACCGGTGTTTCACGTAGGTGGTGAGATCAAATTGACTAGTTAGGCAATTTGATTTATCGTGGAATGCAGTATCTAATGAAATTACAATCATATTACACTATATGGACCTATTTATACCAACGTTTGAGGCATCTATAGCTCAAATTGTCAAGATTAGTATGATTTATTTCTGTCTCGAAAAAACAGATTACTGTACTTCCCTCAACACACGGGTGAACTTCTCGGTATCTGCGTTTGTACTGCCGGCGGAATTTCTTTGACTAGTGTTTAGTAAAACAACGATAAA
Source organism: Poa pratensis (assembly GCA_947311845.1). Taxonomy (NCBI): domain Eukaryota; kingdom Viridiplantae; phylum Streptophyta; class Magnoliopsida; order Poales; family Poaceae; genus Poa; species Poa pratensis. The sequence goes on along the minus strand of CAMZMU010000050.1, from coordinate 15,799,571 downwards.
TTTCTCATACGACGCCTATTTTAGGTGAATGACCACTCAAAATGCTCGGATTGAAATGACGCATCTATTAAAGTTACCGGTTTGACGACAATATCAAAAATCGTTTTCTAAGTGTGTTTTCTCTCGGTCAAAGTTTGGTCAAACCTATTTTGCCCCTTTAAAAAGTTATTTGACAACCCATCCGACGTTAGAAAGATGGAGTCAGGATCTATCTACATTTTTTTAAAATGTGTACTTCCTTCTACAACCATGTGTACTTTCGGGGAGGACATACTGCACTTCCGATGATGATTAGTGATATGATACTTCTGCGTGTACTTACTATGAAACGAATTAACTGGACTTTAAAAAGACGTATCTATTAAAGTTATCGTTCCCGATGCTACCATATGTACTTCTCTTCAGGGGACAGTGCACTTCTAAAATTGGTCCTTTGTACTTCTTGGAGTCACTACATGTACTTCCTGTTTTTACGAATGCCTTTTTTTCCACTTCATCGGGATACTGCACATCTAAAACCAAACCTTTGTACTTTTCGAAATCACTGTGTGTACTTCCTGCTATTAATATCCATACTTCCTGGTGTTTACAAATATCTCAAATATGTGCTTTGTGCCATCGTTGTTACCGCTCCCTGCACTTTCTAGGGATTTCACACTTATGGAACTTAACAACTTAACATGTGTATTTCTCGTTTGCGCCATGTGTAATTGCCGCCGGATGTTATTTTGCGATGATCTTTTTTTCCTACGCACGATGATATATAAACCGGGATGACACTGCCTGAAAAAGTTATTAAAATTGTATTGATTAAAATTAATTTGTACTTCCAAAAGTTATTAACTGTACTGCTGGTTTCAAAAAGTTGTACAGCTAAGTTGAATAAAAAGGCCATTTCTGTTTTTACTCAGAGCAGCAGGAAATCAAGCTACTGTTTGTACTTCTTTTTAGAATAAAAAATCCATTTCTGTTTTTACTCGGAGCAGGAGCAGTTGGAAATTAAGCTACTGTTTGTACTTCTTTTTAGTGGTAGCTGCACTTCTTATTGTTAGTGTTCGTACTGTCACACAAGAACAGAGCAGATAATTTCAAACCGGGAAAGAATAAAGAGCAACAAGGCTGGGACGGAGTGGCCAAGTCGCCGACGACCGTGGCCGTGAGTGAAAGCACGAACTGGCCATCGACCATGGCGCGCGAGAGCAACGAGCGACCTTTGGCCCATCAGATTTTTGGGACGGGATGTACGCGCGGCGTCAGAGCAACGCGTCGGCCAGCTGCATCACAGTTCGACGGAAGATTGCGGCATCGGAGGCCGGCGAATGACCGCGGCATCGGAGCCCGGCGGTCGTCAGAATCGGAGTACGGCAGCTGACTCAGGCTGACAACTGTAGCGGAGCTCTTCGGCGACCGGCGCATCAAAGCTGGGCGGCGGCCCCCGACACTGGAACTCCGGCACCAGCAGCACATGATCTCGCGCGGCGGCCGGCGCAGTAGGTCAGAGAAGGGCGGAGCCGGCGCAGGATGACGGGGAGGGGCGGCGGGCCGCCTGAAGGAGCAAGGGCAGGCGGTGGAAGGAGCATCCGGCGTCGGCGGCTCTGCCTTCCGGCCGCGGGAGGGAAGCAGGAGAAACGCGGCCTCCAGCCGGCGGCGCCGGAACCAGGAGGCCGTGGCCTCCAATCGGCGGCGTGGGGAGCAGCGCAGCCTCCCGGCGGCGGCGCGGTGAGCCTCATGGGGCGGCAGGAGGGAAGGAGGAGGACCATGGCCTCCATCCGGCGGCGCGGGAACCAAGAGGCCTTGGCCTCTAATCGGTGGCGTGGGGAGCAGCGCTGCCTCCCGGCGGCGGCGCGGCAAGCTCGTGGCCGGCGGCCGGGGTATCCGGCGAGCGCGGGGAGAAAGGCATCGAATGGGGTCGTGGTCAAAAGAAGAAATACGGCGGGGTTCGATCGTTGTCCTGATTTTTTTCCCTGCCTGGTTCTTCTCCACAACTCGTACAGAACAATAGGGAACAGAGAGAGCAGCGACCACCGCATCCGCATACACCACCGGCGGCGACCACTGAGTCCCAAGAGCCCAGAGGAGGATCCCGGAGGTGGCGCGCCTCCATCCCTGGCGAAACCAGCTCCCGTAGGCATGGAGAGGAGGGCCCCAGCCAGCCGCCCGAAACCCTAGCGCGCCGTCTGCGACTTCGCCGAAGCGGCGGCGGTCGCCGCCGCCGCAGCCACCGCACTTTGTACGGACGCGACGCCCTCCTTTTGCTCGTCCCCGACGACCGGCTCCCCGTGGTCCTTCTCTTGCTCGTCGCCGACGCCCGGTGGCCACTGCGTGTTCTTGCTCGAATGGAACCTCTTGATGTTCAAGCTGGGTAAGCTTCTATGACCTTGTACAAATTCTTTTCTTTGTATATAAGCATGTGGCTGAAGAGAATAAAATGGAGGACTTTGTGGATGACTACTATTCGGTACAGAGGTTCAAGCTAGCTTATCAATTTGAGGTCACTCCAATGGGTGACAAATCTCAGTGGCCAAATGTTGACCCACCTTTTGAAGTGATTCCTCCACCACTAGAAAGGCCTGCTGGTAGACCAAGAAAGAAAAGATTTAAGTCTGGTGGAGAACCAGGAAAAAGAGGTCCATATCAATGCAAAAGGTGCTACCAATTTGGACACATTGAGAAGGGCTGTAATGCAACACAAGCTGAACTTGAACAAGAACTTCCACCACCTCGTCCAAAAAAACCAAAACAACAAAGGTATTGCAAGATCCAAAGCAGTATGCCTCATATGTGAAACAATATGTTTTTCATTAACTCTACTTGTAATTGCAGGAAAACCAAAACTGAATCCGTTGGGCCATCCAGTTTTGTTGTTGATCCTAAGGTAATGTCCAGCCCAGGTGTGACCACAAGGAGGATGGCATCCCTTTCACCAACAAGTCCTGGTGTGACCACTAGGAGAATGGCATCAATCTCGCCTGGAGGAATCAACCGGAGGCTTATCATTGAGTAGTTAGTCTAATCTTAGGATGTGTCGATTGGTGTATGGTGCAATGTGCAGTCTGTTTGTGTCTTGTGAAATATGGTCTGTCGTCTTTTGCCAACTTGCTACTTCGCTGTGATGGTCTTTTGCCAACTTGCTATTAAACTATCAATTGAGTGTTATGTCGTATTTGTGCTGAGATGTTGTGTGTGAGATGCCCTCATATACTGTTCATGTGTGGCTGAAACATTACAGTTTATATTGCTTTGTTGAATGCATGCTCAAATTTGATCCGTTGAGGGACATGCTGTCCAATTTTTTCATGAATGGGTACCATGGTAAAGCACTAACGGAGAGTTAACAGAAGTGGTAAGAATCAAATGTTTTGTAACCTTTCGATGGTATAAAACATCAGAAGGATACGGCAACGACGGGCTGCACATCCTATTCAGAAGTAGCAGCCGAGTGCGTCCAGCAGCAGCGCGTGGCGTCGGGAGGAATAGCAGCAAAGGGCTGCGGCTGTCGGTGGGAGACAGGTTAGCAAAGCAGCAGAAGGGACACGGCCCAGGGGGCTCCGTTCTACGCATAGTGGAGACTTCAAGGGCACAAGTTCAGGGAGATGCCAATGCAGTCCTGCACTGCACCTCTATTATGGCTTCATAGCTTTGTTACTCCTTGCTAATTTGCACCTCATTGGCATTGCTTACTACAGTACTCTGATTTAGCGTACCTGCATATTAGTTGAGTCTGTGTTTGCAGATTAATTAGTTAGCCGATTATCTGTTGTATTAAGGAACCTTTTGGACAATAGTTATGGTGCTACGTAGCCATCACCATATGTATCCCGGTTTTTTTACAGTTCCATGTATCCAACATTGTTTTATTGAGATTGCAAAACACTGATCTTTGGTCTATTATTAGTGGTACATAAATTGTTGATTGACAATTCTTTGGTTGAATTACTGCTAGCACTGTAGTCGTCCTACAATTTTTCTTTCCACAGATAACTTAAAATTAACCGCATGGCAGTTTCCAATTGTCGGTGTATTTACCGACCTGTTTACTACTCCATCCTTTCCAAATTACTTGGCGTGGTTATGTCCATATACGAATGTATCTACAAATTAAAATATGTCTACACACATCCATATTTGGACAAATCCACGTCAAATATTTTGCAACGGAGGGAGTATGTAATAATCACCATAATATACATAGAATTACCATCTTGTTTAGTAACAATTAACAACTTATAATTTACTGGTTAGTTTAGTCATGCGGCTATCATTTTTTAACGAGGATTTTCCATACATCTAAATGGAAACCAACATGCTTTTAAAACAATTATACAACTAAAATGAGGCTATAATGTAATTCAAAGATAAGACGATGTTTCATTTATTTTAAACCCGTTGCAACGCACGGGCACTTTTGCTAGTAAACCTAAAGTGGGGATCTTTTAATGGTACAGACCCAAATTTCCCAAAATTTTGCAAGGCGGCTGGGACGTCGTAGGCTCCGGCGAGCCTTGTGGATGCATGTACACGTATATGCATTAATAATTTTTTAATTCAGATCGTGGATTCACATGAATCCATATGCACGAACATTTGTGTTATGTTTACATGCATAATTTTTTTTCCTTTGGATTATGGATTTAAAAATCTGATCCGAGAAAATAAATATTCGTACATGTTTCAATTTTCATATGGTAGCCACCCAAAGAACAGGGGAGAAATTTCGGATCCAAGATTGTTGGTAACTTTTACACATGATGTTGCTAACAAATAAGAGATCCAAAGGAGCACGAACATGGGCAGAAACTGGATTTTCTTTTTTTGATCGAACAACCATGACCAGAAATCAGATCCAATACTTAAATAAGAAAAAAGAAGAGGGATTTCGGTTCCGACAGCCATCCAGTAACCATGTGTTCATGTTCTCTAAAAAATAAAACAGGTGTTTCTGTCCATCTCGGATCCGAAATTACCATATATAAATAAAAAACGCTTCTTTTTTTCTTCAAGCAGATCAGATCTGGACCGAGATCTGGAACAAAAAAACCGGAAAAAATTGCAACACCATATTTAACAGTAATATCGGATCTGGACCGAGATTTGGAAACAAAAAAATCGGATGAACCAAAAAAACATCTTCATAGCAAGATTCGGACGTTGGGATGTCACACCCGTACCAGGATGGGCTTGACATACATGGGCCGTGGGCCAGCTGGACTGGGCTTCTAGCAGTGATCGGTGGCTACAAGAAGGAGCAGAGCAGCCAAGGGAAGAAGGGAACAGAAATGAATCGACTTGTTCGGGTTGCTCCCGTTCGTCTCTCCCCTGTCTTCCTCCTCTGGATATTCTTCCTTCAGGTCCGGCTGCTCTCCACAAGCAACCAAGGTTCGGTGGCTACCACAAGCTACTAGTTATCCCTCCTTGTTGATCTCACGCTGCCAATCATAGCAGCTAGGGGACAGTACACTTGGTATCAGAGCCACGAATTTCCGCCACCAAATTTTTCCCCATTCCCCATTCGATGGAGGTGGCGACGACAACGACGGAGGCGACCTTGAGCGCCATCCATGAGAGCTTGGCGCAGCTCAGCGTGAAGCTGGGTCGGATTGCCGTGAGGCAAGAGGAGATGCTTGTCGATCTGAAGAAGACGACGGCGGCGCTCATGCCCATCGGCGCCATCGCCACAACCACGCCGATTTTCGAGCCAGGTCGAGTGCTGGAGCAGCAGACTACCAAGCCCTCGTCATCCTCGCTCTTCTCGGCGAGTCAGGTCGTGGGTTCTGGTGCTCGGGTCGCGGATGCTGTCATCGCTGCTGCCATGCCCACCGGGTGTTCGACAAAAGGCCACGGCCACTACATCGACGATAAACTCACTCACATTGGTGGCCTCTCACTTTTCCTGGAGTTGGATCTCGATTCAGCTAACAAGGTCTTTGAGGATGATGTGTTCACTACTGTTGGAGGTATCTCTCTGTTCCTGGACCTGAATATGGAGTTTGAGGTGTTCACTTGTGTTGGAGATTGCTCTATTTTTCTGCAACCAAGCATGGGTGACCCAACAGAGGTGTTTGATACACCACCAACTGTTGATATGGACAAAGTTCTCGATCATGGAGTAGGTGTCCCATTAAAAGGGTGCAAGCTGCAGCAGCTGCTCTCACAGGAGATGCAACAACATGGCACCAATTGTGATACACATGTCTTACCATGGGATCCAGGACAACAAAAGGTAGGCATCAAGAGTTTATTTGGTTGGCGACACCATGCTGATAAATGTGTCATGCAGTGCAGCTTGTGTGTTGATAGTAGATCAGTGACGGATGTCAATGCGTTGCAATCGGTTACTCATCCTGTATTGGATAAGATTCCACCTTGGGTAAGAGGAGGTTTCAGCCCTGGAGATTGTGCAACAGAAGACGATCATTTTGAATTTATCAAGTTGCCGGCATGGACCCGAAGTGATTTCTGCCCTGGAAAATATGGAATGGGAAGTGAGGTTTGTGCTTTTGAGGAAGTGTCCCCATGGAGGAGAAACGCCTTAAGCCCTGGTCATTCAGTTACACAAACTGATCATTTGTTGCTTGAAAGTATTCAACCGTGGCGACGGAATGCATTTAGTCCTGGGAAGAGTACTCTCAGGAAGCCGAAGGAGCAAAAATGGGCTAGAGGTGGCTTGCAAATTGAGAACATGCTTACTGCTATTATTCTTCAGTTTTTCAATTTTGTGTCGCAGCTCCAGATTACACAATTGCCTACTAGAAACTGGAATCTGGGAATCCTGAACATTATTCTCATGCTTGGCACACCCATGATGATTTCCACCCAAGGCTTCATTCAGTTTGTGCACAAGTCATGGACTTGTCTGATTCTTTTCCATGTGGTCTTTCTTGGTAATCTAAGAATGCTTCAGACTTGTTTGTCACATAATAAGTGGTGCAATACTCAGACTACCGTGCAGAAATTTTCCCATGAGCTCTTCATATTCAGTCAACGGTTGCCAATGTCAGCAACACCAATTCAAGCTAAGGAAATTACAGACAAGTACTATCACCCAGTACAGTCTGATGATACAGCCCAGCTTAATTGTTGCATGCTACATCATATTAGAGAGCTGACTATAAGCACAATTACTGGTTTTCCTTTGGTACCCCAAAGTCATACAATTCAAAGAATGGTAAGAGCATGGTTGTACGCAATAGAAGATGGTTGTGATGTTTTCAAGATTGTGTTCTGGGAAGATCAGGACGACGATGGTTTGACCTTGTACTGGCTATTTCATACCCTTTTTTCCTGCTCCCAGTTTGATAATGTGGCGTTCTGCAGCTTCAGTCACGTGCAGCTGAATAAATCAACCATGCGCAACCGAAATAATTATGGTCAAGATTATCATTCCCTTAATCAGATGGTGGTTCTTGGAGACATAAAGATTGGCCAAGATCATCTTCTGGATACTACTTGCCCGTGGGATCCAGGTACTCAGAGTAACATTTCCAAGCTTCCTTCTGGTTCAAGGCGTGTGCTGTTTATCTCGGAGATTGCAGGCAAATTTATGTGTAAACAATGGAGCATGAATGAGCCATTGCTTGAGGGCAAGCAATGTTTTGTGGGGGCGGTAATGTCACACCCGTACCAGGATGGGCTTGACATACATGGGCCGTGGGCCAGCTGGACTGGGCTTCTAGCAGTGATCGGTGGCTACAAGAAGGAGCAGAGCAGCCAAGGGAAGAAGGGAACAGAAATGAATCGACTTGTTCGGGTTGCTCCCGTTCGTCTCTCCCCTGTCTTCCTCCTCTGGATATTCTTCCTTCAGGTCCGGCTGCTCTCCACAAGCAACCAAGGTTCGGTGGCTACCACAAGCTACTAGTTATCCCTCCTTGTTGATCTCACGCTGCCAATCATAGCAGCTAGGGGACAGTACATGGGAGCTCGGATCCGGCCTTCCCATGGCCGTTGTAGACCTTGATGGAGTAGATCTTGCGGGAGAAGCTTGGATTTAAAGCCCCGTCCCCATGGCTGGAGTAGATTTTGACGGAGAAGCTCGGATCTGGCACCCCAAGGCCTCCCTATCTTTTGGCCACCACCATGGCCTTCCTTTCTTCGGGACTGGAGATGGAGGAGAGAGGAGTTGCCGCTGGAGGTGGGAGGAGAGTTTCGAGAGAGAAAGAGGAAAATGACCCTAAACCTCCTGGACAGGGATCCAGTGACATGCAAATGGCATGTCACCACGTAACATGCGCCCATCTATCCACCGTTCACACTCTATCCAACGGTGGAGATTAACCCAAAAGTTGAAGTCAAAATTCAAACATTTCAGAAAATTTTGAAATAATTCTAGTAAATCATACATGGTCCGATTTGTATTCTGAGAGAGTTTCGCTTCATTTCGATAATTGGTTAATTTTTAAATAGCTTTTCATGTTTCAAACTTAAAAGGGTATTAACTCATAAACGGGTTGTCCAAATGAAGCGAAACTCTCTCAGAATACAAATCGGACCATGTATGATTTACTAGAATTATTTCAAAATTTTCTGAAATGTTTGAATTTTGACTTCAACTTTTGGGTTAATCTCCACCGTTGGATAGAGTGTGAACGGTGGATAGATGGGCGCATGTTATGTGGTGACATGCCATTTGCATGTCACTGGATCCCTGTCCAAACCTCCTGCTAGTACGGGCCAGGGTCAAGTGCTCCATCTTTTTTATTTTGAAAATGTCGGGTCGGGCGCTCGATCTGGTGTTGTGTTATGCGGTACGGCGGGATATTTGTTGCGCAAATATGCTGAACGGCGTTACGTTAGGAGCTGTTAAATCGCGGTGCTCTCTTTATCGCTTTAGGGGTGATCTAGTGGCTGCATGAGAGTGTATAGCTAGCCACCCGGGTAGTCCACTATTTTGCATATATATATATACCCCTGCTATTCTAGACTCCCTTCTAGAATAACTATTCTGCACAACTTTCTGAACTGCGGGTTAAGAAGGAGGTGAACTTCCTGCCGACCGGGCAGTTTTCCTCTCAGAACTCCCCTATATCGGAACCAGTGAACTTCCTGCTGGGAGGGGGGGGGGGGGGGACCCCCCCCCCAGTTTTTTTATTAAGTAATTTCCTTTTTCTTTTATTTCCACGTTTTTTACACTCCTGCCATTAATTTGTTTAATTACGTGTCGAAACCCCCGCTCCACACATCCATTAACTCCCACCTCTCTGTCGACACAACTGCTGTCGCCACACACACCCCGCAACTGCTGTCGCTCTCCCTCCTCAAACCCCGCATTCCCGTCATGGCCGGAGCTCTCGACGTCACCGCCGCACGCTCCGCGCTCCCCCGTATGCTCCACACCTCTGCCTCTCCGCGCGTCTCTCCCGTATACCAGTCGGTGGAGCGGAGAATCCCCCACCCGCGCGCCGCTGCACGTCGGCCGTCTATCTGCTAGGGTTTCTGTACCGGCGGCGCGGGACGATTTGGGGGCCTGATTTCGTCGGTGGGGGCTCGGATCCGCCGCGTATATTCCTTTGACCCGCCGTATTGCATCCTCGGTCGGTCGTGCGTGGCATCTGCTCTCCCCTTCCTCACCGGTTTCCTGCTCGTGTGTGTTCTTCTGCGCCTGGACTTCGAGTTCCTGCCGTTCCTTTTTTTTTCTGGTGGCTTCTGATGCGCATAAGCAATGGATCCTTCATCCCCGTCAGGAATCGGAGGTTAATTTCTACCCCTTTGGCTGTATTTAACTATTCTGTGATAATTATTTGTATGTTGCTGCGTAGGGTTTGCATATCTTTAGTTATTATTTTTTTGTGTGATATATGCACTGTGTGTAATGAGTGACATTTTCTGAATCATGCATGAACAATATAGTTTTCTATATCATAATTATATATGAACCTCTGTTATATGTTCTTGTGAACCCCCCTTATGTTTATTTTTGTTGGCAGCAATTGAAACTTATGCATATTTTGTGCAAGTGTCTTTTTAGATTTTTTATGCCAGTGGCTTTCATGTTGATTTAGTTTCTTTTTTATAGCTATGTGTTTTGTGTTTGTTAATGCTTTGTTCTGAGCATTGTTTTTTTGCTAGTATCATGTGAACTACTTTTTTTTTGTTAGCATCTGAGCATAACCTTGCTTGTTTCGTAACACTATATTTTTTTTTGTGTGTGTGTAGTTGATGATATCATTAAGGAATCCTTAGATCAGGTCAATGTTGATAACCCCATCGGAGAGACCACATCAGCTTCAGATTTGCTATCTGATCTGCCTTTGTTCGACCGTACGCCGCTGTCCACTCGAGGGTTTGGTGGTGACAGCACTGTTGTTACTGGCAATGGTTCTACTGAAGCAACGGCTGCAGATGCGCCATCTGATATGCCTTTGTTTGACGGTACGCCTCTGTTGGCCTCTCGATCTGATTTGGGTGATGGCAGCGGTGCTTCTGGTGACGGTCCTCCAAATGCAATGGCGGCAGATGCGCCACCTGACCCGCCTCTCTATGATGGTACTCCGCCGGCGTACACTGTAGGCGACGTGCTTGACAGTAGTAGTGCCCCTGGCGAACGCACAGCTGGACCATTGTTTGACGCCACTCCAATTCATCCAGTTGGTGTGACTGATTCTCTTGATTGCACCCCTGAGTGGCAGGATACGCCATCGCAGAGTGTTGTTGGCCCGGAGGAAGTTACTCAGGAACACAATGTTCAGGCACAGCTTGATAAGTATGCGGAGGAACACGGGGCCCGTGTAGCTGAACATGAGAAGAAGTTGACAGCTTACTATGAAAGAAAATATCCAGGGAGGTTGAGAAATCTCCAGGTAAACGTCTCTGATGCCCCTCACGAAGAACTGTGTGCAGAGCCCCCACCTGCCAAGAAAACCAGGGTGGCTGCTGCCAAGGTGAAAAATGCAACTGGGGATACTCCTCGGCGTAGTAATCGTGTTGCCCGTAGTGTCCAGAGATTGTCACACGATGCACCCGCCCCTGTTAAATGGAGTGCTGCTAAACGTAAGCGGGTTGCTGACAGTACATACACCCCTGATGCTCAATCTGATGGCGATAATGCGGAGTTTGATGCTGAAGATGGTGACTTTGAGGACAAAAATGTTAAGGTGGGGTTCCTGCTTTTCTTTTTTCTTATTGTTTGTTTTACTTAACTTTCTTTTTTACTCTAAGTGAACTTCCTACTGGTATTTTATATGAACCTTTATTTTTTTTCTTTCTGCTGTGCTGCAGATTATGAAGAGGAGGAAGAGACACGTAGCTCCAAAGAAGCCGCAGGGTCGGAGGAAGAGAAGAGATGATGAAGACAGTGAAAAGAAGCGTTTCCAGCAAACGGTGCGCTGTTCTCTTGGTGAAGTCCGTGCTGCGGCCAGTTTGCTGAAAGAAGCTCACAGGGCAAAGGTCATTGAAGCTGGCTTTGGATGTGTTTTTGATTGGGTGCTTGAGGGCAATGTCACCCGCGTACTCATGTGCCATCTGTTGTCGATTATGGACACAGCAACTATGAAGATTCACTGTGGACCTGGCAAAATGCTTGACGTCAACAGAGAGGCGGTTCACCATATTTTTGGTCTGCCGATTGGCGGCGACACTGCACCAAGGCCTTCTGACACTGGACACGACGAGGCTCTAGCTAGTTTTAAGAGAGAACTGGGGATTGATAGCAATTCTCCCATTCTGATAAAGGATTTGCGCAAGATTCTAAAAGATTTAGTTGAAGATCCAACTAAGGTTGATTTGGCTGTGAAGGTGTTCTTTGAAATTCTGTTTAACAAGCTTATATGTCCTGGGTCAGCTCCACGTGTGGGGAGGGAGGCTGCTATGCTTGTCAATATGAACTACAAAAAAATGGCGAAGATGGACTACTGCCAGTTAGTAGTCGATGAGATACAGAGAGCTGCCATCAAGTATCAGGATAGAAGTATCCCGCAGGCTGGCCCTGAGGGTGGCGGGATTGTGCCGACCGTCATGTACCTGGACAGCTGCTACTCAGCTCGGTACTCTGTGATGCACATCAAGACGCCACGTGCGAATTACTTGCACGAGAAACCTCTGAGCGAGATTTTCTACCTTGACATGAAAAAAAATGGTGGCGCTGACCTGTTACAATACAAGTTTGGTGGACTCCCGGTTAGTTTCTATTTTTTACATTCTTGTTTTTGCATCCTTCATACCATGTTTTGTAGCTATAACTTTTTATGCTAAACTTGTCTATTATTATCCCTCTTTTTCAGTGGAAAGGCTGCAATCAAATTGTCTACTGTTATAGTTTGCCTGCTGAAAAACTTTTGTACGATTCACGCCCTGGTTCACCTGCCAGCCTACCTTGCCCTGATCACACTTCTGATCCTAATCCAAGCACTCAGATAACTATTCACACCCCACAGCAGCCATCTGATAAATTTGAACCAAGAGATCATCCTACTTCAGATGGGGATGGCCTTTCTTCTCTAGCATTCTTTGACCAAATGATGCAGTTGTTGCAGAAAGTTGAAGAAGTCTCTCATAATATTCCAACAACCTCTGATCGCATGAGCATTATATCTGGTCTTTTTCCTGATGGGCACGGACCTAGTGTTGAAGCAGTTAAGGAGCAAACACAGACTGAAACCCAATATCTGAACAGTTTCAGGCTTGCTATAACTTCCATGAAGTCAGATTTTGTTGAGTTCCGCTTGAAACAAGATGCTGCATGCAAGGAGCATGAGAGAGAAGCTGCCACTATAGCAAAGCAAATCTTTGAGGGAGATGCTGATCCTGAGAGTTCTCACAGCAAAATTTATTCATTCATTCAATCAGGAGGAGTTGCTGAGGTAGTCTTTTGTTATTGTGTTTTCCTACTTATATATTATTCTCTTCTTTTTTTTTAAAACAAGTAGTTACATGTAAATGATTTTTTAAACTGATGTTGGGTTGAACTTCCTTTTCACAGGCAGAAGCAAAACTAGCTGAGATGTTAGCTTCTCAGGATCCTGTTGGAGTTGATGAAGAAGACGATGTTGTATCCGATTATGGCAACCTTAGTCTTACACCTTTTGCTCCTCAGGATGATCGAAAGTCGTCCCCTGCACCTGTCTCACCGCCACAACCTTACAGCGATGGAGATGATGGAGAAGACGCCTTGTTTGACAATACACAGTCCAGTACGAAATACACACCTCAACATGTTGATGCTTCCGTGCTGCGGGATCTTCCTGACGATGATGATGTTGATGCTTCAACAAGTAAACAGTTTTATGTTTCGTTCAACAAGGACCTAGCACCTGAACAAGCTTCTGGATTCCATGATGGTTCAACTCGTGAAGATGGCGTTGAAGACATTGGCGTTGCACAGCAGGGTTTGCATGGAACAGTTATGCATGACAACATCCCTGATGATGGGCTAGCTAAACAAGACGATTTATGTGCTGACATACCAGCTGAAGAAACCCAGAAGGGGACTGCTAATGTCCATGCTGATGATGAACCTTCGCAAGAACAAGGCAAGACGCATATGCACCAAACTTAAACTCCCCAACACATATATGTGAACTCCTCATTTAATCATTTTTTTGGTTAACTTTGCAGCTTCCAGACCAGGCTCGAGTTTTTCGCTCTCTGATATGCCAATTATGAAGAAAATAATAGAAGTTTATGAAGCAGTTTGTAGGCTGAGGAAGGATCCCAATAAAATGTGCGCTTTAATACCCTCCAGTACATTATTTTGCCATTGTTAACTTCCAAGTATTACAATGTGAACCTCCTTAATATGTCTCTTCTTTTTATGTCCATTTTTTTCTGTCCGCAGGGATGATGTACTTTTCGATCTCGATGAATGTCGTTGCACGATTGGACAAGTTGGCAAAGCTTTTTGCCCTTATGGTTATCTATGTTCATTCACGGCTACTGTTGGATCATTTATGATTGGTCGAAAGTTCAGGCACTCGAACAAACTTGTCGCTTCATATGTCGTCTCTGTATGTGTACCTCTTTTTCAACTTTTATATGTGAACCTCCCTTGTTTTTCTTTTTTAGTTTATTTTTAACTGTTTCTTTTTTGTTGTTTTTGCTTTGTTTTTTTATTCAACCAGAGGCATCTATTCGAAGGAAACTTAACAAGTAATGTTTTGATGAGATTTTTTGATCCGGCTTCTGATGAACGCTTAGACAAGAAAGATATTGTAAGCACAATTTTTGTGTTGTTTTTGGTTACATGTTCCTTGCACATTCTCTGATTTCTTCGTTCTTTTCTAGCGAATTTTTTATTGTGTATTTGCATTGTCTCTTTCTTTTTTCTGCAGGTTTTGTTTGCTGTACTAGATGGACCTGTTGATGTCATTGGCCACTTCTGTGTAGTGGCTATCAATGTGAAGTTGAAATGTTTTGAGCTCATCGATTCCCTGCGAGGACCTTTGGATCCAGATGGCAAGAAGGTTATACATTTGATGGCGCGTAATATAAAGAAATTATGGAGGGAAGCAAGAGACTCACAAGGGAATTCCTTTGAGCCAAAATCAATTGATAGCTGGGGTTTGGGTTATCGCAATTCGCCAAGACAAGAGAACACGTAAGCACATACCTTAATGACTAGATCTTCAGTTTCGACATTTTTTTTCTGCACACAACCGTGCAAACCCCAGCTATTGTTGATTCTCCAGCTAATTTTTTTCTCCATGGTGCAATGCGCAGTCATGACTGTGGCTTCTTCATGCTGCAAAATTTGCAATCCTATGATGGCCATGGCCTGATAGACTTCGGGCAAAAGGACATTATGAACATCAGGATGACTATGCTTTACAGCTGGTTGACCGCGAGTGATTTGATCATAGACCTCAAGAGCGCTATTGGTGTTGAACCAGGTAGTAACTACAATGTTTCTATTCTTTTTCTGTCCCCAACTATTTTTAAACTTCAGTTTACCCTATGTATGAACCTCTGCTTGCTATTGGAATGAACTATTTTAATTTTTTGGAGAGTACTGAACTCCTGCTTTGTGATTTGTTTTTCAGGAGAGCGTCTTGACATGGAGGAGGATAACTATTCTTTATTTGGATCTCAAGGCTACATACCTGATTTTACCCCCATTGGTGAAGAAGATGTTGTGAAGGTCAAAAGCAAGGCACAGAAGGTTGTTGCCCGTCTTCATCCCACTGTCAAAACAAGGTCTAATAAGTCTTCTTCTACTGGAAACAAAGGGAAGTCTACTGTTGTTGAAGTTGAAGACGATGATGATGATTTCGTCAGTGATGCATTCTGGAAGCGCAAAGATAATCATGTCTCTAAGGATGCGCAGCCTCGCAGTTCTGACAGCAGTGACTTTGTCACTCAAAAGGCTGTACCACCAAAGAAGTTGCCCACTGCGAAAAATCCAGGTGGCTCTAAGAAGATGCCGTCAAAGGTCTTCAAGAAGTCGAGTATTAAAGTCCCAAAGCTTATCATTCCTGAGTTCCGTCATCTATTGGGTGCCAAGGATATCAAAAACTTAATATTAAGCAAGGAGTATAGGAGTGTCCACGGCGAGTGAGTAATGCTGCATGTTATTTTTTATGTTTTTATTTTGTTGCCTAAAAAATAGTTGAATATTTTTTATTTGGGCTCCAATGTTCTCACACCTTTTTTTATGCTCCTGCAGTTCACCCCTGGTGATGTTCATGACCAGAGATGATCCTGTTTTTATTGATGCCAACCGCATGTATAGCATTTTCGGACGTTGTGAAATGATGGAACTTGACATCATGGATTGGATAATCTCGTACTGGAAAGATTCTGGGGAGATGAATCACTTGTTCCAATCAGGCGAACGTGTTTTGCTCTCACCGAACACAATCCCAGTAAGTTGCCTTAACCTTATTTTTTCTATTGTAAAATACAAGAACGTCTAATGAGCTTCTATCTGAACTCCCCAAAAAAAACCAAGCAATCTGAACTCCATGTGTGTTTTTATTTTTCTCCATGCAGTACCTTCTTGACTTCGTACCATTCGATCTGAAGGACTCCAAAGGTAATCCTATCCAGAGGCCCCCATTCGACGTTAAATTAGCTGCTAGACAGTGGAATGAATACGTGAGGGTTTCTGAGAACATTTTGACTGCAAAACTGGTAATTTTTCTCGCCTTTTCCCAATTTTTATTATATGCAGATTGAACTTTTGTTTTTGTGTAACCTGAACCCCCTGTTATCTCAGATTGAAATTCCTCATTTCGTAAACGGCCACTACTCGTTGTACGTCATAAATAAGTACACTGGGGAGTTTGATATCATTGACTCGAGGCGGTATACCGAAATGACACACTTAACCAGGAAAGAGCACCACAAGCACCGTGTTGAAATTGTAAGTTTGGTTCCAATCATCTATATGTGCCTTCGCGCTATCTGTTGTGTACCATATTTTTCTTTTCTCCTAATTCTTCTTTTTCTCTGTGAATATATTACATCCAGGTTAAGAGATTGGTGGCTGTCATGAAGGAGGTGTACGGGGCTGAAGAATACGACCAGCACAATCAAGTTGATTGGGAAGAAGCAGCAGAAGATTGCCACTATGTTCCAACACCACGACAGGGTGCCAACGAGTGTGGATTCTATGTTCTGAGGCTTGCTTGCGTTTATGATGGTCTAAAGTTTGTAGAGAAGATCATCAACACCGATGTAAGTCCCTGTTGTATTTTTTGTTATTATTTCAGAACACTTTTTGCTTTTTACAAATCAATATGAACGGGGTTTTCACTTGTTTTTTCGTTTATGCTTTCTGAAGGCTCGCGTCGAGGACTGGAAGGCTGAATATATGTACGAGCTTGTGTTCCATCCAAAGAATTTATTTGTGCCTTCTGATTGGCCTGATATGCTCCAAGACTTGGTTCTTCTTCGAAGTTTAGGATCGCAGTCTACACAGGAGCTGCTGACCCAGGCTGTGAAGAATCGTGCTCACCGCCAAGCTAGGCAATAGATAACTCTCCCATGTTGTGTAATGTGTGTAAAAAGAGAACATGTAGTGATCCTTTTTGACGCCATGATGTTACCCTACTCGCAGACTTATTAGTGTTTTATCCTTCTTTTTTTTAGGGTGAACTTGATGTACCTCCTGTTTGTGAACATCTAATTTATATCTAATGTTTTTGGTACCCGTTTAATCTCAGCAGTTTTTCAGAACATTATTCTGATACCTCCTGTAAGCAAAGAAGTGAACCTCCTGTGTCCGAGTTAGTGAACCTCTGTATAAGTTACAGTACAACTTCCCATACGTTATGCCACTCACATCCCATTCCAGCCTGAGCTTCCCTTTTCCTTTCATTTTCACAAGTTGTATACAACCACCACAACAAAGACTGCAAAAAAGAAAGTGAACGTATGCATATGTTTTTCTTTTTCCTTTTTTCATAAGATATCTGATATCTTCAGAGGAATACACAAGCTAATCCAGGTTCTACAGTCTAAAACTGAACTAAAAATAGACTGAGGTTAATCCACTTTTGTTCCTAAGCATACTAGTTTCTGCGAGTCTTGGCTGCTTTCTCCCAAATTTTCAGCGATATGTGAACCTCCCTTACACAGATATGTGAACCTCCCTTAAACAGACATGTGAACCTCCCTTAAACAGACATGTGAACCTCCCTTATATAGTTCAACACCTGTTTAATATTTATTACGCAAACATTTTACAGAACTTTTCACATTTCTGACCGATTAATATCAGAAACAACATTATTATTACCACAAAAAAAGAGTAACTACTATGTATATTACTGGTTTTTTACATTTTTGTTCATGTGTGCTAATATGCATACAAGCTATTTTTTCTGGTAAATCCCACTAACACAATGTATACTTTGGTGCTATCTTTTTCTCCTCTATATTTTTTCACTATGGTTTCTGCAGCCTTTTGCTTCTTCTCGGCGGTGTTGTTGATTGTGTGCCAGCCTGGCTATCGTTTGTGTGTTGCTGCTGTGTTCTTTTGGTGTTTACAGCACTTTGGTGCGTCTGCAAGGTCTTTCTCAGCTCTTCTTCTAGCATCAACCTCTTGCACGTCCTTGCATTGTGTCCTCTTATTTTTCCACAATCTCCACACGTCCTTTTCCCTTGCGGCACCATTCTCTCGCTCACGCCCACCTGATGCGCTGAAAGTTTCGCTTGGAGGATCTCCAGCTTCCTTGGACAAGTCCTCGAGTTGTGCCACTTTTTTTCATTGCATAGGCTGCATCTCCGTTGACTTTCCGCCTCTGGAACAGCTGCTTCCTCAACTTGTTGCTGTGCTTCATGGTTGCTACGATCTTCAAACGTGGGTTCTTCATTCTGTTCCTCTGTATCGTCGCCATCCTGGGTCGATTCGTTGTAATCATCTGAAGCTTCTTCTTGTGTTCCCAGGCCGTCTTGTTCAGTTTCATTTCCAGAATCATCCTCATCATCATCAGCATCAGTATCCAGCATGTCTTCATCATCCACATTCCTGAACCTTTGTTTTGAAAGCAACTTCTTGATGGACAGCTTAAAATTTTGTGGAGTGCTCGTAGTCCCATGCACCTTCTGATGAGCCTCAATCAGCTGCTGCTCAAGCTGTCTCCTCTTGCATGATCTGGCATTGTGTCCTGCAATTCTATTGCAGTTGCTGCACAGCCTTTCACCTTTAGGATTACCATTCTCATCTAGCTCTGGCTCTGGTCGTTTAGTGGCAGATTTTTGGGTTTTATGCGTTTTCCCATCATCATTCTTTTTGGCATTCTTGCTGCCTTTTGTCTGTGATTTTAGCGGTGGCTGGATATCCGCATAAGGTTCAGCAGTAGCAGTCTCTTCTGCACGAGGTATATCGTCAGAACTAGAAGGTCTTGCAGCGGTATCTTCACGCGGCGACTGATTAGTTGCGTTTTCCTCATCTATTGCATCAATTTCCAGACGATAATTCACTTCCTTGAATGCAGACAACGCCTTGTCAAACATTTGGTCTGAGGAGCACCCTTTGTTTACAAGTTTCATGGCCTCGTTGTACAGAATCGTCCGCCTGTACTGGAGCGTTGCACCGCTATCTTCTGTCCTTGAACAATCTTTGCGGTTGAAATCTTCTTCTGTCACCGGGTTCTTCGTGTATCTTTGTAGTATGTATCCAGCTGGTATACTGTCTAGCCGCAGGTGTTCAAACAACGCTATGACGTGCTGGCAGAACAACCCTACACAACATGAGCAAAAAATATTTTTTGGTTAATCTGACATTTCATCAACAAACAACACACTGAACTACCAGTTAAAGATCATGTAAACTCCCAGAACCAATATAGGTGAACTTCTTTTTCCCACAGCAAAACATAATAAACAAGAATGTGTACCAGTGTGTTCCCATAGTTTGCACTCGCATTGGAATTTGCCTTCATCTTCATCTGCAATTACATGAAACTCATGCCTTGACCAAGCAAATTCTCTGCTTTGATTGTAGTGGTATACGAGGTACTCTGTGGCTTTGTCTCGTGATTGCTTGATGCGAAACGCCGTGCTGTGCCATAAGCGTTCCCGGAATACATTGTACACATTTCGGGTGTACTTCTCAATTAGCTGTGCTTCAAAGCCATAGCGTGTCACTGGCTTCCTTGGGGCCTGTTCAGGTTGGATAGGAATTTAGTATGAAATTAAATTCCAGTATTATAGGGAATCATTTTTCAGAAGCTAGTATGAAATACCAGTTTTTTTATATAAGTAAACTTCCTACAGAAGCTAGTATGAACTTCTAATTCTGAGAAGTGCAAACTAACAACATTATTTTTATTTCATGGACACAGAGGTAGGGTGAAGAAAAGCATACCATCGAAGCTAGTGTTTCTGCATTCTCTGCCACTTGTCTTGTTTGGATGCAATTATTCACCTGCTGCACAAAAATATGTAGATCAAGCTCCTCTTTTACAAATCCTTTCTTCAGAATATGGTTCATGCTTTCGCTTCTCTGAGTTGACGTCATGCGAGCACAAAATACTTCTTTCCAATAGGCAGATACCCAGGATTTTCTCTCATCCCACAAATTTAACATCACGTTAACATCGTGCAGACCATACTTGTCAACCAAGGCATGCCAAGCATCTTCGAACTCTGACGGCATCAAGGGATGGTTAAGGACTGCAGCAAGCTGTGCCTTCAGTTCAGGGAATAGTGCGTAAAGTTCTTTCAAAGGAATTTTATGCTTTCTCATGATGTGCCACCTGCACCATTTATGCAGAGAACGTGGGAATATCTTCGGTATTGCTGTCGCCATTGCTGGGCACTGATCTGCACATTTTTTTTTTTTTTATTAGAAATGGGGGGGGGGTGGTTGGGGTAAACAGAATGCATATATGAAGTTAAAAAAAGAAGCACAAACCTGTGAGGATGCACATGGGTTGCTTGCCTCGCATGCATCTCAAGAATGTGCTAAACACCCACTTGAATGAGTCTTCATCCTCTTCTCCAACCAATGCAACACCAAAAATACACGACTGCAGGTGATTGTTTACTCCGACAAACACTGCTAGAGGCATGTGGTATTTGTTCGTTTTATATGTTGTATCAAAAGTTACACAGTCACCAAAATCAGCATAAGCTGCTCTGCAACTTGCGTTTGACCAGAAGATGTTTTTAATTCTGTTCTCTTCATCAACCTGCACATCATAAAAGAAGTTTTCATTTTGAGCCTCCATATCCTCAAACCATTTGAACATCTTCGGGACAGCGTCTTTGGACTCCTCACGTGCAAATGCTGCTTTCCTGAAAAATTATAGCACAAATATTTAGTCTTCACCTTTTTTCAAATTTTTATCAGGTGAATATGGTGGACCTTACATTTTTGTGCTATTACGGTAACTTTTTAACTTACATGTTGAGTATATCTTTGTCGTGGAAGGGAAGGTTGGCTCTCCCATTATGCATTTTAGACAGCAGCCCCATTATGTTAACATGCTTAACATTGTTGGAATAGAGATCTCTCACATAATCAACCAGAGTGGAGTCAACATTCTTGTGCGAGTGCATAAACACCAGCATCGATGGTGTCAAGAGCAGGGGATGATTGTGATCATGCTGAATTCCCTTTATGACACATGTGCCGTCATGTCTCTCCTTAAATCTTATCAAAGCCTTGCAGCCCGTTCTTTTGCTGAGCTTATCCCGCTGTCTGTCACCGTCAGCCACATAGGGCTTGTGGATACCTTCATTCACGCACTTGAGGTACCGTGTTCTCTTGCTGCGTTGCGCCTTCCTGATGCCAAAACCCGTGTGTTTGGCATAGGTGTTGTAGAATTCATACACTTCTTTATCTGTGCTGAATTCTTGACCAACAGTTGGTATCAGATCCCTTGGGAGCTCCGGCGCCTGCAATATTTTTTTCAGAAAAGATATGTAAGTATTTTTTTCATACCAGTCATTTTTTAAAATAGACACGCAACTGCTGCTCTAGAAATCTATTTTTTGCAAGTCTATATCGTTCAGCTCACAACTTACGTGTGTGTATGTTCGCAGTTCTGTAGGAGTTTCATCATCCAGAGTTTTGATCGGACAAGGCGGGGTGACAATTGGGACGTGGCACAGAGGATCTATCGAGGGCATATGCGATGATTTCCTGGAGACTTGTAGTAGCATTTCGCCACCGCAGCCTGCACCTTGTTTTTTGGTAGAGGAAGCTTGCTCAGGCATAGTTTTTGTCGGGGGTAGCTTCTTGGATGTTTTGCTCTTCTGAACTTCACAATCTGCATATCTGGCCCTCTTAAAAGATGCATCATCACGCATAGTAGCCTGTCTGGACCTGTCACTCTTTTGAACCTTGATTTCTGAAGAGCTGGACTTCTCAATAGAATCATCAGTGTTAGCAACATGACTGGAAGATTCTCTCATATGGACCTCGCACTCTGAATAATTGGACTTCTCACCAGATGTGGACATTGATCTGGAATTCTCCAAATCATTTTTTTGTGCTGATCGGCGACGTGGTTGGCGGTACACTGGATCTGAGACAGTTAGCTTCTCAGTGCATATGACTGGAGATCGTGCAGGCTTCGGTGGACCTGACCACATCAGAATCTCATCCTCTTCTCGCTGACTGCTGCTCAAAGGCACTGTTCTTATGGGAACTTCATCATCGGCTGTGCTGAACTTCCTTTTGTTCTGTTTACCCATCTGATTCTTCAGAGCCAATGCGCTGGACACATTGGCTATCAACTCATCGCGCTCACTGAACCACCTCACTTGATCACTCTCTCTCTGTTGCTCAGCATGCAGATATGGAGGTTCATTTCGATGAGACCAGCTAGATATATTATCTCGCAGTTCGGCATATACTCGTTCAAGCTCCGGCCTAGTTCCAAACTCTGTTAGATTCATGTGCATTTCTGATGCAGTCAATGTCTTGTTGTCATGTATGTTCTCAACAACTCTTGAACGTTTCCTCGGCCCCAACCCCTGCAATACAATTTGAGGAATTTTTTTATAACTAGTGAACCTCTACTGGGAGATAAGGTGAACTTCCAGGGAATGAAGAACAAGTTATTTTTATTGTAAACCCTCTAAGAGAACTTTTTCATGGTGTGAATTTTATTAATGACACACGTAATCCGAACTCCCCCCAAGCCATCAGGTGGACTTCCAGCATCAAGCAGCAATTTCAGACAATCTGCTAGTTTTCAAAAATAATTTCATCTAGACTCTCAGTTTGAATCACAGGCACTACTGATGTTGACCAAGACAATATATCAGGATTTTTTTGCTGATCGTACCTTCTCATCTGCCATTGGAGGCCTCTTAGGCGAGGATTTTCCAGTTGGAAATCCGGCGATATGTCGACGAACTGGAGCCATGTATAGCGGGGGAGTTGTGATGGGAGGTTCACCCTGCTCGTTGTTGTAGCAGGTCACCGCCGTGCGCGGGCTCCCTCTCTCGTCGCCGGAATTGACGAAGGAGGTCGTCGGCAAGAGAGTTGGGCCGCCTCCGCCTCGGGTTCCCTCCCGTAGGTTCCCGCCGCCGATCTCTCGCCGGCGCGGGATGCAGGTTCGTAGTGGAAGGGTACCGCTTGCCGCCGCTGGATCCCTCGCTTCGGCGACCGCCGCGCTCGCTCGCCCGCGCCGGGATGTGGGAGGTTGGGGAGGTTCGCCTCTTCGGTCGCGGCCTCACTCGCGACGGCTGCCGCCGTCGCTCGCTAGCCCGCGCCGGGATGTGGGAGGTTGGGGAGGTTCGCCGCTTCGGTCGCGGCCTCACTCGCGACGGCGACCAGGTAGGAGGTGGGGTGGAGATCGAGGCGTGCTGTCCGGATCGAGGTGGAGGTCGAGGTCGGGGGGTCAGAATTTTAGGGTGTGGGGCGGGGCGCGGTCGGTGTCTGGTTCCGGGTCGGTGTATGTTTCCGGTAGGAACCACGTTGGTTTCAAAAGTTGTCTAGAATAAGTATTCTAGAAACACTTAAGGGGTTGTCTAGAATAGTCCTATATATATATATATATATATATATATATATATATATATATATATATATATAACTCAACTAAAAAGGAACCTATTCCTGTTTAAGCTAAACAGGAACTTTCTGAACCTTCTCGGATATGCTAAGTGAACCTTTTCGCGTATGTCATGTGAACTTTCAGACGGAACATGAACTGAACTTTTTTTCTGAACTTTTTTTTTTGAACGAGATGAACTTTTTTTTAAACTGCACATAAATTTTTTCTGAACGAAGTGAACCTTTTTCCTGAACGGAGTGAACTTTCTTTCTGAAATTTTTTTCCTGAACTTTTTTCTAAACGAGGTGAACTTTTTTCGCAATTGCACATGAACTTTTTTTCTGTACCAAGTGAACCTTCTCGCGCATGACATGTGAACCTTCAGACGAAACATGAAGTGAACTTTTTCCTGAACATTTTTTCGGAACGAGGTGAACTTTTTTTCGCAATTGCAAATGAACTTTTTTCTGTACCAAGTGAACCTTCTCGCGCATGACATGTGAACCTTCAGACAGAACATGAAGTGAACTTTTTTCATGAACTTTTTTTCGGAACGAGGTGAACTTTCTGAACTTTCTCGCGACTGCTCTGTGAACCTTCTCGCGCCTGACATGTGAACCTTCAAACGGAGCATGAAGTGAATTTTTTTCGTGAACATTTTTTATCATAAGATTTAATGAGGGTACAAGTGACTTCATCAATAGATGAACTGAGCTTCCCGGTAAAAAAGCGGTTCAGATCAAACGAATCTAAATTAGTAGATGAACAAGTCATCAAGAACTGACAGAAACCACTTCATAGAAGTGCCCAGATTCGACGTGGTTGACATAATGAACTGCCCTTAAATAAAAAACGAACCTTCATTTAAGCTAAGTAATTAATTGATATAGGAATCCGATGCACAAATAAATTGACACTGTGAGATTAATTTGTTGAATAAAAAACAAGAGAGATAAAATCCATGATTTATATAGTAGAGAAATAGTGGACCTCCGAGTAGAAAAAGCAGTTCATATATTCCAACCCAGTGAAAGACGGATTTCAGATCATCCCGTACAAGAAACTTCAACAACGAATGAACTGAACTTTTAAAAAAATAACTGCCTACTTAAATCGTAGCTGGTACCGTGTGTGTTGCATTGCACTTTTTCAAAGAGTTGTTGGTGGCTACAAACGAAGCAAAAGACCAACCCAGTGCCATGGAGCAGAGTCAACCAGACTTTTCAAGAATGCATAACGTGATTCATCCAGATCGAGTCATACTCATATTAAAAAAAAAGTTCGCTACAGGGCCTGCAGCAGTCCACTCGGGAAGATACATCCAGATCGTGAGCTAAACTTGGTGGAGGCAGAGACGCAGTCGATCGAGAGACGGACTAGGGCCGTCGTTCGTCCGCCGGCGGCGCGTACTGCAGGAACGGATGTGTTGTACGCGGAGGCGGCGCGCATGGTCTGCTTGCCGGCAACAGCGCGCGGGGCCTGTGCGCCGGTGGTGATGTGGGGCGGAGCGGAGCTTGCCGGCCGCCGCGCACATGTGGATGAGTAACAGGGGCTGCGCGGGGCGCTTACCGGCGGTGAGCAAGAGGAGCCATGGCTGCTCGCGGGGACCTTGCCGGCGGCGACCAAGGAGCCAGGTGCGGCGCGCGGGCACCGTGGCCGTGGCGACCAAGAGGAGACAGTGGTGCGTGGGTCCTTGCCGTTTCCGCCGCCGGCTCCCTCGCGTCGGCCGCGGCCGCCGCTCGCTCGCCGGCGCCGGCGGAAGAAGGTGGTGGGGGATCGGGGGTAGGGAACCTGCGTGTGGGGCTGGAGACGGGTGCGTGTGCTTTTATTTGGTTCGTGCGTGTCCTTCCCTAATTAGGATAGTTCCTACTTAAACTAAATAGGAATCTCTTAAGAGAGGTTCCTGTTTAGTCCTGCCCTATATATATATATATATATATATATATATATATTATATATATATATATATATATATCCACTACATTATATGACCTAACGCCGTAGATTTGCGTCGGATCGAAGCGTCTTTGGATGAAATCGAGTCATCGATCCCCTTTCCCTCCTGTGTGCTGCAAGGAAGAAGGCCAATGCCTTATCCTTCCGGTGAGGCCTACTTTGCAGCACCCAAGTCTCTTTTCCATTAATAGATCAATCACAAATAAAAGGACATGGGTGGGTCGACGGGTTTTTCCGCTGGATCGGGTTTGTTCGACAACTGCACATGTGAGATAGGCCCCCTCCCACTTGTTTCCATCAACTATTAAGTTTAATTGATCACTAAATTGAGAATCCAGTTGTACATTTACAACGCACGTGCTTATTCACATTTAAATATTAAAACTAATAGTATATCAGATTAAAAAATATTTTAAATTATACCAAAAATTATGTTTAATCCATTGTTTGAATTGTGTATGTGGATAGCCGTGTTGTATCGGTTTGGTAGTTACACGACATCAATAAATACAAATTGATCCTATGAGCACCTCTGAAGGACTGAGTCGGCAGATCTTGAGGTTGACGAAGCCACCACAGGCACCTCGCTGTTGACGGGCACATCACGTACACTGAAAGAATAGCGCCGGATAATCCTGGAATAAATCCAGGTAAATGCAAACGCCCATGCCAAGTCTAGGACTTGAACCTGGGTGGGCTGGTTCCACCACAGGGAACCCAACCATCAGAGCCAAGCTCAAAAAACTTACGTTGGCTATGACTATTTATAGGATCTCAGTCGTGTATATATCCATTGCATTAAAATTAGTATTAATTGATGTGTATGGTCCGGATCAAAATGTCTAAATTATCATAACATATACTTGTTAGTTTAAATCAAACTAATAATAAACTTTTACACTTCAAAATATTTCAGCGTAAGATCTATCGAAGTGCAACTACTTTGAGCTATTTGTTGTGTTTAAGTTTTAGTTGCGAAGATCTACCGGTTATGATATGTGTATGTATAGTCCTAAAGTTCTAACACATGTAACATACGGGGTCTGTTAGGTACGATTATGTCGATTTATTGTGTGTGATCTTTATAGGTACTATTATTTCCATATAATGGGTTTCGATATATTTGGTACAATCGTGAAGGTCCAATACGGTTTGATATAACAATGTAAACTTAATGATTTGATCGCATTTCTATACTTACTTTGGGTGTGTGTTCATCACATCATTCTCTTAATGACGTGATCCCATTATTAACAACATCCAATGTTCATGATCAGTAAACCTTAATCACCAGTTGATCAACGAGCTAGTTAAATGAGAGGCGTTGTAACTCTTGTTTGTTTATTAGTCACACATGTATTAACGTTTCCGGTTAATACAATTATAGCATGAGAAATAAACATCTATTATAAACATGGAATCAGATAATAACCATTTTATTATTGCCTCTCGGGCATATTCCTTTCAGGCAAGAGGGAGACGAGAAGATTAAGAGCGGAATGAATTGATCTACAGATTTACTCATACAAACCTACTCCCTCCGTTCCAAAATACTAAAATTGTATGCGAATAATTGGTCGTCGAATGTTGTTCGAAGCCTCGCACACGATTTTAGTTTCTAAGGGTAAGCGATAGGGGATACCGCACACTGAAGGTGGTTTCCATGTGCGATTGGTGGTGCTTAAATTGCCCGATCTTTTTTTTATGTTAATGCGTGTCTCATTTATAAATAAAGATCAAGTTACAAGTCACGTAACAAACCGGCCTTGCATAACTGAAAATATAGGATAAACCTATGGAAGATGGTGTATCCATGATGGGTTTATGATTGGAGGCTGATAGTTCTGGTATCATCTTTCGACGTCGTAGTCGTGCGGAGGTGCTAGTTCCAAAGTTCGATGGCATGTCCGGGGTCGTGCTGTCCCGGTCTGATTCGTTCGACGGCAATGGTTTTTCCTATTGCAAACTACTTTGGAGGTCTGAAATGCTGCTGATCAGCGATGGAGCCGCGTCGAGCTGGGTGAAGAGGTGATCTGTCTCGCTTCTCTTTGGTGGCTGCTACGGTGGTGCCGAAGGAGACACTACTAGGAAAAGCCTTATAGAAACTATTATACCGCCGACGCACCCAACTTTTGCTGCGCCGATGCTACTTACCGTCGGCGCGCATGCAGACGCACGCGCCGGTGCTAAATATTTATCCCGGCGCACGTTACACTCCACCCGCCGGCGCTAAAGGGAGCAACCACCTCCGCGCCCATCTCGCGCAGGCGGTACTGCATGTACCCCCGGCGCGCCCAACCACTACGCGCCGGCGGTAATGCATGTACCCCCGACGCGCCCTAACTACACGCGTCGACGGTAAAGGGGCACTTACCGCCGGCGCACAAGCATAGTAGTGTGCCAGCGGGAAGTGAGCTCTCCACACACACACACCCCCTCCCGTGGATCGTCTTTTTTAGTATTAAAAAAATTAAAAGAAAATGAAAAACACTTCAAATTGAAAAACCTTTGGAGTGTAGGTAGGTAATGTGGTCTATTTTGTAGAAAATTATAAACATGTATTTCGATATTTAAAAAAAAAATTATGTCTCCGTAAAACGGCCATAACTTTTGCATACGACCTCGGACCAAAAAGTTTTATATAAGACTAGGACATATGCCCGTGCGTTGCTACGGAAACATATAAAATAGTTAACAAAACCATTTATGTACACATGAAATGTTCTGATGGGCTTAAGATCCAACATGGGTTAGCAAAATGTTGTAGTATATATCAACTTCTAAATTACATTTGAAGATGTGTTTTTCGTCATTATAGGATAATATAGCCGCATTGTTCTTAATGTTTGCCATATTTTTCTACCAATGTATGAGTTCAAATTTATACTCGACAAAGATTTGCTATATTTTTCTCGATTTTAGCTCCAAGTTTGATGCTTTGGGCCCACCCTCTATGTTTGTCCTAGATTCGCCATTGGCGCCACCCAATGTAGTCCAGGCTCCAAAGCGGTGTCTCCAATGAGGAAGAACGACACGGAGGCGTTTCATGATTTATATTTTTCGTTGGTTGATACATGTCTCACCCTTATGTGATCCTTGAAGTGTAATCACACTCAAACTTGATTTAATAAGGCAATAAAGAGGCTATATGCATCATTTTGATGGGGAGGCGAGGCAATACCTTTTCGAATAAAAAGTAAATGCCATCAATGTCATTGACTTTCATGGACAAAGTACCTCCGATATAAATCTATGAACACTCGCGATTACTTGAATCTATCCTCAAAACTGCCCGTCTGAAGTGTTAGTGGTTTTACAAGAATCAAAAAGCAAGATCAGATCAACTCGGGCAACACTAGATACATATTGTTCGGTATAGACACCTTTTCCAAATGGTTTTTTACTCTTGGCAAACTAACAATATACCGAGTAACCCCAGTGAGCAGAAAGAGAGTTGTTGTCAGTATTTCTTACACCACCCCCCCCCCCCCCCCCCCCCCATATGAGTTATCGTTGAATCGGATATATCCAGACGTATTTCAATAATAGATCCATTTCTGTGACAACTAATATGGGAAGTAGTTTGTTTGCTTACTACTCTTAGTAGCATATCATTCTATGTATCATAGGGTAGCGCCCATAATTAAAAATGACTGCATGCAAGGGGTTGCCAAGATCCAAAAAAAACCTATTGGCGGGGTACAAGGTGTCGAAACTAATAACACCAACCTTGAGCTGCTAGTCTTGCATGACCATGGATTCTCTGGACCTTCAGATAGCACGATGTCAGTACTTTGGAGATTCCTCGAAACACGCAATAGATACTCCGTGATCTCGAAAACGCCATCCTTTTTACGGTGTTTGATCTCCACGAACTTGAGGTTCAAATGGTAGATTTTCATTACCATAGACCATTCTACCATACTTTGGAGCACGACGGAAGCTTCATTTGAGCAAGAATGAGT
The DNA here is from genome assembly GCA_947311845.1 of Poa pratensis. Classification (NCBI taxonomy): domain Eukaryota; kingdom Viridiplantae; phylum Streptophyta; class Magnoliopsida; order Poales; family Poaceae; genus Poa; species Poa pratensis. The sequence goes on along the minus strand of CAMZMU010000050.1, from coordinate 15,770,266 downwards.
ATTGTTATGGTTAAAGTAAATGAAAGCGAAGATGATACGGAAATAGAATTGATGAAAATTAAAAATGGCATGCATGCAAGTTCAGATATAATCTAGATGTGTGTACCTTACAGTTCTGCAGAGTGAGTTTCTCCAAGTTGGGAGCGAGGAGGAGAAAAAACTCCAAGAGCGTGGGCGGGTTAAACTGCACTGGTCCAGGCTCAATGTTGTCAGGTTGTTGAACTCTCGCTCAGATCTAGAGCACATCACCTAGGAAACAAAGAGTACGTATATGTAAAAATAAAAATCATGGCGTTCGTGGTTTGGATGATCTCGTGACATGTAAAAAAGGAATTAGATGCAAGTGTGAGAGAACACGGACCAAGTCTAAGTGTCTAACGATTTGAAGGTGGATATCTCTAGTTTTGACACATTATTAAGACTGCAAAGACGCTTGAATTCGTTGTGGATAGATCCTGTATCAATACGAACGGTGGCCTCCACGCATGCCAGCTGAGAAGCACGAGGTGGAGAGAAGCGAGACTAGGAGCCGCGATGCGCGGGAGTAGCACAGGCGGAGAGAGCTTTCGTCCATGCTCATGTTGGAAGAGTCGACGACGAGGGTCTTGAGCGTGCGGGAGGCCACCACCTCCCTGAAGCCAATGAGGCAGTCCCTGAGCTCGAGGTGCTCCAGCAGAGGGCATCCGGCGGCGGCGAGGAGGTGCTCGAAGCCGGCGCACAGCGTGACGCCAGTGAGCCGCATCGTGGTGAGGCGGTGGAGGACGGTGTCACGGCGCATGCGGCGTGCGCGCCCGAGGGAGAGGCGTTACGGATGTCGAGCGCGGCGGGGCTGTAACGCGCCAGGCAGCGGCGGACCCAGCTGTTGCCGTCGGGTTTGCTCCACCGTCGGTTTGGTGGTCCTTGGGAGGCTCGACGACCTGCATGTGGAGCGCGTCGAGATGAACGGCGTGGTGCTGCAGGATGAGTCTGTCCACAAAGACGTTCAATCTGACCCACTTCTCGAGGTCCTCGCCGTGGAACTCGTGCGGGCCAACGTGATGCACGGCACGTCGCGCCAGAGATGGCGCCACCGCCGCGACAGGGTGCTGGGTCTGCACGAGCTTCCTGGCGTCCATGGAGGAGAGGGAGAGGATGCGGTGGAGCAGGCAGTCCGGCAGGTCGCTGAGCCTGTCCGGCTTGAGCTTCGTGTCGGAGTTCATGTGCGAGTCGGCGGTGGGGGATCGCGACCTCCACGAAGCTGGAGTACTTATTGTCTTCAAAGTTTAGTTTCGTCGGTGCCAAGTTTCTCCCGGTCGCTGAAACATCTCGTCTCGTCATGGTGGATCCATATGCAACCGTTTCTGGACCGGGCCATATGCCGGCCCACTTGGATGTCATATGTGCGCGCGCAAGGCTCTAAACTGTTTTTTTTTTCTTGATTGACTGGGGCTCTAAACTGAATCCGATCTGAAGCCAATCCCTATATATCTCTCTGATCTCTTGCAAATCCCCTTCTCAAACTGCAAACGAAAGAATACGGCTTCTTCATCATTGCTCATGACCAGGAGAACAAATGTACGTGTAGCTCTTGACCCCATATATATGTTTAGTTTATTTGCTCGGCCGGTGTACTAAAAGAAACCTAAGAGAAATTTTACGGTGCTTTTGGAGTCGGTGTGGAGGTGTGCGGCTGCCAAAGATTGTAACCGGCCGGAACACTTCTTCATTGTCGACACACGCCGGAAAATAATGCAGGAAAGAGAATTTTATCGCATTTTTTACTCATAGAGACAAACAATCTTAATTTCCATTATCACACATCATTTTTCACGGAGACAAAAATAATATCGGAAACCGAATTTTACCACATGCATTTTAAATTCTTTGACAGATGTCGTCTCCATTGCCTATGGCGCAAAAAATACAGATGATATCAGTCTCTTGTTGCTTAGAAAAATGTCTGCCAACCGACCAACAAGGGAGGATCGAGCATTCTTAACCTTCAGGTACAGAACCAAGCTCTGCTCCTTAGATATCTTCGCAAGTTCTTCCAAAAGAAAGATGTACCGTGGGTGCAGCTCATCTGGGATGGTGCGCCGCATGCCCAGTCTGTATGCAGATCTTTCTGCTGGCATGATGTGGCCAGCCTCATGGATGTTGTCTACAAGTAGAGAACATGATACACATGACCAAGGGGACCGCAGATGTTTTGGACCTCCGTTTTTTCGGTGCAGACAGAAATACACGACTCAAGCATTTTACCGACACTACTTTCAGAGATGTACATACCCTTAATATCTCCCTGCCATCGAAATTTGTAATACACTTCAGATGACTTGCATCTGATGACCGTGACTCCTCTCGACTGAATCTAAATTGGGCTATTTTCATCGTGCTCTGTTCATAGACCCTGCTTCTCTTGGGCTCGGCGAAGCGCTCGACGGGGATACGGTCAGGCTTCGTGCCCACAACAGGAACAAAGCCATGCTTCCCGCCCAAGTCCCTCCCTGTGATCACTACTGGAAACAGAGTTTTTACCGTATGTCCGGAATACACAGCAACGAACGAAATCACGTCAGTAAAACCTGTGCCGTGTGCCACACTCGGCAGAAAATGATGCCAAGCAGAGGAGGAACACGTGGTCGGAGAGCATGCTGCCGGATCCAACTGAAACGGCAGCAGCAGCAGCAGCGACATAAAATTGTATTCAGTGGATTGATCAATGTTGTTGCGCGCTGGGCGCTCTCAAACACTCCCATACACAAATTAAATACAAGCATATACACATCCATCCAGCAGAACGTATGCACAAACAAACCGAGGAGACATAAATCTGATATTACCCATGCCATGGCTAATCTGAGCAGTGACTATGATGAATCCATCTTATCCTACTATGTAAATATTCAGTGATTTCGTTCAAATTCATATACTATACCATAACACCCAATTACATGGCACACGTTATGTTTCGTTACCAGTGTGGATAGCAAATAGATCTAATCCAATGGCGATGTGAGAAATAATAATTGGCATTTTCATCTGAAGCAGATCATGGAATGGAGAGAGTGAAAATAGGATGATCCAGCATCTCTCTCTGCTGTCTCACATTGGTAGGAAAAATCAAGCAGAGGAAGATAAAAGATAAAAGAGATCAAGAAGCAGAGTAAGTAGGAGGGTGACCTGGCCTCCAATCTCCGGTGGCTGCAGTCGGCGCCGCTCCTTTCTATCGCACGGCTCTGGCCGCCGCGGTCCTTTCGAATCGTCCGAACCTGCGGCGCCGCTCCGCTCTCTGCTGGGTGAGCTGACCAGTGAGGTCGGAGTACTCGCCCGCACGATGGGATGGCAGTGCATCTTGGCCGGATTTGAGACCCAATACAGGTATTGACATCTTTTTTGAATTTTTTCTTTCCTGTTTAATATCTTTATAATTTATTGTTTTATTTATTTTTCGTTCTGTTTTTGTGTCATTTGTTTTTGTTCTAACATATGAAATTATTTCGAAATCTGAATTTGTTTCAAATTTGAAAACATTTTAAAAAATGAAAATTTAAAAGTTGAACATTTTTTAATCTTAACAGTTTCAAAAAAAAAAACACAAAATAGAAGTGAACCAAAAATATCGGTAAACCAAAAAATAATAGTGAACCAAAAATGTCGGTAAACCAAAAAATAATAGTGAACCAAAAGGCCGGTGAACCAAAAATAATAATGAACCGAAAAGGACAAAAATTTGGTGAACCGAAAATAATAGTGAACCAAAAATTCGGGTGAACCAAAAATACTGACGAACCGAAAATTATAATGAACCAATGCGAAACTAAAATTCGGATGAACCGAAAATAATAGTGAATCAAAAATACCGATGAACAGAAAATATGTTTTTAAAAAATGGTTCATATTTGAAAATGGTTCATATTTTAAAATTCTTTATTTTGAAATGGTTCAAATTTTATAAATATTCATATTAGAAAATGCTAATTTTTAAAAAATGTCCAGATTTTGAAAATTGTTTATTTTTTAAAGTGGTTGACTTGAATTTTTTTCATTTTCGTAAAAGAAACAAAGGAGAAAAAATTAAAACAGGAAAAAGAAAAAATGAAAAGAAGAAAAATGGAAAGGAATGCAAGCTAGGACTAGGCGAGGGCGCTCGTGGGCCGCGGCCCATCTGCTCCCCTACGTGGGCGAATCCTAGTTACCACTCGCAATGGGCGCGATGTAGGGTTTCCGGAGGAGAGCAACAAGCAAATCCATCATCTCCCTCTAGGCCCGAACCACAGCATTAACGCACGGGTATTTAGCTAGCTAGTATATAATAGATACTAGAAGTATACCCCACGCGATTGCAGCGGATCCTTTATAAACTATATTGTTTAAATAAAATGATATAAAAAGTATGATCCATTAAGTTTTCTAAAGGAATATAGAAAATTCAATATGCATAGTCGAGATACTAAATTTATTCAACACGAAATATGTGTATATTAAAAATTATTAGTGTGGATAATAAAATGATTAAAATAAGGATAATGTAAAGTTTGGATGTAGAGATTAATAAATATATTTTTGCAGATGACATATTTGCATAATTGATTGGCTAAGTGAATGAATGATCGGATAGTTTGCACGCCGATCCCTATCGTTATATCGGACCAGTCCCGCACCCTTGGATTAGATTAGTCTGGTACGTTGATTTCTTCCTAAACGTGGGCCTAGTCTGGTACCTTGATTTCTTCCTAAACGTGGGCCTCTTATTAATAGTTTCCATGCAAACCGCACCGCACTCTTCATTACAATTTGTTTCCCGAAATTAACTGCACCCTAAAATCACGTAGATATAAAATTGTAATAACATTTTTCTCTAATTTTTAATTTTCCTATTCGGTTTATTGGGAAACTCTATTAAACACAAAAATGCTTCCAATGTGGTTTGCTTCCACTTCATGTCAAATTTGCTGCCAAGTAATTTTTTCCTAGCCAATATGACAACGTACTCTATTTCATACACAAGAAAAATTGTTACAAAAAAGTAGAGTTTGCTCAAGGTTCAACTAACATTTGCTTCAACCTAACAAAAAAACTACTTCCAGTATACCAATTATTATGCTTTAAGTAACAGAAAATGGCTTCCATGATAAAAAAAGAAGCTTCTAGTGCAACATGCTTCATCCATTCGTATAACATGCTTCCGACAACATACATATTTGCTTTGTTGGAGTGGCCAACTTTATACTAGTTTATATGAACATAGCACATGCTTCCCATGGACTACAAATTTGTTTCCCTTGCTTCCATCTATCTACAACAGCATGACTTCTAGAATGTTGACGTGGCTTATTTACGCTTGCTTCCTGTTTGCTTCCATAAGACAAGACTTGCCATATAGGGTTAGGCTTTGGGCCGACTAGGCATTATGCAGCTGCCACCGTGCAAGTGTGGCCATGCTTCGGTTTGTGCTTTCTTCAAAGAGTGTACGTGCTTCCTTCAGATGTCGTGGACGATTGTGGGTTCTGGCCATGCTTGGTTCCGATGGTGGTCATGCTTCATTCAGATGGTGGTCGTGCTTCTTGCAGATGGTGTACGTGCTTCCTTCAGATGCCAGCGGACAATTGTGGCCATATGCTTCCTTCCGATGGTAGTCATGCTTCATTCAGATGTTGATCGTGCTTCCTGCAGATGGTGGCCGTGCTTCATTTACACGCCAGCAGACGATTGTGGGTTGTGGCCATGCTTCATTCAGATGGTGGTTGTGCTTCATTCAGATGGTGGTCGTGCTTCTTGCAGATGGTGTACGTGCTTCCTTCAGATGCCAGCGGATAATTGTGGTCATATGCTTCCTTCCGATGGTAGTCATGCTTCATTCAGACTGTGATCGTGCTTCCTGCAGATGGTGGCCGTGCTTCATTTACATGTCAGGAGACGATTGTGGCCATGATTCCTTTCGATGGTGGTGATGCTTCTTTCATATGGTGGCCGTGCTTCCTTCTGCCGCTCGACGGTCTAGTGGATTGGAGTGGCATGGACCCAGCGACGATACAGATGATGTATAGTTAGCCCAAGGCCTAGTTGATAGTGAAGTAGTCAGTTCATGAGATGAATAAAGGATTAATTACATGAATTTAAACTTCAAAAGTGGAGAAATTATGAGCAGATTGGGACCTAGGTCGCTGCTTGCAATTACCTTCTCCCTATTCGTGTTGTCGATGAAGGGATCAAGACGGTGAAGGGACCATTAGAAGCAGCATCCAGACTGTCTGTGTTCCATCAAGGAGAGAGTAGCCTGATCGGCCAAAGGCTAAGCCTTCTGCCTATGCATCGTAGGAAGCAGGAGGACATGTTTCGACCAAACATAGTTCTATATTGAAAATATATACACTAACTAAATCAAGAAGCATGCATATGATGTAGCATAGCGACCCATCTGAAATATATGTGAAAAAGGAAGAAGCATGGTTAACTGTGGTTGCAGCGAATATTCTGTACCACTGGAGCTTCCACAAGAAACAAAGAAGCATGGCTCGTATTGTCTGCACCCAAACTTTTATACCATAGCTACATGAATAAGAAGCAACAAAATAAACATTGGTGTCTTTACCAGATCCATCAAATCAATTGCAGGTATGTCAAGATTTAAGCTTCATATTTTTTATAAATGCATGCCACTGAAACCATTCCATTCACATAAATCTACGGCCTAGCAGTGTCTTTCTATCAGATAAACTATTTCGCATACCAATTGATACAAACATTCAGATTTAATCTTTAAATTTAGAGGGAAATAGTAATTCTAGCACAAAATTCTGTATCACGTTACATCACGAAGAATATTTAAGGACTATAAATCATGTGGCTACTTTAGAGAAGAACTCACGCAGGAAGGGTGATGTACAGATGGATACACATGCTGCAAGAGAGGAGTGGCGGCGCAGGGCAGTGGAGAGTAGAGGCAGCGAATAGTAGATCGATTTGGGGAGGAGTACGATGCACCTGCCAGAAATCAGCCTCTGGCATGAACAGCGACGGTGGCCGGTCATTGTAGCCCCGGCGACGCCTCCCGCGGCGGAGCTTCATGCGTGTGTGCCGGTGAAGCTCGCCGAACCAGATGGAGGCGGATGTGTCTGCCGGAGCAGATCGACGAGCAGGTCACGGAGGCGACGGGGAGACCGGAGCAGCGGCGCTCGAGCGGATCGCCTGCGCTTGCGGTGAGGCTCGTTGCCTGGGGAGTGATTTGGGGGATTTTTTGGTAGCTGACGGCTGACCGGGTCCACCAGGATTTTGTTTCGTGGGTTAACGATGGGAAAAAAGAGAGCCAATCGAGGTCGTTGGCTGGAGACGATATCAACGGTATTGGAGTGGTCCGGAGATTTCTTTCCCATCGGCCTCAGATCAGTATTATTTACCAAAATAATATATGTATTTTAGTGGATCTTTCTCTTATATAGATTGGTAGCTAGGATATATTGCGTGGAAAAGAATATACGGTATGAATTATTGTGCGGTGTTACTACAACGTACGACGGTTACACTTTTTACAATTTGCTTCTTATTAATCACGGAGGAGGAGGAAAAATGCAAAACCACAACTATGGGATGTCCCACGTTTACCTGGGACGTCCAAACGCTTTAGGATTTGTGCCTAAATAGTCAACGATTCTTCAAATATCAATGTATTATCAATTATTTTCAGATTTATGTAAAAGAAAATTTGGATTTATGTACTAACAAGAAATTTGTGGAGATGTGTTAACAAAAAAAATTAAAACCATCCATTAACAAGATTATTCATTTTACTAGCAAACGTGCCCGTGCGTTGCAACGGGCGTAAAATAAATCAATATTGTGTTTATTAATTTTGCTTTGAATCAAATCAATGTCATTCCTATACTGAGCTACAAATACACTGCATCCTCTCCTCCATCTTGCAACCAACACTTCCCATTCCACGTACCAACCAGCCATGTCTTGTGCTGCTGCTCACCCCGGTGATGCTCTCCCTTGCTCTTCTCCCCTGCATGGATTGATTTTTCGTGCCGGCGGCGATGACAACGATAAAGAACTCCAATCACTGTCACCCATATAGCAACGAGCAGATAATTAGCGAGAAGCAGAAACAACAGAATTCTCAGCGACAAGCAACAGTAATTCTCTCACAACAAACAACAGCGGACAACAATAGCAGCAGATAATTACTGCTTAGCTCACGTTGTGCAATCTGTAGGAAACACACACACCGCTCGCAATCAGCAACAGCCGCAAAGCACGCGGAGCCGCACCAATCTTTCCGTCTCATCTCTCTCCCTAATCTATTTTCTTCTTACTGATAAGTTTTGATACAGTAGTGGGTAATGCCCATCTCAAACATTTAGCCTACAGTTAAAAATAAGTAATGGAAACTTGATGCCTTTAACCAATAATATCCTGGGTGGATGGGAGTCGAATTGGCTTCCTTCAGCATATCATTAGTGTGGACGGACTAACTAAAAGCTCTGATAAATTGTTATCTACACTATTCTTTGTTTTGAACACTGTCTTCCCCAAATTGTAGGCATATATTATAATTTCCGATGAGCTACGGAATGTTTGCCCTTCATGTATTTTAATGTTTTAGGTAAACGCCTATGCAGATTTGCTTCTTTGACGTGATAAAATTGTAATTTGTAGCTACATTTTTCCAGGGGCAAAATCTATTAAATACACATGACAGAAACTCATATCAACTTCTTTTAAAATAAAATGCCATCACAGGGGACAGAGGTCTATCGAACCTTTCCCTTCGTCAGATCCTAACCAAGCAACAATCTCATCATCGATCAGTAATCATTTCATATGTCGTAGACCTCTGCTGCAACCCCGTCATTCAAGAGGGCGTCATTCATCCTCCAATCAACATCCTCCTGCAATCAACAAGTAAATAAGAAGACTGTAATCTCGTGAGCTCATCAGTGATCTGATCAATAAACACTCAACAGGTTTGCACGCCATGGTTACCTCCTTATCACTCGAGAGCTGTTCTTCCCCAAACTAACATCCTCTTCTTCCCCAAACTAACATCCTCCTAAAATCAACAAGCAAGACAGATAAACTGCCAGCAATCTCACCAATCGTCAACCACCATTAAATTTAACGTAATTAGGTGCACACCTTCACTGCATTCTCGTTGTCATTCTCCCTAGTAAGGCTAGTACCAACATTCTCCTGCGATCAGCAATTAAATCAGACTAAGCAGAGTAGCAGGCATACAGGCTCGTTAGTGAGCGACCTGAAGCAAGGAGCAGCTGAAAACCTTTGCCTGGTGAGAGGTAGCAGCGGGAGGGACTGCCCGAGCGTGCCGCGGGGGTCGATGACGATGCTGGGCAGCCTCAATAGGATTTACTTGATCTGAGGACCTATCTGGGCGGCCGATCGCTGCTAGCGGTGACAGCCGACGCCGTTGGACGCCCGGCGCGCCAAACCTCCTCCCCCTCCCTACCTCCCCTGCTGGTCGTCCCTTCCCTTGCTGGCGCTCGAAGATGCCGCGCGCGGCCTGGAGCTGTCGTGCGCTTGGTCGAGCTCGTATCCCCTCCCCTGATGGTGGCTCTCCCCTTCCTCCATGGGGTGGTGGGGAGATAGTGGCGGCGTTGGAGCAGGGGGCGCTCGGCGCTGTCGCCACCGAACGTGGGGGCGAAGTGGGCGGCGGTGGAGCAGGGGAGAGCAGGGGTTCTCGTCGGGAGAGGAGAGGGCCAGAGGAGGTGGGCATGCGTGGGGGAGGAGGAAGGCCTCGTGGCGGCGACGGCGGCGGCTGAGCTCTGTGCGTGAGGAGGACTGGAGGAAAACGATGTGTTTAGGGAAAGTTATGGACTGCGGGTTGATTTTTGAATTCCTTAGGGGGCTTTGTGCAAAATCGATATATATAGTAGAGATTAGTACATGAATAAGTAAGGGATTTGATGATAACCCTCAGGCCACTTAAACCCCACATGGCAGTGACACATAAAAGGGGCATGTGAGCAAGCATAATGGTACCTGGGGTTATCATCAATTATCCTGGAAAAACTGCGTTGGAGGAGGAGCGATGTTGCCCGCTCCTGGACGACCTTCCACGCTTGTCGGACATGGCGCTCCTCCGTGAGTGTGCTTCCAACGGTGCACCGGAGCATGTATATGCCACCCGCATTGGCGGCGCTCATGTAGGGGCCCATGGTGGCCGCGTTCACCTCCTCGAGGAGCTTGCGGTTGAGCTCGTTGGCCCTTTTCTCGCCGCCTAGCCGCTCTGTGGAAAGAAGACGGAAGCACACCAGCGCGAAGTGCCTCTCGGTGACCACCTCGAACCTGGCGTCGTCTCTTACCAGATGCTCGAAGGCGGCAGCCATGCGGACGTGGGAGCGGATGTGGCCGCGGAGGCCCTCCACGCCGTAGCAGCGGAGCACGAGCCACATCTTGAGCGCGCGGAAGCGGCGGGTGAGCGTTATGTTCCAGTCTTTGTAGTCCACCAGGTCGTGCCCCGCCGCGGCCGCGTCCTTGACGATGTACTCCTGCTCCGTAAGCGCCGCCGGCATCTTCACCCACAGGGCGCAGCAGTCATTGTTGGCCAGCAGCCACTTATGGGCGTTCATGCTAAAGGAGTCCACCGCCTCCACGCCGTCCACCACGTGGCAGAACTCCGGGCAGACAAGCGCGGAGCCAGCGTAGGCCGCGTCGACGTGGACCCAGAGGCCGTGCGTCGCCGCGACGGCGCAGAGCCCGCTGATGGGGTCGACGGCGGTGGTCTGGGTGGTGCCGACCGTGGCGCAGAGGAAGAGAGGGACCAGCCCGGCGTCCACGTCCGCCTGCATGGCGTCCTGCAGTGCCGCCGGCGAGAGCGCGAACATGTCGTGAAGCGATGTCGGGATCTCGCGGCAGTGGCCGCGCTGGATTCCGGCGATACGTGTGGCCTTGCAAAACGAGAAGTGCGTCTGGTCGGAGCAGTACACGACGAGGTCGCCGATCCTGCCCCAGCCAACCTCCGCGAGCTTCCGGTCCCTGGCGGCCACGAGGGTGCAGAGTATGACCTCGCAGGTGGTGCCCAGCAGCGTGCCTCCGCCCCCTCGGGTGAAGAGAAGGCTTGCCGGAAGGTGGAGCGCCTTGCCGAGCCAGTCAACAACCACCATCTCGAGCTCCGCTGCGGCCGGCGAGGCGGCCCACGTGAATGGCACGGCGTTGATGCCGGCGATCATCGCCTCGCCCAGGGCACCCACAGTGCTGCTCGACGCTGGGAAATGAGCGAAATGGCGAGGGCTCTGCCAGTGCGTCATTCCCGGCAGAATGAGGTCGCGGATGTCCTGCAGCGCGGAGGTCCAGGCGTCGGGCTCCGGCGTGAGTGGCGCGTCGGTCGGGAGCTGGTCGCGCAGGAAACCAGGCGTGACATTCGGCGAACTGGGTAGTCTCCCTCTCCCATGCGGAACCAGTAGTCGGCGATCAAGTTGATCACCTCCTGACCCCGACGCCGGAACTCATCGCCGTCCAGGAGGTTCACGAACCCCGGTGACGGATTCTCCTTGAGCGTGCCACTGCCAGCGGTCATTGTTTTGCATATCGGGGATGATGCAGCAGGTGCCATTGCTAGCTACACGTACGTATTGATATATGAAAAAGCATGAACGACTTGGGGTTATATATATAGGCGGCGTGGCCGCCTGGGACCTGGTAAATAACATGCACGAACCTTCCAGGATTGTAGCTACAACCACCTACTCCATTCGTTCCAATATATAAGGCGTAACCCTTTTTTATGCTGATCTTTGATGTTTGATTTTAACTAGCAATACATCCCAAAATAAATTTAAGTTCCACACACTTTATCCTTCCCGGTCGTTCATGAATCCTGAAATTACTCCAGGCCAAGCACGCTTAACCACTTTTTTTAACATGAGTTTTCAAAAAAGAAGTTGCAACGTGTTAATATGAGTATCATAACAATCCAAAGTCATAGGCCAGGATGTCACATTCCTCCCCCTCAGAATTTTTTTGAGATGAGTTTCCAGACTGCTGCCCGCTTGTGTTGCAGCTGCCGTTCACTTGAAGACGCCTAGCCAGAGAACCACGAGACCACTAGGGCGCCCTGCCGCCGGCGTCAGCCGTGGCAGCGTTTTTTTTAGAGCAAAAGGGCACCGCCCCAGTTCCATTCAAGAAACGACGTCCAGGGTTGGGTTACAACCGTTTAGGTTAGCATTTCATAGGTTTTTTCCTGGAAGGGAGGGCACACAAGCCACAATCCCTTTCCCGTGAGGAGCAATGACACAAACGCCGAACTTTTTTAAGTGTTTTCCTACAGCAAAAGCAACACGCTAGGATATAGACTACATGAAACCTAGTTTAGCACTCGCAGCTTCCCGTCGAATCAACCATCTTGAGCCCGCCAGCTCCTTAGTAGTTGTCTTCCATGCTAAGGCTTCATCAGTATCATCTGTTGCCAGGATCAGATCAGCTTTCCTCAGGTTCTTCAAAGTCATCCAGGATCCGGCCAGGGTAAATGAGGAGGTGCTTCCATTAGCTGCTCCAGTCCCAGCACTACATTATCCAATTTTCCTCTTGTGTCCTCGGAGAATAGGACCCTTCACTGGCAAAGCCATGGTGAACGATCAAAATACGTATCATTCCTGGTAAGCCAGGTCGACCAAATTGCAGTAGCATGTACAGTATTATGAGTCATAATTGTTTTTCTTACAAATCCACATGCTGGCAATTGAGCTAGCAGACACCTCACCATAGTTGAGTTCAGTGAGGTATTTAATCTCAGACCATATTACTTTGTCTACACACATTCAAAGAACAGATGAGAGCAAGTTTCTGGTTCTGAACAAAAAACACATCTCAGGTCATCAACATGTTGTCTTTAGCCAAGTTTTTTCTAGTGAGAAGTTTATTATGTGATAAAAGCCATAGGAAGAAATGAATTTTTGGGGGAACTTTTATTTTCCACACTGCATGGACATAAACGGGGGTAACCCCACGAAAATTCAAAATTGCATAAGGGCATCTCCAACGGGCTGGCGCATACGGACTAGCTCTGTCCATTTTTGTCCAAACGGATATGTGAGGGGCTCCAACGGGCTGGCGCATAGTGATAATTGTCCGGGCGGACTGTCCGTTCTGGACCAAAGCTGAACCAAATTTGGTCTGAGTTTGGGGCGAGCGCGGACAAAAGATGCTGTCCGGCTGTCCGCTGTGTCCTCCTCTCGTGTCCGGTCTGGCCCAGCTGCCAGCGAAACAAAACCCCCAATTTAATCTTTCTTCTCCCCTCCCCACCTACCAGCACCGAGGAAATTCACCGATTTCGTCATCGGCGATGGAGCAGCGGCAGCAGCTCCCTCGCGGCCGCGTCGTCCGCGTGCACTTCCTCGACGCCGACGCCACCGACGACTCCGACGACGAGCCGTCCCATCGGCCTCCTCGACGCCACGGCGTGCGGCGGTGCGTGCGGGAGATCGACCTGCCGTGCGGCCCGTCCGCGTCCGCCGCGACCAGCTCCTCCTCCTCCTCCCGTCGCTGGAAGAGGCCGAGGAGGGTGAACGGCAAGGAGGTCGACGGCCCGCGGTTCCGCGGCGTGCGGCAGCGGCCGTGGGGGAAGTGGGCGGCGGAGATCCGCGACCAGGAGCAGGGCCGCCGCGTCTGGCTCGGCACCTTCGCAGGCGCCTTCGTGGGAGGCGCTCTCCCTGGTGGCCAGCTTCCTCAACGCCGCGTCCCTCGCCTCGGCATCCTGCGTCTCCACCTCCTGGCACGCCGCCTTCGACGCCGAACACCTCTGGGCGCGCCTCTGCCGCTCCCACTACCCGTCCGCCATCGGCCTCCTCCCACTGCAAGCAGACAGCAACGAAAATGCCGGCGACCGTCGCTCCTGCCCGCACCGCCGCCTCTTCGCGCTGTTCCACGCCGCGGCATCCTCCCGCGGCCGCTCGCTCCCACCTCCTCGCCTCGCGCTCGCGGAGGTAACCTTCGCCGTCGACCTCTTCGCGGCGAGCGGGGAGACCACGCTCTCCTTCGCCGTCGCCGCGTCAGACGCGGGCGTCAGGAAGGCCCCCGGCGGCGTGTTCCAGTTCGGGGTGGACGTGAGCGGCCGGAACGCGGGGGCCGGGTCGGGCGAGCACTGGAGCGTACGGTGGACGGCCATGCGGATGGGGCTCGGCTGGGTCGCGCCTGCGGCGGCGGTCGTGTTGATGGACGCCAAGGTGCCGGCGTCGAGGGCGGGAGCACTCGTGTGCGGCGAGAGGGGGGAGGCGTGGGCCACGGAGAGGATGCCCGCGCCTCGAACTCCCTGACGCCGGGGTGGAGTGGCGCCGTGCGGCTCGACGAGGCCGGCAACGCGTTCTTCGTCGCCTCGCTGGGGCACGCAGACGAGCTCCCCGCCGAGCTGCTTGTGTACTAGTACTACACGGCCGATCGATGATGCTAGCTAGCTGAAACTGCCGTGATCAATTGTGCTAGCTAGCTGAAATAGAGAAAAAAAATGGAGATGTGGGAAAAAATGCGCTAGGGCGTTGGGGGCAGTGTCCACCCCAAACGGACAAAGCTCTTTTCTGTGTCCGCGGACCACCCCAAACGGACAAAAATGGACATTTTTATGTGTCCGTTTGCTCCAGCCCGTTGGAGGTGCCCTAACGAGAGCTTACACTATAGACCCCTTTAGATTCAAATTTCTAGATAAGAGAATCTTCCTCATCCACAAACTGTATAGTTTGTGCAATGTGAAGAATCTTATACCATTTAACTAACATGGCATGATCAAAACACCTACCAAAGGTGACATTAAGTTGCTCACCATCCCATATATCTGCAATAGTAGCCGCTTTTTCGTTGACAATCATATAAACATCCCAGTATTGTATTGCAAGACTGGAGGAGCCAAACCATAGGTTTTCCCAAAACCTTATTTGCCCACCATCTCCAATTTTCCAAAAATACCCCATTTTGACAGCTTTGGCTGCCCACGGAACCCCTTTCCAAAAGGGAGAGGCTCCAACATCAGAAGAATAGAAGATATTAGGGGAGGAACATTGTATTTGAAATCAATAATTTTCTTCCAAAATTATTGTCATCTAGCTGGTACCTCCTTATCCAAGACGCAAGGAGGCACATGTTCATCTTGCTAGATTAGGAATCCCTAGCCATCCATAGTGTTTTTTTGGGCTACTAGATCCCAGTTTGCTAGATGGTATTTGAAGTGACCCTCATACCTATCCCGTAAGCAATGAGCCATTTGGGAGTTAATCAATTTGATAGCTCATTTGGGGAATCTAATCACACTCAGCAGGTATAGGGGAATACTAGATAATACACTTCTAACCAATTCAAGCCTAGCAGCATGGGTTAGAAGTTGTCCTCTCCAACCAGCGGCCCTCTTAAGAAGTTTATCCACAATAGGTTGCGGATCTTCTTTTCTGAGTTTAGTATAATAGAGGGGAACCCCTAGATATTTTATGGGGAACTCACCTATTCTACGGCATAAAGTCTGGGCAAAACACTCAGCATCCATCTCGTTCACATTAACAGTGACAAGCTCACATTTGTGAAAATTAATCCTGAGCCCTGACACTTGTTCAAAACAGGAAGAAACGGCTAGAGTCGCCTCCCGTGTCATCCAACAGGGTACCAGACGTGCGACCATCGGTGCGGCGAGTGTACGTGGCGTGCATCCCATCCATTCTGCTATTTTCTTTCTCAGCGTGCTTTATTTCATTGCAAAAGTAAAAAATAAAAATACGACAATACCAGTCTCGTCTTAATACTCAGTCCCCCTTCCCTGGAAACCGTGAGAGACAAGGACTCAACGCGGTGGCGCCCAGCTTGCCGTCGCCCGCGACCATGGGGACGCGAGCTGCTCCAGTGAAATGGAGAAGGAGACGACGCGAGAGGGAAGGGGTGCGCGGCAGAAGGACATAGGGCCGGCTATGCTTCATCACCACCACAACTCTGCCCTCCATGGCTCCATCTCCTGATCTCCATCGTCTATAAGGAGATGCAGTTTGGCGCAGGTTTCCTTGCGAACGGAACGACAACTCCACTGTGTAGCGTGCAGCCCGGCACGAGCGGCTCCCGTGCGGAGGGAACAAGGGACCACCGACCGCGTGCACGACCCGACAAGCTGCTGTCCGGCGCCGTTAGTTCACCTTCACGAGCAGCGGTCCATCGCGGCTATCTCCTCTACAGTCTACAGAGGGAGCGACACACCGCGCGATGACCCGACCAGCTTCAGTCCGACCGCTTCTACCGGCACCGGGTTCAAGAGTGCCACCGCCGCTTCTGCATACCGACGAGGTCACCGCTTTTGTGCATGCGCCTATACAGCCTCCCAGGATGATCCGTCACTGATCCAGGTCCGGGGTGCCAAGCTCGCCGGTGAGTCCGTGACTAGCTTCTTCGAGACGTGGGCCTAGGCAAGCCCCGTCCCCAGACGTAAAGACTCTAATTTACGGGGCACCAAATAATGCCGTAGAGAAAATGGTAATTGGATTAAAGGGACAAATAATCGAAAAAATAATACTGTAAAGGAAGGATGTTGTGTATTCACATAACATTTGAGTCAATCTGTTGGACTTGGACTGAAACTTTTATTTCTTAGCTTCAAGTAGTAGTCTCGAAACAGGCTTTCGCCCCGTTATATTAATATAGCAACCACCAGTACAACCGTGAGACCACCGCTGGGGCAAAACAGCACAAAGCAAGCCCAAAAGAACAGAAAAAGAGAAAAGAGAAAACAAAGCCGACACCAACGGTTCGAACGAAAACGGAGGTGATCCTCAACCGCTGCGCCCTCCGAAGAAAGTCCACCCCGCTCCTAGCACTCCGAAGCGCCGCGAACCAAGCAACACCTCCAGGAAGGAAAGCGACGACGACGACGCTGCTGTCCGGACCGTCATCCTAGGTTTCCCCCGGTTCGCAACGGGGGGTGTGAAAGAGGTACACCCGACGCCCTTCACGAAGGAAGCTTCAAGATAGAACAGATGTACGACACAGTAAAGAAGAAATACTTCCGTGCGTACGTATATAGTACAAACGGAGTAGGTAGCTTAATTTAATAATCAATCCAGGGAATAGCAGATCTGCTGGAAAGCCGTGACGTGGTCCTCCGCGACGGCCATGTAGACGTCGATGCCGGCCTTGGGCACGCAGGAGGGCACGAATACCATCATCCCCTCGACCGGCAAGTCCGGCGGCCGGAACGCGGTGGGTGGCCCGCCGCCGAAGTCGACGTCGTGGAACCTGAACCCCAGCCAGCTGTCGGCCTCTAGGTTTGGGCAGCACATGGTGCCGCCTTTGGCCACGAGCTCCTCCCTGTGCGCGGCCCCTAACTCGAGGAACGACCGGATGTAGTCGCCGTCGACGCGTGCCACGGCGTCGCGAATGGCGCCAACCACGCGGCCGTAGCTCCAGCTGAGGACGTCCCGGACCTGGAGCCTCGGGAAAGCCCCTAGCACCATGTTGCCGAAGAAGGCCGAGGGCATGGGACTCATACAAGCTGAGCCCACCATGTTGACCGCATACAACTGCATTTTTTTTTTGCTATGTTTGGTAGGTCGTATGAGCTGAGCTTAGCTCAGCTGAGATCCTGTTTGGTAGGTGGTATGAGTTGAGCCATGCCCTACAAAAATAAAAATCAATCGGGTCCCTGCACAAAGAAAAGAAAAAGCAATCAAGCCCTGTGATGTCCTCCTCAAGCTCCGGCGCCGCCGCCGGCGTACTGCGCCGCCGTCGGCGAGAGGAGCTGCTCCAGCCCCTGTGATGCCTTCCTCAGGCTCCGGCGTCGCCGCACGGCGTCCTCAGCCGCGATGGGCGGTGGTGCGGGGCGCGGCTACAGGCGGGCGGCGGTGTGGCGCCGTCCTTTGCTTCGTCAGGGGCGCGGCGGTCGTCGGCGGCGTCCTCTACGGCGGTCGGCGGGAGAAGGTAGCAGGTCGGGGAGAGAGGAGCTCGGGAAGGGAGAGAGGTGGGGTTGAGAAGGAATGAGAGGGAGAGAGAGGTGGGGGTCAGGGTCTGGGGGGTGGGGCGCGTGCGGGGGCGTGGACGAAGCGAGCCGGGTTGAGGAGAGAAGCTCAATTCTGGCTTCTCTTCTCAGCCTGGCTGAGGAGCCTTTTCTGGGTCAGGTGGGCACTGCCCAGGTCGTCAAACCGGGCTACCAAACACCTAAAATTGGGCTGAGGTGAGATTTTCTGAGATGGATCGGGCTACCAAACACGCCCTAAGCAAATCCGAAGAAAATGGCTCGGCTGCCGCCGGATAGGGTTCTTGTTGTAAAAGCTAGGGTTGGGAACTGGCTCGTTACCTAGAGTACGGCCTATCTCATATATTTATAGGGATATACAAGTACAGGTACAAATACACAGAAGCTATACGTATACATGACTAATACAAAGTCTAACACCCTCCCTCAATCTTAACTGTGCCCTGAAGTAATCACTAAGTTAAGATTGCGTCGACAACCTTCAAAGAGAGGTAGTGACAGCGGCGTCGTGAAGATGTCAGCAATTTGATCTTTGGACGAAATAAACTTGATTTGAAGTAGCTTTTGTGCAACACGTTCCCTCACAAAGTGATAATCAACTTCGATGTGTTTCGTTCGGGCACGAAATACCGGATTCGACGAGAGGTATGTGGCGCCGATGTTGTCACACCAAAGGACGGGAGGCTGATCCTGGGAGACTCCCAAATCGCTAAGCAAAGACTGTACCCAAATGAGCTCCGCTGTGGCATTGGCCACAGCCTTATATTCAGCTTCAGTGCTGCTGCGGGACACTGTCGCTTGTTTGCGGGCACTCCAGGCGATCAAGTTGGGACCATAGAAGACTGCATATACCCCCGTGGATCGCCGATCATCAGGATTGCCAGCCCAATCCGCGTCAGAAAATGCAGAAAGCTGAGCGGAAGGAGCCGGTCGAAGATGCAGACCATAGGCTGCGGTGTGGCGGACGTAACGTAGAATGCGCTTGACAGCTGACCAATGAGGATCCCGTGGTGCATGAAGATACTGGCACACGAGGTTTACTGCAAAGGAGAGATCAGGGCGGGTAATAGTGAGGTACTGAAGACCTCCGACAATACTCCGGTACTCAGTGGCGTCAGCAGCAGACAAGAGAGATCCATCAACGGCTGAGATCGGATCAGTAGCAGACATAGGGGTCGTGGCGATCTTGCATTTGAGCATACCCGCACGACGTAAGAGATCCTTGGAGTACTTCTGCTGAGATAGAGCAATAACACCATCAGACTGAGTAACCTCAAGACCAAGAAAATAATGTAGCGTGCCCAAATCCTTAACAGCAAAATCAGATCCCAGAGCTGTAATGAGACGACTAGCAGCGACATCCGAAGAGCTGACCAGAATAATATCATCAACGTAGACCAAGATGTACATAGTAAACTCAGGACGTTGAAGGAGAAACAAGGACGTGTCAGCCGTGGAGGGCACAAAACCATGCTTGCGAAGAGCAGAGCCAAGCCGAGCATGCCAAGCTCGAGGAGCCTGTTTGAGACTATATAGTGCCTTAACCAGACGACACAAGTGATGAGGCTGTGCAGGATCAAAAAATCCGGGAGGCTGTCGCATGTACACCTCCTCCTCTAAAACACCATGCAAGAAGGCATTCTGAACATCCAGTTGACGAAGAGACCAACCTCGAGTGACTGCCAGTGAGAGAAGAAGTCGAATAGTGGTTGCTTTGACGACAGGACTGAAGGTATCTTCATAGTCAAGACCGTACCGCTGTTTGAACCCTTTAGCAACCAAGCGCGCTTTGTAGCGCTCAATAGTACCATCTGCATGCTTCTTCACTTTGAAGCCCCACTAAGAATCAATAATGTTAATGCCAGGACGAGGAGGAACCAGGTGCCAGGTGCCATTCTGACGGAGGGCCTGAAACTCGAGCTCCATAGCAGCGCGCCAGTGAGGAATACTCATGGCAGCCTGATAGCGACGTGGCTCAGCCGTGGGGTCAGCCTCGGCTTGAGACATGCATGCAGCAAGCCAAGCAATTGTACCGTCTTTCCGGTCGAGGGGTTTGAAGACCGCTGCGACTGCGAGTATGTGGACGATGAGCCACTACAGCAGGCGGAACAGGAGCTGTTGGTGCAGCTGGAGACGGCGGCCCAGCTGGAGTGCTGGGCGAGCTGGGCGACACAGAGACAGGAGCCGCCCGAGCGTCAGGGAGTGGCCCAGACGACGCGGCGAGAGGATCCGTCCGCGTAGCAGGGAGCGGCCCAGGCGAAGGTGGGTCGCGCGGTGGAGAGCCAGGCGAGGCGCCAGAAGCTGGGCCAGGTGATGGGCTGGGCCGCGTGCCTGGCGAGGCACCAGGTGAAGACACGCCGTGCGCCCAATCGTGGGCACAGGCGACGAGGGTGCATGCCCAGCTGCATGGGGCATGCAGACCTGATCGACGTCAGGGACATCAGCTGAAGGAGCATCGGTGATGTCCAGCAATTCCAGTCGTGCAGCGCGTCCAACTCCTGCACCATGATTGGGCAACAACACAGGAGAATATGCAACATCCACAAATTGGTCAGGAGAAACAGGAGATGAATTTGGCGGTGGGGTTATTGGAGTGTGTGGCGAAGGAGCCGCAAAAGGGAACAAGTTTTCGTCAAACACGACATCACGAGAAATGTAAACTCTATTAGTGGGAACGTGTAGACAACGCATGCCAATGGGAAGACGACGTGCGAACACCAACGTAGGCCTGGGAAACCGCATCCAATGCATACAGCCCCCGACAGTATCGACCTCTAAGGAGTACGTCCCGGGTTGTTCGGTCCTTGACAAAAAAATGAAACGGATGAAATTCAACCAAAACATTATTATCAAGTGTAAGTTTAGGAACAGATAACAAATTTCGAGTGACCGAAGGAACATGAAGGACATTACGAAGGTGCAGTTTGCGAGGTGTATGTGTAAGAAGTGAGGACTGACCAATATGGGAGATGTGCATACCTGACCCGTCTGCAGTGTGAACCTGGTCGTGGCCGTGGTAGGGTTCGTGTGTGGAGAGGCTACCAAGCTCATGCGTCAGATGGTCCGAAGCACCCGTGTCCATGACCCAGGTTTGATCAACCGGATATGACGGAGTATAGCCAGGCGCAGGACCCTGCATGGCCATCGCCACTTGTCTCTCGTTGTTGCGGCCGTCGTTGCCGATGCCCAGGAAGTCACGCTTGAAGCGACGGTGACAGCGAGAGGCGAGGTGGCCCAGTATGCCGCAGAGTTCGCACGTGGGACGCTGCCCTCCATACCGGCCACCCTGGTTGTTGTTGTTGGCGGGTGGTGGCGGGCGTGGAGCAGATGGAGCAGGCAGGCGATACCCACTACCCGGTACGGCTGGTGCACTGGTGGAGGGCGGGCGGGGAGCGGGCGGGCGGTAGCCACCGCCACTCCTCGATGCAGCGAGCGCCGAAGGGTAGACGTGAGCGGGCACCGAGCGGGGAGACTCCACGCGCGGTGTCATCGGCGGGCGAGCACCAATGACAGCTTCAGCCAGAGAGTCGTAGTCCCTATCAAGGCCGGCAAGGACGTACGAAGAGAACTCCTCATCACAGAGTGGTTGTCCAGTGGACGAGAGCGTGTCGGCGAGACACTTGACCTTGTTGAAGAATACGGTGGCGGTCTGATCTAGCTTGCGTTCCTCCCCAAGCTGCCGGCGGATGGCCATGGACCGGGCAGTAGACTGACCCGCAAAGCTGGCGTCGATCGTCGTCCAAGCGTCCAGAGACGACGCGGCGAAGAGCACCAGTCCGGAGACCCCCTCACCGAGAGAGGTCTGTATGGCGGACAAGATGGCCTGGTCCTGGGCGACCCAGGCGCGATGAGCACGGTTGGGCACCGAGACCCGCACCCCGTCGGCGGTGACCGCCGAGACCGTGGCCGGCGGGCATGTGAAGGACCCGTCGATGTAGCCCTCGAGGTGCCGACTGCGGAAGAGCGGGAGAAGGGAAGCACGCTAGTGGAGATAGTTCTCCGTCGTCAGCTGCACCGTGACGAGGTGCACGAGCTGAAACAGACCTGCAGAAGGAGCCTCGACCACCAGCAGATCGCCGTGATCGGGCGCGGCCGGAGGAGCGACGACCGGCGACGAAGCGAAGGACGCGGCCGGGATGGTGGACGCCATGAGCGCTGAGGACAGCGGCGGCGCGAAGGGCATCCCGCCCGGGCCGAGGCAAAGCGACGTCGAGTACGACGACCCGATAGAGAAGGAGCTGAACGGAAAGGATGTAGCGGACATGCCGCTGGTCGAGCCACCCGCAAGGATGTGGGCGAGCGTCGTTGGGAGCGAGCCAGAGGAAGCAGCGGCGGCTGATGATGTAGCAGCGATCGCCCTGAAGGATGTGGAGACAGAGGCGGCAGCGGAAGACATCGAACCTAATCTGATACCATGTAAAAGATAGGGTTGGGAACTGGCTCGTTACCTCTAGGGTACGGCATATCTCATATATTTATAGGGATATACAAGTACAGGTACAAATACACAGAAGCTATACGTATACATGACTAATTCTACTATATATAAAGGACGGCAGAATCCCAGCTCCCTCGTGCAGCCACGTCGCCCCTAAACCACAGCCGTTCGATCGCGCAATCGGAAGGCCAAGAATCGTCCACGCCAGCCTTCCCGACGTCTGCTACAGTGTTCTCGATTTTTGACCAATGGGACAGCGACACGTCACCCGGTTGCGGGCCGGTCGTCCCGGTGCCCACCCGGTCGCCGCGCGATTTTCTAAAAAACCCTCCCACTTTCGAATATTTCCATAAATTCCACGTTTTCCTCTGCGGGGGGGCTGCAACGCAATTTATCGCAAAGCCAGGGGCTTATCTGCAAAACGGCCAGCGAGCTCTCCTCTCCCCCGCGCGACGCCGTGTTCGCCGCCGCCGCCGCCACGGAGCGCCGCTCCTACGCACCTCCCCGGTCAAATCCACACAGAAGGCGACCTCCACCGTCGCCGCCTCTTCATTTTGGCCGAGCGCCGGATGCCGGCACGACGCGCCGCCGCCGGGATCTCCGCCGCCGTGGCCGCGCCCGCCGCCGCTTCCGGGCTTCGCCGGCGACGCTCCGATGACAATTAGGGGGCGGCTCCACCACCTACAGGTGGCCCGCGGCCAGGCGCACATCACGCGCCCAGCGGCGCTTGCGCGCGCTCGCCGGAGCGTCGCGCCCGTGCGCGGCGGCGCGCCCGTACGCAGCCGGCGGCTCGGATCCATTGTTGACGTCATTATGACGTCAGCCCTTTTTAGATTTCTTTTTCTTTTAATCTCTGAAATGGATTAAAATTGTTTAAACTTTAACAAATCATATCTTATTCATTTTAAATCAGAAAAACATGTACAATATATCAAAAATTTCAGAAAAATGAGATCTTTATTTTAATGCCATAATCATACATGTTTGAAATAATTACATTGATGCCATTAGTCAAACACTAATAAACCCTAAATTTAAAACATGGGTATGTTTTACAACCCATTTAATTTGGCTATGCATCTACGGTTGAACAAAATTAGTTAAGATGGCATGTCATTCAGGTGTCTTCGCGTAAATTAAAATAACCTTTGCAAATACTTTGGGAACATCTTAAAATTATTTTGGACCTTGAAAAGTTTAAATAATACATAGGGATAAAATACGACAAGTGTAAATATTGACAAACAGTTGTTCTAAACTTATTTTCCAAACAAATATAACTGAAACAAAAAAACCAATTCTGAGATAGAATATGCTTTACATAATTTAGAACACTTTATAGATATTGTTGTAGGGTATTTAAACAACTTTCAAATACTACTAAATGCTACAATATCAGTAACCTTAACTATATCCATCGGAAAAATATGAAAGAACATATCGAAACAGCCACAAAAAATGCTGGCTATTTATGTCATACGACCAAATTTCAGATTTGAATGTTCCAGGATTTTGAATGCCTTCCAACTCTGAATATTCAGGAATTTGACATGATTCTAGATAATGCAATCCAAAAATTTCAAATATGTCCACAAAAGAAAATGACAAAAATGGCAACGTAGCCACACAAAATTAAATAGGCACAACCAAAATTCCAGAATTCAAAATTCCATACGGCTTCCAAATTTGTGCATTTCGTAGACGTCAAAAGGAATTCAAATGTGTTAAACTAGTCGAAAACCGTATGACTTCCGAATTTGAACAATTTCCGAAATACGGATAATTTTTGAATCCCAACAATTTTACGATTGAATAATTCAAACTAAAATAGCCCACGGGCGCGGCGGAGTCCGCGCTTACTCCCCTAGTACAAGGTCTAACACTTGTCAATGTTGATGCTGCACTCTTCGAAGGAGTTCAACGTATGGCTGCTGGTGTTGTGGTTCGTGATAATTCTGGGCAGTGTATTATTGCTGCCAGCAAGCCTTTGATGGGTTTTACATCGCCAGAGGTTGCGGAGGCTTTGGCCCTTCGGTGTGCTGTGTCTTTAGCCCGAGATAAAGGCTACGACAAGGTCATCTTCGCCTCAGATTGTCTTTCTCTGATCCAACGTGTGAATTCGAGAGCCCCTGATAGATCTTCTATTGGCGGAGTTGTGGCGGACATCAAGCTTCAGGCAGCTGGGTTTTCTTCAAGCTCACACGCACACGCGCGCGCGCGGACACCGAAGACCGATCTGGGTGGGTCAGTGACTCAGTGGTCACGGAACATGGCACGCACACGTACGCAGTAGCACTGCACAGCCCACGTACGCCCCCGACTAGACTGCAACCTTTTGCAATTGCATGGAGGAGAGCTAGATGCTACACATGCTAGGCGTCATGCTCCTACAGGCCTCGAGGGGTGGGTCTCGATCTGGGCTGCCTACGAAAGCAGCAGAATGGAGGTGACTGACGCCCTTGTTCCCTTGCTGCGAGGGCCGGCCGGCATGGGCGCCTCCTTGGCCGGCAGCACCTCATCCACCTCCGGTCATGGCAAGTTTGACGATGCGGTCATGCTGCGTTGCGCGTGTTCTGCGGGGAAGACGGGTGCATGGGCTTCTGGCCCTGGTTCCGAGGAAACAGCACGCTCATATGGGCTGCTGCTGGTGTATATGCTGATACCAGTAATTTGCTAATGCTAGGTACCTTCATCCTCCATCCCTTTCTGCTGATAGCATATAATTTGCTGGTCACGTCGATCACATCTCATCCTAGCTAACTACTAATATCGATGCACATGAGCAGCCAATAGAAAAATCTAGGATATGATTAGATAGTTTTGGTTAAGCAAGCCAACGTCTAGAGTGTTAGACAGAGACATAGCTAGTAACATGCATGTTCATGCAATGTCAGCTAGGTATCTTGATGACATGGCATAGTATTAAATGAGAAAAAACATGATGGTGATAGTAACCAATTATGTTGCCAATTGCCATCACATAGTGGTTTATGAGGAAAATGAGTTTATAAGCTAATAAATGAAGTCATCTATGTTATTATCTTTAGAATACTCTGCAATATGGAGATAATAATATAGACTATTGTCATGTACATGACACTAGTCTAAGTTACTCTCTACGGCGACTAGCCTTATACCCCCTCTGTTCGCAGTACCTTGCGTTCTGAGTTTAGTCCTCAAACTTTGTAAAATTTAACCAAATATAAGAAAAAATCAGCACCTATAATGCAATTTTAATATTATTAGAATCATCATAAAATATATTTCATATATATGCATTTGATATTATACATGTTGATATTTTTTCGTATATATGTGGTCAACTTTAAAATGTTTGATGGAAAAAGACCTAGAACGTGGGGTAAATAAAAACGGTGGGGAGTAGTATGGTTGTGTGCATCAACTTTGAAGGTCTTTCCTCCTTTTATAATAGAGTAACACGATGTTTTTCAAAATTATGAAGAGTGATTAAAAACTTCGAAATAGTTATTTCTCTGAAAATCGATCGATGAAGAACCATTTCATATTCTTTTTGCTCCTCCGTGAACTAGATGTTAGGATCTTGATGCATCTATTTACTACAAAATAAGGTTTCTTTTGTTATCCAAGACACAATTTTATAAATTTCTTATTTCACAAACACAAAGTGTTTGTTATGAATATATCAGTATCATCACAATCTACCACACATGCCAAAATTATATTTGTCTGTATGTTAACTAGGTGTGTTTGACTCACATTTTCGTAGTGGCACACACTTTTCCTCTAGAAAATCACAATTTTTGTACCTCTTTTTATCGCTAGTTATGTATGGTCATATCTAATGAGACATCTTTATTTCTATCCTAAAGTTGGCACGCCACACATTTCTTGTGCTTTAGTTTCTTAGGTACGAGTTTTTGTTCATTGTAATAACTTTGAATTGACACTTTGTTATCCCCATGATATAAATATAATGGATTATTCAGTATCTTAAAAACCATTTGCAACAATTGCAGGTAGCCACTTTGTTCATCACACAATTTATTGCAAAACCACAATTTTGTTACACCGTGGAATAACACAAACCTAGATTTATCACAAATGTCAGCATAGACGAGTTGGATTTTTTAAACTAACATGGCATGCCACATGAAAATGAGATAAATTATTACCTATTAGTGTGATCGCAACCTAAACCAGGACATAAACTATTTTCTTAGTAACTCTAATGTATTGGCTACAACTACCATTGGCTCTTGGTCATGCAAACATTATAACCAAGAGAAAGATATCATAAGTTGCAAAGGATTAGATATTTATTTTTTTACAAAGAATGCACAACCAAATCGATCAACATAATCCATGGATCCCACACAAATAAGGGAACATAAAGACCCATGATCGAATCCCTTTAAAGGATGCCCCAAAAATGTAAAAATATATGCTATGTGCTGGAGTAGAAGAAAATACAAGACCGAGTGACATAACATAGTAAGCAAGTATAAACAATAAAAATATGTTGAATTGTCTTTGTTGAAATTATTATTTGTCTTTCTCAATCGATTTTTTTCTGAGCTGGTTAATGCCTTCAATTCAATATGGTATCAGAGCCAAAATATCTTAAGTTGAAGACTCAACCAACACACTATTAACAAAATAGTTGTGGCCTTCATCGGTACCATGTCGTCTAAGGCCTGACCGAAGCCTAGACGTGGAGAAGATTTCCCCGCCTTTCTCCGTTGTGATTTTGGGTGAACTAAACCACCTGGTGCACTCAATTCAATATACTCTTCTCGTTCCTGCATTGTGGCACACACACTTATATTTTTCCCAAGTTTAGTCATGGCAACACTCGGCATTGACCAATTCACTAGTAGGAAAAAGCCTATCAGTGGCGCACAAAATATGGTTATCTGTGGCGCACGGAGGTGCGCCACTGAACTTACGCCAATGGCCGTGCGCCACAGGTAACCCAACTTACCTGTGGCGCACATTTTTGTGCGCCACTGATAACCTTTCCGTGCGCCACAGGTATCTCAGTCGGGGGCACTAGTATTTCCAAATACCAGTGGCGCACCCGTTGGATTGTGGGTCACTGGTAAGTAATTCGGAATTAAAAAATAAAATTTATATTTATTTACCTATTTCCGAATTCACGTCATTATTACATTAATTAAACAATCTATATCCCAAAAAAATCATATTTCTAATCCTAATCAGTCTACACGGTGGTGGGTGACGGCAAAGGACTCGCGGAGCCGCCGCCCGCGCGCCCCTCTGGTCCTCTGCTCGGGCGGCCGGCAGCCTCAGCTGTGGAAGGAGTTGAGGTAGGCGGCGGCGCGGTCGTCGGCGCGGTTGTCTGCGCGCAGGGAGGAGGTCGTCGCCGCCCGAGCAGAGGACGGGGTCGTTGTCGCCGCAGGGAGGAAGGCGCGCTCGTCCGCGCGCTCGTCGACGCAGGGAGGGGGCGCGGTCGTCGGCGCGCAGGCGGCGCTCGGGGCGCAGATGCGCAGTGCCCTACCCGTGGAGGCTCGCCGGCGGGAGACGGGGCTGTGGTGAGCGACGGCCTCACGAGGGAGCTGAGCGAGGCGATGGTGCGGTGGCGCGGGCGATGGGACAGAGAGAGAGAGCGAGCGAGAGAAGTGTGGCGCGTGCGGGCGATGGGAGAGAGAGCAGCGAGTTAGTGATCGATGTGTGTGGTTGTGCGTTCGTGTAAGGGGATAGGGTAGAGAGAGAATGTGGATCTGTGAGTGGAGAGAGAATGTAGATCTGGAGGGAAGAGGATAAGATAGAGGACAAAGCAGAGATAGCTGCTGCAAATTATCTGTGGCGAACAAGATTTAGCCGTGCGCCACATGTATTTTTTACTGTGGCGCACACCAGCTCGTGCGCCACAAGTATTCTCTGTGCTGTTTTCAAAAAATCTGCTGCCAACTACCTGTGGCGCACAATATTACTGTGCGCCACAGGTATTCTCTCTCCTATTTTTTTACTTGTGGCGCGCACCCACCCCGAGCACCATAGGTATTCTCTCTCCTCATTTTTTTATCTGTGGCGCACACCTACCCTGTGCGTCACAGATACTCTCTCTCCTCCCGCGAGAAATTTGTGGGGTTTGATGAAACTTACCTGTGGCGCACCAGCTCCCTGTGCGCCACGGGTAAATTTGTTACTGTGGCGCATAGGGGAGCTGGTGCGCCACAGGTAAGTTTCACCAAACCCCTCGAAGGAGGAGAGAGACTATCTGTGGCGCATGGGCAAGTCTGTGCGCCACAGATAACATTTCACGTATAAACTTTTCCTACTATTGATTATATGGCCTAGTTTCATTTGGTATCTTCTTATCATTTAGCAAGTGCCCTTAAACCCAACCTAGCACACATGGATTTATTGGAGTTCTCCTTGTGTATGCGGCGTGTATAGTTGTATACTCATAAACCCATATGTTGCGACCTCAGACCTAGCGAAAGAAGAAAGTCCGAAAGGGAACATATCTAGTGCTACCATGCCTTCGTGTACTACAAGTGCTACCACGCGAAAAATGTATTTTATACGTGTCAAAAAATTATACGAAAAATCATGAGTGCTCATGAAGTATGTCCCTACAACATCCTAAAATTTCATGTCCAAATTTGACATGGATACTGAGAAACAAAAAAGAGAAAATGGGCATGAATAGTGTCATTTTCTGGTTTTGTCTTTTTTGACACTAGGTAGCACTATTCATGATAGATTTGTCTTTTTTGTTTCTCAATGTTGATTTCGAATTTGGACATGAAATTTTAGGATGTTGTAGGGACACACTTCATGAGCACTCATGATTTTTCGTATAATTTTTTGACACGTATAAAATACGTTTTCGCGTGGTAGCATTTGTAGTACACGAAGGCATGGTAGGACTAGATATGTTCTCCGAAAGAAGGGACACCCCATATCTCTCCGGGTATTTTGCACAAGCTGGCGGAGTGGCGTGTATGCTAAAGAATTCATGGTGACGAAACCCTTGGATTGGAAGCTAAGTTTGAGCCATGCCCTAGCAAGGTCACAGGTGATATGATTGACCTGATGGGCGCCCTACAAAATTGCAAACATCCCATCGACCAGAGACTCGATCCGGTGCACGGTGGCAGCTGACAATTACTCCATACCGACGGACCGAAAATTCCACACGACCGGTGAAAAAGATAAGGATGGCTCCGCTCGCACAGTGCTCACTCGCCATGACGCAAAAGCTTATAGAAATCAGATGCCATAAATACCATGCCGGCCAGGACCGAAGGTTGGTGCAGTAGGGTCGTCGAAAAGAGACCATCTATCAGCCAGGTCCCCAGCCAGCCTAGGAAAAGGTTTCAGAGTCCCCATCGTCTACTCTCTAGCCTAGGGCTGGACCAGTTAAGCATTGCTAGATATAGCTTGGTAGCATCGGTTCATACTTCATAAGGAGGTGTGAAGGAGAAGGGGAGCTGGCAAGGGGAATTCATACTTCATAAGGAGGTGTGAAAGGAGAAGGGGAGCTGGCAAGGGGAATTCAGATTCAGACACCCGAAGAAGAAGAAGAAGAAGAAGAAGAAGAACGGTATGCATGGCTGCCTATACCTCTAAGCTTTTGTTCTTATGGTCTTCTTTCTTATGAACCAATACTGGTTTATAATTCGTCTAGATCACTGATGGAAGACGGCAGGGCTCAAAGGAGGATGTCTAGCACGCCTACCCGCCGAAGCAGATCTGCTGATTTCCATAACTATTCAGAAAGGGTAAGTTGGTGTCAATTCTCAATTGCCATGCTTACCGATCGATCACAGCCGATGCCATTAGCATTCCGTGTCTCTGATATTTCTGTCTGGGATGTTTGTAGAGGAGACGGGATAAGATCAACGAGAAGCTGAAGGCACTGCAAGAGCTGCTTCCAAACTGCACCAAGGTCCACGTAATGAACATGCCCCATCTTGGATCTTCTAGCTATAGTACATACATATGTATCTCTTGCCGAGCACTTCGCCTGCCTGATCTGTGTCTCGTTACTGATTGAATTAGACGGACAAGGTGTCGATGCTAGATGAAGCGATCGACTACCTGAAATCGCTCCAGCTGCAACTCCAGGTACTTAGAAAGTTCAGAATCACATATCGTATCATATGATCTATCCGGTTCATTCTGCATGTAGACATGTGCATGTGTTAGCCTGTCAAAATTAATTCAGAACTGCATGATCGAATTGCATGGACGCCAAGTTAATTAACTTCAGTCTCAATATGCAATATATGGGGTTCAGCCATATATTTATTTCGCGTGCGTGGATGATCTTAATCTTGTGACATGTCATGCATGAACTGATGAATCATGATGCATATGTGCAGATGCTGGTGATGGGTAAGGGATGGCGCCGGTGGTGCCTCCGGAGCTGCAGCAGTACATGCACTACATCACCACCGATCCCGCGGCACAGGTGATGATGCAGATGCCTCCCTCTCGTCTCTCTGACCCGCCGCGGCCGTTCCAGATCACGCACGCCAACCCGCCACAGCGGCAGTCCAACGTCGAGTCGGATTTCCTCAGCCAGCTTCAGAACCTGCACCCCTCCGAGCAGCCCCAGAACTTCCTAAGGCCACCAAAGCTGCAGCTCTACACCCCGGTGTGTACATTGTATTCCATCGATCGATCGATCAAAGCCTAGAAAATATTTTCAGTTAATTGATACTCCATGTAAATGTTAAGTTTCATGTAGTGGTGACTGGTAAACAATACTGCTCACAGTGCATATATGAGTGAATGATGAGGGAAGTTTATGCTAATTCTTGCAGGAGCAGAGGGGAGGGCTGGGCAGTAGCACTGGCCACAATGGTGGCTGGATCCCGGAGAGGAATTCCTCCTACAACTTTATGGAGTGACGAGCTCAGCTAGTTTGCAGCGTCCTCCTGAGGCGAAACTAATCAAGAGATCCATGCATATGGTACCCAGCGGAGTGTGTTGAGCTAGTGTGATGTACTCCCTCCATCCAAAAATAATTGTCTCAAATTTGCACAAAAGTGGATGTATCTAGACATGTTTCATGTATAGATACATCCACTTTTAAGCAAACTTGAGACATTTATTTTGGGACGGAGGGAGTAGTTAACTTGCTAGTTTGTTTCCTCAATAAATAAATAAAGAAGTTGTGAATTGTGATCTTGCTTGCATCATGTTATTTAGTTGTGTGAATGGCCCAACAGGGTTTTCTGATGTATGTACATATATCATTTCATATTGCAAGGCTCATGTGAGTATAGCAAATGAGTGAGCATGGCTAGTTCATCACATGAAGCATGCAATTAATCTTGGTATTGCATCCAATCTTCATAGAGGAGCTATATGAGAGTTATTAGGAGACATTCTTCTGCAGCCCAACATGCTGTTGCCGGGAATTAAAAAGACACATGCATCTACATCTGAGACTGAGACTGAAGTGTCGTGATTCAAGCCAGCATGTGCATTCGTTCTTCATGCGTTCATGGACTGGCTAGCTAGCTATAGCTAGTACTTTTGTTTGTATCCAAGGACTATATCCCCATAACATGACCGAATCTTTCAGCTTCCATTCTTCTGCAAGCCTGTGGGTACAGGTATGTTGCAGCACTAAAGTTGAGGGTCATATAAGCAGAACCTTTGGCACCACTTCAGTCCCATGCCGTCAGGTAGCATGGGAAAGATTGATACCAGTGTACTGTTCCAAGGCCAAATATGTCAGCATTAATATAGTATGCTCCTCTTCCTATTTAATGAGCGTCTGTTCAAAGAAATAGTGGGTCACAATTGTTCTCTAAAATTGCGCAGTTCGAGAATGCGCAACATAGAATCTGTTATTTCTCACACAACCATCAAAACCAACTAACAGAGTCTATAGCCACGCGTCTCTGCTTAATGAATGTTTTTGGTTACAGTATGACTTCTTTTCATCGACATGACTGGATATGCGGTTACCCCACGAAAAAATTCGAATGTATTTCGAATTCAAAATATTTCCAAGCTAGAATAAAAATATAGGGAACCATGTAATGTTCACACAATGCAGCTTAGCTCACGGGTCGGACTCTTGGGATCCATCAGCCTTAGCTACCATGTACTCACTCCGTTTTTAAATATAAGATGTTTTAGGTGTATCACATGTTGTCTCGATGCATGCTAAAATGAATGAATGTACACACTAAAACGTGTCTAGATACATTTCTAAACATGTGAATGTGGAAAAATGATAAAACATCTTGTATTTAGAAACGGAGGGGGTATAAGCTTCTATTCAAACTGATCTAGGACTATTATTTCCGGCCAAACCCACTTGCCAAGGAATGCGGCAATCTACCAAAAATACCGCTTCGTAGGACTCTTGTTTTGGGGGCTAGTGATGGGCCGCAGAGTGGTTATAGCATTTCCAACCAGACCCCACTTCTCCCTATACGACATGGTCCGGACAAATAAATGCTACCCAACCTCATGATAGCGTGGATCACACGTTCGTTGAGAGACCCCAAAAGAAAGGTATGAAGCAATATAGTAGCAGTTTCCCTTGATTACAAAACCAAGGTTATCGAACCAGTAGGACTTGGAGAAGGCCTCCACGAGGTGTCAACGGCGCCAGGAAAGTACTGGACGGAAGACTTGGACCTGCGCACACACAAACAAACCACATTGTCCCAACGAAACAGAGAGGTTGTCAATCTCTCTAGCTTGTTGAACACAAAGAATTAAATGTATATGTGGAAAAATATTATAAATGCAAAAATGACCAGTGGGCAAATAATTACGAAAAGCTATGAAAAAAGTTGTAAGCAATATAGCAAAATAAGACCCGGGTCCACAGTTCACTAGTGGTGTCTCTCCAAAAGAAATACACGATGGGTAACAAATTACAGCATGTCAATTGACAAATGGTGGCGCATAATAATGTTATCAAGACAAATAAAGTTCACCGTTTCATTTAATATGGACATTACGTCAAAATACATAGACCGTTATCTAACTGCATCTATGACTAATACTCCACCCCGGAATCGCTATCGAGCATGTCACCCGAAAGTATTAAATTGCAAGCAACAGATAATTGCAATAAACATGGTACGTAATGTAAGCAATGAATATAACATAGAGCAATAAATACCGTTGTTTTACCCCTAATAACAACAGCACATCCTTGACCGTGATCGTTTCTGTCATTCGAACTCGGAACAAGGAGATATGAGACTACTATCTAGCATAAATACTCCCTCTTAAAATACTAGCAATTACTTCGGCCAAAGCATCCACTAACATCGGAGAGCATGCAAGATTATAAATAAATGAACGAAGAGTCATGATTTCCACAATTAATCGGATCCAAACAAACACATCATGTAGCATTACAAATAGATGATCTTGATCATGTTAGGCAGCTCACGAGATCTAAACAATGGAGTACAAAGAGAAGAGACAACCATCTAGCTACTGTCATGGACCCGTAGTCCCGTGGTGGACTACTCACGCATTTGTCCGAAGGCAGGCATGGTGGTGTAGATGCCTCCGGTGACGATCTCCCCCTCCGGCAGGGTGCCGGGAAGAGCTTCAGAACCTTACCGAACTAGGGTTGGCGATGGCGGCGACCTCGGTTTCTTTGTGGAAATATTCTCTGGTGTTTTAGGGTTTTCACGGACGACTCAATTTATAGGCGAAAGGGTAGTGACGGAGGACACCCGAGGGGTGGGGACGGCCTTGGGGCACGGGTCAGGGCCCACCCGCGCCTGGGACCCGTCCCTAGCCCTGGTGGGTCCCCTGGACCTCTCCTTCGGGCAGTGTCTTCATTTCTTCGCAAAACTAAATCGAGAATATTTCCTGAATAGGATTTGTGAAACAAAAAGACAGCAAAAAATAGGAACTGGCACTGGGCATCTTGTTAATAGGTTAGTCCCAGAAAATGTATAAAAATGATATCAAAATATTATAAAAACATGTAGCATTGACATATAAACAAGCATGTAACATAAAAAAATATAGATACGTTTGGGACGTATCACCTGACACTTCATACCTAGCACAATTGTCCGGGATGTCCAGCACCTCTCATATCCAGTCCATAGGTGAGGCAGATTTGGGGTTGTCCAGACGCGGACACCATGTCGCATTCAACATGCTAGACCAGCCCAAACTCTCCTAAATAGCCCCAACACTAGACCAGCTTCGAGCGCATCCTCGTAGTTCGCTAGTTGTCGGCAAGCTGCGAAGATAACATCACCCTTGTGATCACGCAAAACCATGCCCGCATCCGCCTTTCAGCTAAGAAGGCACCATCTACACTCAACTTGGTTATGCCCTCGTCTTGTGGCTTCGATTTCTGCTTAACGTTCTTACGAACATGTGTTTCTGCTAACTGGATCTATGCAGCACAACTACCGCTTGCTTACCCTTGTCTATATCTACCACCGGGTTGTGTTTGATCATCATTAGTTATTCTAGGTAGCTCACAAGGAATCTATTTTACCTCTCCACAGGGGCAGTTTTTATGGTGTGTGAGCTCACCGTGCACATGCCAAACCCTCCATGGAAATATGCAAATCATAGCACGATGATCTACATCAATGGATTTGAGTACGTGCATGAACCAATTCGGGTTTCTTTGAAACAACAGCTCATCCGAAGGCATCCGCCATACATGTCACATTGAACGTGGACCAGGGCAGCAAAATTAGGACCCATGGATAATTAAAATAACTATTGCGAGGGCATCGTCTTTAATGTGTTGAAGGCTCCAAGGAATTAAATTGTGTTTTAATTTAATATCATATTATGTCCTAGGAACTCATATGATTCTACCACCACCACAAATTTAGATATGACATATGTAGGTACGTAGCATCTCTAATCAACAGTATTTTCCAGGTCTAGGATTATTACGTCATTTTCCTAAATACACATGTGTTATTTGTGTGTGATATTAGATTATTAAACATAATTGTATTTATATGATGCAGTAGGGGACATTAGTGTTATATATAGTTACAAAAGTCTTCATATTTTGGAAATAACAATAAGAGTTGTGAGTTCATCGACTATAGTATGTCGAAAGTTTCTGAGAAACGAAATTGTGTTCTACGGATATCACATTATGTGAGAAGAAATAGTATGTCTCTCTGATTTTTCAAGTTTACTATGATTTTACATTCAATAATTAATTTGAGAAAAACCTACTGATTTATGTTGTTCGCTATTTAATCAATGTGATGTGCCCACATGGTCTAGATGCTTAAAGTTAGCAAAATAGAAAACTGGGCCCATTTTTTTCTAATTAAACTAAAATCCGTAAAGATTGTGTGTTTCTTATGTCGTTGTAGAACTTTCAAACCTTGTCTCATGACACTAACATGTGCAGCATTGAGAAGAATGTTTTCTACGTCTTAAACTCGAAATTAGAAATGTAGATGTCTTAGAAAACCAATCGTGTGGTTGGATAGCTATAAAAGTGCTTGTATCTCTAATCACACATATCAACACCCCAAATTTTTACTATGTGTGTCTCATTAAGGGACATTATCTTTTAAATGGAAGATGATGTTTCCATTGACAACTTAGTGGTAGCTTTGTCAATGGTGAAACTTCCAAACCCACCAGGGATCAAACATAAGTTTTTGCACCTCGCATGTCTCGCTAAAGCAGATTATCTTTTGAATGGCAAACGGCATTGCCATTGATAGTGTTGTATTCGCCAATACTGAAGCTCCACAACTCTAGTCATTAGAAGTACGTGTTAGTGTGTATATGGTGGCAGTGTACCCGTGTTTGTATGTCGATATCACACTCTGTCCTTAGAAAAAATCATGTACTTCACTCATGCACACACACATTACACATATAACTGCTACATTTACCATCATGGTCTAGCCAGATAAGTAATTTTCCTTTTTTTTACGTGTACAATCATGTTCTATATTGAACAGAAGATTTTTTTCCCTGATCGTGACGCAGCAATTTTAATTTGGAAAGGCAACTTGACACAATAATCCTAGTCATTTTTTTCCGACACAAACTGTACGCCCAACCTTGCTTTCCATGATCAAGCAAACTAAGGAGTCTGAATAGTTTTGCTAAAAAAAAAAGAGTACAAGTTGAATTAAATACACAGCTAACATGCAATCAGTATTTTCTGTTTTTTTTAAAGTTCACGTTGAAAGTGCATGTGTTGCCCCATCTGTGGTTTTGGTAATTAATGACAATCCTTATAGACTAATGTTTGCATTGAGATATTCTTATAGATCTTGTCCATAGGAAAAGATTGGAGTTCATGTGTTGAACTCTAGAAGATTACATGATGACCAAGGTTCTATCCAAGGGTTTATATGAAGAATGATCATTTAGAGATGAGCTTATTGCAAGCATGGTTTGGAAAAGAAGATTGAGTGAACATTCTTGTTTAGCTCCAAGCCATCTTATACATCAAGAGAAGAAGATGAAGTGCAAGTGGATACATGAAGACGGAGCTAAGCGAGGCTCTCCCATAATGGTGTATGGGGGAGTATTTGGAGAAGTCTTCATCAAGCATGTGCTAGCAAGCACAATCAAGAAAGGTGTTCTAACTTGAGGGAGTCAAGATCGTCATCATCTAGCTCAAGTGGAATGCGCAAGGCAAAGGTATAATCTTGATAGGATTTCTATTTTACCGGTCTCGTGGTGTTAGTGGGAGACCGGGTTATAGGATAGACGGCGTAATATCAAGAGGGGCTCTCAAGTGAGTAACTTGATCGCATCTTTGTGGAGAGCTCAAACCTTTGCATATTTGGCATATCATGTTTCTTGGTTCTTATTTGGCTTCTATCCATGTGAGAATTTAGAGCTTATGTTCATCTCCATACCAAGCTCTAGTTCATCAAAAACGGATTTCATTTGAATATCTTGTGGTGTTTTTGATGTTGGAGGTTTTACCGATTCGTCTCTTGTAGAGAGGTCAAACTCTCCTCTTGTGTTATCCTCCTCACATGATGGACTATGATGTGTATATGCATGATCTTGTAGTGCTTGTGATTATCTTTGGAGCAAGCTCAAGATCATAGAAAACGGAGTCCGGATGAAAAACTTGTTGCGTTTTCATGTTGGAAATATTATCGGTTTATCCGTGAGGAAAGTTCCACACCTTCCCATGTGTGTCAACTTAACTCTTTTTATGGTTCTTAATATTTCCTACAAAATTGGTTTCACTTGATTATCGGTTTATCCGTGAGGAAAGCTCTTGTCGTTACCTTTCCAACAAAATTGGTTTCATCCCATTTGGAGTTTTCTCGCAAAAGTTATGGGTGTTTCAATTTTGGGTTTTGGGTGGCCAGCCCCCAGGCCGGCCTGGCCGGCTCCCAGGCCGAGCATGTCGGGTCCCCAGCCGACCCATGCCGGGTCTCAGGCCGGCTGCTTCGGGTGGGTGCCCGGCCCAGGCCGGCTGTATCGGGCCGCTACCCGGTCTCCAGGCCGGCCCGGCCGGCTCCCAGGCCGGGCTTTCTGAGCCGCCGAGCAGTGCATGGGAGGCCGGCCTCCAGGCCGGCCTCCCTGCACCTCTTCAATCGGGCAGTTTTTTCAAAGGACCTATTTAAGGGGCTTTCTTCCCCAACGGTTTTCTATCCTCTTGAGCACGTTTTTACCCTCTCTCTCCTCCATTGTTGACCTTTGGAAAAGCTTGCCTTCCTCTCAATCCCTCCCATGATTCTTGCATATCTTTGAGGGAAAGTGAGAGGAGATCTAGATCTACAACTCCACCAATCCATTCCTCCTCTAAGTGAGGGGAACCTAGTTGATCTTGATCTTGAAGTTCTTGGTGTTTCTCCTCCATTATTCTTCCTCTCTTATTCCCCCATAAATATTTGTTACTTTGTTGGAATTTGAGAGTGACGGATTTGATCACTTGTGCTCTTGCCATTGTTTTGTGCATCGGTTTGTGCTCTCCACGAGAATTCGTGGAAGTGAAAGTTCAAGAGCTTATTACTCTTGGGTCTTTGGAATCTAGACGCCTTTTGTGGTGGTTGAGGCGTTTTGTGGTCACTTGGAAACTCCCAATCCTTTTGTGGGTTGTGCCTCAAGATTGTTGTAAGGGACTCGATTTCCGCCCAAAAGGGAAATCAATAGTGGAAGGTGAACCGATCTTTTGGGCAAGGTTCATCGGAGAATAGGTTGAGGCCATTTGTGGCGTCTTGAGTTTGAAACTCACACCCCTCCAACGAGACGTACTCTCCTAAAAAGGAGGAACTCGGGAATACATCGTTGTCTCTGCGTGCCTCAGTTATTTCTATATCCGAGCTCTTTACTTATACACTTTACATTGTGATAGCCTCCGTGCTTGAAGTATTTTATCTTGCTATCACCTTGTTGCTTGTCTTGCTTAGCATAAGTTGTTGGTGCACATAGGTGAGCCTAGTATATTTAGATTGTTGGCTTGTTAATTTAAACACCTAGTTTTATTCCGAAATTATCAAGTCTAAACCGGAAAAGTTTTAAATCGCCTACCCACCCCCCCCCCCCCCCCCTCCCCCTCTAGGCGACATCCTTGTCCTTTCACACGTGAGTCCAAGTTTTTTTTAAATGACATGACTTTTTTTAACATTTACTGTGACTGATTTTGTTTTTGAACTATACGTGACTAGATTTTGATTGCCCACCTTGTACATATGTACGTGACCAACGTGACATGTTTTTTAAGTCCAAACGAATATGCGCTTGTACATATTACGTAAAATTGTTTAAATCTTGACCGTTATAATTATTGAGCATCATGATTGTACGGAACACGTAATTTTGCCGCGTGTGGCTTAACGTGGTGTCTTTATTAGACACCCCTATATTGCTTTTAGGATAGAATAGATTACAATTTGTACTGAACTTTCATATCTTTTAGAAATTATGTTTTGTATGCTATAGTATAGCTGATTACAATTGTGTATTATTTATTAAGCATTTCTAACCACATAGCAATGTACATAAATGTTAGTTGTGGTGTTTTCGTTGTATTATTGTAATATATACATTCAAATAAATTCATGTTGTGATAAGTTTAAATTGTATTTGCAACATCAGTTTTTCTTAAGTTTTTTACACCTGCCTAAACTATATAGTATGATGTTGTTTATAGAATATGGAAAATTCAATTGATCACAATTGTCGAAAGGCTAAATTTAATTGACGTGATTTTTTTTGTAGTTGATGATTAAAAAATTGCGACGTGGACAATTGGATGGATGAAAGGTAGATGACGTGGATATCTTGCATGAAATAAATATTGACTTTAATAAATGTTAGTGGTATAACATGGACATTTGGTTGGCTAAGAGAATGAATGAGGTGGATAACTTGCATGTTGAGATAGAAACATAATTAATGTATGTTAGTGGGGTTTTGCTTTATAAGAGGTATAAATTTGTATTTATCGCAAATATGTCTAGAGCGAACGACTAGCAACTATCTTAATGGTTGTTTCTAGTGTAGTAATTAGTTAAGCCTACTTACTGAAAGTTATA
The DNA here is from genome assembly GCA_947311845.1 of Poa pratensis. Taxonomy (NCBI): domain Eukaryota; kingdom Viridiplantae; phylum Streptophyta; class Magnoliopsida; order Poales; family Poaceae; genus Poa; species Poa pratensis. The sequence goes on along the minus strand of CAMZMU010000050.1, from coordinate 15,730,431 downwards.
AAATATAAATTGAATTGTTGGCATGAATATTTTTCCTATTTTTCATGGTCCGGTGTGCCCTACAAGATATAATATGTTCAACAATAAGTTGACAACGTGGGTAAGCTATTTACTTGCATTTGAAACAAGATATCTTATACCAGTCACAAATGAACATAAAATGACGTGGACTCTCTACTACCTTTTGATAGATACTAGCTGAATACCCATGCGTTGCCACGGGTAAAAAATAGAAAGAAAAATAGTCTCACAAGTCTGGGAAAAAATTAATTAACATGAAAGATTAGGTGGTTCAGCTAAACATAAATAATGTTATTTTAGTTCTTACATTTAGTTAAGACGAAAGACATAGTTGTGCCATGCTTTTGCTAAACTGAAAGGATAATAAAATGACAAGGAGCACAACTGCTTCAGTTCTTATATCTTAGTCGCAGAAAAAAAATTATACGAAATGGAAGTGTCGTGTTTAAGTTATGTCGGCAATCTACAGTGCCTTACACTCAAGGATAATAATTATATAAAAACTATAGATGATTATTCCTAAGCTGATTGCATCACTCGTAGTTTCTCCCTTCTTGTGGTTTTAGGTTCTCTAGTATAGCTTTGATTCTCATGCACCCGAAGTGGGAGCCTCCTTGTTGCTGACTCTTATGACAACCAAAGTGAGAGTCTCCCAGTTGGTGACTCACGTGGGAGTCTCCCTTTTGCTGACTCTCATGACAACCAAATTGGGAGTCTCCATGTTGATGACTTCGTGAGCACCGAAGTGGGAGTCTCCCTGTTGCAGACTCCCGCAGGAGTCTCTCTTTTGTTGACTCTCGTGACAAACGAATTTGGATACTCTCTGTTGCCGACTCTCATGACCACCGAAGTGGGAGTCTCCCTGTTGCCAACTCCCATGGGAGTCTCCCATTTACTGACTCTCTGTAACCACCGAAGTGTGAGTCTCCATGTTGCCGACTCCCATGGGAGTCTCCCTTTTAGTGACTCTCGTGACCACCGAAGTGGGACTCTTGTTTTCGCTGACTCTCGTGACCATCCCAGTGCGAGTCTCCTATTGCTCACTCCCGTGGGAGTCATGTTTATTTTAAGTACTCAAATATTTTTGCATGGTGGTTATTAAGGACTCGAATATGTTTTTTGCTTCTCTGAATTTTGGTTTGCTCCTTTCTCTTGTCCATGAATGCGAGGATTTTAAGGTTGCGCTTTGCGGTAGCTCTGGACAATGCCATGCAAAGCTGATCATGGGAGAATACCGATCTCGATACGTACACGCCGACAGTCGGAGTGGTCTGCTCTTTCGCCTTTTAGTTGCTCTAGTATAGCTTTGATTCTCATGCACACCGAAGTGGGAGCCTCCTTGTTGCTGACTCTTATGGCAACCAAAGTGAGAGTCTCCCTGTTGGTGACTCATGTGGGAGTCTCCCTTTTGCTGACTCTCATGACAACCAAAATTGGGAGTCTCCATGTTGCTGACTTCGTGAGCACCGAAGAGGGAGTCTCCCTATTGCAGACTCCCGCGAGAGAGGAAATTGGGGTGGTGCAACTGAGGAGGTCTGTCATAGTGGCTTATTCTCCCTCGCCTTGGTTGCACCAAGAGGTATATATAGGGCCAAGGTGCGATACCACATGTCAGAAGTCTTGACACATGTCGGGACACATGTCGACTACCATGCCTCCCAAGGCAACACACGCCAGGTGTCGAAATCGGACACATGTCATGTCCATGGCAACACTTGGTCAGTGGCATGACACATGTCCGGACACATGTCACGCACTCGGCACCACTTGGTCGTTGTCATGACACATGTCTGGACACATGTCACATCCATGGCAACACTTGGTCAGTGTCATGACACATGTCCGAACACATGTCACGTCCATGCCTTGCAAGATAAGCCTTGACCGGTGTCATGACACGTGTCTGGACACGTGTCAGAAGCCGGAAGCTTCACAATCTTGAAGAATATCCCGCAACATTCTATACTTTTCTAGAATGTACGGGTGTCACCATCTTTATAAACCGATGACCCGGAACCTTCCACATGGTTCTAGTATATTCAGGAACATTCTAGAGTTATAGGAGGAAAAAACGAATAGGTACGACTTATGGGTGGCAATTCGTAAGTACATACTGGAACCTTCCATAGGTTTCTAGAATATTCCGGAACATTCTAGAGCTATAGGAGGAAAAAACGAATAGGTACGACTTATATATGGGTGGCAATTCATAAAATAACGGAACCTTCCACAGGGTTCAAGAATATTCCGGAACATTCTAGAGTTATAGGAGGAAAAAACGAATAGGTACGACTTATATATGGGTGGCAATTCATAATATAACGGAACCTTCCGTAGGGTTCTAGAAAATTCCGGAAAATTCTAGAGTTATAGGATGAAAAAAACAAATGGGTACGACTTATATATGAGCGGCAATTCGTAAGTAAATACCGGAACCTTCCACGTGTTCTAGAATATTCCGGAACATTCTAGAGTTAAGGAGGAAAAACGAATAGTACGACTTATGGGTGGCAATTCGTACGTAAATACCGGAAAACGAATGGGTACGACTTACGGGTGGCAACGGTGGGCAATTTCTGCGAACGCGGGGGGCAGATCCAAAAGGACGTACCAACCAACCATGGAACGCAATCACGACCAATTGATCTTTAATAGTATAGATGATTTAATAATTTAACATGCTCGGCTACATGATGCTTGTTACCATATAGACATGTCCGCGAACAGGAGCCAACAACACCCCTTATGTCCTCCTGTGCAATCACAACCCTCACTTTTAAACCTTAAATTCATGCAAATACACGCATTATATATTTATGTATAGTTTATCACAAACATGCATACATCATATATAGTTTATCTAGTGCATCTCAATATTGTGATTATAATCACGAGTAAGATATTAATTAATAACTCCAAATGCATATTAGAGGCAAATCTCCTTCTCGAATTGCATTCGTCCTGGTGTGGTGATCATCGACGATATCATCAATATACAACTCCAGTTCCATCTTATTGTATTAATTTGTTCTTATCTTTGTATATCCTCTTCTTGTCTTCTTAAAACTTATTCATCACTTCATTCATCTTCCGGCTTGCCTCTTGAGTTAGCTCTAGGTATTATTCATCCTTCTTCTGTTCATCGATTGTAAAGTTCAGTTGTTACAAAATAAGCATTTGGCCTTCGAGACAATGATACAATTTTGTTCTCATACCCCAAACATTGCAATCACATACTGAATCCTACATGATAACATCTAAGTAAAATCTAACCCTAGTGCATAATTTTGGGTGGACTAAAAAATGAACAAACACTAAAAATCATACCGCGTTGGAATCGAGCTGGTGTTCCAGCTGCCTCTAAGAGAAACCACGTACTCGTTGGTGTCCCATGAGACCATGAATGGCGGAGGTGGCACGCTCACTGGGACGGTGGCGGGCCGCATGCGAGCTCATGGGACGACAGGTCGTACCGTGGAGGCCACGCGTGGAGATGAGTTGTGGGTCGGAGAATACCACATATCAAACAAACCGAGAGTCGAGGAAGACGCTTGAGAGCGCCGGCGGGCCACATAAGGGGTGGCGGCGGTGGAAATCGGCCGCCGCAGAGCTCTTCTAACATTGTCAGGGAAGCTGAGGTGGAAGTGCGGATGACTACGGAGGTGGGGGAGAGGGGCAAAACGGTATCAGAGCTAGGCAAGGGAGGAGACAGAAGAGAGAAACTGGACGACTGAAGATATCGTTCATGAGTCATACAGTGCAGAAGCAATTAAGATTGTTAATTAAGCCTCACTGAATTTCTCGCATTGCGCCATGTGTATCAATCGCATCCGTGCTAGAATTAAGGAAATAGAGACATGAGTCTTCAAGGTTAGCCATGATACAAACATTGCTAGCCACGACCTAGCTGCTTTAGGTAGAGTGCATGGTAGAACTGATTTCTGACTGCAGAATTACCTGGTGGATATCGATGAGGTGATAGATGTTGAATGCATCCTTCATGTTCATTAATAAAATCTATTTTTCACCGCAAAAATCATATATTTATCTTAATTAGTTAATTGTGTTTATCATATTCTTGATTCTATCAAAGCCAATGGATAAAAGAGAAACTTATTTATGTTTGTTCAAAGCTATTATGATGGGTACAATAATTGAGATCTACTGTTTCCCCCCAAATTTATGAATGTCAAGATGTTTTATTATTTATGAAGTATCCTCTGTTTATTAGAAGGCTAGAGATTTTTCATCCTATTTTATAGCACCATGTTGAAAGTGTTGAGTGTAAGAATACTGCACAGCCCCATTTTGCTGCATTGCTCAGCTCTTATGTCCTCAGGAAGTAAGATAATACTAGAAGGAATTGGCGCGCCTTGCCGCGTCCGTTTATACACTGGCAAAAAAAATGATGTACATGCTTCAAAGTTTTTTACCACAAAGAGACAATAACTCTTACGGAGCAACTGTTAAAATGAGACTTAAACAAATTAATAACTCAAACAATCGAAGAAATGAAATCGTCCCAAATGCGATAAATACTACCGTGTCTCATTTCTGAGATAATCAAGTCAATCAACCACAATGTCACATTTGACAACCTATTATTTGGTGCTTGTATACTCAATCGTACCTTCCCTTCCACGAATCTTCCAGTATATAGATTAAATTTTCCAAAGTTACAGAATTCTAAGATATCGAACCATTTATTCATTCTACTCTCTTAGCCATAAGACCATCATGCTCCTCAGGTGGTATTCTTTGCTTATGTGCAGGATGCCTACCCAGGTTCAGCTCTTTATAACCCCCAAAAAAGCTCAGGGTTCTTCCTCCTGTGGTCAGGTTAATGGTATGTCATGCATCAAATATGTACAACACATAAATGTGACAAAATGGAATAAAAAGGCAAAAGTATATGTTATCAATTATCATTGAGTAGGCAATATTTGTATTGTAACAAAGAAGAGTGGCACTTTGTGTATCACGGAATCTTAACATAGCATGCATGTCAGTAGCTCAAAAATAAATTTGGCTAAGAAACTACTCACTCGGCCTTGATTCACAATAGCCAATTATAATATACATACAAGTTGGAAACTAAATTACCATCAAATTTTAAAGCTGGAAACAACTTTATAATATGAAAAGAGTTTCCTTTGAGATTTTGTGAAAAAAAGACTACCTCTACGGAGTTTTGGAGGTATTTGTTTTATTTCAGATGTTTGGATCCCCAAGCTTGGACTATTTAGACATGTTTCCAAACTCCCAGCTTGAGTTTTGGAGGTATTTTTTATTTCAGATGTGAAAAAGAGACTACCTCTACGGCCATATTATAAATTTTTGGAGGTATTCACGTGCAACAACTGCGAGAGATGTAGGAAGTCTTTCACCTCACTGGCATTGGATGGCCACAAAAATATGCATCGACGCAGAACGCACATGACTTGCAAGTTAACAATCGACTTGAGAGGCGACATCGGAGATGGAGGTTCCCCGTATTCCAAGAGGCTTAATGGAGCCAGAGCCGTGTGTGGAGAGATGGGAAAAATTTGCAGCGGAACAGATGTTTTTGGTAGAATACAGATAGAGGGAAGCGGAGGGAGAGAAATGATGTTGTGTGGCTTAATCGGCGCGATGCTATGGTGGATGCTGGCGGCAAAGAAAGGATAATGGAGAGAGTTGACCTAAAGTGTATGTAGCTTTGAGCTCGTCACATTTTCTTTTTTTTACAAAAATTGAAACGACATGTTTAGGTTTCAATATTTGGCCAATAAAGCATACAATGACGTCTGTGTATTGTACGTTTGCTTCAAGTTTTGTAATCATTTTGTATTTTGGTCTACATAAAAAGAAGAAATTTTAAGGGGAAATATAGCTATTTTTCTTTTTCACAGTCACAATTTTGTTTTTTTTAGCTAGGAATACCAGTTTTCACCGAAGATTTAACAAATATATATAAAAAATATGTATGTATCCAACATATTTTTTTTATAGTTGTATAGATGGGGTCCATGGTACACCATGGTGTAGTCTAAATCTTAGTATTTAACTAAATGATATCTAAGTGGATCCATCTTAATGTGGATATGTGAAGCAAGAGAAGGCAAAAATCTTAGAGAGGTTAGTATTTGAAAAAAGGGAAATTTTAAGAGGAAATATAGCTATTTTTCTTTTTCATAATCACAATTGTTTTTTATGTAGCTGAGAATACCAGTTTTTCACTGAAAATTTAGCAAATATATACAAAACATGTGTATGTATTCAACATATTTTTTGTGTAGTTGTGAACTATAGATGGAGTCCATGGTCCACCATGGTGTAGTATATAGCTTAATATTTAACTAAATGATATTTATGTGGGGCCCAGCTTGATGTGGACATGTGAAGTAAGGAGAAGGCAAGAATCCTTGGGAGCTTAGATATTGTAGAGACTAGAGTTTTCTAGTTCCTTCCTAGGATGGCCCGTTTCTAAGTTTTTTATGTGAAGGTATAAGACATGTACAACTTCTTACCATGTAATATGTAACATTATCTATATACCTCCTTAATCTTACATGCATGGCTATAAATGTCGCACTAGTAAAACAATTTGGTGACATAATAAGCTATTATTGACTTTCTTAAGTGAATCTCTTTATTTATTTTCTTGTAAATGGATACATGACACACACATACCTTTATTTTGCAGTGTGACCCAAAGGTTTTCATGGATTTGATATATATTACCCTTGCTACAATAATTATCCCTTCAAAGGGAATTTTGAATAGTGTTGTAGTTGTAGAAACTATGACATAAATGGGGCATCTCTTCACGCGTGGTAACAATGCAATATGAGTACGGGCGTTTACGACGGCCTAATAATGGTAGTGGACGTAATCTGTGCTCCATAAGTCCATGGTGGACTAAGGAGAATGTCTGGTGCAAGGTCCTTGGTGGACTAGACCACCAGATGGGCTTCTTAACTTGCGACTTGATGGACTTCCTTTCTTGGATCTTCATGCCTTGGCTTTCTCTCTTTTCTCTGCCTTCTTGCTTTTATTGTTGACGTTTGCTTTGGCTTTCTTTGACTTTGTCAATTTTACATGTAGGACTTGGGTGGAAAACCCTAGTAGGAATATTTATTCCCACAACAACAAAAATTCGTTTCCATTGTTGCTCAAATATTTGTCACATAATATTTGTGTTTGCTTGACATCTTATGTTTTCGACAATTAATATGGGTTTTGACACGATGAGTTGGATATATTTTATTACATAACACTATAGACAATTTATGTAAACCTCATGTGACATGTGGCAATCCCACTAAGCCACCCGACCTGGACAAAATCCAGAGAAGATTACAAGAAAAGAATTAACAGGTACACCGAACCACGCATCAATGCAGAGATTTCGCACACCAAAAGTAGATGCGGACCTAAAGAGGGTTGAATGGCGGCCTATAATCTTTTAAGAACTTACAATTAAGCTCCCCAACTCCAACCTTTGGCCCCCATACAATTTCCTCCATGGTCCCGTACAAAGGATGGATGATGACGAAGAAAAATTTACTTATGTTGCATATATGAGGGTATACGTTTGTGTTAATCCTAGATAAATATGTCAACACAAGGATCTCTTCAACAAACTCAAACGAAAACTAAGATCAACGAGACATGATGTATGTAGATTCTGGGTGGCGGTTGGGGCTTCGAGCTAGCTGGTGGTTTTTTGTTTTTGGGCAGCAGTCCAAGTGTTGTATATTTGTAGCACTTGGTGCTATATTTTAGGGCTGCCCAAAACTTGGAGTAAAAACTTTGCAGATAGGGCGGCTATTGGAGGCATGTTTCTACCCACTTGTGCCCTAAAAAACGGTCAAGCCTCATTTTAGGTCAGCCACTGGAGATGCACTAACTCATGCGAAAATCTTATCGATTTGTTCAATCATTATCGACACCATTTTTTGAGATGTGTGTTCGTGAAATCGCTACGATGAGATTTCGAGAGATGAAAGACACCAGGAGAGATTCTCTAGACACCCATCTATAAAATCTCGATCGAGATGATCAAGTAGTCAAGTTGATGTTGAGTAGATTTTACTATTTTGTTCTTATGTGAGGTTTTGTAATGTTCCTTACAATGAGTTTTTTTATTGGGCAATTCGTGCAATATTAGGGAGACGTATACAATGTGATCTTTCTCTATATTTTTCCCCTGTTTTTTCCTTAGAATTTTTTAGACAGACAATATGGAATATCGGACTAATATGGAAAGAGTTTGGGAAACTACCGGCATGTCCGGATGGTGTGGCCCCACCCTTTTGGGTGGTACATTTTTCTTTCTTGATATTGGATCTTATGTGTCTACCCCTTCAGCCTATATGTAGAGAAGAAATCATTGTAAAGAGATTACACAAATATTAATATCTTGTGCAAATTTTGTTTTCCGCATCTTTGATTGCTCCGTATGTACGATAATTTGGCTGCGCTCTTGCTCCACACTTTTTTCTGACATGAAACAGACATTCCATTAACTTGACGCGTCATAATCGCCAAACATAGCCCTGGTTACAGAGTTTGGAAAATTATCCGCCCACACGTACGGAAACGTGATGGTTCAGCCGCACACGGCGCCCTCAACTCATGAGCTGGCCTATTACAACTACGATCTATGTACACAACTTTGTAATCAATAAAAGAGACTTTTAGGCCAAAAAGTTCAAATGGAGCCCGAGTTACATGTAGCTCGTTTTTTCCCCCTGAAATTCAACTTCGGCGCTTTTTAGTTTCCAAAAATTGCGAGAACAAATCCAGATGTAGATATTGTCGAGATCTACATGTGTGCAAAGATTCAGCTTAAACTTCGTTGTATTCTGGACTGCACAAAAAAGACAAATCGGGCAAAATTTTAGTTTTTGAAACTGTGTATTGTTTACCACCCATTTGTCATTTTTGCCTACCCATACCACAATACAAGGAATTTGGAGTTGCAGGTTTTGCACGCTTGTAGAGCTTGAAACTATCTACATGTGGGATTTGTTTCGCGATTTTTGGAAACTAAGAAGATGCCGCTTTTGAAATTTTCAAAAAACAAGGTCCACGTAGCTCGGGCTCCAAAACGGGCGTCTCTCACTTGTAGGCCGTACTTTGCTTCTCTGAATAAAGCTCCAAGAGGGGCTGTATCGTAGTTGCTTGAACTGATTGCATCCTTCGAGACCTGGCAATCCATTGCGAAGATAGGTCGTCCGATACAAGCTTGATCGGCAAGTGTCATAGCCTGGAGAAGGGCTTATGTTTCAGTACGAAGAGCCCTCGTTTGCATTATGGCAGCTACCAGCAGTGTGTCTTTTATGGAAAAAACCAGACTTGGCGACGGACCGAGAATAAGTAACGTTTCATTGCCGAACCAATATGGTGTTCAAAACCTCCAATGACACACGTCTGAGAAAATAATTTGACATGCAACAACTACTCCGCAGAGTTTTGAACACCATATTGGTTCATAGTAGAAAGAAGCAATTCCCTTTTCCATGGAGCAAATGCTGCAATTCGGCTCTAGTCTCCTCCGCAGAGTTTGCTAATCTTGAGCAGCGACGAGAGCACGGCGTTCATGTCCGGCCTGTCCGCGGGCTCGAACGCGGCGCACGACGAGGCCAGGCGCAGCGCGTCGGCAGCGGCGGACAGGTTGGCCGCGGTGCCCACCTTCATGCCGGGGTCGAGGACGCCGGCAACTTCCTCGAGGCCCCTCGACAGCGTGTTGCCGACGAGCTGCTGCAGCGTCATTGGCACGCCCTCCTCCTCGATCGCCCCCGTCGGCCTCCGCTTGGTGAACAGCTCCATCACCAGGATCCCGAAACTGAACACGTCCGCCTTAGGCGAGACGCTCCTCATATAAGCCAACTCTGCATCAAGAAATGTTATCAGAATTCAGAGGAACTTGCAGAAATGGACCTCGGAATTGTGGATTGTACCTGGTGCCATGTACCCGACGGTGCCCCGGAACGCCGACGACGAGGCGGCAGATTCAGGCGCCGCCGCGTCCGTCAGGTGGACGCCCAGCATCCGCGCCGTGCCGAAGTCGCTGACGCGCGCCTCCCAGTCGGCGTCCAGCAGGACGTTGGACGGCTTGACGTCGCAGTGCACGATGGGGAACCCGTAGCCGGAGTGCAGGTACACGAGCCCGTGCGCCAGAGACGCACACGCGCAGCCGCTCCGCCACCGTCCACCGCGGCGGCGCGTCCGGGCCGTGTATCGCGCCGTCCAGGTCGCCGTTGTCCATGTACTCGAGCACCAGGGCCTTCATCCTGCCGGCCTCCCACGCGTACCCGACCACCCGTGCCAGGTTCTTGTGCTTCAGCCGGCTCAGCGTCGTGAGCTCCGTCAGGAAGCTCTTGTCGGACATGGCCGGGAACTGCTCCAGGTTGAGCCGCTTCACGGCGACGACCATGCCCTCGGGCTCGGCGAGCACGCCCTTGTACACCGTGCTCAGGCTGCTACTCCCGATCACGTTGCCTTGGTCGAACGAGCCGGTGGCCCGTCCAGCTCGTCGCACGTGAACCTCCTCAGCTCTGGCACGACGAAGGTCTCTGACAGATGGCTGGAGCCTTCGGACGCGACCCTCTTCTTCTTGTACCGCCGGTAGCCAACAAGCAGAATCGTCACGATTAAAATAGCAACAGCGACGCCAGCACAGCAGCGCGACGAGTATCGCTGCCCCTGTCCTCGAGAACCACCGCTTGTCCGCGGCGGCGTGGCAGGGCGCGAGGAAGCTTCCACCCGCAGAGGCCGGCATTGCCCTGCACGCTCGACATGCCCAGGTTCTGAACACGCCGGCGTCCGGCACGGGCCCCTCGAGGCGGTTCGACGAGAGGTTGAGATCCCTCAGGCTCGTCAGGTTCGCTAGCGCCGGCGGTATGACCCCGCCGAACGCGTTGCTCGACATGTCCAGCGTCCGTAGGTGCTTCAGCGCGGCGATGTCGGGAGATCTCTCCGGCGAGGTCGTTGTGGGAAACGTTGAGGCTCGTCAGGAGGTCGAGCTGCGGGAAGAGCCGTCCGGGAGGGCGCCGGCGAGGTTGTTGGCGGAGAGTCGAGCGAGTACAGGTTCTTGCAGCCGGCGAGCGTCGGGGGACGCCGCCGGAGAGCTGGTTGTTCGACAGGTCGATGGCTTGGACCATCGTGAGGCCGCCGATCTCCTGTGGGATGGGCCCGTGAACGCGTTGTGCGACAGGTTCAGGTATATCTGCATAGTGCTCATGTTGGCGATCGCCGCGCCGGGGATCGCGCCAGAGAGGCGGTTGTGGGAGAGGTCAAGCTTGAGAGCTGGTCGTGGCCGCCGAGCCCGACGGGGAATGTGCCGTTCAGCATGTTGTTCGACAGGTCGAGGAGGGAGAGCAACCGGAGGTCGGACACGGCGGCGGGAATCGGGCCGCTGAACCTGTTCGACGCGACGTCGAGGATGGTGAGCTGCCGGAGCTCGAAAAGCTCGTCGGGTAAAACGCCGTCGAGGCGGTTCTGCATCAGGTCAAGCACCTGAAGGGAAGACGACAGGTTGGAGATGTTCGCCGGGACACGGCCGTGAACCGATTCCCCCGAGCATCAGGCCGATGAGGTTCGTCAGGTTGCCGATTTCCTCCGGTATCGTGCCCGACAGAGCGTTCCCCACCAGCTGCAGCCTTGTGAGCTCGCCGAGCTGGCCAACGCGGCGGCTCAGCCCGCCGGTGAAGCTGTTCTCTGACAGGTCCAGCGTGCGAAGGCTGCCACAGTCGAACAAATCCTCCGGTATGTCTCCGGCCAGCGAGTTGTTGCTCAGTGACAGGAATACGAGGCTCTGTAACTGGCCAAGCCCAGCAGGCAAGTGCCCCGAGAAACCGTTGGACGACATGCTCGCGTTGGAGAGCAACGTACAGTTGACGATGCTCGCCGGAATCGGCCGGAGAGCGAGTTGCCATGGATGACGAGCTTCTGGAGATTCCAGAGCGACCCGATGTTCTCCGGCAGCCGGCCGGACAGGTTGTTGTCGCTGAGCGACAGGTATGTCAGGTTGACAAGGCTCGTCAGAGACGGACCGTTCCGGTGAGCCGGTTGGAGTGGAGCGTCAGCGTCTGAAGCGAACGTAGCTCGCCGAGCTCCGGGGATCGAGCCGGTCAGCTGGTTCATCGACAGCCCGAGCGCCACCAGAGACGTGCACCGCCCGAGCGAGCTCGGGATCGCGACGAGAGCGCGTTGTCGTACAGGCGCAGCAACTTCAGGTTCGTGAGCTCGCCGAGCTCGCGAGGGATCGCGCCGGTGAACCGGTTGCTGTATATGTTGAGCCGCGTCAGGTTCTTGCACCGGCCGAGCCCCGGCGGGATTTCGCCGGAGAAGCTGTTCTCGTAAGCTGGACGATCCAGAGGTGCGAGAAGTCCCCGATCTCCGGCGGGATCGGGCCGGACAACTTATTGAGCTGACGTCCAGCGTCTTGAGCTGCGTGAGCTTCGTGAACGACGGCGGCAGCTCGCCGTCGAGATTGTTGATGTAGACCTGGAATATCTCGAGGTTCGACAGGTCTCCATGCAAGAGGGGATTTGGCCGGTGAGGTTGTTGGCCTCGAGGCCGAGCGCCCACATCGCGGAGCAGTTGCAGACGGCTCGGGATGCCGCCGCCGAGGGAGTTGTTGGAGAGGTCCAGGAGCTGCAGGCTCCCCAGGTCGCCGAGCTCCGGCGGGATGCCGCCCGTGAAGCCGTTCTGGGTGAGGATGAGCCCCTCGAGCTCCCGAGGCGGCCGAGCTGCGGCGGGATGGCGCCGGCGAAGGCGTTGTGGTGAGGTCGAGGACCTGGAGCGTGGAGATGTTGGCGAGGAACGGCGTGAGCGTGCCGTGGAGCCCGGACTCGATCAGCTCGATGGGTGACGCGGCCCGCGCCGTCGCAGGCGATGCCGGTCCAGTTGCAGTGACGCGGCCGCCGCCGCCCGTCCCCACCGTCCAGTTGGACAGCGCGCCGAGCGGGTCGGCGGTGACGCCCTTCTTGAACGCCAGCAACGCCTCCAGGTGCACGGCCCGCACCGAGGCACTGCCACGCCGGCGGCCGCGGCCGGCGCCGGCGTGAGCAATGCCACCACTAGGACTGCCAGAACGGGCAGCAGTGTACTGAAGTGTGACGAGTGCTGCTCCTGCAAGGCACCATTTCACGTGCAATTTTATTCCTATTCTTCCCCATTTGATCGAACTGATCGCAAGCGATTATAAGGAAGAACATCGAGCCATCGGCATCGGAGTGGACTGTCGAGTCAATCCCGCGCGGCGGAGCGGCGCGTCAACGGGCGAAGAAAGAAACCAGTTTGACTCGAAATCTGGCGGGAAGTACAACAAGTGGAGGACGAGACGGGACGGGACCATGCGGAGGAGCTACATTCCGGCCGTGCCGACATGGTCGCAACTCGCAAGTACAATGATTAGCAACAAAATGGTTTCGTGCCAAACGGCCCGCAGCTTTCTGACCAGTGCCACGGATATAACAGAATTCCCAGTACATTGAGAAATTGCACGTGGCAAGATGGTTAGGAGGGTGGTTGTATCGCCAGCCCACCAGAGTTCAGGTTTGACACTGGTGTTTATCATTTAGGCGGAATATTCTTCAGTGGGACGGAACGTTTCCGTCGATAGCGAGACGTCTGTGGTGACTTCGTCAATCTGATTTGACCCGCCAGTTCATAGGAGTAGGGTGTGCGTGCGTGCGTTCATAGGGGTGAGTGTGTGCATGTATATGTGAACGTCTGCGTTTGTACCGTGTTTCACAAAAAAAGAATTCACAATACATTTATGTTTTAAAAAAATTGCCTTACTTCAAGCGAGGAATACTGTTTATTTGATTTATTTATTTTGCCTCACTTCAAGCGAATGTCTCAAGAAAAACATGAGCATGTCAGGCAAGTTGACTCTGAATTCAGGCAGGTTGTCCTATGTTTTGTCACAATATATGAATAATTTTTTCTACTTATCCGTGGCCAATTTTGTGGTGCATCTTCCACGTAGACAACACGCGGACTTCGCAAAAATACAAGCCAATATGTATCGTCCATTGGACCTTGCACAATTGGGATCCATGCATGTGTAGCTAGAAACCAGGGCAGCGAGTTGGACTCATGGTCCGCTTCCGTACCAAGTAGCCGAGGGGAATGCTAGTTGGCCCCCATGAAACGTATATCTCCACGCTTCTTTGATTTTCAGGCCATTTTTTTGGAGACGTTTTACGGTGCATCAAGGCAATGTGGTCCGTTCAAACGAGACGATCGGACGGTGGTGATCCAAAATACTACAGCAAATTTTTGGTAGTATATTTGAGTCCGAGGGGTATTTCCGGCAATACATTGAGAAAAAGGAAATCGATCGTATTAGGATTCATAGCATGTACGACTGGGTGAGCGACCCTGGTGGCTGCTCTGCGTTTCGCCGCGGTTCCACGACTCATTCGGTCCTTCCACATCGTCGCGGTTCTAGCCTGCGTCTCTTCCTCCATGAGAGCACATACCTCCTGCTGTTCTCGTGCATCGTCAGCTTTCTCGGCTCCTCACTGGTCATTGCCCGTCTTCCTCTCCCTCGCCGGCAAGCTCGCCCGCCGACCGTCCTCCGATGACGTCATAGTGCCACCCGTCGTCTTCTCGGGTGTCAAGTTCATGAAGGCGGACTTCTCCGACGACGCCAACGCCATGCGCTGCCTCGCCGCCGACGACGAGCAAGACACAGAGGCTTTTTCGTGTGGCCACGGTCCTGATGGCGAAGGGAAGCTTCCAGCACTGTTGCTCGGTGCATATTACCAGAGCGCTGGTCCCATCTACTCCATGGTTGCAAATTTAATGAGATTATCATGTAAGTGCGGCGGGAGAGCCAAGGATGTTTGATGATATCCGGAAGTTGCATTCCTCGAAACAGGCTTTTGCCCCGCTTTATAAATAAAGCCAAACGACCAAACCGATACAAAGTGATGAGGGAAACCTCTTACAAGCAGATCAAAGAAAAACTACAAAGCCTAGAAAACATCAAGCACCGAAGAAGACGAGGCTAAGGAAACTAAAGCTCCACAACAGCGCCTTCAAGAAGGTAACGACGCAAAAAGCGCCGCCGCCGCCGAGATCACAAGATCTAGGGTTTTCACCTGAAAACATGCGGCGAGAATGGCCACAACAACGCCCTCAAGAAGGTCACGACACCCGCAAGCGTCGCCGTCGTCGGCGCCAAAGCGCGGGATTTCGCCCGGAACCACTCATGCCACCTTCGGTACCTCAAACCAACACCAATCCCCGAGCCGAGCTTCCAACACACGATCTGGGCGCTGCCACCACCAGGAGTCCCCGTAGTCCGCTCCTTGCCACCCTCATGGACCAAAGAGACAGACCATCACCACCGCCACGTCGCCCTGCCGTTGAGACGCCCCGTGCTGTCCATCTTCCGGAGCCGTCGCCCCGGCATCCGCGACCTCAACCCCGTGGAACGACAAAGGACCACCGCGTGACCGAGGGGTCGGAAGATAGGGGCCGACGCCAAGTCCACCTCCGCCTGGTTCGGATCCAGGTAGCAGATGGACAGCAGTCGCAGCCAACCGGAGGGGATCACAGCCCTCCACCGCCAACGGCGGCCGCCGACCGGACACAGCAGATGGTCCCGTCAGGCCCAAGATCAGGCCCAGATCAGACCCACCCTGGTCCAGATCTAGGCCCAGATCGGGCCCGATAGGTCCTTCTGCCACGCTGCAGCGCCGTGGCTGCTGCTGCCATCCCTCTACCAGGCCGCGCCGCCCTAGCCATCTCCTCCACGCTGAGCCCGCCGCCGTGGCCCTTGCATGCCGGCCACTGGGGAGAGGCCGCTGCACCTCACCGAGGAGGACGTCGCCGAGGACGCCGCCGCCACCGTACGCGCAGAAGACACCACCGAGCTGCCACACCGCCTCCGGCTGCGCCGGAGCGCCCTCAGCCGAGCCCGCCGCCCCACGAGGCCACCCCGGCCCGTGCCGCAGTCGCCGCGAGAGGGGAAGAAGGCCCCGCCGCCGCCAGCGCCCGGGCTTAGCCCGGCGGCGCCAACCGGCGGCGGCGAGGCGGGAGAGCGGGAGGAGCGGGACCCGGCGGTGGAGAACTGGGAGCCCTCCCCTGTCGCCCACGGGAGCGACGCGGGAGAGGGAAGGGGGCGGGAGGGGAGAGAGAGGAGAGCGGGAGCGCGCCGGCGGTGGCTAGGGTTAGGGTTCGCGGAGGGGAAGGAAGTTGCATTCCTGGGCCTGCGAACACGAGGTGCTGCTGGATTTGAATTCTGGTCCTGGCAAGTTATTTACGTCATCAGGAGTATACATGTGTTGAAGAAGATATTTAATTACATAGAAGAAGTCGTTTTTGTTTTGTTTAAAAGAAGTCGTTTTTGTCCCTGGGCCTAAAACTGGCCCAATTAATTTTAGCCATCGGATGAGACATATACTACACCCGAAAATGTGTAGTAGGATGTACCGTGAAATATCCCTTTTTTTACGATTGTCATATTCAGTAATTTTGTTTCTACATGGCTTCTTTTAATTTTGTAGAAATTCAGTCGATATGTTTTTTAGGGAAGCAGCAAGACTCTGCTGCAAGCTATTCAGTCCATATCTGAGTATTGCCCAAGCATCCATGTGCTACATTTTAAAAAACTAAGACCCCGTTTGAATGCAAAGTATTTTTGAAGTATTCTTGAGATACCATGGTTTCTAGAAAAACTTTAGTTTTAAATAATTCGAGGTGTTTGGCTACACTAAAATACCACAGTTTTGAAACCATGGTTTTCCAAAAACTGAGTTAATTTCACTGTATTGAAGAAAAAGTCCAGACCTCTTTTTCCAAAAAACTGTGGTTTTATGAAAACTAAGGTATCTCTTGGCCGGGCAGTGAAATACCATTTTTTAATAGAGTTTGTATTAATACAATGGTTTTGAAATACTTCGGTTTAACTAAAACTGAGCTGCCAAACTGAGCCAACTTTTTTTGATAAATATAAGTCGGCTTTTGTTTTTATGTCTAAATTGATGTCCTAAGCCATCCAATATCTCTCTGTTCAGGATTGAGCAAAGATGGGTTAATATAAATTAGATGAGACAACTATATGACAATTAGTTCAAATAACTATATATATATTGCACAAATACATACAAGTATCTAAATCGACTTAGACTTCGTTCTAAAGGTGAATTTTTTTTAGATCAAAGTGGTCGATTTTCACTGCTCGAATAGATAGAAGAGATGACCCAGTTTATAAGGGAAACCGGGTCCAAAAACCATACAAACTGTACACCGCCCTGTTTATAAGGAATGTTGTCCAAACAGCATCAAGACGCCACCCAAACCACACTAGGCCAGGATCCTGCCCCATAGGACCATCGCCGCGTGGGAGCCCGAGGCCACCCAAACTGTACAGTTATAAATCAACCATTGTACAGTTACAATGTTTCCGTGACAAGATGAAATTGAAACCATTTCCTACATGTTGCAGTTATAATGTTTCCGTGACCTGTGTAGTTTGAACTCCATATGTTATTATGTTTGGGAGAATCCAAAAAAGAGAAGGTGCTACGAAAATAAGAATAGTGAGATACTTTGCCATGACGATCAATAACGGTAAAGCACAGACCATCCATATTGTTGGCGTGTATCTACCGAAGCCGGTTTTCACTTTTCCCTACATCACGCTGTCCTGATCGACCGTGGAGAGCAAGGTCCTCACAATCAACGACAAGGGAAAGTACCAGAACAATAATTCAATGAAACGAAAAAAAATCCTTAGTAACGACTACATGGAATATAGTCTACAAGGAAGTGCTTAGCGGTTGAAGTTGCTCGACCAAATTTGAGCAGCAGTCTCCATGATCATGCATATTTTCCCAATAGTGGCATATTCCAAATGTAATGGTTACAAACATATTTGATTTTTTTTATATTGTGGGGCTATCTTTTTCTATACATTAATATTTATGTGTATTTTATTTTTACAGTGAGAAATGGGTGATGACCGTGGCAATGCACGTGCATTCAACTAGTATATTTATATATGGCACCAACAACTTGGAACTATTTTCTAGATGTTGAAGACATAATGTTCAAGTCGACATGTATCGTTCGTTGGACCATTGCATAATTGGGATCAATGCATGTGTAGCTAGAAACCAGGGCAGCGAGTTGGACTCATGGTCCGCTTCCGTACCAAGTAGCCGAGGGGAATGTTAGTTGGCCCCCACCAAACGTATATCTCCACGCTTCTTTGATTTTTAGACGATTTTTTTTGGACGATTGTCATATTAAGCAATTTTGTTTCTACATGATTACTTTCAATCTTGTAGGAATTCAGTCAATATGTATTTTTAAGGAAGCGGCAAGACTCTGATGTGAACTATTCAGTCTATATCTGAGTATTGCCTAACCATCCTTTGTGCTACATTTCGCAAAACTAAGGCACCGTTTTTTTTTGAATTTTTCCACGTATATTAAACCAGCAAAGAGTACACGATTACATCGATTACAAAAACAAAACTGAAAGAGACTAGCAAATCTATGAGATCTTCAAGCCCTTTCTTCAACCATGACACAATCTTGTACTTTTCTGAAGGCAGCCGTAGAACAACGCCGAAACCAACAAACCACAGACCTGTGAATACCACCGAAGGTTCTCCCTTTTTAATTTTGAGCCGCAATGCCAAGACTTTGTGCACGCACGCAGCCATTAAATTAATCAAGCAACATCGGCAAGAGCACCACCACTGATATTCCAGGACAAATAACCGAACCACTTTGTCGACGTCGTTGGGAGCCGAGCGAACGAATCACCATGACCGAAGACGTAGTAGCCGGAATAGATATTGCGAGGACAAACCTCCTCGCGGCAACCATGAGAAACAATCCAAGATTGATCTGGCGAAGCAAGATCTGAAGAACCATACCTAGACATACTTAATCTTCCAAAGCCACCATTGACGTCGGGAAAGGTATCTCGCCGTCGAACGAAGCGTGGAAAATCACTTATTACAGACGATATCATCTCCATTAACGAAGAAGATGACGACCAAAACCAATCTCTAACATTAAGGACCTTCGAAGAGCGCCGTGCGCAGGTCCGAGGTCCCCACCCCTCCTAGTGCCAGAACGGCACCTAGAGGAGGCGAGGACCCGTCGAATCTTTGCCGGCGACGACGATGGAGCTGCAGATGTCACCGGCGGCGGCGGCTAGGGTTGAAACCCTAGGCCGCCGCCACGATCGCCTTCGTTGTCGCCCTTCCTTCGCTCACCGTTTGGATGCAAAGTGTACAATTCTTTCTAGAAATTTGTTAGTATTAAATAATGTGTATTGAATTGATGCACTAGTCAGTTATCTCAAAAGTTTGCACGGATGAAATGTCTGGGCAATGTATTATATTCTTGACACTCCCCCCCCCCCCCCCCTTCACGTCTAGGCATGTGGGCTTTTCCTTCATGGGCCTAGAACGTGGATTTAAGGTGTCCATAGATATTTATTCTAATATTGCGTAGGCTACGATTTGAACTAAAGTCCTATGTCTCTGATATCATATTGAATTGATGCACTAGTCAATTATCTCAAAAATACAAATTGATGGAAATGGCTAGGCAATGTATTATTTTCTTAACAATTTGAGGTGTTTGGCTACACTAAAATACCATGATTTTGAAACCATAAAACTGAGTTATTTTCATTGTATTGAAGAAAGAAGTACAGACCTCTTTTTTTCGAAAACCGTGGTTTTACAAAGACTAAAATATCTCTTTGCCACGTAGTGAAATACCTTGGTTTTGAAATATTTCGGGTTAGCGAGCTGCCAAACTGAACCACCTAATTGTTTTGATAAATATAAGTCGATTGGGATGTTTATATGCCTAAGTCGATGTCCTAAGCCGTATGATATCTCTCTGTTCAGGATTGAGCAAAGATAGGTTAATATAAATTAGATGAGACAATGCAACTATATGGCAATTAGTTCGAACGACTATATATATGGCACAATTGATTCAGACATAAAAGTATCTAAATCGACTTAGACTTCGTTCTAAAGATATAATTGACACCGTTTCCTACATGTTGCAGTTATAATGTTTTAGTGATCTGCATAGTTTGAAATCCATATATTGTTCTATCCGAGAGAAACCAAAAGTAGAAGGTGCTATGAAAGTAAGAATAGTGAGATACTTTTCCATCATGATCAATAAGGGTCAAGCACAGACCATCCTGATTGTTGGCGTGTACCTACCGAAAGCGGTTTTCACTTTGCTCTACATCACGCTGTCCCGAGCGACCATGTAGAGCAACATCAAGGTTCTCACAATCAACAACAAGGGAAAGGAAGAGAACAATAAATTAACGAAACGAAAAAGAACCGAATCCTTAGTAACGACCACATGGAATATAGTCTACAAGGAATTGCTTAGTAGTTGAAGTTGCTCAACCAAATTTGAGCAACAATCTTCATGATCATTCATACGTCATGATAGTGGCATATTTCAAAAGAGAGGCAATTTGCTACTCATGGTGGTAGCTACACACCATAGCATTATACGGCGATGTAAGCCATATATACCTGTTTTAGCTTGATATTCTGGTAGAGAACGGATTTTTGGTGTACAAAACTGGTTTCGGAATTTCAAAAAATATTTTTTTGGTTGACTTTTTTTAGAGTTGACTTTTTCGTTGACTTTTTCCATTGACTAAAAAAGTCAACCAAAAAATATTTTTTTTGAAATTCCGAAACCAGTTTTGTACACCAAAAATCCGTTCTCTACCAGAATATCAAGCTAAAACAGGTATATACGGCTTATATCGGCGTATAATGGCATGGTGTGTAGCTACCACCATGTGTAGCGGATATTTTCCCTATTTCAAAATCTAATGGTTACAAACATATTTGAATTTTGTAATATTGTGTGGCTAGGTTTTTCTATACATGAATATTTATGTGCATTTTATTTTTACACATGAGAAATGGGTGATGGTCGTGGCAACACATGTGCATTCGACTAGTATATTTTATATGTCACCAACAACTTATAACTATTTCCTACATGTTAAAGTTATAATGTTCCGATGACCTACATAGTTTCAACTCCATATGTTGTTCGATTTGACAGAAACCAGATTCCTAGCTGCTTTTCGATCCATATGTTATTTTTACACATGAGAAATGGGTGATGGAAGTAAGAATAGTGAGATACACAGACTTGATGCAAAGCTGAATGTTGATGAATATCATTGGACAATGTTATTATTTAGAAACCAGATTCCTAGCTGCTTTTCGAGGTTGAAATGTGAACAGGAGAGAAAAGCTCATATTGAAAACTGATTTTTTTCGTTTAATGCATCACCCACTTGCGATTCAGAAGCCGTCGCACTTGAATATTCTGTTGGTCGATTCAACCAAAGTTCCCTACTCCGCAATAATTCCATTTGCATTCTCTTCACGGGAGCACTCATCACGGCGGCCAACAGCGGATAATGCGAGCCGCGAAGAAAGCACCAAGCATCTCTGCTCTGCAGACTCGGACCTCGGGAGTGTGTGGGACATTCACAGAGGTGTAGCACTGCAGCGAGTGCGCGTTGATACGGACACGCAGAAGGACGCTGTGTCAATGAATTTTGTTCTGTTTCGAGCGACGCCATGATTCCTGGGTGGATACATACGGCGTACAGATCCAGTGGAAGAGGATGAGACGATATATGATGACTTGGACGACGGCGCCCGTGCCTTATCGCCGGGAAACGGCCAAAACGCGGCGTTCTCACCTAGTCACACGACGAAAACCAGCGGACGCCGCAAAGTTTCCGACGAGCTTTGCCGGTTTCGATCGTCGGCACGGGCACTGGGAACGGGCTCGGCGGCAAAAGGTCTCGGCGAGAACAAGTGGGCCGTCATCATTCATGGGAGCCGTTCGGTCGTGGGCAGGACGACTTCACGCCCTGCTTTTTCTGCCAAGAACTGAAGAAACTTTTAGTGGATGATCCACCTGACGATTGGATAAAGTTTGACCTGCGCGTCAGACCGTGCGTCCATCGGTAAACATGGCTGCTCGTCGTCTCCATGCTCACACGCCAAATGAAATGAGCCAGGATTTGTGACGGACTTACCCATTATTCCAACGTTCCTGAATATTAAACCTCGCTGTCGTTGACAGCCACCGGATTTGCGCGCGCATGGTTGCTCTTGGTCAATGTGGGCTCAAATTAGCCCATCGAAGTAGCAGGAAGACCACAACGGCTAAATACTTTATTTTTTGGCAAATCCTATATAACGCTGTATAACGATTCTAGCGTCAACTAGGATGCTGACGCCCACGTGAACCCTCTTGATGGGCCGGCCCAGGTATGTTTTCTTTTCCGTTCATGTTTCTTGTATTAGGTACAACATAATATTTGAGTTATGCAAATGTTTGAGGAAACGTGCCCGTGCGTTGCAACGGGAGAAACAAATCTACTCACCAGAAAAACCTGTCGCACCCACCCCACCTACCCTCGTCTAACTAACCAACTATATATCTCCCTCCCGAAATAATCCGTCTTGCTTCCAATCACACCACCGCTGCGCGGCACCGTTTTCCCACATACCTTCTCGAGCGCGTTGGATTTTCAGGTGGAATTTATAGAAAATTCCCAGTTTTGTGGTTTTTCTATTTATTGGAAATTGTATTCATGTAACTTAATTAACACGATTTGAGACAGAACTCCTATATCCTTTTGGAGCAAATTCTCCCGATTCAAAGTATCCCATAATATCCAAAAGGTGCGCCTGTATACTAATGATTTCTGAAAAAGCCATGCCTAGTCCTGTAAGGCTGTAACATCAGTAAAACGACTGACTATGTAAAATAAAATGTTGTGGTTCATGCACATGTAACGAGTCTGTAGTATAAGCGTACGCATGTTAACTTTGAAATCAGTCGCCTTGCTTGTGTTCAGCCCTAACTTCTTCCTTAGCACGAATCCCACACGCAGCCATGAATACCTAGCAGACGGGCATCAGGCCGGAAGCAAAGGGCGTCAGGCGGCCGGGATGCATGGTGTCGGGGTGTAGAAGGTGTATTCTTGGAGGGTCGCTCGACAAGGCCCACATGGGAGCGGAAGCCGACGGTGACCGAATCGTGAACACATCCAAGAACCACCACCGCCCGGAGTTAATTAGCATCAAGAGAGGACCAAGGGCGGCGCACTTCTTTGTCGACATGGCGCGGCACTCGTCAGATTGCAGTGCAGTTCCAGACCTAGTGCGCGCACAGGGGTCTGTCTACTTTCTCTCTCTACCATGACCGAGCCCACCAAGGCACGAACCCACCTCGCCACAATCCCCGCCGGTCTGCGATGCCACCTGGAATCCGGCGCCGCCACACGGCACCCTTATCTCGCCGGCAACCTACCCGTCAGCAACGCATCTGGCCGCCGTCTCCGCCTCCTGCTCCCTGCGGTCTACACGGCTGCACCACATCTGGCGGGCTGGCGGCCTTCCAGTCCCTCGAAACGCATGTGGCCGCCATATCTCCCATCGTCGTCTGGACATAGCTCGCTGATGGATGCGACAGTGACGCCGCATCGTGCGTGATCTCGAAGCACTCGGCTGCCTTATACGTAGCTTGGAATACTGGAACTTTTTATCATAAAATTGGATCGATTTGATGCTGAGCGATAAATCACACCCATATTTAAAGGCTCAGAGAAGGCAAGAAGTGGCCGACTCAGGATCTGGTCGGGATACTCGAGTTTGGATCGATCTCTTGTCCAACACGATCATGATCAAAGCGAGTTTGGATCGATCTCTTGTCCAACACGATCATGATCAAAGCGAAACGGATCACATATTAGGCACGAATCGTTTTTATAACTTACGGGTGGCATTGGTGGGTAATTTGCGTCAACATTAGGGGTACTTTCAATGACGTACCACAAGAAGACTTAGCCCCTTTATTATTAGGTATAGATATGAATGTTTTTCTTGTGTAATAAGCAAATACACTTATGAATCTCCTGAATAATTATTTCAAACAGCATGAACATTTTTTGAAACTTATGCTCAAAAAAATAAAATCGAGTGAACATCTATTTTACCTAACATGAACACTTATTTTAAACCACACAAACAATTATTCTGCCCATGTGAACTATTATTTCAAACTATGTGAACATTATTCTACATGTCTGAACAATTATTTTATACCATATGAACATTTGTTCTACCCGTGTGAACCATTATTTTATAGTACATGAACATGTTATTCTACCCGCATGAACTATTGTTTTTAACTATATAATTTGTTTCATAAACAACTTCTTTAAAATAAATTAGAAAATATTTTTGGAATTTATGAATTTTCATAATTTATATAGAAAAACTCTGCATGCTTCGATAGGCCGCACCAAATGCGGCCCATATTTTGAGGTGTTAAGCCCTTACTTCACACTTCAAGCGTCAAATAAGAACATACTTTATTTTTTCTATCATTTCCTTTGTTGTATAGGGGGCAAAGGGTTGTGAGCTCCTCGATATGCCGCGCCGCCTATAGAGACGACAACATGGATGACCACCGTCTGGACCATTTAACACATGTGTGCTCAATTTGTATGGTAATCACTAAAAAACTTCCCCGGAAAAACTAGAAAAAAGTCGACCTTATCAAATTCTTTTGTGGTGTACCCTCGTCACATGTTGCCTTCTCCCTTTTATTTTCTAAACCGAAATGAACCGTTCGTCCACGTTACAAGCGATTTTCATCTCGCGCTTAAAATCAGATCTCAGTTAATAGGTTTTCATGAACTTTTTTTGTTTTCAAAACTGATACGCTTCTACTTCTGTTTTGATGTACGTTACTCCGGTTTTTAATGTACTTATGCTCCGTTTTTTATTGTAATTCTACCCATCTTTAGTGTAGTTGTACGCTGTTTTTAGTGTACTTTTACTCCGTTTTTTGGTGTACTTGTATTTTTTTAATTTACTTGTAATCCTTTTTCAATGTGCATGTACTCCCTCTTTTAATATACATGAATTTTCGGTGTACATGTACTTAACGGTGCACTGTAAAGCACATGTGTACCATGAAGTACACAAAGAAATACGCAATACACGTGCAGAAAAAAGTAAAGAACGTAAAGAGAAAAGGTCCTCCGTCCGGGCCGTTCCAGATGTGACATTTTGCATCACGGGAGTACTCTGCGCTGCACAAACAGGGCTTCCCGAAGGTCGTCTGTTTGCTAGTCCTACCCAATTTCTATCATAATATTTCATATAAAAGAAATTTTAGCGTATGACTAATTTATTAAAATATGTTTCATAGCCCCAGACAACTATATTTTTAGTTTATTTGTTTAGTTTGTGATAACTATGAATGTAAGATGTTCACACATATCAATGACAGTGAAAAACAACTTGCGTCGTACCTAACTTATCCCCTCCCCGTTCCCCTTCTACAGTAACTTAGAGAGGCGACCGGAGGGCGATTCCGTGTTCTCGCCGGCGATTCCGCCGCCCTCCTCCTTCCCGTCGGCTTGCTGCCGGCGGTGGGGGGAGGGGGTCGGATCACCGGCGGGATTCGTTTGCTTCTAGTTAGGGTAGCTAGGTAGCCTAGGTTTTCGCGCGGGTCTCCTTCGCTGTCGATGGCGGAGAAGGCGGCGTCGAATAAGCTTGCTCTGGTCCTTCTGCTGGTGCTCTCCTTGGCGAGGACTGGCGGTGGTGCTGGAAGCTTGGTGTCCGGTCATGGCGGTCGCTCCAGCGGTGGCCACCATGCGTTGGATTTTGCGCCCGTTCCTCGCCGGCCTGGCGGTGTGGCTCCGGCGTCGTCGGGAGGTTCTGGGCCCTGTACAGGAGAAGATGCTCTGGGATTCTGGTGGTGGCCGTTGCTTCTGGGTGCGGCGTTCAGGCCTTCTCTGCCGGCCGTGGCGGCGTGGGAGGAGCGCTTCTGCCGTCGCGCTCTATCTGGTATGTTCTTCTTCCTTCTCTGGCCGGCCGAGGTGGCGAGGAGGGAAGGTGGGTTCAGGACTTGCTTGCGGCGGGGTCTCCGGTGAGCTGGGGTGGTGCCCAGTGCAGGGATCGATGGAAGAGGGGTGGCTGCGGGAAGATGGCGCCATGGCCGTGCGCGTTAAGCGTTCTTCAGCTCCGTTGCTTGCGGCGGACGACATTTGCGGTCGTCTACATGTGTGGGTGGTTCCCTTTCCGGGTTTCGCGGCGGCCTGGCGCCTTCTTCTCCGGCGGCGTTCGGCGTTGAAGGTTGCGATGCGGAGGTTCGGCAGCGATCCCTGTTGCTGCTGTTGTGTTGGGTGTCCTCTGCTTGTACTGCTGTGTATTTCTGCTCTGTATTCGTATTCTCTGTTGAATACGCAGCTGTAATCCCTTTCAAAAAAAATGTTCACACATATCAGACAATATGGTCAAAGAGCTTGTAAGTTTTTCCTCATAATCATAATGTTTCATAGCGTACACGAAAACGGTATGTTGGTACCAATGTTCATATCAAATGTTCATGTATTTCAAAATTACGTATTGAAAAATAAAGTCGATCAAGAAAACCAAATGATCTTCTGATTGACCAAGAAATACCCGACCTAACTGCGATATTTCAAACTGCAACGAACCCATTCCCACCAATGCATATGCAGACTCAAAATCTCTGGATATGACACACTGCCATTGCTCTGAGCAACCTGGTTGGTGTTGACAGACAAAATGGTTTAGCTTAGCATCACTTGAGATAAGAAATACACATTAATTACCAGTTTATGTTGATGTAGCGAGCCAATTTATTTGAGAGGATAAATAAGGAACCCGAAGCATGACAAAAGTACCTGAGAAGTGAGAACTAAAGATCAATAAATGAAGATCAAAAGCAAGAAGCTAGAGAATGAACGTGTGAAGAATCATCACAATTGTTTTCCTTGCATCGGATAGAAAAGCACTTAAAGGTTAAGCAAGTCCATTTACTAAAATAACAAAGCACATGATGCAAAATGAACCGCAGCTTAATGTCTCTTACAAGTCTATTCGCATGTAGCAGATAGAATCCACAAGATCACCTGTAATCTCCAAGCAAATCGAAAAAAGGTGTGCAACATAATCTGTAGCATATGGGTTATTTTAGCACTACTTTTAGCTGATATATCAGCCGGTTGTCAGGCATTATGTTATATGAGCATTACGACACTCAGTCAAATGAAGTCAGATATTTTCTTATCAATATCCACACCATGTTTCATCACTAACTCTATAG
Organism: Poa pratensis; assembly: GCA_947311845.1. Classification (NCBI taxonomy): domain Eukaryota; kingdom Viridiplantae; phylum Streptophyta; class Magnoliopsida; order Poales; family Poaceae; genus Poa; species Poa pratensis. The sequence continues at coordinate 15,703,209 of CAMZMU010000050.1, read as the reverse complement.
GCGCAGTTAGGCTAGCTAACTGCCAAATGGCAAGAACCTGCCATGAACTGCAAAAAAAGCTGAGTAGACACAGTATGAACATGCCCTGAATCTCCAAATTTTCACCATTCAGGTTCACACCATTGTTGCTCCGTGAAATTCAAATCGACACACTTAGTTGTTTAATGATTGAGTAACAAAAGCGCAAAACAACACAAAACTCAAACTGCACTATCGCTCAATATAAGGATAAAGGAAGTGCAATTAAGAATGCACTGCTCCGAGAGTGGCCATATGGAGCCTGGGCTACACGTAGCTCTTTATTTTGTAAAATTCGAAAATCATATTTTAGAGTTCCAAGAAAAATCTGAAAAAAGCATGGATGTAGATGACGTTGTATTATACCAACGTGTAAGATCTCAACTAGAAATATGTTATATTTTGGGCTGTGAAAAAATGACAAAATCTGAATTTGAAAGTAGTGAACAGTCCAAAATTTCAACTCTACGAAATCTGACAGGTTTTGTTATTTTTGAGTAGCCCGGACTATGAATTATTTTGAGTTGAGATTTTGCAGGTTGGTAGGATGCACTATTATCTACATCTAGGATTATTTTTTAGATTTTTTTGAAACTTCAAAATGTGGTTTTTGAATTTTGAAAAATAAAGAGCTATGTGCCTCCCTTTTGGACTTTCCGGCACTGTTACACACTATTTTCTCAATTTCATGAGATGAGAGTATCATGGTAGCTATTCCTCAAAATCATAAGTTAATCAATAAAATTGAACAATTCAAAAGCTGATAACAGTGGTGGGGAAAATGGTTCATATGCTCAGTGCACTCCACTATCTGCCTGGAGGGATCAATACTGATTAGCCCCAAAAGGTAGAAGCTGCTTCCACTTAAGAATGGATGGTCTAGTTGGAGCTCAAGAGATGCCAACAGTGTTATATAAATACAAAATAATGATGGCGGTGATGGATAGGAAAGCACGTACCCATCGCTAACGACAGTTCCAGATTTCATGCATCACATGTACAATCCTTGACTCCCTCGACGGCCCTCAAGCATCTCAATTAACCCAGCTAATGTCCTAATAAACAATTGCAAGGAGTAGTGAACAGTCAGGTAAAATCGACGGTCAAAGTTAGACCGAATTACGAAGTGGCCATATATATATAAACAGAGGGAGTAACATATCTATTCATATTTCTCTACTCACACATATTTCATGCATCCATACGTCAATCACCCGTATCGTGTGTGTGCGTGCGCAGAAAAGCAACTGCAGCACACACCAAAAATGCAAGTCGAGCGACGCTAAACCACGCAAGTTCCCCTATATAAACCGTTTTATCACGACACAATTGTACCTATCGATCTATACACCGCAACACCAGCATGGCTGGCACCAACTCTGCCCTCCTCCTCCTGGTCCTCGTGGCCCTAGCCGGCCTCGCTGACCTTCAGGTCGCCGCAAGGTCCGTGGTCGCAATGGGAGCGAAGCACCCAGTGGCGGGTAAGGCTGATCCGGAGCTCGACGGGATGATGCAGTGCATGATCGCATGCGTCACCACGGTGATGAGCTGCGCCTTTGGGTGCATGGGCAAGGGCCCCGACTTGCCGCTCTGCGTCATCAGCTGCAACCAGCAGAGCATCGTCTGCATGGTCCGCTGCGGCTTCTCGCCCTCGCCGCCTGGGCCCAAGCCGCCCTCGCCCACTCCCAAGCCGCCCTCGCCCAAGCCAGCACCCCCCAAGCCGCCAGCACCGGCACCCGGCCCGCCATACCCGCCCACAGCATAGAGACCTCCGTCTAGACACCCACGATTACCATGCATATATATACCAGTATATAGAAGACACGTATCATGGAGGTATCCAAAGATATATACAAAAATCGCTAGTTCTATGACTTATTACTTAATCTCCTCACTTCTCTAGATGTCTGTTACAATACAAACAATGTCATATGATATATGACTCACAGTGAGTGCACTTATACTATATTTAAGGAGTATATGTACATTCGTGTGAGAATACAAAAATATGTAATGGTAGCTCATTTATACTCCCTCCGTTTTTTAATATAATATGTTTTAGCTTTTGTCCACATGCACATGCATACAAATGTATGTAGACACATTTGTGTGTGCATGTTCACTCATTTTAGTATGCATATAGACAACATGTGTATCAACTAAAACATCTTATATTAAAAAACGGAGGGAGTATGTACTAGTTGAATGGCCGGGCGTTGACATGGTTCTTCAAATTTATTTTGTCGCCGCATATTCAAATATAACGTCCCTTAGCTCCCTCAAAAGATTCATCAGCATTTACTTCAGGAAAATAAACCCCCTTCTTTTACAACATAATGAAGAGCTAAATAAGGTTTTCTGTTCAAAATAAAAGATGAGACCAAATACCACTTAAGTCCACCCCCGCGTCTCCCTCGCCTCTCCCCAGCCCACGTCCCTTCCGCCGCCGCCGCCGGGGTGCCGCCCGGTTCGGGTGGCGTGGTGGCGGCGGCGGATCTCCTCGGCCAAGGTTCCGTCCGCAGCGGAGGCGTCCGCTTGCGGCGGATCAACCACGGCAGTGTGGCGGCTAGCGGCGGCCGGGCGACTCGGCTGACCGGCGACGACGGCCAGCGCAGCGGTGGGTGGCGGCGGGCCCGATCTGGGCCCAGATGGACTCGGCCGGGCCGCGACCCGCGGACGTCGCTGCGGTGTTCGACTCCGACGGCAGAAGAGCCTTCCTGGTGCTAGTCCGCGGCACGAGGAAGCCAGGAGCTTCGGCTCCGGGCATGGCGGCGGTGACCTTCTCCTCCGCCGGAGATGGTTGGCCGGCTGGCTGTGGCGGATCCCTGGATCCCACAGTTAGCCCCAGCGGCGAGTTGGGAGGCGTGGTTGCCGGTGAAAACCGGGCTTGATTTCGTTCAAGCCGGCGATGGCGGCGTCTACGCGTCGTTACCTTCGTGAAGGCATCGCCGATGCAGCCACCATCTACACACTCGCACTGTTCCGGGGGAAACCCTAGGTCCGGGCTCCCCGGATTGGACGATGGCAGCGCTCTCGGTGTCGCTCTCCCTCATGAGGGCATTGTTTTGGAGCAGCTGCTGGATGGGACAGGCAAGGAGAGGTGGCGTGTTGAGGCATCTAACACGTCGTCGACGGCGAGTCTCGGCGGCGCGGCGCAGCGGAGTCTCGGCGCTGGACGTGTGATGATGATGACGCGCAGATCGGATATGTTGTCTGGCGTTGTGGCGACGTCGACGACATGCCTGACAAGGATAATACTTTGGTTCTTTCCTGAAGATGATGATGGGTCTGAGGAAGACGGTGGCGGCGACTTCTGTAGCAGGTGCATCGGTGCCGCTGAGGGTCTGCTGGACTGGTTGTGCCTCCTGGTCGCTATCGGGCGGCTTGGTGTGGCCTTCAGTTTTTTTTTTTGATGATGTGCGTTGGTGTATTGTCAGGGTTTGTTCCTGGCCACCCCCTTCATCCGTGTTGTATGTGTAGCGAGATGTCGCTAGTTCGGTGGTTCGTTTCGGGTTGATCTTTGTATTCCTCTTGTAAGGTGTGGTTTCAATAATTGCGGAAGGCTGTGTGCATCGCTCGATGCAGAGGCCGGGGATCCGCACCCCCTTTTCTAAAAAAAAATACCACATAAGTAACAGAGATACTTGTACATGAAAATAAAAACCTGGGGTGTCAAAATCAGAAAACATTTTTTTTCCATTGGTGAATTGATTCTTTCACCTATGTATACTGAGTTTGAGAGCGTCATCAATAGGTGCTAAATTTAATGGGACTGTGGCAGTTAGCCAAACCTCGATGCGACGTGGTCAATTTGAACTGGCCGGTGGTTCTCCTTGGTCACCTCCAAACTCCTATCCTGCAACGTGAATATAAACCAAGATCTTGATATTTATTCCACTTGTGCATTTGGAAAAGGTAGGATTTATAAGAAGAAATATGAATGATGCTAGTAGAACCTACACAACAGCAATATCATCTGAGAGGGAATGAGGGATACCTTTGTCGGAAATGGGGAGTGGCAGGTTGTACTCCGAAACGAAAATAAAAAAATTAACACATAAATTATGAAACACGGTGCCTCTTTTCACAAGATAACGCCATGATGGTGCCTATGGATAAACAAATGCTTTGGATGGTATGCACAATCTGCAAAAAAAATAAAAATCATGTCTCTCAGATCATTTTTTTCGGAATTAAGGTAGTGAATAAAACACAGTGTTCACTCCAAGGATCAGAATAATATTTAGAAAGGCAGTAACGCTATGCTCAAATCCAAATCATACATTTTACATGCCATGAATGAGAATGACTACCAATAAAGTTAGAGCAGGCGGAATTACCAGAACAGATAGAATATGCTTATCTGCCAACTTCTTAAGAATCATTGCCACTGATATCATCATCGACCACCCAGCAGGGTGTTAATACGGCATCAGACAAAGGAAACAACATTCTTTTTAATTGAGGCTACAGTTCAAGAGTTAATGATGCCCCTCTCAACAAGCAATCATGTCAGCAGATAGTCTTTTCATGAACTGAAATCATCGACAAAGGCAAATTGATATGATCCAATTCAAATTACCAATGTCAGGCTGCATATTTGTGAATTAGATGCACTGTGTTATTTAAGTTAAAGACAGTAAACAATCTATCTTGCTGAATCTGATTGCTACACCAATTTTTTATATTTGTAACTCACAAATCGTGCATATGTCTCAGACTCTCAGGACAATGATCTTTAAAGCCTGAGCTACTTATCGTATAGCTGAAGTGCTAAGCTGCATCATATATTGTACAGAATAATCTATTCGACAGGGCTATGCAAGAACCTTGTGAATTCTTCCTGCCGATGATGGGAGCAAGTAGAGATGAGATCGAGTCAATGATAAGCAGGCATATCTTGTTACCACCATTGCTTACCTATTACAACTGTGACATATGAGAGAAGTGTTTAGGATAATTAAAAAATGAGATCAAAGAGTTCCCTTCATACTAACCTTGTCATTCACTGAGACTTCAAATTGATCTAGTATTTCAAAAAAAGCAAATATATCAAATACAGACACACACATTATACTGCTTATGACCCTCTTAAGCCTCAGGTTCTTTGGCTGCAAGTTGAAAATCGGGTTCTTAGAAATCACCTGGTCAAGAAGTTTTAGGGTAATCAAATGGTTAGCAAATGGCGTTCTATTTACACCACAAGAATGGAAAAGAAGATAGGATAACCACTGAAGATGATAGGTAAGAGCAGGGCAGGAGCATGGATCATTGGTTAAATATTACTCCTACTAACCTTTCTGATCAAAGAGATGGGAAGCAATTCGGGTAGGAGAGAATGAATTACTAGTATCCAAGTACAAAACAACACCCATATGCCTGGCTGCAACGTGTGAAGCAGAATATAGACAGGCCTGCAGTTGACAGTACACGGATTAAATAACAGCATGCTTATGCAGTATGCTCTGCAGAAAGGCGACTATGTTCACAATTAAGCATGTGTTACAAACCCCTTCTCTCAGGAACACTCACAGAGTTGAATTACACTCAGATACCCCGATCTTAGTTCATGGTACGATACAATCAGAGATACATAGAGTCTGGGATGGAAAAGCAGAGAAGCTTCGGGGATGAGGAAGAAGAAGGTAGGTGAGATCTAGACGTCAGGTCTTCGCCGTTATCTTGGCCTCTTGGTGCCACGCCCTGTCTCTGCTCCACGCTTCTTATGCCTTCATCGCGTCCAATCCGGTCCTGTGTAGGCACGAGATGGAATTAGGCCCCTCTTGGACCTCCTGGGCTTCGCTGGGTTGTCGGCCCGTTTAGACGATGCTTCCCTCTCTGTCTCCTCTTCTGAACCTGAACCTGCACTGAAAGACTCCTCCGTGATCGTATCAACCCCGTCAGTATTCAGGCTGGTAACATTTCCCCTTTCTTTACCACCGGCTTGCCCCCAAGCCGGGGCTGCCGCAAACTTGGCTTTCAGTTCTTGCTCATCTTCCCAGGTTGCTAATTCCTCTCCATACCAGACCACTGAACCAGCAACTGTCTACCTGGAACACCCTTCTTGCGATAAGAGCGACTCTGCAAATTTTCTCAGGTTGACAAGGACCCATAGTTGGTCGAGGTAGCTCTGTCGACACCTATCCCCAACCTTCACTGCTTTCTTCAATTGTGAAACATGCATGACTGGATGAATTTTAGCTGTTTTGGGCAGCTCCAGTTCATAAGCGGCTCTGCCCACAGTCTTCAGCACCTTATAAGGCCCATAATAGCGAAATGACAATTTCTGATTTGCCCGAGTCGCAACCGACTTCTGAATGTATGGTTGAAGTTTTAGATATACCAAATCTCTGCAGGAACTGTCGCTCAGTCCGGTTGCGGTCAGCTTGGTGCTTCATTCTAACTGAACCCTGACCAGATGCTGATGCAGGATATCACGCATCTGCTCCCTCTCCTTCAACCACTCTGTTACATCCGGAATTGCACAGGATTCCAACCTATCTATTCCCAGTTGAACAGGTTTCCTGCCATAGACAACCTCAAACGGTGTTTTGCCCAACGACGAATGAGGTGTGGTATTATACCAGAACTCCGCCAGTGGAAGCCATTGTGCCCATCGTCGAGGGCAACCATGAACAAAACACCTTAAATAACCCTCCAAGCATTGGTTGACCCTCTCGGTCTGACCATCCGTCTCAGGATGATACGGAGAACTGAAGTCCAAGGATGTCTCTGTTACTCTGAATAATTCCCTCCAAAACTTGATTGTGAAAACCTTGTCATGATCTGATACAATGGATTTTGGCCTACCATGTAGTTTGAAAACTGAATTCATATAAGCTATTGCCACAGAGGTTGTTGTAAATGGATGAGCTAGTGGCACAAAATGTGCATATTTCGAAAACCGATCCACTACCACCAAAATGCAACTGAACCCTGCTGATTTTGGAATTCCTTCAATGAAATCCATTGATATATCTCTCCAAGCTTCGGTTGGCACAGGCAGAGGTGCTAATAAGCCTGGATATTTGACACGCTCTGGTTTGGCTTGTTGGCAGATGGCACAACCAGCTACAAATTCTTTGATTTCCTTCTTCATTTAGGCCAAGCAAACAGATTTTTGACTCTGTGATATGTGACCGCAAAACCAGAGTGTCCACCCACAGCACTAGCATGCAAAGCATACAACACCTTCTGTTTTATCTGTGAATTTGCATGCAACCAAATTCTACCCTTAAACTGGATCACTCCCTGTTCCAGCGAAAAGGGTCCCACCGTTTTGGCTACAGATAGCTCTGCCAAGAGTTTACTTGCCTTTGCATTATTCAAATACTCTCCATAACTCCTTCTAGCCAGGTAGGCTCGCAGGTTGAAACTACCAGCATCTCTTCATTTTCTCCAGGAATTCTCCGAGATAAAGCATCCGCAGCTCGGTTTTCATACCCCTTCTTGTACACTATCTTGTAGTTCAGACCCAACAACTTGGTCAGAGCCTGTGCTGCCAAGGAGTAGACAAGCGCTGATCATCTAAGTGTGTTAACGCCTTCTGATCTGTTCTGATCACGAACTCTCCACGCTGAAGATATGGTCTCCATTTGTCTACTGCCATTAAGATAGCCAAGCACTCCTTTTCGTATGTTGAAAGCCCACGATTCTTAGGCCCCAACGCCTTGCTTAAAAATGCCAGAGGGTGCCCTTTCTGCATTAGTACTGCCCCACTCGATATTCACATGCATCAGTTTCAATTTCAAAAGTTGCTTGGAAATTGGCAGAGCCAACACCGGTGCTGTAATGAGATTTCTTCAATGTTTGAAAAGCTTCTTCATGTTGTTGTGTCCAACCAAATACCGCTCCTTTCTTAAGTAGATCAAAATGATCTGCTGATGATACCAAAATGTCTGATGAAACGCCTGTAGTACCCGACTAAACCCAAGAACATTCTCACTTCCTTTATGATCATTGGTATTTGCCAGTCCTTTACCGCTTGCACCTTGCTAGCATCAGTTGCCACGCCTTCTGAGCTAATTTCATGACCCAAGAATGCCAGTTTCTTTTGAGCAAACTTGCACTTTGAAAATTTCACTTTCAGTTCATGTTGTTGCAGAGCTTGAAACACCTCTTTTACCAGCTCCAAATGATGCAGCCATGTCTTCGAGTAAATCAATATGTCATCGATAAAAACGAGCACCCCTTTCCTTAACCATTTCTCCAGAATAGAGTTCATGGTTCCTTGGAAAGTAGCTGGAGCTCCTGTCAACCCTAGGGCATTACTTTGTATTCATAATGCCCTCTGTGTGTTTGGAATGCAGTCTTGGCTTCATCTTCTTCACGCATTCTTATTTGATGATATCCCGACCTCAGGTCCAGGCTAGTGAAATATGCTGCACCATGTAACTCGTCCATGAGTTCCTCAACAATGGGAATGGGGAAATGATTATTTACTGTCATTGCATTCAGATGTCGGAAGTCCGTGCATAATCTCCATGTTAAGTCCTTCTTCATTACAAGCAGCAATGGAGATGAAAAAGGACTAGAGCTTGGTTGGATAAAGCCATTTTTTAACATTTCAGCTATTTGCCTTTCTATTTCATCTTTCTGCTCTGGGTCGTATCGATATGGTCTAATGTTCACTGGTTGCTCCAGGAACAGCGGTATGGAATGATCAAATTCCCTCTTGGGAGGTAGTCCTTTTGGTTCTTCAAAAAGGCCAGCAAACTGTTTTACTAGTTCTTGCATATCCTTCGGACATTGCTCCAAGGTTTCCTTCCGTACAGGATTCAACAACAAGCAATGCAAAACTGAATGTTGTTCCAACAGTTTTACCTTCTGCCCCCGAGATATTTCTTCACACCCCGTGGTGTCAGCCGCAATACCTGTAACTGCATTTCCTTCCCATTAACTGGCAATTTTATCCATTTCTGCAACCAGTCAATTTGCATCGGGCTGTGAGCTTGTAACCAATCAATTCCAATTATTACATCATAGCAGTCCAAGGGCAATATCTTGAAGTTTGTCTTGAATGTGATTCCCTGACATTTCCATTCACAAGCAGGAATTCCCATATCACCTTGCAACACCTCACCACTGGCTACCTTCACTTTTACTGCCTTCTTGAGTGGCGCCTTCCCTTGTAATTGACTTGCCAGAGCTTCTCCGACAAACTAGTGGTGCTTCCACTATCCACCAGCATTATCACATCTCTTCCTTGTATTTTCCCTTTTAACCGAATTGCTTGACTGCCTTCCAGCCCTTTCAAGGCATTATCAGAAATGGCATGACATTCTTCATCCTCAGAAGTCACTGTCCTCCAGTTGAGGAACTTCCTCATGCACATCATCAGCCTCCAGAAGTTGCATTAGTTCTTGGACCACATGTAATTGAACCGTCTGGCCACACTTGTGAGTAGGATCCCATTTCTCGCCGCAAGTAAAACACAAGCCTCTGGCTCTTCGATATGATCTAAGAGAATTCACCTTCTCATTTGAGCTGTGAGACCGAGCGGCTTCAGTTCCCCTCTTATCTTCTGCACTTGATTTCCCCCATTTCTAGCCACATGAGAAGCAACCACCGGAGCCGAATTGGCTCCCGCATTGTATCCAAAAGAATACCCAGGAGAATAGACTTTAGCCCAATTTGAGGGATCCCTCCTCTTCTGATTATTTCGCCGTCCAGACTCCAAAACCTCCTCCTGTAACAAGGCCAAAGAACTAGCAGCATCGAGGTCTTCAGGCATTTGAATAATAACTACAGCTCTAATTTCCTCCTTTAGTCCATCGATGAAAGCAGTAGTAAACATCTCATGATCAATGGTAGGACTATGAGCTAACATCTGGTGCATAACATTGTTAAAGCTCTCTATGTACTCTAACACAGTACCAGTTTGACTCAGGTTCCTCAGTTTTCTAATGAGAATTTTATACTGATGTTTACCAAATTTTTCACACACTACATCGCAGAATTCGTGCCAATTCAGTTTCTCCACCTTAGATTCTACAGTTTGTAACCACAAGGCCGCCTGCCCTGTGAAGTTCATAGTAGCTAGATCCTTCCAATAAGAATCATGAGTGTTGCAAATTTTAAAGTACTTTTCACAGTTCCTCTTCCACCACTTTGGGTTATCCCCATCAAACCCAGGTATCTCAGTTCTAATCACACTTCCAACTGAAATTATACTGGATGGATCACCGGTATCAAATTCAAGCACTCTAGCAGTAGTGGTTGTCTGCATAGGGGTGGTAAACGTACCATTATCCGGAGGTCTAAAGTGAGACCCCCGGTGTTCCTGTTGAAGACGGTGCCCAGCAAGGCCAGCAACTCCGGCATCGCCGCCGCCGGGAGTTCCGGCTTGTGTAGCAGTGGTGGTTGTTGCCGAGTTAGGTCCACGACACCATGGCCAAGCCGGGGAGCTGTCGCCGCGGTAGAGGCTCCGCAACTCCGGGCACGACTCGCGCGGCCGCGGTAGCAAGCTGTCGATCCATCCGATCGACCCGCTCGGTGAGGGACTCGATAGCGCCCGAGAGATCGCCAAGTGCTTGGTCCACCTGCGGTTTCCAAGTCTCCTCCAGTTCCTGCTGCGATATCTGGATCAATCCCAATTTAGAGCTCATCGCGGCAGTGTCCGCCTCTCGCTTCTTCTCCGCCGCCGCCATGAAATCGAACATCTGCTTCAAGGTCATCTCCTTCTCCGTCACCTCCCCCATCGCCTCCGACGAAATCGTCTCGTTTCTTACTCAATTCGGGTACACCGGAGTGTTTCGCGTCAGATCCCGACAGGATCCAACACCCTTCACCGAGATTTACAGAATCAAGTTCGATCTCTCACTCGCTCCCTCGGATCGCACCGCTTTGATACCAACTGTTACAAACCCCTTCTCTCAGGAACACTCACAGAGTTGAATTACACTCAGATACCCCGATCTTAGTTCATGGTACGATACAATCAGAGATACATAGAGTCTGGGATGGGAAAAGCAGAGAAGCTTCGGGGATGAGGAAGAAGAAGGTAGGTGAGATCTAGACGTCAGGTCTTCACCGTTATCTTGGGTGCCACGCCCTGTCTCTGCTCCACGCTTCTTATGCCTTCATCGCGTCCAATCCGGTCCTGTGTAGGCACGAGATGGAATTAGGCCCCTCTTGGACCTCCTGGGCTTCGCTGGGCTGTCGGCCCGTTTAGACGATGCTTCCCTCTCTGTCTCCTCTTCTGAACCTGAACCTGCACTGAAAGACTCCTCCGTGATCGTATCAACCCCGTCAGTATTCAGGCTGGTAACAGCATGTTAAGTATCTTAAGAAAGATCAGTCATGTTTTCACCTGTGTTTTCCCAGAAGACGACTGGCCAATTATTTCTGTTAACTGACCTTTGCACAGCCCATCTCCAAGAAGCGTGTTAATGCTGGCAAATTCAGGGCATCATAAATCAATTATAATATAATCAACTTCGTAACGTAATGTGATTTGCTGCATGATGATCGGGCATCTAAGAAAGAAATCAGCAGCTAGGTCCATGATATAACAAGAGTTATCAATAGAGAGGGAATGATTACATTCAAGATAGGAGTACCCTTCAAGTCCGGTAGGGAGGAAATGTAACCCAACAGAATATTCTTATGAAATATAACATATATTTTGTTGGTAAAATCGACCATCAAAGTTAGACCCAATTACGAAGTGGCCATAGATGAACAGAGGGAGTAACGTATTTATTCATATTTCTCTGCTCACACACATTACATGCATCTATACGTTAATCACCCATATTGTGTGTGTGCGTGCGCTGAAAAGCAACTGCAGCACATAACAAAATTGCAGTCCAGAGAGATACACCACGCCCTAACCCCGCAAGTTCCCCTATATAAACAGTCTTATCAATACACAATTGTATTCATCGATCTATACACCGCAACACCAGCATGGCTAGCACCAACTCCGCCCTCCTCCTCCTGGTCCTCGTGGCCCTAGCCGGCCTCACTGATCTTCAGGCCGCCGCGAGGCCCGTGGTCGCAACGGGAGCGAAGCACCCAGTGGCGGATAAGGCTGATCCGGAGCTCGACGGGATGATGCAGTGCATGATGGGGTGCTTCACCACGGCGATGAGCTGCGTCTTTGGGTGCATGGGCAAGGGCCCCGACCTGCCGCTCTGCGCCATCAGCTGCGACCAGAAGAGCATCGTCTGCATGATCCGCTGCGGCCTCACGCCCTCGCCGCCGGGGCCCAAGCCGCCCGCGCCCACTCCCAAGCCGCCCGCGCCCACTCCCAAGCCGCCCGCGCCAAGCCGGCGCCCGGCCCACCATCCGCCGGCCACAACACAGAGACCTCCGTCTAGACGCCCACGATTACCATGCATATATCGTACCAGTATGTACGAATTAACTAAAGAGAAGACACGTAAATTGTGGAGGTATCCAGATATTAATATATATATATACAAAAATCGCTCGTTCTGTAACTTATTACTTAATCTCATCACTTCTCTAGATGTCTGTTACAATACAAACAAGGTCATATAATATGACTCATAGTGAGTGCACTTAAGCTATATTTAAGGAATACTAGAGGAGTTGGCGCGCTGCCACGCCGGTGGTTTATAGAGGTTGCTTGTGTTGTCACATCTTACATGTTTTTTTGAGAAATCGGACAGAGCTCTGTCTAAGCTCTCGCAGCGTTTCAAGTTGACAGGTGCTTGTGCTGCCATTTAGACAGTGGTTAGCACTACATAGTTAGAATCTCCACCCGAAATAACCACAAACATATAATCACACAATGTACTGTGAATGAACTGCAGTGTGCATATATTCCAAGATTTAGAGAATTAGAACCGTGACACTAGTTGGCTAGGCAAAAGCAGAGCATACAAAATTGAACTTCAGATAACAATTTCAACTTACCACATATTAGTACAGTTATACCACTGGCATGGAACACTACAGGAGATTCTGTTAGGATGTCTTATTTAGTCTCTGGAGCTCAACCGGTAACCTTACACTTAAGAAAATCATATTATTCACCTTGGAAAGGAATAAAGTATGGTGAGTTACAAAGATTCTTGCTGAAATGCCGTAAAAGAAAATATTCTTGAGGAAATTAATTACCACACTATGAGTCAAATGTTGATGATAAATAAGAAATCATGATCGATGATGGATATTATAGAATGTCTGGGATAGTGTCTCGTACTTAAGTGGAACTCCGCCTGGGATTCTAGGGTTGTTGAAGGAGGAAATTCGGTGTTAGGCTGGGTGGCACTTACATAACTTAACTCATATGCAACTGATCATGGAGAGAAAATCCAGCCTGAAGCTTGAGCCTGGCATGTATATGCTTTTCTCTCTTACTGTTGTATTGTGATTTCTTTTTCGTTTAGGTTCCTTGCAGTGGTAAATACTGGAGTTTGTAGAGGACCAAGCCTCTTTTACCCAGGTTTCAAAAAGTAATGGAACAGAGGGCTTTGTCTTCTGATGATCTAAAAGAGCATAAAGGGACTGTTCGGAGGACGCACTTTGTTTGCATTATGCACAACCTAACACACCAAAGAACGCCTTCAGATGGGCAGGAACGGAAAAGAAAATTTATACAAAAATAGTGGCTCTATGTACAAAAATATATACATACCATTTTGTGCAACCCCAATCAATTAACACTTCGAACTGAAACCTTCACATTCTCCTGAATCCATATATGAACCTGGAACTAATGTGTTTACCCGGAAGACAAGGTTTTCTTCAACCTGCGTTTACTACCATCATCATGCCGATTTGTATCAATTTTACTGCATAATTTTGTATTTGCTAGAGCAGTCAGCAGTGGCAAACTTCATCCCATGGAACAGCTAGCATAGACAGGTTTATGGATGATATAAGACAACCAGGGCTAATGCAAGAGAGGAGTGTTTGAGCCAATTTTCAACATTAGCAAAATGGGTAAATAATATAGACATATAGTCAAAGAAGCTGGGCAAGGGGCAAAATTTTGCCATCCATTTCAGGAACATACCTCCCCGGGAAGGTTACAGACTGAAGCAATGTTCCTTGCCAAAAGTTCAATGTAACCCCACTAGTGCGGCCCTATAAAATAGCAAAGCAAGCAAATATCAGACTGGAAGCATGGCTAAAGTAACAAACGTAATTCAACTGAAACTGCAATCTCGATGTAAATTTCCTGTCCGTCTGAACTCGATGTCCTGGGAATGGGATTAGCACAACTGGGAATGGGATTAGCACAACCAGAAGATACTGAAGAAGGATAAGTTGCAGAGATCACGAGGATGGAGCTCCAGATTGCGAGGTGGTTTGGTGGCGGAGATTTTAGGCATCGCAACGACTGGAATTTACCGTCGGACTTGAGTGGAATCAGAGAGCAGTGGTATTTGGGGCGGGACACGACTTACAGAACAGGTGGCATTTGGGGCGGGGCAAAATCCGGCGGTGGCGCCAGGGGTTTGTCTTTCTACCCAGGGCAGCATGTGGAGAGGAGCGGGCAGGAGTTGCTCCTACGCGACGTCGACGAACGGCGGTAGCAACCTGGAATCAGGGGATGAGGACGCAACCAGACCGGAGCCGATGGCCAGAACGGCGGTAACGGGCAGTGCGGCGGCGGCGCGCCGCAGGGAGCCCGCCCCTTGCGGCGCGCGGGCGTAGCGCCGCCTGAACCAGCGGCTTCATGGGCCAAATCCAGCCCAATGAGAAGGTACGTACTGTTATTTTATTTAATTTTTTCAAATCTATTTTTTATGTGAACATTTTCAAAATTCGAACGATTTTCAATTCTGAACTTTTTTTAAGCTGGATCTGAGAAAGGGTAACCCTCTGAGCAAGTTATGAACTGAATCTGAGCAAGGGTAACCTTCCAAAGGAGAAAGAACATAAGTCTTTATATGTTCCACGAAAATCCAACCATTGGAATAGTTTCTGGCCAAGTCAGTTTGAAGGTCGATTGGACCGACTGCACAACCGGAAGGGATCGGTTGGACCGGGCGTCCAACCAAATTCCCAACCGGAAACCCATTCTCTAGTGTCGAAGCAGAACCGAGTTAGGGTCAGTTAGAAGATCGGAGCGGACAACAGATGGGCGAGGGATATAGTAGAATAGATGACAGTGTGTCGGCCCAGCCAGCGGCGTCATGGAGTTCCCAATGGCACGTACTCATTCCGTTCCAAATTAATTGACTTGGTTTTGTCCAAATATGGATGTATCTATACTTGTTTAGTGTCTACATACATCCATGTGTAACCAAATGTGTGTCAATTAAATCCGAACGGAGGGAGTAATTGCTAGTGTTTGGATGGCCACGGCGGCTATTGGATCCATGTATGAGTGTCCTAAATGATTCTTTGGCAAACTTTTAACCACTAATGGCTTTTCAGAAACTTTCCCCAAATATGACCACTCCCAAAAAAACATCACACTAAAATGTGCACGCCAATCAGTTTGATTTATTTGAGGCTGTGAAATGCAAAAACCACTAAGGGTCTGTTTGTTTGGGCTGCAGCTTTTGAGAAGCAGTTGTAGCTGTTGAGCTGTGAAAAAGCAGCTGTGAGAAGCGGCTGCTGGAAGCAGAGATTTGATGTTTGGCAGGAGTGCTGTTGGCAGCTGTTGCTGTTGGTTTTCTGTGTGAAATGTCTGGAACGCCCTTGAATTCTAAAGAGGTTGTATTCGATGTAAACGCGTACAAGATCTATTTATATATGTCTCTTAATATGAAAAAGTTACAACATGAAAGTTATGAAAAACAGCGAGTTCGATCTACTCTTGAAAGGAAAATTCAAACAGACAACCGAATGCGACGAATTTCATAAAATTCTTCTAAAAATGGTGCGTACTTGGGTATAAAATTCAGAACCTACAATCTACGAAACTCAAAACCGATCACGAAAATGGAATCTACTCGTCGACACGTATATATTTCGTGTACAAATTATTTCAAATCGATGAAATATATTTGTGTGAGATGGAGTATGGCTTGACTCCTACACCTACACGTACCGTACTGGGCATTAGCCTACAGTACTGGGCACGCGTACAACGAGCCGCACAGTTGCTCGGTCACTGCTGGCGAAGCTCAGATAGGACACGCGGTGGCAGTTTGTGTGTAAATACTCAGAAGGGCAGTGGCAAAATCATGTGCCGTTTCGATTCTAAGTCCAAAAGCTGCGGGAAGCAGCCTCCGACCAGCTTCCGCTCGGGTCGGCTCTCACAGTTCATTTCTGCGCAGCGCTTCTTCACAGCGCTTATCAATAGTTGGTTGTTTGTTTAGGCTTCCACTTTTGCACCCCAGAAGCTGAAGCTGAAGCCCAAACAAACAGAGACTAAGTCATTCAAAATAAGCCATTTGAAATGACGATTTTGCAATCTTAGAGACATGAGACTGCCAAACACGCCAACGCGAATGGCATATTTTGTGCATGTGGAGAACATCAGAGACTCTGAAATTGCAAAAACGCCATTTAAAGAGAAGAGTTTTTGCATCTTTCAATCTCAGATTAGTCAAAGTGAATGATGTGACTACCTATTGAAGAAATTTTGACAAAAGAGACCACTTCGAGAAATGAATTGTCAAAAAGGACCACCTCCGAAAATTATTGTCAAAAAGGACCACCTTCATCGTGGCGGCAGACGCGCCAGGCGACACGTGGCACCTGCCGCCACGGTCGGAGGCGGCAGCCATCTGACAGAAATTTGGCCTGGGCAGGAACCAGCCGCCACAGGGCATGGCGGCAAGTGCACGCTCGCATGCATGCATGCATGCTGGCATGCTGGCCATGCAAGGGATCCAACATGCCGCCACTGGGCATGGCGGCTGGGCCCACTAATTCTTCTTTTCACCCAGCGTGCCGCCACTGCCTCAGGCCGCAGGACTTGCCGCCTCTGTCCGTGGCGGCAGGTGCCACGTGTCGCTTGGCGCGCGTGCCGCCACGATGAAGGTGGTCCTTTTGACAATAATTTTCGGAGGTGGTCCTTTTTGACAATTCATTTCGCGAAGTGGTCTCTTTTGTCAAAATTTCATTGAAATAAACCATTTTGAATGACGTTTTTGAGAGGGTCAGATATGGTTGAAAGCATTTAAGTAGCCATTAGTGATTGATAGTTTGGCAAAAGATTATTTAGGACAAAAGATACTGGATCCATGTACTGAACTGCGGATGGCCAGAGTTCGTGACGCATCGCGCGCTGTGCATTCTCAATAAACCGGACGTGCTCCATAATGCACTCGGCAGGACAGGCCCATACCATGGAAAATGGAAAAAATGCATCATCGTCGATGTCGTAGCAGTGGAAGCGGCGGTAGCAGTTGACTGACTGACCAGTTTGTTGCATGCCCGTATTGTTTTTTGCTGCTGTGGTGATGTCGACGCGACGATACATCGGCTCGGTCCCGTGCTCTCGTGATCATCGTCGCCGTCACCGGCCGTGGCGTGGCTTACGCACAACCACTCCGCTCTTTCCAGGGCGATGCGCGTACGGCAGCAGCAGCAGCAGAAACCTACCCGAACAGCTCCGGCTCAACGGCCTCCAACGCCGCCGACGTGCGTGCGGCATGCCGGTGGCAGCTGCAGCCAGAAACCGACTCCGGAGACATCAAGCCGAGCATGGATATCAAGTCGACTATGATTGGTAGATGGTGACGGCCGGAAATGTAGTAATTTTTTGTTGAAGAACGTCCAATTTTGATCCCTTAACTCTTAAAGAAGTTTAATTTTCATCCTAAAACTTTCAATTAAACAAACCTCGAACTCTTGAAAAAGTTCACATCATATTTGACAAGAAAAAATTGAGCCTGCACTACCCCATCCCATCACCCTCTCAAAACTGATCGGCGAGTCACGCCTTCCAAAAATGAAGGAAAGAGTATGGTGGCATGTCGACCACAAGATTTCTCAACATACTGATGATGAAATACCGCCAACAAGTATAATGGCATCGGTTTGCACAAGTAGTGCATATGCCAATGAGGTGGTGGTGCAGGCAACCAGAGTTCTGGACGGGTCAAACGAGGTCTAGGGGCGATGAGGAATCACGCGGCAACCGACTATCTAGACGATGACAAAGTGGTGTGGCAAGGGTGATCAGGTGGGGACGCATAGGGACTTAGTGTCGGTGTGAGTATTTTTTTTAGAATACGCAAAAGATGCGCATCATCGATTAAAGAAGAAACGACAGAAGCCATATTATATGAAAGTCGAATTTATTCCACACTCATTTGAGAGTGCGAATACAAGGAGGTATTTTGTGTAAGTCTTTTTCTTCCAACTATTTTTCCGAATACTTTTTTGTGATATTAAAGTACATTTTTTGGAACTGCCATTCAAAAAGGAAATTACCTTTTTCTAGTTATATGTGAAATACATCTATTGCCACAAATACATCATTCTTTCTTTCTTTTTTGGTATTTCTACTTAGATATTGAAAGATGCTGAAATTCTGAATTATATTTTACTTAAATATTGTCTAATCCATACACCCCGATTAGCCAACAGACTGGCCAATAGCTGTTCAGGATTACAAGACTCTAGCCGGGATCGATCCACCAGCTTGACACCCTCCTAAACCCATCTAAATTGCCACACATCAGCCTAGTACCGAACCAGGCCAACCCTTCGTCTCTGACCCTGCGGAGCACTGCTCGCACCGAGGGAGACTCCCCATCGAAGACAACTCGATTCCTATGCTTCAAGATTTCCCAAAACGTCAGCGTGATCACGGTCATGAACGCCTTGTGTCCCTTCGCTGGGTAAGGGAGGGAACTCCACCACTGCACCAGTTCATCCGTGGCTGACGGGGTGGGCATTCCAGGTAGGAGAGGACCCGTGGCCAAATTTTCCTTGGAAAGAGGGCAGTTGATCAAGAGATGGCTGATCGTTTCATCGTGGTGGTCACAAAGATGGCACTTGTCAAGCCGCGAGTATTTTGACTCGGTGGAGCGGACAAATGTGGATTACGTACCCATTCGGTCAAGTGTACGTATTTTCGTGTGTCACATGGTTTCCACGTAAGCGTTTTTCTCGAGTTAGATGAGTTATTTACTTTTCCAAAAGTTTAGGGTTTGTTTTAAACTAAACAGAAGTTTTAGTACCAATAATGAACTTCCTCGAGAGTTTTAAAATGAAAAAGGATTTTTTTTTTTTTTTTTTTTTGAGCTTTCAAGTTAAGCGTCCCAAGAACACAGCCTGAACTTGTGTGCAGCTAAATTCGCTTCAGGCATTGGTGGAGTAGGAACTAGGGAGCATTTGAGGAAGCATTGGGGCCATCAACCATCAAGTCCCGAGAGATCCTCATGTTGGTCACCAGCACACTAGGAGTAAACTAGGGGAAAACAATGGTTCAAATCAGAACCATGCCATGCTGGCATCCACGTTTCGCTTTGAAAAACTGTAGTGGAGACTCGCCAGTTGCATACCATACATAGAGTACAAATTTATAATGCTTTTGAATTGTAGAACAGGATGGGATGGTGGGGCAGCAGCAGAGCACAGATCACGGGGCCTATCTCTCTCCTGCCAATCTGCAGTAGCAGCCAGCAGCAAGGCAGTCACTGCACCCTATTCTATTGTACTGTCGGGGACAACAGGCAGAGAGAAATTTCAAAACTTTGCTGTCCAGTTGCTCCAACAGTTGCGATTTGACATTACCACATCTTGGTTGCCAGTTTTTAAAAGTACACCGCATCTTGATCCAATTCACCTTGATCTTCTTCAGCTTGGAAGCTAGCTGCATTTTGGAACAAAAGTGCTCTTATGTTTATGGAGTCTTTTTTACATTGACACTCTGTAAGGGCACCTCCAACAGTCCTCCGCATCCGACCCTGTCCTTGTCCGAAGTTGTCCGAACGGACAAAGTAGGCCCTCCAACGGGCCGGCGCAAAGGGACAGTTGTCCGCGCGGACAGCCAAACTGGACCAAACCTAGCCCAAGTTTGGTCCAAGTTTGGGGGAGGCGCGGACACGACGCGTGTCCTCCCTTGTCCGCCCCTGGCCCACGCGCCAGCGAGAGCGGCCGCTTCGGCTGGTCTCTTAAATGGGGACAGGTGGGGTGGGTGGCCGCCGTCGCTATCCATTCCCACTCCGGCCGAACCCTAGCCGCCCCCAGCCCAGCGCCACCGCCACCTCCGCCCCAGCGCCACCGCCACCTCCACGGCGATGAAGAAGCCGTTCTGGGCCGCGTGGAAGGGCGGCCGGAACAACCACGAGGCGTCGAGCTCTCGTGGCCGCGTCCCCGAGCTCTTGCGAGCGTTCCTCCACGCCGCGCTCCCGCCGCCGCCGATGCGGAGGCCACCCGCGCCGGGCGCGCCGCGCGCGCATCTCACTGTAGGTGGCCCAGATCTACTGGGAGACGCGGCAGCCGCTGCCGTGGGGCGACGTCCACCTCCCCGAGGGGTGGCACCTCAACAGCCGGCGCGTCCCCGTGCCTCCAGTGCCGCGCTCCGGCCGTGAGCGCACGGAGGAGATCCTCCGCCGCCGGGCCCTGCTGCCCCCAGACCTCGTCCACGACCCGGCCTACGCCATGAACAGCGAGCTGTGGGACCGGTGGTTCGAGCTCGAGCACGACCACCGTCGCCGGCTCGCGTTCGCGGCGACAGCGCCGGAGGACTACGACGTCCCAGAGGAGGACTACCAGCTTCCCCTCGTCGGCCTCGAGGAGGACGAGGACTCGGACCTGGACTGGGAGTCCGATGACAGCGGCGTCGAGCCTCCCGTGAAGATGGAGGTCGAGGAGGACGAGGATGCGGTGCTCAAGCAGGCCATCGAGGACTCCGAGCTGGAGGAGCTCGGGCGCTGGCCCGACCTGGCGGCTGCTCTCCGTGCGTCCGTCGAGGATGCGGCCAACTGCGCCCGCATGGAGGAGGAACGCGCCCGCTGGCAGGTGCCCTGGTCACCGTGGCCAGAGCACGGCGAGGGCCAGGCGTACGTGCCACCACCGGCATGGCCACAGGAACCCGTGGCGCCGGCCACGCCTCCACCCGCGGCGCCACCGGCGTGGCTCTACGCCGCGCCTCCGTACATCATCCTCGACCCCTCCGACGAGGATGAGTAGGACGCCGGCGCAACGCCAACAGGCCGGAGCCGCCGCCGCCCATTTTCCCCTCCGACGGCGCCGACGCCGCCCTTCCCCGACCTCGAGCCGTAGATAGGCTCTTTTTTTGTTGTCCTTCTGTCACTGGCCACTGGGCCCTATCGAACTAAAATTATGTAAAATTATTTATATTCTCGTGTCCTCTTTTTTATGCGCTGGGCCGTTGGGGGCACTTCCTCCCCAAAAGGGAGGCCCAAAATTGGTCCGTGGACCGCCCAAAGCGGACAGAATCGGTCCGTTTTGGCTGTCCATATGCGGAGGCCCGTTGGAGGTGCCCTAAGAGCATCTCCACCGGGGGCCTCCAAATTCGTGTCCGGCACCCCCAATGGAGATCCAATTGGGGGTGCCGGACATGTGTCCGCCCATGTTTTGGAGGCCGCCCACAGCGGCGCACCCCAAAGGCCCACCCCCCAAACGCAAGCAAATCATCGAACACCTTGCGGGCGGTTTAAGCATTTCAATACGAATTGATGTAATAAATATTACAACACAAGTTCAAATTCGAAATACAAAGTTTAAATACGAATTCAAGTTTAAACCATGACCTATCAAACAGCCGCCGGCTGAGTCGCTTTGATGGTCCACAGGTGGTGCACGAGATCATCGTGCAGCTGCTTATGCATTGTTTCATCACGAATTTCTCGATGTATGGCAAGAAATTCTGCATACTGCGTCGGCACGCCCAGATGTGGATGGGCCATAGGCCCCTGGAAATCAAACACTTCGCCGACCAGTTGCTTCCTCGTATCACGCTCGTCTTCAATGATCATGTTGTGCATGATAACACAAGCATTCATGATCTCACACATTTCATCTAGCGACCATGAAAGACAAGGGTAGCGAACAACGACAAACCTGCCCTGGAGCACACCAAAAGCCCGCTCCACATCTTTGCGAACTGACTCTTGCTCTGTTGCGTTCTTGTTGGGCTCCGCCCCTTCTCTGATCCTCCAAACTTCGGCGCCGCGTTTTCCTCGATCGCGGCCTGTAGAAGTGCGGCCATGACCATCTCATTCTCCTCGATGTCGCCGCAAGGGCGGCATCCTCCTTCATCATTTCAAAAAAACATGACCTCGTCGTCGCTGTCCATGGCCTATTGGCCGAAAGAAAGCAATGGAACAAAGCCACAAATGAATAATCAACCAAATGAGCATACGGACGAATGGTCGAATAGGTTGCGGGCGGGGTGGGAGGAAAGAAGAGGCGTACCCGACTTAGAAACTAGCTACGCCGACGCTGGACTGGTCGCAGACAGTCGGGGAACGGGAGCACGTGGGTCTGTGTTGCCGCTCCGGCTAGGTGTCCGAGGTGCGAATCAAGCAGGCGGCAACGAGAGTGGCGGCGATGGTGCGAATCGCCGGCGAGAGGAAAAGAGAAGGAGGGTGGGGAGCGAATGATTCAGGTCATGCCGCGCTGTCTCTATGACGGGCGGGCATGCCCTGTCAGACGCATGTCCGCATCCATGTCCGGCACCCCCGAAGAGGCCTCCAATTCGGGGGTGCCGGACATGTTTTTGCTCGGGGCGACCCTTTGGAGGATGCCGCTGGCGGTGTTTTTGGCCGTCCGGACCCCAATGGACGATTGGGGGTCACTTGGAGGCCCCGATGGAGATGCTCTAATGAGTTCTAGTAACAAACAGCCTGGAGTATATTACAGCAACTGAAAAACAACAAGAAAAATGTGCACGAAACAGCGAGAATAATTCGCGACAGGAAGAATCCCATGCATTATGTCCAGCACGGCCACTACCTAATCCTGTGGATCCCTCAGCACCATCGCCAGCTTCTCCGGCCTGTTCCTCCGGCCGGCAGCGGCGGCGGCGTCGGTTTCTTCTCCTTGGCCGGCGAGGCCGGGAAGAAGAGGTGCCCGAAGCCGAACACGTTGATCACCGGATCCACGCGCACATTGGTCGAGTAGGACCTCTCCATGCCCCTCGGCCGCGGCCGCCGCGCTCCGCCGCCGATGCCCGCCGCGGCCGGCGTGCTCGAGCACCGCTCCAGGCCCCGGAACACGACGCGCCCGGACGCGCTGACGCGCGGGCTCTCGGCGGCCACCGCGGGGCGAGGGCGGGCGGGGACGGGCGGATGCCACGGCGCGCGGGAGGTCCTGCCGGAGTCGGACGAGGAAGCCGACGAGGACGAGGAGACGCGGGTCAGGAGCGGCTGCTGCGGCTGCCGCCTCGGAGGCGCGGCCGCGGAAGTTCCTGCCGTCGCCGGGCTGCTTGGTGGAGAGGAGGTGGAGGAGGCTCGCCACGGGTGCGGAACGTGTTCGCTGTGGGGAGCGCGACGGCGGCGGCGGGCGGCGCGCGTTCCTGCTGCCGGAGTCGCAGGAGGAGGCCGAGGAGGACGAGGAGGACTCGCGCGAGAGGAGCGGGCGCCGTCCCAGGGACGCCTCCGTGCGGCACTTGCTCTCGCCGGCCTTGGGCTTCTTGGCCACGAGGAGGAGGAGATCGCGCCACCGCCGCCCGGCGCAGCGCGGGGCGCGAGGGGAGGCGGGCTCCGGCGGAGGCTCCGTGTCCTGGCACGGCGGAGGGGAGCAGGGGGAAGATGGGTGTGGCAGATGCGGGAGGAAGGGGACGAGCTTTCCTCCGGAGAAGAGCTCGTCGGCGGCGGAGAGCGCGGCCGCGGCCGCGGGGATGCGGAACTCGAAGTCGACGTCTTCGGCGTCCACGGGAGATGGCGCGGTGGAGGCGTGGAAAGAGAAGGGGTCCGGCGCGGTCATGGCGGCGACGGCGGTCATTGCCGGCGGCTGCGGCGGAGCATTAACGCGGCGGCGACGGCGGTTGGTGTCGGTGAGTCGAGCGGCGAGGAGTTGTTTAACTTCGTCCTCGTGTCAACGAACGTTCTGTATATATGTGGCTGGGCTCCGTTTACCGGGTTGCGGGCGTAGGATCCGAACTGTTAAACCGGGGAATGAGGTATACGAGGCAAACCGGTGTGCCGACGTCAGCTGATGTGTTGGCGAAACGGCAGAGTGGTTGACCAAAACCAAATACAGTTGTTGTGCCCGTGCGTACAGCTGGTCAGGCCTGGCTAATTCCATAGAGATTACCTGCTAATCTGATTTTTGATAAAGACCAACTAATCTGATTGAGAGTACCTAATTTGGAGTACCTACCGGTGGTCTTTCAGTCAAATGTTTTCATAAGTTGCAAAAAACCTAATTTGTATTAGTCAGACATGAGAGATTGGTCTAGTTAATTAGCGAAAAATTGGTCGATAATCTTATTGCCTTTTATCTAAAATTAAGAATCAGTCGATAATCGTTATAAAAAATACAAACAATTGTCATGGATCATAGTAAACCACATCACATCCTCGTTACAACACACACTCCACGCATGTTGCAGAGCATCGCTTAGTTTGTGGATGAGGTTGTGCCGACTCATTGTCGGTGCAAATATGATCAACGGTATTCAAAACTAGACGTGGACATGGGCGGCCCCGTCCAAATTAGCACTCAGCCCGCATATGATCGCGATGAGCTCCGGGTCCAAAGCCCTTGCACAGATTGATCGACATCATCAAAACACCAATAGATGCATGCCAAAGCTTAAACCATCACATACTTACTGCTAGGGATGCCATCCAGCCGCCATACCCGAGCTCAACAAAGACTGAGCCTGCTCTTTAAGTTCTAGCCGTGGCTTGAACGACCCCGATATCGTTATCCGTCGCAAGGGTTTAGTCCGGGGCCCTCCTCCACGGTAATGAAGGAGGAGGCCGGACAAGAAGAGCGATGGTGTGTGTGTGTGGTGGGGGGGGGGGGGGGGGGGGGCTATAGGTCCCCACGAGCCACTCAGGAGCAACGGGAGCGAACACCATACCGTTTAGAGTTTGTATTCTTGGAATGTATTAGGAGCTTCCATCTGTGACTTTGGTGAGTTGTACACTTGTACTACATACCGTGCCATTATAGCTAGTCTCTCTAGCATAAAGTGCAAATAGAGCCCTTTTTCCAAAAAAAGATACTTTTAAGCTTTAAAAAACGACAACAAAAAATTTAGTTATAAGTAATGTTTGATTCTACTAGTGTAAAAATTCAATGCATTATTATTGTTATTGTAGGCTACACAAAAGAGATAAATGTGACGAAATTTAAAAAATAAAATAAAATGTGTATTGTTCACCCGACTCAGATCCACACGTTTGTCATCCTAAATATAAGTAAATTCGTATTAGTTTTTTTGCATGTTAGCAGATAAAATCATTATGTAAATCTATGATTTTTTCAGAAATTTTAAACCTCAAATATAGATTTTTAAACTTTTCGAAAAATGAAGATCGCCCGGCCTCCAAAAGCCAGACTCGTCTCTCTTGCTAGGATAAGTGAATCATGCACACATGTCATTTGCTAGGGCAGGTGACATCGGCCTCGTATTCTTTCGAAAGTACGTTGCATTTATTGGCAAATATACCGACCCCGTACGTGTACATTAATTCTACTGCCCCTTTTCGATATGCATGCACGAATGCATTGTAAGATTAGGGTACTCCTACGGATCTTTTTTTTAGTGGTACTCCTACGGATCGATCACACTGAAGATTCACCAAAAAGATCTTTCACCTTAATATCTCATACTACATAAAGCTCTTTTCATATGTACTTGTACTGTACGTGCGAATACGATATTACGATGTCGTTAGGGGTTGTATGGCCGTACAGCGGTAAAGACGCGCGTACTACATCGGCGAAGGAGACAGCACAGCTGCAAGCCAATTGGAGTACTGCTTATCTTTTTTCTTCCAAACGTTTTTTTTTTCCCTGAAACAAACACGAGAGCATGGATGGACTTGTGATCAAACGGTCCAAAATCAAAATTAATCAAGAAAGCTTACAAATGTGCTCCCAAGTTGGGTTTGGCTACTCGTTTTTTATGGCAAACAGAGTCTGGCTTCTCTACTCCAGTATTAATCTAGGCAGCCAGGGATCAACTATTCAATACATTGATTTGAGGGTTTGGTTATCTCTTTGTCTTCTTCTTGCTGCAAGCACATTTAGTTAATTTGCTAGACAAAACCAAAAGAATCTAGTTTTTCCAATAAAACAAATATGTTAATTGCCTCTGCAACAACATGGCATCAAGAACTAGTCGACACATCAAGAATGTAAGGAACCAAATTAAGAAAGAAAGAAACATAAAATAACATGGCCCACCAAAATCCATCAGCGACTACAGAAAGGAAAGTTTGCATGATTTTCACCCTGCACAACTCCGAGCAATCTCTAAACGGTGCTTTCAACAAGAAAACGACTAAATCCGTCATTATCAGGTACAACCAATAAAAGCGTGACAAAATGCTTCACCCCAAAACCGAGACTTCGTATTTTAGGAGAAACATAAAAACGAAATCATCTTGTCCATCGATCGAACCATACATACTGAACCTACAAAACTAGTGATGTAGAGCCAAGGACGGAGACAAGGGGGACGAGCAGGGGCTACACCCCCCATGGTCAAGCTTTTCCTTGCAATATTAGCTACTTTGACTGCTTGATTAGTGTAATTTAACTTGATTAGCCCCCTCATCAAGATCACACACACTATTAAGCTAATCTTGCCCCCATTGATCTCAGATCATGGCTCCTTCCCTGTGTAGAGCGCAGTGAGAAACGCAATGCCTCTTTCCCTATCTTCTTTAATCAATAATCTCTTATATATCATAGAGTTGTTTTAGCATCGTAGGATAAAGTAGTTTACATAGAACAAGATGCTAGCTGCGCCTATACATCTGGACTTTTTCAGAACAGAAGGTCGTTAACAGAGGAGCACCATATCTTATTTAATCAATTGTCGTAGAGTTGTTTTAGCATTCTATGATAAACTAGTTTACATAGCACAAGATGTGGCGCCGATATATATTTGGACTTTTTCAGAACAGAAGGTCGTCGACAGAGGAGCGGTTCGGCCGACTCTCCAACAGTTCCATAGTCGAACTTAAATTTGTCTGGTTGCTATGTTGTGCCGGTACAGACCAAAACGTGTTCCAACGAGTTCACGGACAGACGGTTGCGCCCCAAAAAGCCCATCACGCGTAGTACAAGCAGCCACCAAACTTCGTCACTTTCCTCTCACCGGCAACGCATGTGACAGACTATGAGCTAAGATGCCCCGACGGTTTGGCCTTCCTGGGTCCCTCAGGCCGGCCGCCGGCCGCCCGGAGCAGTGGCGGATCTAGAACAAAACTGGTGGGGGTGCCAAGGTTAAAAACTTCTCTATTATGCTTAGCATTTAGTAACAATTAGTCTAAATACTAACAGCATTTAGCAAAAACTAGTCCAAAAATTAGTATCTAAATAAATTTCTACATTTTTTAGGGGTGCCATGGCACCCCCACTGGATACGCCCTGGCCCGGAGGAGCTTTTCTAGGCGGTTTCCAGCATGGCCTAGCTAACCTCCCTTTAACAACTAAAGCCCCATCATCTCGTCAACTCGAGCCCTGTAATTCCGTAAAGACAAAGCACTATGATGCTGCTCGATCTCATGGAGAATGTTGGAGGAGAGGCAGGGGTAGGCAATCATTTCCACCAGAGGGTTTTTGTCCCTCGAAAGTATCTATCATCAACTATGTAGTGAATGAAGCGCTGAAAAACAATCATCCCTCTCTTCATTCTCCCTTTGACAGAACGACAGATCGATCATGGCGATCATAGTTTGGAGTGCCTTTGAGAGGAACGCGTGATAGAGCGCATTATGTTGGGAAACACTTGATGAATGTATCGGCGCCCTCTGTAGTCTGTACCGAACGCTCAGGCCTACTTACATGCACTCCATCATCCACTGGAACTGCATGTCGGTAGTTTCAACCTTCAGCAAAAAAAAAAAAAAAACTCTCTTTTCTTGTGCAAAAAAAATACTTCTTCACGCCAAGTTTACTACGGTTTTGGGCTGTTGGGCCTTGAATCGCAATAGGGCCCGCCGTTGCGTCAAATACGGATCCTTCTGGCTCGGAATTGCGTGGAAATCGTCCGCCTACCGCTTCCTCGAACGACGAGCGTTCCTCTCGCTCGACCTTCACCGCAAGGAACCCGGCGGCGGCGGCGGCGGCACCGGTGAGCTCCTCCCACGCTCCCCCCTCCCCTCCATATTCCCCCTCTCCCTCCCTGGTCTCCTCCTCTATGTGCTCCTCCCTCCTCCGTCCGTCCCCTCAGTCGACCGCGACCTGCCCAAGCCCTAGATGGACCGGGCGGGATGGGGACGACGAGCGGCAGCGGCATGGTGGAAGAGGAATCCCACCAAGGGAACGAGTTTATGCCGTCCGTGCGAGCCGGCGGCGCAGTACGTCTTCTCCGACATGCCCGGCCGAGCCCCGCTGCTGCTGCTCTCCGTTCACCCTGGGCTGTGTTCTGACAGATTAATTATGTGCTTCGTTTATCTTTGCATCAGTGCCATATATCGCTAATTCATGACAGTATTTAACTCTCTGCTTCTCACTTGAACTTCACTGTATGTGTATCTGACATGTTCTAGTTCGTGATATATGAATGGATACATGATAATCTGTGAATTGGTGGAAAATAGATTAAAACTTGAATTTTTCTTCGTCAATTTGCACAGTGTTTTGTTCCCACATTTTTCTCATAATCTGGCACATGTTATTGCCGTTTTCAGAATATTTTCATGTCTTTACATGTCTGCAAAGTGGAAAACATTCAAATATAGGACAAATACGATTTCGTACATGGATAATGGTCCAACCTTTCGAAAAATTACAATACTACAGTTTACACATGCAAACACGAATTTGAATTGTATGACTCCAAGAACCAATTCCTTACACATCTAAACACAATCCTTGGTATTGAAGGCCATATTCATTTCCCCTCGGTTTTGGTATTCAGACACAATTCAGTACCAAGGCCTCAATATCTACATCCAAACAAAGCCCTGTCGTAGCCTCCACAAGAGGGGCGCAGAGCTAGAAGTGGAAAAACCCGGCGATGGAGTATGTGAACCCTCTCACCGGCTTTCGTGTCGACGGGCGTCGCCCCAACGAGGTGAGGTCTTTTCTCCCCTCTCTATTTTGCCTCACCGGCTCACGCTTGACTGCCTCTGATTCTGTTCGGTGTGCCTCGCAGATGCGGCAGCTCAAGGGCGAGGTCGGCGTCGTCTCCAGGGCTGACGGGTGAGTAAAAGCCTGTCGATTAGGGTTTCTGTTCTATTCAATTTTTATCTGAATGTGTTGGGGGTGTTCTTCCCTCGCACAGGTCGGCGCTGTTCGAGATGGGCAACACCAGGGTCATCGCCGCCGTCTACGGCCCTCGAGAGGTAGGCCATGTGCCTCATCTTGTTTGCACATATGGTTCGTGCATGCTACTTGTTCGGCAAGACGTCTACAAGGGATCTAGGGCTAGGTGTGTAGGCAATTCTAGGAAATAGGTGATCTAGAGGATTTGCTTGAAGTGCACATGACATGTATGATAGAATGTCTTATGTCTATGTTGGTCCTTACTTGGTTTTGTAGTTAACTTCCATAGTTAGGATTATTTGGGGGATTTTATTTTTGAAATGCATACAGCGTGTTTGCTGGAATGGCTCACGAAGGATTTAGTGTGAAGTTTGTAGTCAAATTTTGGAGTTATGCTTATTTGGGCAATTTTTTCAAATTTCCATATGTAATGGCATAATAGTTAATCATGCTAGAGTTGATACAGAAGAATGGTTTCCTTGATTCCTTCTTAATGCACGCAACATGATCTAGGAGACTAGGACACCTGTAGTACCGACTGTGCCAGTAGAACATGGGGTGTTATTCCACGGTGTTCTTTTGCTGATAGCTCACGGATCCCAGGGCGTCTCTGCATTGTGTACCTCTATTGTGCTTTGCCTCCTTAGTTAAATTTTGTTTCATATCAAGGATTGATTAATATCAACTCAAAACTATTTTTTACCTGTGATTGTTTTACTCCTGCAGATCCAGAACAGAAGTCAGCAAGTAAACACCAAAGAGGCTTTGGTTAGGTTTCGTTAGTCCAAGTGAATTAAGTATTAAAGGTTCTCTTGTTTGGATACACTAGTTGGTATGTACGTGCACGCACGTTTTCATAATTATAGGGGCAATTTATAAGTAGAAAATATTGCACACGTGCAATTCACACGTTGACTGATGCATAAACCAAAAAAGTCAGATTTTAATAAATATTGGTGTACACAAATAATTCTTAAGTCAAAAAATAATCCATTATTTGCACAATAGGTGTTGCCTCAGTTCTTACGATAACCAATTCTTTTAAATGAATTTATTCATAATGTAAGTTCTTACTATTTATAATGGTAAAAAAAGTTGATGAAATTATTTTTAGAGTCGCTCGTTGGCCTAAATGAAAATTGATTGATAAATACCAGCGGTACTACATAGTTTGCAAATATCCATGATGCCTAAATCAGTTTTGACCACAGCTGACCACCACGATGGATCAAGCCTACACTGCATTGCCAACTCAGGAAACCACACCAAAAATAGTCCCGAGGAAGAAATCTACACTACGAAGTAAATATAGGAGTATATCATTCAAAAGTACAGTAGTAATCTAAACTCTAAAGTGAATAAATCGTAGTGTATACCAAGACTCATCCGACTGGTTCCGCCTCTGAACCAAACCTGCATGTTGGTTACTTTGCATATGGAGACATCGGGTGTACAGGTCTACAGGAGGAGCGCGCCGTTATGCTCCGTGGCCGCCGCCGGCCCAGACCTCCGCTGCGCCGCCGCCGTCCCGGACGTCCTCGTCGCCGCCGATGTGCCCTGCGGCCGCCTCCGGCCCAGGCCTCCTAGTCGCCCCCGCGGCCGCGCCGCCGGACCGGCTTCCCGAATTTTTGGTATGGAAGGGGATTCTCTGGCGGAAGGGGATTGGGGGTCAAGGCGATTGAGGAAATCGTGATCCGCGCAGCACGTACCTGGTTCCCGGAAGAGGAAGCCATCACAACTGCCAACAACGACGGTACCATCGGGGCGTCAGGGCGCAGTCGCACGCGAGGAGCTCGGCGCCAGAGGCAACGGCGACGGCAGCCGCAGACGCGACCTCGGCGGTGACACCCCAAAGCATCGCCGATCCAATCCTACTCCTACTCTGGCGGCAGGCTGGTCGGCGGGTGACTGGTAGGGACGCGTGAAGCTGGCGGCTGTTTGGCAGGCCGGAAACGTAGCGACGGCCAACGGCTAGCCGCGTATTTTATCGACGGCGACGGCGACGCGGTGGCTGGTTCGATGATGGAGAGTTGGAGACTGCGACATGAAGCATGCAGGCGAATCCGTCGCCGCCGCAGTTGTATGCATGGCCATCCAGGCATCAAGGCAAGGACGTGACGATGGCCGCTGTGCGAACCGTCCAGTCCGCCGCTGCTCGTGGAGTCCCACATGTCCGCCGTCTACGTGCTGGGGACCGAAGATGCTGCCTAGGAGTGGTGCGGCTCCAGCGCGTAGACCTCGATCACGGCGGCGAGAGCTTCGTGTCTCTTTCTTAATAGATGCATATTACGGCCAAAACAGCTCTAATCATGACTCTAGATTTCTTTCCTCTTCGAAATCTAGCGAAGCGGTGACCTCTTCCCGTATGTGACCCTCAATCCATGTCTAGTACGAAGCTCCTCCACGTCGGTCTTTTTATACGTACACATGAATCTTTTAGCGGTGGCAAAATTCCGTAATTATCACCAAACGAAAATATGTGTTGAGTTGTCAAAGATTGCAGCAATCTGAACCGTTGGTCAAATATTGAAGAGTTCAGATTTAATGTATCAACACAAGTTTGCTCTTTTAATATAGTATAGATTGCTGAGAAATGTGTCTGCAGGTGCGTTGTGAATATCGAATGGCAGAATTCAGCACTGGGGATCGAAGGAGAAAGCCAAAAGGTGACAGGTATGTTCCAGCTTGAAGAGGAAGTTTTGATTAAAATGACTCAACATTAACAATATTGGGTTCATTTATTATTAGGGCACACTTTTGACACAAAAGATTTTCTATAGTTATCACTTCCTTCTTTTACTACGTGCTAAGTTTTTTCATACATTCAATATCACTGCCGCTGTCTGGATTGCGGTGCAGCAGTATTTCCAAGTTATGTCTGATTTGTTCTTAAAGAGGAAAAGGCCCTCACAACAAAGGGTGGGTGTTGGCTTAAAAACTTTTAGCGAAGGTAGAAGTTGGAGTTTCCTCGTGAAATAAAGCGATAGTGCTAATTTGTAGCCTAGCTGATTCATACCAGACTTAGTGGGCTGAACACACAGTGTGCAAAGTGAATTCACATTGCATCAATTATAGTGTACATTGTATTCCATTTCTCGTATAATTATATCTACTCTCATGTTTACAGGCGATCGATAGAAATTTCACTTATTATTCGACAAACAATGGAGGCAAGCATATTGACACATTTAATGCCACACTCACAGGTGAGTTCTGTGTAATCACTTGTGCTTCAAGAATCCTCTATTCTAAATGAAACATGCCACTCACATGTTCTGTAATACTGTGTGTTTACTTACAGATTGATATTTTTGTCCAAGTTCTTCAAGCTGATGGTGGTAAGTTGTCTAACTTTCAGATAATCCTCTAATCTACATGCACTTCTATAGTTAATCTGTCATTAATAGTGGAACCGACTTTTGTCCCTGCCTAACCAAAGCCACAAAAGGCTACTCTCCTCTGTCCTGAGGCTGAGTAAACCACTAAATTTACATTTATGTACTAAATGACTGGCAGGCACTCTTTCAGAATACCTACCTATTCTGATATGCACATCCCTTCTTTACATTGCCTAGTCTTGCTACAGTATATTATTATTTTGCCTATATAGGTATTGTTATAGCATTAGTGGAACTTAAATGATCCGGGTTCTATCTTGAGCATGATTCTCTATAACAGGAACAAGGTCAGCATGCATCAATGCTGCAACACTAGCACTTGCAGATGCTGGGATTCCAATGAGAGACATAGTTACGTCTTGCAGTGCTGGATATCTGTGTTCTACTCCTTTGCTCGGTATGGCATCAAACGTCTGTTCTCACATCCATGACTAGCTAAGAATCATCTGGTATAAAGACACCTCAATCATTCTAATATGCTATTTCAGATCTGAATTATGTAGAAGACAGTGCTGGAGGTCCAGATGTCACCATTGGCATTCTTGCAAAGATGAACAAAGTGACTCTTCTGCAGGTTACGAAACGATCATGATTTCTGATCCGTCCAAACTTCAGACTTCCTCCAGCCCACTTTCCATCTGGATGCAGAGCAGCACGAGCACATTTGTGGATACACATTTCGATTTCATGTGATGCATCTGTTATGTGCTTTGTTTCCTGCACAACGTTTTTTTCGTATGACTTCTATTTATTCGCCCAAAGCAAGGCTAATGCTTAGATAGTAACTTTCAGTGGATGCAAAATTACCCATGGACACATTTGAAACTGTAATGGAACTTGCGACCGAAGGGTGCAAGGCGATCGCAACCTACATTCGAGAGGTGAAGAATTGTTTGTTGCTGTTTAGTTCTGTTATACTTGTCTGCCATTGCTTAATTTCGTTTTTCTTTTACAGGTGCTTTTGGAGAACACGAAGCAGCTGGAGTGTCAGCGTGGTTAGTTAGACGTAGGCCGGAGTGCCATGTGATGACCGTTAGTTTATGTTTTACCGTCTGAGGCCTGTTCGGCTTTGCGTAATGTGTGATGATTTATCTTCTTAGATTGGTAGGTCGTCACAACAGTCAATTCATCATGTGAATGTGTACTGCTTGTGGATGAACAACTCTTGTGCTAGCACAAATGCATGCGGTACATTTCTTTGTTGAACAGATTATGTGAAACTTTCAACTGTATTGAAGCAGTCTACTAGGAATTTCTTACTACAATGACGTAATTTGAGGTTTAAATTTCGAAAATACTGTAATGGGACGAACCCCTTGGTTTGCAGTTTCAGCCATCTAAATGTACTTCTGCATTTTTTTTTTCCAGTAGGATGCAAATTCATTTGAATGTATTTCATCCACCCTCTTTTCTGGTCTCTTACTTGGAGCCAATTCACATCATTAGCTGACATTTGAAAAAATGTACGCACAAGTGTAAATTTCATACACACGCTTTATAAATTTCAAACTTTTTTTTTTAACATATGGATGCTCACGTATTGTCAGTGGGTTCGGGCAAGGAGGTGGTCAGAAGCGATATGTCGTGGTTGCACCAGAAATAAACTTATGATTTTTTTTTTCGCTTAGACCCTGTAACGCTGCTCCTGCTCTAACGTAGAAACATGTAAAAAAACGTAGCTAAAAAAGAGAGATGAAATCCGAGGCCGAGCAAGACTAGGATTCCGCATCTTGCCGTATAAAGGCATGCAGGGGCGATCTGATCAGGATAGCCAGCACTCGTAATAACCTGCCAAGGTCCGCCGCCGACCTAGCCAAATCCGTGAGAAGTATGCCGCCTTATTCGGGGGCCAATTTGTGCGATCTACAACGGGCTCTTGATGACCTCAACGGCGGCGGCGATGAGGAGGACCCCAACGGCGGTGGCGATGACGATGACCACAACAACTCTGATGACCATGACGACGACGGTGACAACGACGACGACGAAGACGATGTTGATGAAGAGTGGCGGCAGTGGCCTCCACCGAGCATGAGAATTTGCTACAATGGAGACAGCAGTAACATAAGGTTAGCTTACGGCTTCTCCCGTAACCTGGTGGAGCTGTTGTCCGTGCGTCCCCGCTTCCCCTTCGCAGGCTCCTTCGTTGCCTACAACGACGGTTCGGGCTACTACTGCTGCTCCCCCAAAGGACAGCTTCATTGTAACGTGGATTCGCAGGGTAATCTGATACTCCGGACACAAGGCGGGGCCATGGAGGACGGCTTCCGAATCAGAATCGAGATCCCGGAGGACGATGGCAAAATCGAAGCTGGAAACCTCAGCTACACGGTGGACGAGTACGCGTGCAACTGGCTCATAACCCGCACCATCTATACAAGAGTTATTTGCACCGGTGGTCACACAACTCGTCGTCGATGTGCACTTAAGTCACACATCTGGATAACTGAATTTTTTGGTCACACAACTCGTCATCTGGTGCACTTAAGTCACTGACCCCACCTGTCAGTCCGTTTTCCGTTGAAGTTGATGCTGACTGGACACGTAATCTTGCAAAAAAAACCCTGTATTTTTGTACATTTGCAAAAAAAACCCTGTATTGACAGGTGGGGTCAGTGACTTAAGTGCACCAGATGACGAGTTGTGTGACCAAAAAATTCAGTTATCCAGATGTGTGACTTAAGTGCACATCGACGACGAGTTGTGTGACCGCTGGTGCTATTAACTCATCTATACAAAGCACGGCCGCGAAATAGACGTGACTTTCGTGCCGCTCTACCGTGCTATACAGGCGAACGTGTTCGTCGACCTTGATCTCAAAGCCGGCAGTGGCGCCACCTACTATGTCTATGGCGAAATCACTGCACACCATCAACTCTACCACGACAAGCATGTCTTGCTCTTTTTCTGTGGAGAGGAGGACAAAGCAGAGGTTACTGATGGCGAACTTCCGCTGTTGCGGGATTGGGCAGCTGTTCCGGTATACTTAGACCCGCTCCTGACGATTAAGTTAAGCCTTCAGGTTCAAACTAATGCTGAGCATGGCCCTGACGGCCGTACCATATCCTTCCAAGGTGAACTTACCTTCGACCGTGACCAGCATAAGAAAGCAATCGGCAATGCTGACGACGGTGAAGTCAAAGTGGCGATTACCCACCGGTAATTGTGCTCTAGAGCCTAGAGGGAAACGATGTGTTTTAAATTAACGTTGTGGGTCAGTTGGTGGATACTGGATGTATTAGATTTATGTTATGTCACCGTTCATGTTATGACTAGCTCGAAGTTGTATGTTGTTTTGGTATTTAAAATTTCGGATCTTATATGTACCGGGGCTATGCTTGCCCCATTTCCATTGTAATGGTTAAAGAATATTTAGTTCCTGTGCAAATCAAAGGGTTCGAGAAGAAGGAGCATGGTGAGTGCACCACCTGATGTGCTCCACTATCGACCTCGAGAGCCATGAGACCAAACTCAAAAAGGTAAACCAGGGGAGGAGACAGGAAAATTATATGAAGAGGACTGACTAAAAATTTACCCCTTTACAATTGACTATTAGTATGCAAAATTTGAAGAGATCCCCCCTCACTGATCTTAACTCGAGGAACCGTTGATTTTTTTTCAGCTTCTTCTTCTTCTTCTTCTTCTTCTGGGTACTCCCATACGACCGAGGGAGTAACAACTGTGACACTTCAGTTTCTTAAGCGCAATGTACTACTTTTACTTGGTCCAAATTATAATGTACTTAAAACATTAGTAAGTCGTGCTTTGCTACATAACAAAATAAGGAGAGAGAGTGAAGTGATACCTCGAGCAACGTAGTTGATCGAGAAAGTAGTGAGTAGGTGTCTGTATGTTAGCTTATAGTAAAGGTCGTCGTACACTTTGTGAGAGTTGACATGTTAATATTTTTAATAGGTTCGGTAGCTCGTTGTAGCACAACTTAGTCTTGTGTTAACAGTGCGTCGAGGGAATAGGCTCAACTAATGAGACATTGGTCAAGGTGAATTTCGAAATGTCGCCTCAAGCTCCCACTTCCCTGACGTCGATCTGAGTCATCGTGAACTCATGTGACTCGATACTAGAGAGCTCCCCGAATTGATCTTGGTGCCTCTTTGCCTCCCTCCTGTTGAGTTGTATTGAACAGAGAGTGTGTAGGTATGCCCTATGGAGCTATTTTTAGGCTTGGGGCTTGGAAATGGCTGAGGAAACTCTTCTAGGTTGGTAGGTGGGAGGATAGTTATGGTCATTTGTAGTCCACTAGTCTATGGTGTACTAGGATGAGGCGTGGTGCATATTCCATGATGTACTTAGCCCCATCATATTGAGATTCTTCACTTGGGCCTTCATTTTTGAATTCCTCTTTCTGCCTCTACATTCTTTAAATTGTTGACCATGACATGAGGCATGAAATTTTGTTAACTTGCCTTAAATATGATGCTTGTGCCATGTGAGACTAGGTAGGACCCCGTGGAAGGAAGTAGTCATTCCACAATAGGGTCCCCTTAAGCCGTAATCACAAACGTCACTATTGTAGCTTTGGGTCGGACTTGATTGTCTTGATGTTTGTTATCTAGCTCCTAGAGGTCTTGACATTTGTGTATGTTCTTGTAGCTTTTCATCTTGGGTTAATTACTCTTCTCCTGCATGGATGCTAGAAGAGGCCGGAGTCGGTTTACTGGAAAGGTCGAATAAAATTTATTCCCCTGGAACTGGAAGGGTGAATGAACGACTGGAAATTAATCTAGAGTTAAGAGGGCGGGTCGGAAGGACTCGCAAACTCATCTTTAACTCTTTAGTTATATCCCTAGTTCAATCACACATTTCTGCTAACAATGAACAAACTCGATTGAAGCAAGACAAAAGAGTTCCCTAGGATCCCAATTTTTCTCAAGTCATATGAATTTTACCTTTTCTGATAAGCTCCCCAATTTTTCCGGATTTCCTGTCATTTTTCTTTATTTTTTGGGTATTTTCTTGCCTCCTTCTGAATATCTCAAAAAATATAGGTAATCCCAAACACTGAGGGTCCTTTCTATTAAATCGATATGGTTCCCGAGCTTCCTTTAGATCTTTCCAGAAGCATGGGTCTTTTTTGCAAACCTATCATGATTTGAGAGTCTTGTCTTGAATTTTTTAGTGGCTCATGTTTTAGTCGAGGTCGTGCGTAAAAAAGAAGAGAAAAAAAGACCGGGTGGGTGTTCTTGTGCCGAAAGTGGCCTCTTTGCCATTGCTGCCGCCGAAAATGGCCTAACACAGTCTGTATCGATTCCTTTTTGTTCAGACTTGCGAAGGCCAGATCACGCGTTGTGTGCCGATAGAACTAAATCATTTATCATCTTGCTTTATACAGGTCGCAGGAAGGTATTTAGGATTAGTCCACTTCTTTTCTGACCAGATTCCTTTCGACATATGTCGGGT
Organism: Poa pratensis; assembly: GCA_947311845.1. Lineage (NCBI taxonomy): Eukaryota > Viridiplantae > Streptophyta > Magnoliopsida > Poales > Poaceae > Poa > Poa pratensis. The sequence continues at coordinate 15,665,122 of CAMZMU010000050.1, read as the reverse complement.
GCTATCGGTGTTCACGCACCGCTGAAGGACAATAACTTTTTGAGTTCGGGCAAATTCTAAGGAATAAAAAAACTAATGCAAAAATCAAAGTAGTCCAGACATTATATATGATCTTAAACACAATCACTTAGTACAACACAAATAGAAAAGTGTTTAAAATAGAAGTAGGACCTAGAACATGTAGACAATAAAACTTTAATGTCGTTTACAAGTCTTACTCAAGGGCAAATCTTTATACCCACCTCCACCTTTGCACTTGTTTGTCAGTAGCCATTAAATTTATGGTCCCTCCTTCCACTTATTGCTCTTGATGCACCATAACTATTGCACTTTCATGGGTGCTTGGTCTAGAGATATTGCCCCTAGAAAGTGGCACAAAACTTTTGAAATATGCAATTTGATAATATTTAAATCCATGAGTTTTTTTTCCAATCAATTTGCCTACCTCACAATTTAAAAAATCAAACATTCAACCCTCCCCCCCCCCCCCCCCCCCCCCCCCCCCCCCCCCCCCCCCCCCCCCCCCCCCCCCCCCCCCCCCCCACACACACACACACACACCACCACCACCAATAATTTAAAACATGTACCTCCTCCTTTTGCAGCCTCATGTCCTTTCCCTTTCCTATCAATCTTCTCCCTTGAAGCATGATGAGTGGATTTTGTAGAATGTTTTAGAGCTTACTTGTTGCATACAATAACTCATATCAAGATTAATCTATCAATTTTCAAGTACATTATGTATGATTACTAGATTCCACTCATTTCAACAAGAGCATTGCATAGCCGTTAGTTTCTATTAGGTTTTTATTACTTTTCCTTGGTTATCTAGTGTTATAGGTGAGGTGGAATTATTGTAGATTTGGGATGATGAATATAAAGGTGTATTTTGAAGGCAAAATGGGTTTATGTTAAGACTACAGGAAGAGAGGACCAATTCAAATAAACATGCCACCAGAAGATCTTATAGAAGGTTGAACCACCTACGGTCCTGGCTCGCTCAGTCCTACCCAGGTGTCTAACCGAAAACATTTGTATCAGACACCGGGGCAAATTCTTAACAAAAGCTTCAATAATTCGTGGTACGAGCGCACATATTCGCCGACAACCAAGGACTCCCCCATCTCTTTCGCATTATTTTTCTTACCACGTGAACGTCTTCACCGAGCCTTAGGTCACCATCAAACCTTCTCCAGCGACTCTCTAGTGAGTTTCTTTTGTGCTCCTCCATCTCTCACTCTCCTTTGGCGGCTTCCGGCGAGTACCAGTTCACAACTAATGAGTGGGCCCTCGAGACCCACCCATCAGGTTTATAACTAGGCACACGTACCGCTTCGTTAGCCAACGTGTGAAGTACACTCTTCCAATACGTTTTGGAAATGGCCTAGCTTTTCCTTAACTTATATTTTAACGTTGCCACCCTCATGCTAGTTTGTAAGTGGATACGTACTCTGAAAGTACGCCTTCGATGTCACCCCCCCCCCCCCCCCCCCCCCTTTATTAAGAAACTTTTTCTAAAATACATAAGGAATAAAACATCTATATGTTGCTCATTTCTTATCCGGATGAGTTGATTCTTGTTTCCTAAATTCATCGAAGATAGCAGTTAGTGATGTTGGAGAAGAGCCATGAAAAGGCGCTATCCCGAGCTAGGTTGGAGAAAACTCGATCAATACATGAAAGGGTTTTTTTTTGTCGATTCTTGGACCAAGTTAGAGATGTATATATTATTTTTTGATTTGTCAAGTATTACATTATTTTCATGATTCTTTAGTACCTGAACTATGAATAGCTTTCATTTGAAAAATAAAAAACTACGTATAGCTTCGCTTAACATCTAAAATATGGTACCACTAGACATTTTCTCGTGCTTACCATTTTGTGCTGAGTCAGCACCTCCGACAAGTACCCGTACCGAACAATCAAGAGAAGAAACAATTTCCTATTCGAGCTTGTGCAGCTATCTTATCTGACGGGCGGACAACAGCGGTGCCGTTTACTAAATCCTCTGCACGAATTGACACCATTTTATGTGCAATCAGAATGGTCAATCCGGTGAACTAATCTCGCCTCTTCTCGCAGGTTAGCTCACGAGCTGGATCATCGGTCGACTCGTGGCAAATGCGCACGTGTGACATTTTCTGCAGGGTACGCTACAGATTGTGCCAGGCTGCAATTAACCCTCGTCAGGTTCAGAGAATGCACTTTCAGCGTGTGCTACTAATAGTTTACTTTTTCAGGCTTATCCAAAACCATACATGGAGGATGTTTCCTTCGGATTGTATTTTGGTTTACCGTAACACGCAATGTACTCTCGTCGTGCAGTAGCAATACTCTGTACCTTGGCATAGGGGGTGGTAACAGTATCATGTTCAGATGAAAAATACTAGTGATGATGTATTTGCAGCATCTGTGAAGACATTTCCCTTTCTCTTGTAGAGGTATATGGTTCACAAATTAATACGCAGAGCTCTTACAAGAATATGTTTAACTTGTTATTGTTTATCGTAAAATTGTTCAACTTGTAATTTCCCTGACTAAACTTGCTGGACATCGATGGTACACTCTGATTGGGTATTACGTTATGGCTGGCTGCTATCCTCCCACTTGAAATTGTGACGATATTAAGAAGGCTGGCTGCTCAACGGGAGCCGGTGACCTTGCAGAACGCCTCTCCGGGAGTTCTGCTTACGTGTTTGACATCGCTTTTTGTTCAGGTGTATCTATCACAGACAGACACAAATCGCTACCCGCTACACATGTGATCTCTGGAGTTTAATTTGACTTACGCGACACAATCAATGCCCAGTTGGATCTTCCTGCGGGTTCACTCTCGCTCTGCTAGATTTCCATCCCTGAAAAGGACTGACATGACTATCTCCTCGATCGGATTATCGGAAGAGTGGACAAACCAAACTACTGTACTTATCTATTTATCTCGTCATGCATCCCAAGTCCGGAAAGCAGCAGCTGACAATTATTCAGTTAGAAACTTCGAAGAGTAGACCTTTTTTCAAGTCTATTTTCCAGCCGTTTGCCACTGTACGGTGTCCCTGCTGCATCTCCTGAATCAGGTTTAGCACAGAGAAGTGAAAAGGACACGCCGCTGTTCAGTGCAGCAGGTCTAGCGGATTTCTACGGAGAAAACTACGGGTCTCGTTGTCAACTGCTGAGCTCCCGACGGCGACAACAGTGCCTCGCTGCTGCCCCATTTCCTTACCGTCTCCTCCTGTCCTCCACCGGAGTTTTACCAAAACGGGCATGAAAAGGCGTACGGTCGCGTGGATACTCTTTCAACGACGACATCGCTGTCCATCGACGCCTAATGAGTAGCAACTTGTGCCATCTTAACCCAATCTATCCTTTACGCAGTCGGCGGTTCCCGGACGTAAAATGTGCTTGACACGGTCTCCGGAGTCAGAGAAAAGCAGTAAGAAAGTTTTCGCATCAGATCGATCGGTTTGCTTAGCTAACTCCACGCAAACCAAGCTCTGATCGTCATATCACTCGGTTATTACTTATTACTGTTTGATCGAGATCTTTTCCTTACGAGTTGAGTATTATTTTACCTCCAAAACGTTCGTACTTAGTACTAGTAGAATAGTTTATTTTTGGATTAACTGATGGAGCAGACTATTCCAAAGAAGAATTTGCGACAGTGCCCAGCGTTGCGTCAGGCTCTCTGGTGGCATACATGCTCGGAGAGGTCCATGGCTAGATCTCCCTATTAATACCGGCCCCGTCGACCGTCGTGCCCTTCTCCGTACTGTCTTTTCGCGGATCGATCTTGCTCAGCTCAGGCGTGGAGGAGGCGAAATGAGCAGCGCGATGAGCATGGTGGAGGCGAGGCTGCCGCCGGGGTTCCGGTTCCACCCGAGGGACCAGGAGCTCGTGCTGGACTACCTCTGCCGCAAGCTCTCCGGCAGGGGCGCAGGTGGCGGCGTGGACATGGTAGACGTCGACCTCAACAAGTGCGAGCCGTGGGAACTTCCAGGTACGATCTGTATCTTCTCATCTCTCGCACCATGAAGATCAAATTGGATGAAGCAAAAAAAAAATCTGAAAAAAACATATACCATGAAGATCAAATAGAATGAAGCCAAAAAAATTAATGGCTTCGCCCGGGTTCGAACCGGAGACCTTCAGTGTGTTAGACTGACGTGATAACCAACTACACCACGAAACCTTGTTGCTTCGGTTAAACTTTTACGTTATATATATACGCAAACGATCTGAAGAACATCAAATTACTCAAGCCGATGCATATCCGTGCAAGATTCAGTAGCGTTGATTCGAAAGTGATAACAATGGCTCATTATTTCATCCTCCTTAACTACCATCTCCTGTTGTTGTTCCTGCATGCGCTGGACGACGAACAGATGCGGCCTGCGTGGGCGGCAGGGAGTGGTACTTCTTCAGTCTGCACGACCGCAAGTACGCGTCGGGCCAGCGCACCAACCGCGCCACGCACTCCGGCTACTGGAAGGCCACCGGCAAGGACCGCGTCATCGCCGGCGCCGGCGGCGGCACGGTCGTCGGCATGCGCAAGACGCTCGTCTTCTACCGAGGGAGAGCGCCCAGGGGAACCAAGACCGAGTGGGTCATGCACGAATTCCGCGCCGAGGAGGGCAGCCCGGAGGTCCGTCACCGGCTCGCCGGCTCCGACCAGCCCCACGGCCTGTCACCGCTTCTCAGGGTATGCCATGCCGCTTCTTCTAACTTTTCATGCGTGCCACGAGTTCTGAGTATTGATGCGATCAACTGCTCAGATGAGTTGCAATGTTGCGCAGCCATTCTATCTCGGATACCATTTGTTGCGTGACTAGGATGGAGGTATTAGACCGTAATAGGCTTGTTTAGTCTTGGTTCGCTCTCGCTCGTGCAGAGAAAGGAAGCTTCGTCTTTGACAGCTAGAAACATTTTCTTCATATTCAGGCTGTAGGTGCTGCCTGCTCTCCTCATATGATAAATTACTTATGCCACTTGCCAATCATTCTAGGTGACCTAGTCTTATCGAAATGCAAACACATATCTCCAATGTTCCAAGCTTTTCGTTGAAGGCAACGTCCAAGGTTTTTTTTTCTCCTGGCTCCATCGCAATACATCAGCATCGTTAAACAACACAATACTGCGTGTACTAAGTTGCATTTTGGAAAATGATTTGACTGTCTCGTTATGGTTATTCTTTCTTCCAAATGTGACTTCCTTTTTTTTCGTCGGACGGAAAGTACAAGTTATAGAGAAAATGTCAATAGAATCCCAAGTTGCCAATTTCTTTTGTTATCGAGTCGCCAGTCAAGAACATGCATGTGACAATCATGGCTCCATTTCAAGGCCAAGAGGCAACAGGGCACCAGTTTGAGTGTCAGTCAAATTCAAAGTGCTAAAATGTTAATGTTGCAAAGTGCAGGAGGACTGGGTGCTGTGCAGGGTGTTCGACAAAAGCACGACCGCCGCAACAAGACCTGCATCCGTCTCCGACGAGTCGTCAGGTTCGCTGAGCAGCGACCTCGCCGTGGCGCCGGCGCTGCTGGCCCCTATCGATGCAATCGTTGCCTACGGACAGCAAGACTCCACCGGCCTCATACCGGCAGCGCACCATTGGCCCGCCGCGGCGCCATTGCCGATCAAGAGCTTCAGGGACCTGCTAGGCGACATGGTGCAAGGCAACGGCGGTGACCCTCAGCCGGACTGGAGCGTCGACTCCGGCTACACGTGTCAGGGTGGCATGCCCCAGACCTGGCACCCGTTCTGAACAGGTGGGCTCTCCCAGGGTAGGTAGCACGTGTAGTATACGTTGTGTTGTACACTCGGTCATCAAGAGCTTAATTAGTGAGCAATTGGTTCCCCTTCTAAACTATAGCAGTGTGATCGATCGTGTCAGTTTAGTGCTGGCACCCATTGTAGGAATGGACTGTTGTAGTGGCACTGAATATATTGTAATGTACATAATTCTGTTTTTCTAACGTTTACTAGTACGTCCATTCCGCTCCCTCCCCCTCCCCTGACCCCCTCGCGCCGCCACCCCAGGGCGGCGCCAGGGGGATTCCGATCCAGCCGCGCTCCTCCCCCTCCGATCTGCCGGCGAGCCTGCCGCCGGCCTTGGCCGCGGTGGTGGCGGCGCCCGACGCCAAAAACGGCCTAGGGCTGGAGGTTGTGGCGGCAACCCCGGGCGCGGCTAGGGCGCCCCGGGCAGTGCGCCGGGCACGGCGGCCAGGGCGGCTCCCTGGACGGACGACGGCGAGCGGTGGCCCCATGGGCGGCGGCGGTGGCCGTGGATCTTGGCATCTCGGCCAGATCCGTCCTGGCTCGGTTTTGGCCAGCCGGGGCGCGAGATGAGGCTGGTGGGAGGCGGACGGAGATCCTCCACCGGCGTTCCGTCGGCGGCGTCCGTCTTCACGGCGGCGGTGCTCGCGGATCCACTCAGCATCGAGTTTTGGGCGACGCGGCCTCCGGTGAAAACCGCGCCGACTACGGTCTTGGCGGACGATGGCGGCGTCTCTGACGTCGTTCCCTTCTTGAGGCATCGTCGTTGCAGGTCGCGTCACCAAGCTTGGGAGGTTCCAGGGGAAAACCTAGATCTGGGTCTCCCGGATCGGACGATGACGGCTCTTTCAGGGTCGTTCTCCCTCCTGAGGGCATCGTTTTGGAGCAGTGCTGGTTGGGACGGGCAAGAGGAGGAGTGGTGTTCCATCTACCGCAAGGCACACGGCGGGTCCCGGCAGCATGGAGCAGCGGGGTCTCGGCGGCGGGCGCGTGATGATGGACGCGCGCAGGAGGAGGCGCAGTCTGGTGCCATGGTGGCATCGACGGCAGGCCTGTCGAGTATCATACGGATCTTAACCCTGAAGAGTCCGATGGCGGTGGCTCGATGGTGGTGACGGCTTCTTCTTCAGGAGTCTGCTAGACCGGATGAACGCTCTCGTTTCGCCACAAGGGCGCCTCGGGGTATGCGACTGTTCCCGGTTCCTAGCTGGTGGGTGGAGTTCGCGTTTTCATGGCACAAGGCCCTGTTTACATGATTACACTCATTGTCGAGTTCGTAGGTGTTGCGTGGTGGCTTCGGGTTTTTTGATGTATGTTTCTTTGTCTGACCTTTGTTGAATAAATTAATAAAGAAGCCGTATGCATCTATTCGATGCAGAGGCTGGGACTCCCCTTTTCTAAAAAAAACTAGTACGTCCATTCCAATGAATAAGGCACACACTTTTTTCCAAGATTTGTGTTTAACCAAGAATTAATCCATGTATATAAGAACTATTTGATATAGAATTGGTATCATCAGAAAGTGTTTCCAATAAGAATTTAACAATATCAATTATATAATATATAATCTAGATACTACTGCTCAATTCTTCCGGTCAACCTTCGTCTCGAAATGTGTGTGCGCCTTATTCATATGAACGGAGGGAGTAGGAATAGGCGTTTGAACTACAATCCCCGAGAGAAGATCGGGAATCAATCCGCCATATAAGGCCTCCTAGTGGAGTTTGGGCCGAATGGATGGGGACAAATGGGCTACGGAGACATATTAGGCCAGCATTTGGGGGTGGGGAGGGGGAGGGGCAAATGGGCCAAATATCACTGTTTTTGGAGAAAAAGGGTTCAAATGCACCGTTTTTTGCAAAAAAATCTTATGGTGGGAGGGGGGGCAGCAGCCCCCTGACTTGTACATAGCTCTGCCTCTGCTCCTACCACGTGCCACGATATTTAGGTACCTTCATGTTTAAGGAGGTGTTCGGTCGGACTTACTTTTAACCTTCTAGGTTGAAGCAAACAGAATTTAAAAAAAAAATAGGTAGTACACTTACACCAATCTTGCTGATGGGCAGAGTGCAGCCCAGGAGGAGTAGGGGATACCACCGCGTGCGTGATCGGTGCCACCTTCCCCGTAGCTCCTCCACCGGCGTTGGCGCACTACCCATCTTCTTCCACTGAAGTGGGATAGGCTTGTTGGAAGGAAACTTGGATTTTGAAATAGAAGGAAAGTTGGATTCTGAGTGAGATGTTTCGAGCTTGGGCCAAATATTACTTCTTTTGGAGAAAATGGGCTAAAATGCACTGATTTTTTTATGGGATTAGGCGGGGGTACATAGCTCCGCCTCTGCTCGTACTAAGAGCCATGATATTTAGGTGCCGTCATGTTTAAGAGGGTTTAGTCAGACTTACTTTTAACCTTCTAGGTTGAGGCCGACAATCCAACCAAAGACATGTCTTATAAACATGCTTTTAGAAATCACAATGGCTTATTTCTACTGCCAAGGAAAAGCACCTACTCAGGTGATTTCGTGGCATATATCCCACGCCCTTCCTACCCTACCAGTTCACCGCAATTATGGAAAAACTGTCGTTGGGTACAATGTCGTTTCCCTCCCTAAATCTCCATCATCTCTCATCTTTTGTACTCTCTCCCAAACAAAAGTAGAAGCCATCAAAGATCATGGGCGTGAAGTTCCCAATTTTAAGTGGAATTTGTATTTGGTGAAACTACTTGATGACTATCCAACCAACCTTTTTTTTCCCCGTTCACTTCAATGCACGATATGTACACTCGTACATCTATCCAATGGATCTCGCAACTGGCGTCACACCGACTAGACCTAACCTTAGGATGCTTCCTTAAAGCTCTTACCCTCCAGTGGTGTAACATTGCAAGTGTTCAAGTGCATGCAGGCTCACCCTTCCCATCTTCTTTCTTCGACATGTATCTGAAGTCACTCCATCCTAGCAACGCCACCGTACGCATGCCCATTAGGAACTGCCAGTGGATCTAGGTTTTGGAACCTAGTTAAAAGTTGTAAGAGGATTCATCGAAGTTGCGTGCACATTGTGTTGGAAGATGGTTAAATGTTCCCAGCAATTTTAGTTGAAAGATGCACATTATTCTATTAATAGTTGATTCTTCTTTACAAATTAGTTATATAGTACAACTGGAAATGTATAAATTTTCTAACAGGGCATTGATTTCTCGTATATTAAACAGAGTGATGATTTCTCGTATATAAATCAATGTTGCAGGTCATGGACCGTGGAGGATGGATCTTTGTTGATGTTAGTTCAAAACAATTATGGGAGAACGCAAAACATGACTTGTAGAGGAGTTCATACTATGACGCTAGTTTAATATGGAGGATGGTTAATAAAATTTCAGTGGAATGAGATTTCGCACCAATTCCACGTCCCATCCCACCATACAAATCCCACTTATCTCACTAAAAAAACCACTAATCCTGAACGGACTAAATGGGACAAGCCCACTTAGGGCATCAACTGTGTATGTGATAAAACCTCTTTAAGATGTGACCCACTTACTACACCATAAGCCTATATAGACTCCAGCACAACGTATATCGCAAAAGAACACTAGATATCACATGTCAGGAAAAATATCAGAAAATAATACCATGAAAGTAACATTATTTTGTAAGAAATATTGATTTTTATTGCTTTGTGTACTGTAGTGTAACAATAACATATTTTATTTTTTCTGGGTAGGCTACAACCTACGGGGTCACAAGATTTTGAGCTTGTGGATTGCTTATAGATAGAAAAGTTGAATTGGAGCTCGTTCCCATAGAGCTCTTTTTTTATTTTTTGAAATCAACTTTTTTAAGTTTTAAAATATTATAAAGCTAAATTTGGATGTAACCAATATTGTATCCTACACCTGTGCAAAAATTTAAAACTAAATTCTTTATGTTTTAGGCAACACAAAAAAGACGAAATCGGACAAATTATGTCAAGCTTTGGAGGTATTGTTCACACACCTAGATTTACAAATTTATCTTTTTTGTGTAGCATATAATACACGCTATTTTGGATTGAGATTTTCACACAGATGTAGAAATCATCATTGGTTATATGTATATATTATTTTTGGATGTTTTGAAACTTCAATTTGGTGTCCCATACTTTGCTCACCTCTTGGGAGTTTTGGAATAAGTGAAACGCCCGTGTGTTCCGAAACAAGTTTGCGTCTCCGACAATTGTTTTTGAATCCATCAAGCGCGAGGCTTCCATGGGGGTTACGGCGGGTGCGAAACGGTTGAGTGAAATAATGCCGCGAAAGTAGTTATCTTTTGTAATCATCATTTACTTTATTGTAACACTCCTATCTTAATTAATAGAATGGGGCAAAGCTTTTGCCCCATTTTAAAAAAAAACTACTTCTGCTCGCTCCACCTACCAACCAAGCACATCTCTACCAACTGATCAGGCATGCACGCGGAAAAACCAGTCCAGGAATCAAGCTCACCTGCGGCACGAACTGCTGGCGGCCGTCGTTTCCTTTTCGCAGAACGAGTTGTTTGTTTCCTGAGAGAATGGGAGGAAAATAAGTGGGCTTATGTGGGAAGAGGGTTTGCCCGTAGCTGCCCACCAAGAAAGGCGGTCTGCCTACCGGTTGGTGTCCATAGACGTGATTAAATTGAGCACGGTTGATGATGCGTGGAACACACGCTGGGAATCTCAAAAGGAAGGTATGATGCAGCGTAGGAGAAAGTTTTACCTTGATTGCAAAACCAAATTTATCGAACCAGTAAGACTTGAAAGACTTCAACTTGGTGTCAACCTAGCGCCAACAACTTGGTGACACAACACAAACAAACTACTTTGCCCCAACGAACAGGAAGGTTGTCAGTCTCCCTGTCTTGCTGAATCAAAGATATTAAACATATGGTGTGTAAAAAATGTAAATTCAAAAAAGAACAGCGAGCAAATGATGATTGGAAGTAATGGAAACAGTGTTTTAAGCAATGTAAAAGAATGGACCGGGGTACACAGTTCACTAGTGGTGTCTCTCCATAAAACAGATAAATATAAATGTTGGGTAAACAAATTACAGTTAGGCAATTCACAAATTGTAAGGGCATGACAATACTATCATGACAAGCTATAATCCACCCTGGGATCGCTATCCAATTTGTCATCCGAAAGTATTAAGTTGCAAGCAACCGCAGTAAGCAAAGTGCATAATGTAAACAATGAATATAACAGGTATAAATAAACACCGCTGTTTTACCCCAGTAGCAATAGCACATCCAAGGTCTTAGTCATTTCTGTCAACTCGAGCCCAGATACATGGAGACATAAACCTACTATCTAGCATAAATATTCCCTCTTGAAGATATAAACAACTACTTGGCCAAAGTAACCACATGGATCGGAGAGCATGCAAGATCATAAATAAAACATAGATATATTGATGAACAGACTTGATCATAACTTCACAATTCATCGGATCCCAGCAAACACAACATGTAGCATTACATAAAGATGATCCTGATCATGATAGGCAGCTCACAAGATCTAAACATGGAGGTACAAGGAGAAGAGAGACAACCATCTAGCTACTGCTATGGACCCGTAGTTCAAGGATGAACTACTCACGCATCACTCCGGAGGCATGCATGGTGGTGTAGAGCCCTCCGGTGAAGATCTCCCCTCCAGTAGAGTGCTGGGAAGAGCTCCAGAACCCTCCCGAACTAGGGTTTGCGATGGCGGTGGCCTCGGATATCTTTCTGGAATATGTTCGGATCTTTTAGGGTTTTCTCGACGGGGGGAATTTATGGGCGAAAGGGCGTCGAGAGGCGGTGGAAGAGGCTTCCAGAATGGGCTGGGTGCGGCCCCACCTCTAGCCGCACCCAGGGCTCTTCTCGACCCTGTGGGTCCCTCCCGGGGTTGATCTTTGGGCATCGTCTTTGTTTCGATGAAAAAGAAATCTCCGTACATTTTCACGTAATTATGAGAATATTTCTTTAATAACTTTTCTGAAACAAAAAGACAACAGAAAACATGAACTGACACTGTGCATCTTGTTAATAGGTTAGTCTCAGAAAATACACTAAAATGATATAAACTGTAAGGCAAAAATGTAGCATTGATATAAACCAAAGATGGTGACGGGGATATACCTCTCGGGTGCCCTACCATGAGGGTATCTGGTGCACATATCGACTAAGGCCCAACTATCAAGAGCCTACATGAAGCCCATAACAGAAGGCCCGAAAAGATGGAGTATCCTCCAAGATTAGGCATAGACATAGTCGGTTTAGACTTTCCTTACATGTAATCTGAGTCGGTTACGAACTTTCGAGACCCAGCCTATTATATAAAGGCTGGGAGGGCCGCCGATCCAGGACACGCAATACTCGAACCACCAAAACCCTAGCGAGATCGACGTCTCGTCGGGACTCCATTGTAGCTCGCATATACCCTCAGATCAATACCAGACAAGCAGGAAGTAGGGTGTTACTCTCCGGAGGCCTGAACCTGGGTAAATCCTTGCTTTTACTTGTCAGCCGACGAAACTACCAGCTCTACCACGTTCTCTCCCTCGTAATCTCAACCCTAGGTCCTTAACCATGGGATTTGATGAGTTAACCCCTCGTCAGATGGGATAATCAAAATTATTGACGACACTTTGGACAGAACGTGTCTGACCCGTGGGTGGGCCACTTATGCCCACATAGTCCTGATGTTAAGTGAGCGTTCCGCGGCAGCCTGCTGTCCGCTTGCCCACATACGCTCACATACACCCACATATGGCTAACTGTTCTTTCAGCTGTTGCTGCCTCTGCGGTTGCATTTTTGTTTTAATAAAGGAAATATATTAATACCAAACAGATATTAATTACACCGAGTCTCTACAATGACATAATGTTAAGAGCTAATTGAAACATTAAGGATGCACACAACCAAAAGAAAATAAATAGAAAAAAACGTCTGAACTGATCATCGAAGCAGTAGGAACCATCACCACTAGAGGCCACACCCGGACTGCAAAAAAAATCTCCAAGAGTGACGCCTCTAAAAAGAAAACAGTGCACCAACACCGTCATCGCCTTGATGTTGAAAAAGCAAATATATATTAAGGGAACTGATCAGCGGTTGCATGACAATCTTCTAGTTGAGAGTAAGTACATACTTTAGTATGTTGAAGAAGCAAATAATTAACACCGCCAAATATATCCCAAATCTTCACTGCAACATATTACGTACAAAAGTCAAAGCCAAATGTATCGTTTCATGTAGGGATGACAATGGGTACCCATTATCCGCGTTCCCTGCGGGTAAAAACCCTATTAGGGTAAGAGTTTGGAAAGAAAAAATATCCATGGGTATGTAAATAGGAAAATCTCGTACCCATCGGGTAGAGAGGGTACGGGTATGGGTTCGTATAACCCATACCCACGTACCCATGTACCCATCTAAATCTGTGATAAGTGGGTCTCCCAATAATAACCTAATGTACCTTCTGATTTTTATGACTATGTGTTGCTGTTTATCATTAAAATGTGTTTTTGTTTATGTGCAAGTGTTGATGTTTACATGCGTAGCTTATGCGCAAGTGTTGTTGTTTATAAGTATATATGTGATGATGTTTACAATGTGTTATTGTTGACAATGTGCTGCTATTTATAAGTATGTGATGCTACTTAAAGTTATATGATTATATGATGTTTTTTATGACTATTTTCTACTCAATCTGTTGTGTTGCCAACACGGGTATTTTTACCCGTGGGTATCCTTTTACCCTGTCGGGTGAAGGGTATGGGAAAAAGTTGTACCCACACAAGGGTATGGGTACAGGTGACGGGCAAGATTGAGAAGGGCGGGTAAGGATATGGGGTGGCTCCACCCTTACCCATACCCTGCGGGTGCCATCCCTAGTTTCATGCATAAAGGCTCTTAAATTTCTCTCTTGCATCTCAGTAATTTTTAGCATCAGATTCAGACCTTAAAATCCATTCTAAATTAGAAAAATCGCCTTTCCTTTATCAGATATGCAGCAGAGAACTCCCTTCAACGCCTATGTCATCTTATCTCCTTCAAGTGAATCACATGCAAAAGATGCTCCCAAATTATGCAAACACCAATCACTCAGTACTAGAACATTTATAGCTCAATTATGCAAAAACCAACCGCTCAGATTCTGATACCAAGACGGAAATGCAGAAATCATGTATAAACTACCCAGTACTTGTACAAATACAACAAGACGAAACTGCATAAATCAGAACAAAAGAAAACTCCTACAAATACAACAAGACGGAAGGTGCAGGAACTACCACGTTTTTACTGAACATGTGCAGTACTTTATAATCTTTATAGGAAAACGTCTAATTTGGTCACTTTAACACCTCCAAACTATTTCCCACCTCCTATTAAGACGGTGATGAGATGTGTGACTAATGTACGCTCTGCCGTCTGGGTGAATGGGGAACTCACTTCTCCAGTTATTCACACGAGGGGAATTTGACAAGGTGATCCTATAAGTTCGTATCTCTTTTTGCTCTGTACTAAAGGTTTATCTAGTCTGCTATTTCAGAAGGCGAATGTGGGGTTTCTACATGGTATACGTAACAGCCACTCTAGTTCACCTATTTCCCACCTCCTATTTGTAGATGATAGTATTTTCTTCGCACGGAGTGATTTGAGAAATGTGGAGGCTCTAAAGGAGACCCTTGATCTATATTGCCAAGGCTGTGGACAAAAAGTGAATCTGAGCAAATCATCTATATTCTTAGGGCTGCATTGTGAGGCGCAGCTAAAGAATACAGTCATGGGACAATTGGGAGTGCCTACGGGTATTGGTTGAACTCCCACTTTTTCTTTTCAGTCCATTGTGGGCAAGGCTTGAAGTATCTAAATGGTTGGTCGGATAGGACAGTGTGTCGGTCGGGTATGGAGACATTACGGAAGGCTATCATTCAGGCTATTCCAAGTTATATCATGAGTTGCTTTCAGCTCCGGGTTTCGATATGTGACTCATTCTGCAAAGCCATTGCAAATTTCTGGTGCGGTATCGAAGGGGGGAAGAAAAAGATGCACTGGCGGAGTTGGGAGTGGTTATCTACACCTAAAAACCTTGGTGGCATGGGCTTTCAAGATCTGGTTATCTTTAGTCAAGCTATGCTTGGCCTGCAAGGGTGGAGGCCGCTCACGGATCCGTCTTCTTTATGTGCAAGGATGCTCAAAGGCCGCTACTTTTCTGATTGTGACCTTTGGGATGCTTCTCAACCTCGTTCATCTTCCTTAACTTGGCGTAGAGGTAATTACGAAAACATACCACATTTGGGGCAGGTATGACAGGTCAGTACCATTCTTGGAAAAAAATTCATGTCAGTACCAACTCTTGGACTAACGACAACAGATTGCACTGATTCACAATTAATCTCATTTTGATAGCATTTCTGACAGACGGACCCTATATGTAAGGTCCTAGTTGGCAGCAGACGTGGAGATGAGCTGAGGTGGACATGGGTCCCACATGTAAGTATCATTTTTTTATTTTTGCACCTCGTTAACCCTGGGAGGCTGTGACTGCATCTGCACGTTGACCGCAACGACAGCCTCCACCCACCGTCGATGTGCTTGACGGCGAGGCTTGTGAGGGAGCACGCCGCCGCACGATTCCTCATCCTCGACCCGGCCACCCGCCGCCGCACGCTCCTTACGCCACCGCCGCGCGACACGGTGCCCGATGACCGCCGCTGGCGCAGCTCAAGGCACTATGTCGACTCGGCGCTGCTCTCCCGCACGCACCCGAGCAAGCTCTGCTTCGAGGTCGTCTGCTTCGCCATCGACGGAGGGCACCTTCGCGCCTGGGTCGCGTCCGTCGACGACGGCAAGTGCTGCTGGCGCGCGCTCCCGCGGGGCGAGGAGGTCCTGGTCGATTTCCACCCCTGGTGGTTCGAGGGACGCGCCGTGCACGCCGCCGGGAAGATCTACTGGCACATCTACAACTCTTGGCGAATCCTCGTGCTAGACCCTTCCACGCTCAAGTTCTCTTAACTTCTGGTGCCGGACGCGCTGATTGACGACCCCGCGGCGCCTCCGCAGTTCGGGTGGGGGCCTCCCCGAGGTGCGGGCCGCTGCTTCCGTGTTCCCGGCGGTAGGGCCTCCGAGGTGCGGCGGAGGCCGAGCCGCCCTTGCTCCGCTTCCCCGAGGTGCAGGCCGCTGCCGCCGCGCTCCGGGCAGTGGGGGGCCTCCCCGAGGTGCGGAGGAGGCCGAGGTCGACGGACGAAGAGGAGGCCAAGGTCGACGGGCGTTCACCGACGCTAGAGGTGGACGGAGCTCCCATGGCCGGTGGTGGAGAAGCGCCCATGGCCGGTGGTGAGACGGGACAGTGCGGTTGGGGAATTTTTGGGTGAGAGAAGAGGAGGAAGAAAGGAGAAGAGAGAGAAGATTGGGGCTGACAGGTGGGTCCCATATCCACCTCAGCATCACCTCCACGTGTGCTGCCAGCTGGTTCCTTACAGATGGGCCCCCTTTGTCAGCTCTGCTGTTAAAATGCAGTTTGACAGAAATCAGTGCATTCTGTTGTCGTTAGTCCCAGAGTTGGTACTGACATGAATTTTTTTCCAAGAATGGTACTGACCCGTTATACCTGTCCCAAATGTGGTATGTTTATGTAATTTTCTCCTTAGCGTAGCATCTGTTTTGGTCTACAACTTGTGAACGCGGGTGTTCGGTGGAGAGTTGGCAATGATGAGAAGATAAAGGTGTTGTCTGACAATTGGATCCCCAATTTTAAACCCGGCTCATTTCGACCTCTGGCACCGTTACCTAATGGTGCAACAATGGACTTTCTCCTCCAAGATGATCACTGTGCATGGTATACCGACCTGGTTTTCTGCATTTTCGAAGAGGAAGTTGCGAACCAGATTATTTAGATTCCTGTCAGTCTGTGGGCCAATGAGGATTTTATATCATGGCCCTATACCCGCTTTGGTGACTACACCGTGGCCTCGGCATATAATCTTGCAAGCACAGAGAAATTTTATGTACATCGTAGCAAACTGGGTGGTGGCACCAGTTCCACTACAGCGGAGGACAGTACATTTTGGAAGAAGTTGTGGGCGATCAGAGCGCCAGGCAAGATGAATATTAACTTGTGGCGTTTTGCGCATGATTGCCTGCCATCAGGTGTCCAGCTGTGTAGGAGACATATCCCCGCGTCGGCTAACTGCCCCTTCTGCAATCGTGAGGAATCGATCGAGCATACCCTGTTCTTATGTCCTTTTGCATGGGAGGTTTGGCAGGAGATTAAAATGGTGTACGAGGTACATCTCAGGAGGAAATTCTTTGAATACTAAGTTCTGGCTCCATTAATTTATGCTCAAAGCAACGGACAAGCAAGGAATGATCCTGTCTCTTACTTTTTGGCATCTTTGGACTCCAAAAGATGAGAGTAGGCGTTGTGATCAGAAACTACAAAGGCAAAGGCAAGTGCGTTGTGGCCTGCAGCTAGCTCATTGATGTGATCACAACGCCAGAAACTACTGAAGCACTGGCGGTGCGCCACACTGTCTCCCTGGCTTATGAAGAGGGCTTCCACAAGTTGATGGTGGTCTCGACTGCCTATCTATTATCCAACGCATCAACTCTACGTGCCTGGATCGCGGTGATGCTGGAGTGATGGTGGTCTCGACTGCCTATCTGTTATCCAACGCATCAACTCTACGTGCCTGGATCGCGGTGATGCTGGAGTGGTGATCCAAGACGTCAAGTCCATGTCCAGCTTGTTCTTTGAAGTTTCTTTCAATCATGTTCGTCGTCAGTGTAACGAAGCAGCTCATGTTCTTGCACGCTCGGCAGAACTTTTTTATCTCTACTGTTTTTAGAAACTCTACTCCGGATTGTATACATCAGACTCTTTGTAATGATTTAATGTGATCAATAAAGTGTTCTTTTCCCTCGAAAAAAAAACACCTCCAAACTTCCAAACTTCAAACTGTAGCAACACCAGACCTAGCCGGCGGCTCCGCTGTCCGGCTGTCCGCGCCCGAACTCGTATGCCCACGTGGCCACGTATGCCCACCTAATTTTTCTACTTACCCATCATGGGTGGCCACTTAACGTTTATTGTGGGCTTGGGTACTGGGCTGCCCACGACGCCCACGACCACCTGCTGCCCTAGGTCTCGGCCGCCGCCGCCGCCCTAGGCTCCCTGCGTGACCGCATCGCCCCGGCGGCCAGCTCCCTAGCGCCGCCGCCGGCCTCCCCGTTCTTATCTGCTTCGCTCGACCCGACGGCCAGCTCCCTGCGCCCGATCTCGCCTCCGGCTGCTCTCCACCGCGTCCCCTCCGCCTGCCTCTCCTGCTGCTCCACCCTGCCGGCGACGACGACCTCAGCACCGCGCTCCGGCCTAATCCGGGATCCGCCGCCATCCCGAGCGCCTCTGGTCGTAGCCAGGTAGTAACATTAGGCTGCTAGCTGAATGCTCCAAATTAACTACGATGCTTCCATTTCGATCAATATACTACTATTTATTATCAGTAGCTTTCTTGTAAATACATGGTAGGCTTGCAAAAGTGAAGTAATGGGCTCTTCAAGTAAGGAACACTTCGATTGTAAATATGTAGGACTCTACTTGGATTCGATTGTGCGGCTGATTAGGATTTATTTTTCAGGTTTAACAACTGAAGACATACAAGATCGCTTTCGGAGAGGTAATCATCTAAATGTCTTCCTTACTGTTTGTGATATCCAGCACAAAGAAAGATGAAGAAACGGCCCTGTTTGTGATATTTATTTTGTTGGCTGAGGCTATGGCTTTGTAGAACATAAAGTTTCACCTGTAATGTTAATTTCTGTCGTAGAAGTGCCAATGTCGCTGTCATATGTTGGCCCAGCATGATTTTGTACAGTTTTGTACAAAGCTAAGTTTGTACTGGTATTAGTCATGTACTGCTTCTGCTTAAATAATGGTGCTTAAATAGATTGAGTATTCTGACCAACAGCTAGGTTCTGAATACATATTAGTTTTGACGTGTACTCTTTATGGTTTTGCGAGAATAAACACCTGTCTGTTTTTGCCAATTTTAAACAGTCATGTTTCATAATTTTACCAAAACAGCTTGGCTACATGTTTTTTCTTGATGCACTCTTCTTGTGGCTTTCTTATTCAAGTATGTTATGTAGCAGGCCAGAACTAGTGGATAAAGTATGTCAGACTCTCAGAGCCAGTGACTTGGTTTATCTGAAGACCAACCTATTGTTCAATCTCCTGTACTCCTGTACTTAGAAGGTATCTTTCCCCATCGTTGGCAAGATCTTCCGAAGCAGAACAATCAGGCCGATTTTTCAGGTCACCAGGCTGCCTGTCGCTGTTGGGTCTCCTGATCTGAGATTAGTTTTTCCCCATCATTGGGAAGATCAATGTCTACAAGGAGAAGGAACTCTCCATCTGCCAGGGCTTCTCCATCTGCCATTATTGCACATACCTTGGTTGATATTGCAGCGGTCAGGCAATCTCAAATGCCATGACGAATTCGGGAGGTGCACATACTTCAGTTGATGTGAGGGGTAAGTTTATTCTGTCTTTTATGTCAATGCAAATTGTGCTAGCAGTAGCTTACCTTGATTATAATATGTGCCTCCTTGTTGATAATGTAGGCCTTCCAAGCAGATCCAGAAAAAAAAGAAGACTTACGTCTGACATATGGGATGATTTCACTCCTATCTATGGTGAGGATGAGAGACTTGTACAAGGTCAGTGTCTTCATTGTGACACCATCTTTCCGGCTAGCAGACAGACGGATCCAGTCAATGCCGGAGGCACAGGTTAGTTTGCACAGAAAAAGTAAGATGGATGAGCTGATTGGTGGTATGCAGCCTAGCGATACAAAGTTCCTGTTCTGAAACGGTTAAAGTTTGATAGAGAAAGCATTCCATGAGCAGAAAGCATTCCATGAGCTGGTCAGGATGATTGTTTTGCATGAGCTTCCTTTCCGCATAGTTGAGTATGAGGGATTTAGAAGATTTGTGGCTAGTTTGAACCCTTCATTCAGGCTCATGAGTAGAACTACGATAAAAATGATTGCATGGCAGAGTTTCATAAGCAAAAGCTAGAGCTACTAGAGGTATTGAAAAATTTACCTTCTAGAGTTTCTCTTACGGCTGATCTTTGGACATCCAATCAAGAACTTGGATATATTGTGTCACGTGTCATTTTGTCGATAACAAATGGAAACTACATAAGAGGATCATCAAATTTGCTTCTATTGAAACCCCTCATAATGCGACTAATCTGCTAAATGTCATGTTAAAGACCATGCAAGATGGGGCATAGAGGATAAGATATGTAGCATATCATTAGACAACACTGCAGTGAATGACTTGATGGTCAGCTATGTAAAATCTAATCTATTTGAGAGAAAATTGCTAGCTGGAAACGGTAACCTCTTTCATCACCGTTGTGCGGCGCATGTTCTAAATCTAATTGTGCAAGAGGGTCTCAAGGTCAGCTGTGGGGCTGTTGACGCCATCCAAGAAGCGTCAAATATGTCACGAGCTCGCCTCAGCAGAAGGAAAGGTTTGAAGAAATTGTTGCGCAGGTTGGTATAACTTGTCGAGAAAAAGTCTCATTGGATGACAGCACACGATGGAATTCAACTTACTTAATGTTGAAGACAGCTAGTGAATACATAACAGCCTTTGATCAATTGTCTGTACAAGACCCTTGTTTCAGCTGCGCACCAACAACTTCTGATTGGAAAATTTCAGAGGAATTTGCAAGTTGTTAGTGGTTTTCTATGATGCAACATTGGTAGTTTCTGGTTCAGTTTATCCTACAAGCAATACCTACTTCAATGCGCTTTGGAAGGTCAATGGATGTTGGCAAAAGAAGCATCAAATGAGAATGCCACAATAAGATCAATGGTGGTTGAAATGAAGAAGGAGTTCTTGAAGTATTGGAAGCTATCATACTTGACAATGTGCATTCCTGTGATACTTGATCCTCGGTGCAAGTATAGGTTCTTAGAGTTCAACTTGAAGGATGAAACAACAGTTGATGGACCGAAATGCTTAGCTCATGTGAAGAGGACAATCGAGGACATGTTCAATGCGTACTCTTCACAAGAAAATGGAGACTCAAACATTCAGAATGAGCATCAAACTCAAGCATCTTCAATGTATGATCCATGGGCGAGCTGGAGTCAACATGTGGGTGAGCAACAAACGCATTGTATTAAGCAAACCGAGCTTGACATGTATTTGAAGGAGGAGTTAGTATCTCCAAGTGCTAATATTGACATTCTAGAGTGGTGGATGATCAATAGCCACAAGTACCCAACAATCTCTCGCATGGCACGGATATATTGGCTGTTCCCGCATCAACGGTAGCCTCCGAGTCTGCTTTTTCCACTGGAACTAGAGTAATAAGTGACTATCGGAGTCGGATGACTAGCGAAACCGTCGATGGCTTAATATGCTTGCAAGATTGGATGCGCCCAGCAGGTAAATGACTGCCCTCTTGAGTAATAAATGATGCCTTTTCAATAAATTCACCAATTCGCATTGTTATGTTTTCAGGTGGATTTGATCTCACAACAATAGTCGAAGATTTGAATAATGAAGATGAATGCTCAATGCTACTCCATAATTTAAGGTAATGCGTTAGGCTTGTGTTCTTATCTTGTCTTCTACACCAGCTGGTAGTTTAGGGCTTATACCAGCTTATACACCAGCTGGTAGCATTTTAATTGCACAATTGGCTGGATGTGTACCCTTTTGGTCAATTTTAGAAGAAAAACAAGGTGGTTTGTTCTACACATGAAACCTGAGTTTAATTTTGTTAAGCTAGTGATACTGCAGCAATCAGAGTTGTAGTGTCCTCCTGTTATGTAGCTAAAAGAGAAATACTTTTCAGAAAAAAAGTTGAAAAAAACTACTAACTGTAGCTTTGATACAAGAAAAGATGGCACTTCGTACTTTTCCTGCATTCCCCGTACCTTGGAAAAGTATTGTCTTTTCGATAGTCGGCGTGTTTGAAAACGCGGGGATCTTGATATGTGAACACTGCATGAATTTCGCACCAGGTACAGCCTCAAGGGCAGCAAGTTGAGGGTGCTTCAACAGTCCAATTAGTAGTTTTCGACTAACTTGTAATGTTGCACGTGCAATGCACGTTTTGATTGATGAAAATTTAGTTAGGTGTATTTAAAAAAAAAATATCGGAAGCTCTCATCTAATTTAGGAAACATTGATATGAATAATTACAAGCAAATGGACAATACATAGTTATTAGCGTACATGCAAAAAATAAGATATTTACACACAAAAATGATGCCATATAACATTTTAAATTCCTCAACCATATCCAAATATAGTGCCAATGTTATTGCACAATAGTCAATTAAATCAAAAATCAAAAGGTGACATTTTTTTAGAGGATCTCGAGATGATGATAACACTTTTGTAGTCAAGCTCCTCGTGTACATTGCTTTGCATATGCTTTGTTCAAGTCCTCTGAACCTGCAGGAGTTGGCATATATATTCAAGCAATATTAGTCTAGTCCCTCTGATAGTATCAAGAGTTGTTATCCTTCCCTGGATAAATTTGTTCATAGGATTGAAGATAATTTTGACATATCAAAGCACAATTCTCACACTGACGCCTTGCCATAGGAAGCCGGACATGGTATCCCTTATCAAACTTTGCACACAATTTGGCTGGATGGCTCACTTTGCTAATAGATCTCTTGTTTGATTAACGACTTAACTTCTGATTTCCACATGGGTAAAAGAGCTAACCATAAGAGGGTGATAGATATGTCCACATTCTCCACTTCCATGTTTGATATGTACAGAGGTACACTAAGTTCTAGACGCGGACGTTTGTCCGGGGGTGATGAGTCATCATTAGCAACATTAGAGCCTCTAAAGAAAAAAACAATGGGTATAGAGAACAAATAATTATACAAAACAGATTATATTTTTCAACTCCACAACATAGCAGAAGAAGTGAAAACCTCCAGTTTTTCACTAACATTGTAAGCTTAGTTGAATAAGGATTACATGATAAATTGGAGACTTGATAGGGGGTATTATTCATATTTAGAAGGGTAACAAATTAGTTAGCAATTAACCCTGCTATAGTATGGGCAGAATCCATCAAACATCGAACTGAAAGTTTCATGCGAGTGCCAAGAAATATTATCTTCATACACGCAATCTAAACAAGGAGCTAAGTCTAAATGATTGACTATGCTTTCCACTCAGCGCATCAGCTTAGTACAGCAAGCTTGCTGATTGCATGACCTGCATGGATCACACATATCATCGTGCACCAAGCATATCACCCAGTACAGCTTGCTCGATAGAGCTCTTTGAATCTGCTTCAACTAAATGCGTAAAAGAGAGTAATTTCTTATAAAGCCAGTTTCTTTCGATAAGGCAGGAGGCCCATAGCGAGTTACAATAGTGCCAGTTCTTGTACGGAAGGCTGTAATTCCGGTAACCTCGACTGCTCTAAGAATGATCCGGGCTAGCCGGCCGGGCACCTCACATCAAAGTTAGGTCATTTGTCAAAAACATGGCAAATAGCTCAGTTGGTTTCCTAGATAAATCCAAATCGATGAGCAAAAAAAAAAGAGTTGAGGTAGAGATGGGCGACGATGTGGATGGTCTAGGACAACATATCATGGCGGCACACCGCCACACAACCTGCTAGTGAGGTTGAGGAACGTGCAGAGGGAAGAGGAGACGCTTACCTTGTAGGGGTAGGACGGGAGACAGGGGAAAATACGCGGCTGGAGGAGGAGGCAGCCGCAGTGGTTCCGTCCTTTGCGGTGCTCAGCCCAATGGAGGCGACTGGCTTGGATGGGCAGTGGCGTTCCACTCTTCGCGGTGCTCAGCCCAACGGAGGCGCCTCGTGCATGCGCGGCGAACGATAGACCTGGAGGCGGTGTGCTGCGTGTGGGGCTATTTCGGGATTGCTAAGAACGGCATAGGGAACGTGATTAGCTGCGAGGATGTTCAGCGCGGAGCATGTTTTACCGCTAAATACGGAAGTGACATGCAACGTGGATATGTTCGTTAAACGGTCTAGATCTGTTGGATCTGCCCCCTCTCGCTCTTTTTATATTGGTATATAGATTAATCCCATAGCTTTCAACTGTCATTGTGTACCTAGCAATTAGGTTCTCTTTCTTTCTTTTGATTACACATTGTGTACAGATTGTTACAATGCTAAGTTTTGTACTGGATTTAACTAATCATCTCTTTCTTTTCTTACCGCTCATTGTTACTTTTCTGTCAAGGGCAGCAAGTTGAGGGTGCGTGCATACTGATGTATTTTAAATCTTGATGTGAGCAGGTGGAAGGGAGACTAGCTGGCCTTGTAGATTGATGTCCATCCTGCAGCTTGGTTACATCAACTCAAACTTCAACGAATCCAGCATGAATCCAGTGTAATGCTACATTGTGGACTGAAAGTTCGATCTGCATGAATCCAGTGCAATGTATCTTGCATGGCAGTTTGGCACTGGACTTTTGATGGTCTGTAACCTGTACCTTGAAGGATCTAAAAAATACCTGTAACCTGTGATTTAGCATGCAGTTTGTATAATCTGAAGATATACTTCTTAGTTGGATAGTTCATGTCTGTTGGTCCACTTGATGCTACTATGCTTTCTTAACTTCCGTGTCCTCAAATGGAGTCATGAAAATGCACACTCTAGATTTGAACAGGCTATGACACTCTTAGTTTCTCTTACAAATTTCTCTTGGTTTGGTTAAATCACGAGCACTGTTGATTAATTTATATGCCTGGTCATCATTGCTGCTAGCCGTTAATCTGAAGTAGCTACTATGTACTTGCAAACCTACTTTGGGAGGCAACATTGTTAATATTTTTGTCCTGACTGCTTGTAATAATCTCTCGGACACATAATATTTGCCAAATCCGGATACGTGCTAGCACTGACCTATATTCTCTGTCAGGTGGAGCGCTTTCCTGGGCATCAAAGGAAGCGCCCACGTACTTACGCCCAGGCTGGAACCGGAAGCATGGCTCCAAAGAAGACGAAGAACTGAAGTTGCAGTGGACTCTTGACTGTGAGTAGGATCGTAGGAACCAGTCAGTGGTTAGCTTTCTAGGCCCTGCATCAGAATTTTGATGGAGGGTCACCGACAATGGATGCCAGCGCCAGCAGATACCCAGCGCCACATGGAGGTTCCTTGGATGCCGCCGAAACGTAAGAACCTGTAGATCTTCGTTTGAGTTTACGGCTACACAGGTGATTTTGTAATTTATTTTGCAATCCAACGGCAGTGCTTGTCTGTCCATGCTATACCATGACTGCAGAGAGATCTACTATACATGGTTTGCTGTTTTCCTGCCACATTGATCGTGTTTAAACCGGAGTATTGTGGTCTCTGACACTTGATTTTCGGACAGCTTTTAATTGTGTGCATTAAGGTTGACAAACTTTGGTGGCACTGGTAAGCAACTCAAAGCCAAACTTAAAGTAGAAGCTTACTACTACTCACAAAGGACTATCACGCGTGAGGTTGGTAGATCTGTGGAGACGAGAGACAGGTGTCCGTTTGGCTCTATGCAACTCACCCATTACCAAGGCCACCTCCAGAAAATGCAAAACGACACTGGTTCAGGGAATCAGTGCTATCGGGGGGCATTATTTTCCGTAGCACAAAAGGAGCAACTGCCGCTCTGAATCTGATCCTACACACCGCCCAGCAGTTATTATTGGTGGCACTACGGTACAGCAGATGAGCAGAACCACACACACCCATAACAAACAGTGGCGGGTTAGATGGGTTGGCTTAATAATGAATGGCCCTGACCAAACGCCGAATCTTCCTTCGGTGGTGATGCTAAACTCGGGGCATCGCATCAGATCTACGGAGTAGCTCCTTCTTCTCCATGTACAGTGCACCTGATGACCTGATGCAAGAAGCATTACAATAATCTCGCGAGGAGCGGTCGTTGCAAATCTATCGCGCCGCGCAGATCTATCTATGATCTATCCATCCGTCAAGAGAAGCTAATAACCTAAAAGCTGCTGAAAGTCCTCAATTTATAAAGCTCTCGTACATCGCCGGCCAGCCAGCACACATTATTCCATTCTCCTTTCTCTAGACAGCGAGGTAGCCAGAGAGAAAAGAAAATGGCGTGGCCGGTAACGGTATCGCACCAGATAACGTAGGATATACAGCTAGCAGTAACCAACTCACATTGATTCGAAGAAGCGGAGCCGGACCGGGGGCAGCGTTGCCGCAAAGCCCCCGAGGAGGAGACGAAAAAGGGGAGGGGCCATGGATAATTAAGGGCGAGCTGCCACTGGCAAGGGTCACATGGTGGCGGGGATTAACGCGGAACCACCACCACCACCCGCCCGCTGAGTTAAGGCCACGCCACCCCGCCCGTTTCTCGCCCCGATTTGCCTGCCTGCCTGCATCAATTCACCTCCGGCTCGTGCCTTGGCCTGTTCCTCTCCCACTCACTCCGTTTCACGTGCGCACACTGTTCTACCACGTTGCTGCTCTTGCGTCCCTCCTAGTAGCTTTGTCCCTACCACATTAGTTTGTACATGTTGTTGTTTTTTTTAGCAAAACGGACAATTTCATCATTACTCCTCCTCGAGCAAGCGACTCCGACTTCACCTCCGATGACCGTCAGCGAAGCCTTCGCTGCAAACAACGGCGGAACCCATGCCAACAGTCGGCTAGTTCCGACTTTGATGATGAACTTCACAAGAGAAATATGCAGGACTTGCGCCAACCGTGTCCTCCGCTCCGACTCCACAGCGAATCACGGAAGAACACATCGGACACGCCAGAAAAAACCAACTACCGAAGCCTGAGCCACGACTCCGAGACTCCGAGACGATGCTCCCAAGGAGGAGAAAGACACATGAACGCCTCCATCGCCCAATTGCAAATGGAAGATTTCCCTCGGGAGTCAAAGCCGTGGGACAAGGAGAGGAGCAACTTCGCGGCGACGCTTTCAAGAAAGTATGCGACGCCCGCGGGCGACGTCGTAGCCGGTTCTGACCAAAGCCGGAACAAAGATTTCTCCTGGGAGATGCCTCGACATCCAACAGCTTGTATTGGCCGACCACGACAATCCTCGGCCGACCAAGACAAGCCTCAGCCAACATCCATCCTAAGACCAGCCAAACGGGCCAAAGCACCGCCAACGACCTCCCTGCCGAAGCCAAATCTACACGCAACCATGGACCCGAAGAGTCGAATCCTTGGCCCCAGCCATCCCCGAGGACCAGCAGAGCACCGCTGCCCACCACCCGATCGAACATACCGGCGAAGCAGCGTATCGCGAGCAAATCTTGCTGCACGAGTTGTCGTCGCAGGAGCACCCATCAACCGCTAGCTCCGCCACCTCCAGCCGCACCAACGCCAGATGCCGCTACGACCAGCTCCGGTCCGTTGAAACACAGATGCACGGGTGCCCCCACTCGCTTCGCAGTAGGGGTAGCCTCTCGCCACCACGGCCAACGCCGGCAGCAGCGGCAGCCGGATGCCGTTGAGTGCCCACCGTTGGCGGCTAGGGTTTGTGCCCCAGTGCTGCAAGCGCAGGGCAATCAACGGCACAGAAGCGGGGTGAGGAAAAATCCTCGTTATTAGTTTGTGTTGTCATTTGTACACAACATAATGAATAAGTATACGAAAGTGGGATCTCACTTATATTGTATTTGAGGGTTCTTAGTTCAAAAATCTGACATATATAGTGTATTTGAGAGTTCTTAGTTCAAAAATCTGATAAACTAAAAATCCCCAAATACACTATAAGTGGGATCCCACTTTCACGTCCCTAAATAATAGCGAGTATCAATAGATTATCAAGTGAAAAGTATCGCCACGGATGCAGAAGCTCGACTATGCGCATGCGAGTTTTCTAGAGGAGACAAGTAATATAAATTTTTAGGTGTGTGTGAGAGAGTAGTTTAGGCCTTAGGGCCACTGGTAGTGTACCACTTAGCAGATTTTCTTTGAACATTAAAGATTTTCATTCAACTTAGCAGCACTTTACAGAGAAGGCGTCACACCAGCTTTCCTTCTCTCCGATGAAGAAAGAAACGAGGCAGGATACACAAGGAAGGAAGGAACCGATGCAAAAAAAAAAAGATGGGGTGCATTGCGGGGAAGAAAAGAAAAGAAAAGGGAGCAGCTCGGTTGGTGGATCTATCCATCCATCACCAACAGAAAACGAGTCCCCACCACCACCGCTGTCACCGCCACTCATCAACACAAGCGACTACTCTCTCTCTCTAGCAAGAGTGAGAGAGAGTGAGTGTTGGTTAGCGCATGCATGCATGGATGCATGTGAGGATCATGTGAGCGCCACATTTCCATTCCGTCTCGACGCGCGCTTGCCTTTTTCCACTTGCGGTAGGTTACGCCACAGCGCCACCACCACCACCACTGCCCTTGTACTGCTACTAGAGGCCCCTTCTTTTTAGCTTATTTTTCAGATTCTCTCAGAAGCTACCCTCCATCAGCTTCTCCCAGAATCTCGTTTTTTAAATTTGTTTAAACTTCTAAATAAGTATTGGGAAGACAAATTTAGAAGTTTAAACAAATTTAAAAAACGAGATTCTGGGAGAAGCTGATGAAGGGTAGTTTCTGGGAGAATCTGGAAAATAAGCTGAAAAGAAGGGGGCCTAGTACTACTACTGCCCGTAAAGCTAGAGCACTACCACTAATCAACACGCCTTTGCTTGTGTGTCCTGCAAAGCAAAGCAGAGGTGGGGGTTTAGCTTAGAGCAGCATCCTTCTTGTCTACGGAGAGAAAGATCCGCCATTATGCATGCACCTAGTCAGTTAAACTCACTCCTACAGTTTACTTAATTTCAGCTGTTCCAAATCTCGAGCACCAAAAAGAATAAATCATATACTGCCTGTTTAATACTCACTCCGTCCAAAAATAAGTGTCTCAATTTTGCTCAAAAGTGGAGGTATCTTTTGGACGGAGGGAGTAATAATAATACCACCAGTTTATCCGGACGGTCGGTCGAGTAGGTTAGGTAGCTGCATTCTGAATCTAGGTAGCAGCCCCTGGAAATAATAATCAGATTAGTCCCAGCTTCCAATCCATGGTGGTTACAGTGAGCTACGTATATGCGTACGCCATGGCATGGCAGTAGCCTTTAAACCTCCATCATGGCCCCTCGCATGGCACAGTGCCGCTACCACTAACTGTGGCACCTGCCTTCCAGATGATTCTCCATTTCCATCCATTCATTTCCCTCCTCCTCCTATACTCGATCGGCAAGATTAGCGCATACTCACTCCGTTCTAAATTAATTGACTTGGCTTTGTCTAAATACGGATGTACCTATACTTGTATAGTGTCTAGATACATTCGTTACTAGACAAATGCATATCAATTAATTTGGAACAGAGAGAGTACGTACGTACACGGAACGGATACGTAGTTGTGTACACACGAAGCTAGCTAGCCTCATCTCCATATGGCCCGGCTCCACTGTGGCATGATGGAGCCATGGGGAAAGGTGGCGACTGTTGCGGCCGACGGCGGCGAGGAGCCCGCCGGCCGGGCCGTGCTTCTGTTCTGTGTGCGCCAGATCTGCATGAACAGTGGCGTGCCGGGCCATCTCCGGATCCGGGGGGAGAAAGGACTCCGGCCGCGGTGTCGACGAGATGTTTCCGGGCCGAGATTGGTAGTTGCATCGATCCATCAGTCTCGCCGCCTCGCCGGCCGTGACGAGTACGGGTTGTCCCGTGAAATCAATGTAGTACTAGTGGAAAATTGTGCAGTCATCTTTTTTCCTGTCACACAGAATATAGCATCTGATGATGTTACTAGGACCGTATCTGTACCAGACTACCAGCTGTACGTACCGTATTCTCTCTGCCTTTTTTTTCCCTTGTAGGCTAGTTGTATCTTGTACGCGATGACGTCCTCGGAACGATGTAACTCGATTTGGGAAATGGAAGTCATCTAATTTGGAAGGAGGGAGTAGTATTTAGGACCGGCTAGGTCAAACTGAGCTGCGGTAACTTTTTCCTGGCGGTCAAACGTAATAATTCAAAATTACCACTCCTCCCACACACTCATCGTTGCCCACTTGCGATGGATGGCCACTGTTTGACCCAGTTGAGAGCGAATGAAAGAATGGCGCGTAACTTTCCCGTTTACCGGTGCGGTGATGAGGTGAACTTTAACCCTCTGCTTCGGTTGGCGTTGGCGAGAGGGAAAGGACATGGACACAGCCGGACGGACAGCCTGGCGGGCGCCCGATTAAAGAAACCAGCGCCACGGAATTAAAATAGCACGCCAGTTGCCAAAGCTAGAGCGCTTGTTTCGCTACTCCAAAACAAAATGCAGCCAAGGCAACTTTTTTTGGTTTCGAAAATGTACCTACGAAAAATATAGCGCTAGCATTACATTATTCGGCAGCCGCATAACGTCCTTATCATATTTTCCTCCAACAGTAAATATTATTCCGTCTCTCCCTTTCTCGTCGCATAGTGGCCTGACTGACAGAAATGATGATAGGGTCTACCTGACCTCTCCCTGGGTAGCTTTCGGCCATGGCGGAGCGAAAGAGAGAAAGAGAGAAAGAGATTCTTTTCACCATCCATCCACCCAGACACAGGGGTTCCATCCATCTACCAATCTCTATCCATCCACCTCGCTCTGAACCCAAGAGAGGCAAGTACACTGTGGGAAAAACATTCCATAATAGCTACGGGTAAAAGGAAAGCGGGCAGGCAGAAAAAGAGGGACGGAGAGACGCCCAGACCAGCCAGCAGAGTAGTACTTGCTGTGCCATGCGTGCGTGCGTGTGAGCCTGCGATTTCTGCGTCCACCACACTGGATGCACATTCTTCCTCCTCCAGATTGATTTCTGCTCATCATTATTGTTTCAGGTTTACTTCAGTAAGTAATTTGTGAGATGAAAAAGCAGGCATCTTGCAGGTGTAGTCCAGTAGGATCATGGGGTGGTTTTTTTAATCGGTGGGTAATTCAGAGATAACAGTGGGATTACGGCGGGGAAATCTAGGCGGGGGTGGGGGTGACAGATGGATAGCCACCGAAAAAACAAGGCTCGCAATTAATCCATTAGCACATCACATGGGAGAGTAAGTATATATACCGCCTTTCCCCCAGCACCCCGCCTTCCAAATCTCGCTCCTCCCCGTCCCACTGACGGTGGTCCCCACCGCCCCACCCTTCCCCGGCCGAGCTCGTCGGCGACGGACCCGCCCTCCCGACCGTCTCCGGCGAAGAGGCCCGTCCGTATCCGGTGAGCTCTCCCTCCCCACACCCCTCGTGCTGCCGTCTCGCCCGCCGCTCGTCCTCTCTGGTCGAAACGCTCCAGCGGAGTTGGTCGGGTTTCACTACTCGCTGGATAGCGCTTCCGTGTAGTAACCGCTTCCGCATCTGGTCCGCGCTCGCAGGTTTCTGGGAGCCGCAGCTCGTGCCTGGCGCCGGGATGGAGGCGGTCGGCGTGCGCCGGTGGCCTGGATCTCGCCGTCGGGACGTCTCCTTCAGGTGAGGAACTCGCCTCTGTACCCTGTATTGTACGTGTGTTGCGTCGATGGGAAGGGCAGTGATCTTTTTTTTTGTTGGTGTTGTTACATCTCCTTTTCCGGAGGCTTCGCCGAGTGACATTATACCGAACGAACAAACTTAGTTCCGTTTTGTCGACGGAGACAGTTGGTTGGTGAATTCGTTGGTTGAAATGTCTGTATCGTCTTTTCTGATGGCGATGTGAGTTGGTTCGGGCCGGTAGAATGTGTGGCTTTTAGAGCATTTTGTGCCACCCCACCGGGTGTGTTTTCTATTTTGCTTGTCGATGGATTGGTTCGTGCTGAGAAGACAGAGGTATTTTAACCGGGTGTTCTGTAAATCTGAGATCATTTTCTACTTTTTTCATGTTCTTTTTAGTGATGCTATGAGTGTTGCGTACGAATCTGTTGTAAATCAGACCCATTACTACTGGGCGATGTCTTCATGTATTGGATCTGCAACTTGCATGTACTTCTAATCTGCTAGTAAGTGGTGTGCTATGATGATTTACGTTGTGCAACCTGTTGAGATTTCATTTTTTTTCCTGGCCAATGTGTATTGAAGGATGTTTTTGGGTATTTATTTATTAAGCAAAATGCTCTCAATGAAGATAGTTTAGTAGTAGGAACTAATTATCGTTGACCTTCTGTGGTGGAGCTCCATGTTCCTCAAGAATAAATCATCCAGCCATTGTCCTGTTTCAGTTGACCTTTTTTGGTGCTGATGGCTTGCTTGATTCTGGATACAGCAAAGTTGGGAAAAATTGACTTCGATTGAAATAAGATATGTAGGTGTTTTTGAGGAACAAGTCAGCGGCAACGATGAATGTCTTGCGTTAATCGGATGTTTAACTTTATACTGATCGCTATGGTTAACAATGAATGTGTTGCATTAATCGGATGTTTAACTTTGTACTCATCGCTATGGTTAACATTTCGCATGTTCTGATCTTTCTCTCTGATGTCTTTCCAGGGGTACTCTCTGAACCTTCGAACTTTTTTGTCCTGGGGTTTGCGTGACCAGTTTGAGAAAACAATGGAAGATCTACAAGATTGCAACTCCAAAAGCCTTGTTGCTGTTCCTGGTTCCCTGGTTCTGCACCTCTTTAGGCTGTTCGGTCAGCAGGATAACTCCTGGCAGAAGTACGCCTTAGCTTACTTTCTTTTGGTCAGGAATGAGTACTTCTCTAGGGAGCCAAAGAAACATTCTGCTGGGAATGTGCAACAGGTTCTCTGCTGTGATAGTTCAGGTTTGGGCAGTAAAGAACTGGAGCTAAATGCTGTTGTCAAGACCCAATCAGGTGGTGATTCTAGTGCCAATGGATCAAATGATTGTCTCCTTCCGGGTCTTCATGATGACCTGGCTCAAGACTGCCTTGCTTGGACAAGCAGATCAGACTACCCTTCACTCTCTGGTCTGAACAAGAAATTTAATATGTTGATTAACAGTGGATATCTGTACACACTGCGGAGGCAATACGGCATGGTTGAGCATTGGGTATATCTGGCATGTAGCTTGATGCCCTGGGAAGCATATGATCCATCACGGAAACGATGGATGAGGCTCCCTAGATTGCCATGTGATGAGTGTTTCTCCTGTGCAGACAAGGAATCACTTGCTGTTGGGACACAGCTGCTTGTCTTTGGCCGAGAATATACAGGTCTTGCTATTTGGATGTACAATCTAGTGACACGTCATTGGTCGCGTTGCACTCCGATGAATCTTCCTCGCTGCCTCTTCGCCTCGGGAAGCTGTGGTGAGATTGCCATGGTTGCTGGTGGGTGTGATAGGAATGGGCAGGTGCTGAGGTCTGCCGAGCTGTACAATTCAGAGAGTGGCCATTGGGAGTCCTTACCAGACATGCACTTGCCCAGGAGACTGTCATCAGGTTTCTTCATGGATGGGAAGTTTTATGTGATTGGGGGCGTGACAAGTGAGAGGGTTTCTCTGACTTGTGGGGAGGAATACGATCTCGGCACGAGGACATGGAGAAGGATACATGATATGTACCCTGGAGGAACCAGTGCCTCTCAGTCACCTCCTCTTATTGCCGTTGTAAATAACCAGCTGTATGCAGCTGACCAGTCCACAAACGTGGTTAAGAAGTACGACAAAGCAAATAACACATGGAACATACTGAAGCCATTGCCTGTCAGAGCGGACTCCTCCAATGGCTGGGGCCTAGCGTTCAAGGGATGTGGTGATAGGTTGCTGGTCATCGGTGGCCATAGAGGACCTCGTGGTGAGGTCATATTGCTGCATTCTTGGTGCCCTGAAGAAGATGGGAACGGCGGCGCTGACTGGGAGGTGCTGTCAGTGAAGGAACGCGCTGGCGTGTTCGTCTACAACTGTGCAATAATGGGGTGCTGAATCTGCTTCTTTGGTATATGCCGCTCGTTGTTTAGTAAAAAAACCAAATTCCTTGCTGCCCATTTAGCTACCGCTTATAAAATGACTTGTAATTGGGAAATGACACCCGCCCTTTTCGTGGAGCTGTCGATTAAAATGTCTGGTCGAGAGCATAGAGAGCATTCAGTTCAGTTTACCTGGAGCTTCCTTTTTCTGTTTAACACTCTTCGAAATTCGTTGTTCCTGTCCTGTCTAGTATGAAATCTTATGCAGTATTCTTTATTCATCATCTTTGCTAAAGAGTTGTTATATATCATTGTCGCAGCTTGCATCTAATGTGTCCTTGCTGAAGATCACTGAGTTCAGTTCTTCTGCTGAAGAGTGTGTGTGTTTGTCTCCATTGATTGTGCTGAGTTCAGTCGCACTCTGCAATTTCCTGGTCCATGTCTCCAGCGTGCAAAAGTGTCGGTGGTAGCACGTACGACGCTCGAGGGACCAAATAATTGTAACTGCCAGGCGTTTCTACTGTTCTGCTCTGCCTTCTTCGGCTTGCCCTGCTACATTTTCTTGTGTCGTACTGTACAGCCATTTCTGTCTCAGAAATTTCGCGGTACAGGTAGACAGTTACAGGTGGCGGGAAAGGCTGGTCTGGTCGCAGCATCTAGATTATTCCCTGAGCTGACCTGGTGGCTGTGTGAGTTTCTTCAGTGTTCTGCCTCGCTTTTCTTGATTCTTCATCTCAGATATTGTCAACTTCGTTTACCTCACCGACGGTTTTGCTTTCAGCACGTCCCTGCACAGAAAGAACGATTCTCCTGCGTAGCTGGCGACGGGGCCCACCTGACAGCCACAGTGTGGACGTGTGATCGCTGACTTCTGAGTGCATAGATTGGTCGCTCTCGCTTAAACGAGTTGACGATGCTGCAGTTTGACATGTTCGGCGATCGGCCGACGACGGCGACCCGTCCGGCTGGAGATTTTTACCCGTTCTCCACTTGGTCTCGACGGCACGCCGACGCCGGTCACCATCTGCCGATACATGGCGCTGCTTGACCGTATGCCCGCTTGACGTGCACGAAGTTCTCTCTTCTATGCCGACATCGGCATGGCGTGATTGTTTCGTCAGGCATGGCTCAGAACCGTAACTTGTGATCCAAAATACTCAGAAAAAACATTCAAACAGAACTGTTCAGAAAATACGACGCCTAAGATCATGCATGAACTGAAGGATTGATTCATGAGGGCCATCAGAAACTCTGAAGTTTTACAGCGTTGCAAGACAGTTGGTGGTTCAGAGGTGTACGCGGAACATCGCAAAACATCAGCTTGATCATCTCCGATCCATTTCCAAATATTTACATCGTACAAAAGCAAGGGACAGGTTGCCTTCTAATATTATCCCAACCTCTGCTCGAATTTTCTCAAAAAATTGCACGCGTCTATCACACGACAATGTACAAATCGAAAAACACTAATCCGGTCCAATGCTTCACATAGACAACTGTGTGGGCGTCTCAGCCGGTGAGAACAGCGGCTCCGTCACCTCCGTGGTGGTGAAGGATCTCGACGTGCCAGAGCTCAGCTGGTTCGCGCCTGGTGGTTTGCTGCTGATCTTGAGTTCTGCAAAGTCGGTGATCATGGCGGGCCTTGTGATCTTCTCCATGGAGACGTTCTTGCTTCCTGTGAGCATCCTGACAACGGCGCTCATGTGGGGGCGGCGTGCCATCGCGTCTTGCGTGCATAGCAGGCCGATCTTCAAGAACAGGCATGCCTCCTCGACGTCGCGGTCATTGTCTATATCAGCATCTATGATCTCATCTAGACGGTCTTGCTCATAGAGTGCCCATGTCTGCAAAAACAAATGCAGCAGATTTTGTCAAATTCAGCATTATTCCTTGAACATTTGGCATGTGAACTTATGGTTTAGTTGCTGCAATATTTGTAACAAGTAGAGCTTACCTTCTCAAGGAGAAATTGGTCTTCACTAGGCAATCTAGTGTTTGTGTTGCACCTGCCACAAACAATTTCCAAGAGAAGAACTCCAAAACTATAGATGTCGGACTTCTTCGTCACTTGACCTCGGATAGCGTATTCAGGAGCCAAGTATCCTCTGAACATAAATGAAATTTACAAGTCAGAACAGGAAGTTCAGTCTGGGAAAGAAGGTTGTCAAATCAGAGGTTTGGGGGTTAAGCTTACAATGTGCCTGCCACTCGGGTGCTCACATGAGTTGCATTGGGAGGTAGGAGCCTCGCCAATCCAAAATCAGAAATTTTCGGGGTAAGGTCCTTGTCGAGAAGAATGTTGCTGGCTTTTATGTCCCTGTGGATAATGTGAGGACGGATCTCCTCATGAAGGAATGCAAGTCCACGGGCAACACCCACGGCGATTTTGACACGAGCCTTCCAGTCGAACTGAATGCTGCTGTAGTTAGACCCTGCAATAGCACATCCAGAACATTTGTTATTTCGACAGCAATGAAGGAATCGATAGATGAACGGCCGACGTGTTCGGTAGAACAAAGTGTTACCTAGCAATGTCTGTGAAAGGCTGTTTTTCTCAAGATAGTTGTAGACGAGGATCCTATGGGACCCTTCAGCACAGCAACCGACAAGCGTGACGAGGTTTTCATGCTTGATGTCAGAAATTGCTGTAAGTTCAGTCAAGAACTCTTTGATGCCTTGCCTCGAAGTCGCTGACAGCACCTTCACTGCAAGTAATGTGCCGTCTTTGAGCATTCCCTGATGAAGCAAGATGAAATGTTAGTAAAAGATGTCTGATAATGTTGACTTTTAGACACTTATGAAGATCAATCATGCATATTTACCCTGAATACGGAGCCAAAACCACCCTCTCCAATCTTATTTGCCAGACTAAAATTGTGAGTTGCCTTTCTCAACACGTTGTAAGAGAAGACCTTCACACTATGTACACCTGAGACAAAGAACAACAAAAGACATCGTATGAGAAGGGAGAATTGTTTGAGCATGAAGATGGTGTGCCATGGTAAGATATATGCTCACCATCATCGCCTTCAACAACATGCTGAGATCTCTTTCGAAACATAAAGCAGCAATCCATGTTTACAGCAAACTGGAACGAGTTTCTGCAAGAAATGTTCGTGGTAGTCTGTCAGCAAAGATTACATACTTCATGACGCATCAACTTGGTGATTGCTGACTCAATTGTCAATTATTGTGTGAACAGCAAGACAGAAATTTAAAAAACACAACTTGGACTAGAAGATAAGGGGGGAATATGCCTGGTGCTACCGAACGACATTCGTTTGTGTTTCTTTAATTATTGGGACCCAAAATTTATAACAGAAATCTGAAAGCTGAACTACCCTTTTGTTCAACTATCTGGCCATATTATCCTAACTTACTAGATTATGATTAGATCCAGTAAGGTACGGGGAAGAAGATATCAAAGGGTGAAACTATTAGCAGAGAAGCCATTTCCCATTTGGACATCATTTTAAAGAAATGGAACATTGTGATCGCCACGAGTAAACGCAGCCCTATCTGTGTGAAAGGAACAAGCAGCTAACGCAACCACTGGACCAGCTACCTCCGTTGAATATCAGAAAATTCCCAATACGCCAACCAACCCATTCGGAACTAAATTTGGATTTGGACCCTAGAGCAGCAGCGAATTACTTGAGGTAATTAATTGGCTTATGCTAGCGCGCAAAAAAGAAAAGGCGAATTGCACCCAAAATCCTGGTGTGGTGGACCAATTTGGATTTGGAGCTAGAGACAAGATCCCAGAAAGAAGCACGCACTTGCATGAAACCCGATCTAAACATCAACGGCTTCACAACGCAACCCACCCAAAAGAAACCACCAGGCAGGCAGGCAGCACGAGCTGGATTCAGAGTCCGAGGAGAAAAAGAGTACAGAGTGAGAGCGCAAGAATCACCTTGCAGAAGCTATGGCTGGACCGGTAGCAGACGGTAGTGAGCAACTGACAGAGCCGACCAGCGGCGGGTGAGGACGAGGTAAGGGAGACGAGCCGGTGGTGTGGAGGCGGGCACAGTAAAGAGAAGAGGAGGGGGAGGAGGAGTAGGCGGAGGAGATGAAGGTGGCGAGAAGGATCTGGGGAGCACCACGAGTCTATTGACTTTTCCTCCTCTTCCTCGTCCTCACGGCCTCACCTCAGCCTCTCCGTTCCTTCAAGTCGTCTCTCCAGTTTATCTCTTTGTTTACTTATATTTTGCCTATTTTTGTATTCTGCGTTGCTTGGATTGGCGGTTGCGACCTGAAAGAGAAGGGAAGATGGACTCGCTGGTTAAATTATCATATCATGTCGTTGGGAACTTGGGAGGGAGGAAGACGACGTTTTTTCCGCTCGTGCGTGCGCGCGGCTAGTCCTCGTGGCCTCGTGGGCACGTTGGAGGCAGGGGCATGGAAGCAACCACGACCACCGGCTGGGCTAGTTCCTCCTCCGGGTCAGACGGCATCGGTAGCCCCACGTCCACGTCGCCGGAGGGCCTGCTGCCTATGTGGCGCCCTGAACTGCCTGCCGTGTCACCGTGGCCGAGACTTTGAGGACACACCAGGGCCCAGGCAGCAGATATGTATGTCTCGCACGGCACGGCACGTGCCATATGAGTCATAGAGGCATAACCACGGATTGTTCCTTGAAAATGGCACATATGGCACGTGTTTGCGTATACATTCGGCGTGATGCCATCTCGAGAAACTGTCCTGCCCTGCCGCGGCGTGGGATGGTGGCGGCACCCTCTGCCGACAAGCCCTCGAGGTGGGGGAGATGGACAGGGGGTGGATCTGGCGATTCTGCTCTCACAATAGGCGCGGAGGTGCCTCCTCAATTGCTCTTCTGCAAGAGATGCATCACGTTCCTTGGTGTCTAGGTGGCACGAAGGAGGGCAATGCTTCCCTCAGATTGCTTGGATCGATGTGCGGCATGAAGATGTGGCCTTTGTTGATCCTGAATCGTTGTTTCATGGCGGAGTTCATTGGCGTAGGCCAAGTTCCGCCGAAGCTATCAATGGCCAAGGGAGCCACTCCACACTCGGTTGCCTGTTTAGCTCGGGCTTCTTCCTCCTTCAATGAATGATCTTGGATCTCGGCGTGGGGGTCGACGCGGGCTTGGCCCAAAGTGGTACCGTCCCCGGCGGTGGTGCCGACACCCATGCCTTGAGGTCGAGGGCAAGGTGCGGTGAAGAAGAAGGCATTGATCGCGTTTCTTATTTTCTTTTCCAGCGCATGTGTGCCAATTGTGAGGACCTATGTGTATGTATGTTATCTTTGAGGTCCTTTTTGTAA
This sequence comes from Poa pratensis, assembly GCA_947311845.1. NCBI lineage: Eukaryota > Viridiplantae > Streptophyta > Magnoliopsida > Poales > Poaceae > Poa > Poa pratensis. Next base: position 15,626,173 of record CAMZMU010000050.1, on the reverse strand, counting down.
TTGTAAAGTCACTGTTGAAGTAAATGCATGCTTCCAGGTCTTTTGGGGCCTTATCCCGCTAAAAAAAAGGCTGAAAAGCTCTCATGTCAAAAAACATGCATATTTGGTTTCGGATCCAACTTGTCACGTTTTCTTTAATTTGGTAACTACTTCTTCTGCTTTTGATGGGACCGATTTATTTGGATTCTAGTTTGCGTTGCTGGGTTGGGGGAAACTCATACTTGTTTTTGTAGTGGCAAAACTAAATCCTTTTTTTATTAGAGTAGCGATTTCCTCAATTTTTGAATTATAGTCAAATTATAGAATATCAGTACTTTACTTTCTTCCCTTTTCAGTCAGGTTATAGCTCTAGCTTTGATGATAGGAATATTCAATTGTTTTCCAATTTGAACAAAAGTTGAGAAAACAATCTAATAAGAACTTGACAATTGAGGGTTGGTCAAAGCAAGATTTATGGTTCATTTGCTTTTCTTCTCCTGATTTGATGATTGCTTTCCTATTTTATTAATATGATGACTGAAATTTTAGAACGAAAACCACAAGGTACAAATAGTTGTGACGAGGTACAACTTAGTACAACTATTTGCAAAATGGGATCCCACAGACTAAGTACTAGTACAACTTAGTAAAACTTAGTACATATAAATTTCACATCAACTACACTTCTAAGCATCATTGTATTTGTTATTTGCATCATAGTTTCACGACAACAATACTTTTTTGGTACCGTTACTAGGACTCGGTAGTTTCTCTCACACAAGGGAATGTGATGTTTCAGTTCCACGCAAGAAAGTGCATGGAGCACTTCCCAAACAATAATTAAGGTGGGTATAATAAAAATCAGCATTGCTTCCATGAGAAGTGCCCCTCCTAAATATATAACGTAGCCTAATTATATGGCTATAAATAAAACGCTTTCAGGGGGCAACATGTTTATTGTTTTAGTTTAGTTTTTGTTTGAGTAGATCTTTGTTTTCTTAAAACTTAAAATACAAAAATATTTTCATTTGGTTTTTATTTTATTTCTTCTTTCTTTCTTTTAGTTTTTATTTTGAGTTTTTCCTTGTTCTTGTTAGAAATTTTTGTTTTTTTTATTTCTGGTCTTTTATTTGTTGTGAAAATAAAGTGTCAAGTTTTACCCATTTAGTTTTTTAATTGATATTTTATTGGCACTTTGAACCCTCTTCATAAAAAATATCAGAAAAAATTGACATGTTTAAGTGCCCCAATTTTTTTTTCTTTTTCATGTGTTTTTTTTAAATTTCTGCCTTTTGTTGCAAGAGTGACTTTTTTTTTGCAGTTTCATTTGATTCTTTATGGGTTTAATCTTCTTTTGAAGTTTTTCTACTCAAGTAACCCCTCTGAAACAAAAAAAAAAGGTTTAGTGGCAGCACTTGGAATTATCATCTATGGAGTATGCACTAATATCACTCGTGGAAAAAGATTAGAAGAGTTTTTTTTACGGTAAAAGGTCCTTCAGAGCGAATGAAGCAACACCAGAGCAAAATGCATCATAAAATAGGTGAAAACCTCAAGCTAGGGGTGCTTGTAGTCCCACTTGCACAATTGTTGTGGATCTGAGTTATCAAAATATTTCTGATAAATTTGCAATTAATTAGGTTTAGACGGGTCTAACAAATCGTCCAGAGTTCAAATCATGCGCACATGCGTGTACCATTTGGTGCCCAATCCCAGACCTAACTAGACATGCAATTTGGGACCGAGCCTCCATACGGAACATGGAGTAAACATGCAGAAAGTGTTCCTTGCTCCCGAGCTCGAGTGCTCACTCCAGTTTATATTTGTGAGCGTCATAAATTACTATTTTTTTTACTGTTGTAGTCAATGGTGTGTCTCATAAACGTGCAAAATATCAACTTGAAATAGTTTATATATTATAGTCTACACAAAAATAACAAAATATGGTAAAATTAGAGATTTGAAAATATGAATATTTAGATCCACATTTTGTCATTCCACTGTAGCTCAAAATACTTAGTTTTTGAAGTTGATATTTTACACGTTAGTGGGATATACTATTGGCTACGCCTAAATTTTTTTCAGGATTTTTTAAAACTCATAAATATGATTTTCGAGTTTGTAAAATTGGAGAAGCACCGGATCTGGGGAGCCAAAAGTCTCTACTCGTAAACATGGATCAAAAATGATCATGGACAAAACTGAACACTGATATAGAAGAAAAACAACTGTTCCGAATATATATGAGGTCAAAGTAGTTGAAGATTAAAGGATCATCTAGCACAAGTTTGAACCACAAAAGAGAAAATTAGCAGTACCTTGATCTGAAGAAGCAGCCATGCCTTCTTATATTGCTCACACCACTTAGGGATGGAACAATTGATGCCTAGTTCTTCCTAGTGTTTTGGTGCTAGCTAGATCGGTTGCTTTTTCTTTAGAGAGCAAGAGAGTGAAGTAAGTGGCAGAGAGAGCTTCCATCGTGTCCTCTACTAACTTCTAGGGTCATCTACCCCTTTTTATTTGTTTAGCACCACACACTAGGGGAACTAGCACCGTTGGATCAGAATTGGATGTCTCCGATCAAGACAACACATTAGAGCTACTGTAGCACTTTTACTGTAGTACCGCCCTACTGTAGCAGCCGAAAAGTTTGACCTAGGAGAGTAGCCTAGATCACACCAGAATATCCAACATTCTCCCCCTTGATCGTAAGGCTGAACATTATAAGCTCACTTTTCAACAAAATAATGCACTAAGACGAAAAGATTACAACGGTCTATTAGGTACCATTTAATCCAGTGACTATAGTACATCACTTCATATCAAAATGAACCTCATTAATTTATGAGCTCCATAAACTTTATTTACATTATACATTAACTTTATTTACATAATTCTTTACATAAACATTACAGACTCATCTTTTGATAAAATGGTACACCAAGACAATAGATTACAACAGTCAATTAAGTACTGCTAAACCAAGTGACTATGGTTCCCATTCGATATCAAAATGAGCCCTCTTTGGGGAGATGGTGCCATAATAGTTCCAACTTCTCCAGGATTAAAAGCTTTCAACCAAACCCATGCCGGCAACATGCTCTCTCAATACGCTGGGTGGTAAGCCTTTTGTGAGCGGATCCGCTAACATGAACTTAGTACTGATGTACTTGACATTTATTGTCTGATCCTGGATTCTATCTTTCACAACATGGAATTTAATGTCAATGTGTTTGGCAGCACCACTTGACTTGTTGTTACTCGCATAGATTACTGCGGGTTGATTATCGCAGTACAGAGTGAGAGGCTTGGAAATGTTGTCAATCACTCTCAGTCCCGGGATAAAATTCTTCAACCATACCGCCTGCCCGGTAGCCTCATAACATGCTACAAATTCTGCCTGCATTGTCGACGATGCAGTGGCAGTTTGCTTTGAGCTTTTCCATGATATAGCTCCATTTGCGAGGGTGAAAATATAACCTGATGTGGATTTCTTAGTGTCAACACACCCCGCAAAATCAGCATCCGAATAACCCACCACTTCAAGGTTATCAGATTTGAACTTTGTACCGATTGTACTTTAGGATGTCACCACTTCGGTGACTCTTGACTCATATTAATGGAAAATTACACCGTAGGGGATTCCCCTACGGTAATGGGTGTCAAAAAAAGGTTATCAGATTTTTCATAAGTAAGCATGAGGCCTTTAGTACCTTGCAAATAACGCAAAACCTTTTTAGCAGCCTTCCAGTGATCCTGACCTGGATTAGACTGATATCTGCCAAGCATCCCGGTCACGAATGCTAAATCAGGGCGAGTGCATACTTGTGCATACATAATGCTCCCAACAATTGATGCATAGGGAACTAACTTCATCTGCGCAGATTCATAATTATTTCTTGGACACTGAAAAGTCCCAAATTTATCGCCCTTTACAATAGGAGCAGGCGAGGCTGAGCACTTATGCATGTTGTACTTTTTCAGTACCTTCTCAATATATGCTCTCTGAGATAGCCCCAATATTCCTCTGGATCTATCCCGGTGAATTTCAATTCCTAAAACATAAGCGCTTCACCGAGATCTTTCATATCGAATTTAGATGACAGAAATTTCTTGGTCTCCATTAGCATATTTATATCACTGCTGGCCAAGAGTATATCATCAACATATAATATCAGGAAGATAAAATTACTCCCCCTGAACTTAACATAAACACAATTGTCCATTTTATTTTCCTTAAAATCAAATTCCTTTATGACTTGATCAAATTTGAAATACCACTCTCTTGATGCTTGCTTCAAGCCATAGATGGATTTCTTCAGATGACATCCCAAATGTTCATTTCCTTCCACAACAAAACCTTCCGGTTGTGCCATGTATACATCTTCATGCAAGTCACCATTTAGAAATGCCGTTTTAACATCCATCTGGTGTAGCTCTAAATCATAATGAGCCACAAGTGCCATAATTATTCTGAATGAATCCTTGGTAGAGACGGGTGAAAATGTTTCATTATAATCAATCCCTTCTCTTTGAGTGAAACCTTTTGCCACAAGTCTGGCTTTGAACCTTTCGATATTTCCCTTGGAGTCACGTTTGGTCTTATAGACCCATTTACTTCCAACTATTTTAGCTCCTTTGGGAATTTCTACTAAGTCCCATACATCATTAATGCTCATGGACTTCATTTCATCTTTCATGGCATTAAGCCATTCAGACGAATATTACTTTGCATGGCTTCTTTAAATGAGGTGGATCATTATTCAATATTGACTCATTCACATCCTCACTCATATAAGTGAAATAATCATCAGGAATAGCAGACTTTCTAGCCCGCTGTGACCTTCTGAGTGGTTCATTATTTGGCATCATCAACAATTTGAGGCTGCTGAGTATCTTCAATAGAAGTATCATCAGGTGTGACATCTGAAATAGTCACAGGAGTCTCAGCAGGTGTATTATTCACAGGAGGTGCAATATCAGCAGACACCGGGAAAATGGGTTCTAAAATTATTGGAGCCGGGACATACACCCGTTTTTCCTCCAAAATTATTTCCCGAGGTGTTATGCTCCCCCTCATCACATCATTTTCCAGAAACACTGCGTGTCTTGTTTCAACAAATTTAGTTGCCTGATTTGGACAATAAAATCGATATGCTTTAGATTTGTCAGGATAACCAATAAAATGGCAACTGACTGTCTTGGGGTCTAATTTTCCCATAACGGATTAAAAATCCTTGCTTCAGCAGGACAGCCCCATACATGAAAATAATTCAGGGTTGGCTTTTTCCCAGTCCATAATTCATACGGTGTTTTGGGCACCGATTTACTAGGAACCCTGTTAAGAATATGTGCTGCTGTTTTAAGGGCTTCCATCCATAAATTTACCGGCAGAGTGGAGTGGCTTAACATACTCCGCACCATATCCATAAGTGTGCGGTTTCGCCTTTCAGCCACCCCATTTTGCTGAGGTTCGCCCGGTGCTGAGTACTGGGCTACAATGCCATTTTCCTGCAAGAATTTTGCAAACGGTCCAGGAATTTGGCCATAAGTAGTATGTCTGCCGTAGTATTCTCCACCACGATCAGATCTTACAACTTTAATTCTTTTATTACATTGATTTTCAACCTCAGCTTTAAAAATCTTGAACTTGTCTAATGCCTCTGATCTTTCTTTAATTTGATAAATATATCCATAACGGGAGAAATCATCGGTGAACGTTATGAATGAATTAAAACCATCCACCGATCTCACATTAAACGGACCACATATATCCGTATGAATTAATTCCAAAACTCCCGTGCTTCGATTTGCACCTTTCTTAATTTTCTTGGCATATTTTCCTTTGATGCAATCAATACAATGATCAACATCCGCATCCGTAAAATCAAGAGAAGGAAGAATTTGATCTTTAATGAGACGCTCAATTCTCCCCCTCGAAATATGGCCTAAACGATAGTGCCATAATTTCGAAGAAGTCTCATTATCATTACGTTTGCGTTTGGTACCGACATTTAAATTTGAGGTAGAACCCACATTATTTATATCATCACATAGGGATATTACATAAAGTTTGTCTTGTCGACACGCAAGACCAACATTATTATTGTCATACATAATTATACATTGCTTATTCCCAAAGTGACACTCATAACCATCATCATCTAAACATGAGACGGAAACTAAATTCCGTTTCATCGAGGGTACATAGAGAACATTATTTAGTTGAAGCCTAAAACCACCATGAAGTATGAGAGTGAAATCACCAAGCGCCTCGGCATAAGCTTCAACACCATTAGCAACTCTAATTGTTCTTTCCCCTCTTTTTAGGGTCCTCCTCATATTGAATCCCTGCAACGAATTTGCAATATGAATTGTTGCACCTGAATCAATCCACCAAGTATTGGTGGCATAATTAACATAAAGGGATTCTTCAACAAAAGTAATAACATCGGTACCTTTTTCCTTGAGCCATCTCTTGAAGCCAAAACAATCCTTTTGCTTATGTCCACCTTTTCCACAAAAGTGGCAAGCATTAGATTTATTTTCTTCCGCATTAGGTGCTCTTTCTGGCTTCTTCTGCTGTGAACCTTTTGAAGATTGGCCTTTTTCCTTAAACTTATTAGGCTTGGGCTTCATATACTCATTCACAAATTTTTATACCTCTTCTTTTGTGAATGAGCAAACTGATTAATATGCTCAATTCTGTCAGCCTTAAGCCTTTCTTCCTCTTGCACACATCGCGCCATCATTTCATCAATCTCCCATTTGACATCCATCGCATTATAGTTGATCATAAATGGATCAAATTGAGGAGGCAAAGATGACATAATAAAATGGACGAGGAAACCACTAGAAATCTCCATCTCCATAGACTTAAGTTTGGCGGCCATGTTGCACTTCTTCATAATATGCTCTCGAAGGCTTCCAGTGGGATCATATTTTTCATCAATTAGTCTTCGAATAAGGCTTGTTGCATAAACTTTTGAAGACCCTTTAAACTGATGCTCAATTTTTGCAAAGTACCCTTTAGCTGTCTCGCAGTCAGGAAGGGCTCCCCTCATACTCTGTGTAATGGAGCCCTTTATCATCATAAGGCACTTGCGATTAGAGTCATCCCACTTGGCCTTAATAACATCATATTCCTTCTTGAGGGCTTCATAATTTTCATTATCTTCTTTAGGTGCCTCAGGAGGATCATTAAGGAGAGCATAATCAATATTGAGTAAGGCCATCGTAATCTCCAGCTTCTCCTTCCACATAACATAATTGCTACCATTTAGCTGTTCGATGCCATTTAGCATTCCAGCAATATTAGAGACATTAGTTGCTGCAAAAGAAAAATTCAAAATGCTTTAGTAAGCATCATCATAATTATTATTAAATTCTATTGATCAAATTCAAAACAGCTTTGGCCAGAGATGAAAATGAACAACAAAATTTTGTGGACAAATATTCATCAATTAGCTTTGGCCAAATTGATAAATAAAAGCCACACATTAATAATCCTCATACATTAATTTCCTTCTACTAACCCGGTTCACATCAGCTTTGGCCAGAAGTGAAACGGATCAATAAAAGAATTTTGCGGTTAAAATGCCCGTCAAACAACTTTGGTCAGAATGACAAAGCATAAAACCACACTTTATTTGAGGATCCATTAACTTTATTTCGCAGCGGAAACATTATTCCATAATAATCATAGTGATAAAAATCACCATAATTCATGAATCATAAGCAAACTTAATAATAAACATAATTAAAGACATGTAAAAACTAAGCATGGCAATTAAAACATGACTAATAATAGATATAATAAGCATAATTAAAAACATGCAGGAAAAATAGCCCTGAAATTCATTTATTTTAGCCCCAATTTTTTTTTTAACAGCATAACTATTCTGCTGAACTGGGCCGCAAAGCCCAGCCCAGCCTTTAGCTCCCCCTGACCCCATCTGGGCCGTAGCCCATTTAGCGGCAGAAGCACACGCGCCGTCGGATCCTGCAGAAGCACACGCGCCGTCGGATCAGCATCCGACGGCCAGGAGCGGTCGTATCTGGATAAGACCAGCACAACACCACACTCCGCCGCCCCGTGGAAAACCCTAATCCCCTTCCTTCTTCTTTTCTCCTCTGCTCCCCGATGGCGACAACGAGGGCGAACGCGACGGCACCGAGTGGACGCGGCGATGGCAGCTAGCACCAGCGCGGCAAGGAGGAAGGCGTTAGCCTCGGCGTCGTCCAGGACCCTTCGCCGGAGCTGCGTGCAGCTTTGGCTAGCGCGCATCTCCGTCGAGTGGTTCTGGGCGGCGCTCCTTTGCAAGGCGACGGCGCGGAAGCAAGCGTCCCTGCCACGGCGTCGGCGACCTGTGCATCCAGCATCGCAGCGGCGTTCAACGGCGACGAGCGCACGAAGAAGCACCGCCACGGCCCGGCACGGCGGACGGCAAGGTCACTCGAGGTCGAGCCCGAGATCCCCTGCCAACATTAGTTGGTGGCTTCGACGCCGCCGTGGCCAGCGACGACGGCGAGGCCCATAAGGTAAGTTTCCACCGCCGTAAACCTTGAATTAGGGTTAGGGTTCTTCAATTTGGGGATTTTTCATAATTTAGGGTTTCGGGAAATTGGGGATTTCACAAAAAATTGCATCAAATAAACAATTCCCCACTTAAACTTGCTTAATTCGAGACCACAGCTTAATTCAGGGGAAGAAACATTAGAAATTTGAACTCTAGGGTTTCTGGAAAATTGGGGAAAAAATTATAATTCACAAGAAACTGACTTAATCCCCTTATCAGTAGCTTAAATTTAAAACCCTAGATTCACTTTAGTACTTTTAGGGCTAAAACTTTAACAGGGACAGGGCTAAAGCATAATAAGATCATAACTAGGAAGAACAACTTTATAAACAACATAACATGCTTGATCTCAGCAACAAAAGCTTGCTGTTCTTGAACTTTAGCACTTAACAATTAATAGATCAAGCAAGAATCTCAAGCTAGGGCTCAAACTTGAGAGCTAGATGGCTCTGATACCATTGTTGAAGATTAAAGGATCATCTAGCACAAGTTTGAACCACAAAAGAGAAAATTAGCAGTACCTTGATCTGAAGAAGCAGCCATGCCTTCTTATATTGCTCACACCACTTAGGGATGGAACAATTGATGCCTAGTTCTTCCTAGTGTTTTGGTGCTTGCTAGATCGGTTGCTTTTTCTTTAGAGAGCAAGAGAGTGAAGTAAGTGGCAGAGAGAGCTTCCACCGTGTCCTCTACTAACTTCTAGGGTCATCTACCCCTTTTTATTTGTTTAGCACCACACACTAGGGGAACTAGCACCGTTGGATCAGAATTGGATGTCTCCGATCAAGACAACACATTAGAGCTACTGTAGCACTTTTACTGTAGTACCGCCCTACTGTAGCAGCCGAAAAGTTTGACCTAGGAGAGCAGCCTAGATCACACCAGAATATCCGTCAAAAGTAAGACAGAGTAGGAGTAGGCAAAACCATATTCAAGAAATGTCAGCCCGGCCGTAGCATGCATTAAATACGACGACATGCCCATGCGTTTGCATTTTGACGAGCTGTGCCAACCGCCAGAAGATCGAGCTAGCGCAGAGAACAAGAGAAGTCGCCGGTCGCCGCCTGACCCTCGGGGGCGCGAGCGTTCCCATGCGGACAGGACGACAAGCAGCGGTACGGACGGATCCTCGGTCGATCGTCGACGATGGCGACGCGTCTGGTGACTGAGCGCCGGGTCGCCGCCGTTGAGCATATGCGTAGTACGTTCTGCTCGCCTGCCTGCGTCATCCCGCACAGGAAACGCGGCATCTGGTGGTCACATACGGCCGGCGAGTGTGAGTGCGTGCTATATATGTTAGGCCTTTGTGGCTTTGTCATTTTATCTTGGTAGTGAACATGTTGTTTGCACGGGATAAAAGTTTGTCGACTTTGGAGTATCTCTAACAACTTTGCGAGGGCAATGTCTAAATATGTCTAAAAATCATTTTTATTGACGAGGGCAATGTTTGAATATGTCTAAAATCATTTGAATGGTTTGATAGAAATTTATTTTTATATGATTAGAATTAACATGGTTCTATAGTCACCATAAATACTATTCTAATTGAAACCTCACTTTTGCAAAGAAATTAACGTTTAACACACGATATTAACCATTTAATGGAATCATAAAAAGATGTTGTTAGCCAAATTAAAAAAAATCTTGTTGATTGTTGGGCAGTGGCAGAATTGAAAAAACAAATACTCCCATCTGATGTGGCAGAATTGTTGGGAGTAGTTGAGGCATATGAAATATGTACTTGGTACGGAAGTTTGTGCTTTTCATAATTTTTCACATCTAATGTCCCATCATGTAGTTCGCTAATTGATTGGCATTGGGTGTATTTTTCTTTTACTTAGGAGTTATCTGTTTCATAGAGCATTTGTTAAATTTTGAAAGGAATGGAGTAGGTTTTTTCTACTGATTCACCTCAATTTTGAAAGGCTTTCACTATGTTTCCGAAAGTAATTTTCCAATACATATCTCGGTATGAATCTTTTGTTGGCACAAATTCATTTATTGAGAGTCAAGTTCCGTGTAACCTTTTTTTGTAACACAGTACTGACGCATATATTCACATACACGCATATACACTCACCCCTATTATACGCATGTGCGCACACCCTACTGCTAAGAGCACATTTGAGAGACTGAGATGGCAGGTTGGGTTTAGAGATTGACAAAATCACCACGGATACATCGTTATTGACGGGAACGTCGCCTTACAGTGAAAACGTATTACTCCTTCATAACACACACGTGTCAAATCTCTGGTTTGATCCCTACTTGGCTAGAGATCGACTACAACCATCCTCCTAGCTATCGAACCACATGTTCGCGTGTTCTCAATTTGTATTTTTATTCTCCTATATTTTATTATCTTGAGAGTCAAAGATATTATATTCAATTATCAAAGTTAATATGGTTTGATTACAATCATTGCAGAAGGTCATTTTTTTTCTAAGAACCTATTTTCTATTACCCTCTCCACGCGACATCTAACATTTCATTCCGTTCATTGGATGCTCTCATGCACATGTAATTATTTTGCCATGTGATATGATTACGTGTCGACATGGACAACATAGTTTCGGCATTCTAAACAATTGTCGATCTTACCGCTGCCCTTCATCCACACAATCTCTTCAAATCTCATGGTACCACCGAATTCTTTCCAGCCGGCCATTAGTATTATATATTATCGTATGTCATAATAACGCAATACTTCAGAAAAATTATTATATTTATGAGTTTTAAACAAATAAATAGAAAACAATATAGTTGTAATGCCATGTCATTTTAAATCTTATTACTATAAACTATATAAACTATAGGCAAGTCATCACTATGAGCCTGTAAGCTCACAACTGTGCGGCCGATCGAGCTAAGCATAATTAAACGTTTGTGCTCAATATATATGGTTAAAATGTAGTAATGGATAAGTCTACATTATATCGATCTCAAATCTCAAATTTTGCAGACTGATCTGATGTCAGTAACCAATGCATGGATATAAAGTCGTGTCATTTGGAGACTAACGAAAAAATTGCTTACCTTTAAAAAGAAAATCTCACGATCTAATTAAAAAATAAGGAAACTGGATGCATGCACATAGCCATGAAGATCTTTAGGTACTTCTATTCAGGGCATGCAGCCACCCGCGATGCCTCCATGTAGTAGGCCAGCTGCTTGTCCTTGGCTTAGAAACGCGCGCGTCACATGCATGTTTTTGTGGGGCTAAGTTCACGTATAGTCTCCACTTCTACTTCCTAATGTTTAACCAACGCATCTGCTTTTTTTTTTAGAACAACACGTCCGACCGGACCCCTTCCGTTCGGTTCTACCAGGGCGGATGGGTCGTGCACGTACGTGCATTGGCCATACCGAGGCATATTTCATATGTACACAATTTTAAATCTCCACCGTTATTAGTTATAGTTTTTTTTTGCGGGTAAAAGCAAATTTTATTACTCAGACAGGGTTACAGAGCGCTCAAGTTCTAATTCCCGAAGCATGATATCAGGACCAGAACCCAGCCATAATTCAGTTTGGCGTTCTGCTCTCGCAAAATTTGAGAGGCAGTGACTAACCCTAATCTGCAAACGATCCACTTTTACAAATTTTAACGAATAATTAATGGATCAGATTATTTAACACATGTGGATCAACCTGGTGGCTCTATTAATATCCTCATTTTGCTTTTTGTATATAATAGATGACTGTAAAACACGGACTGTAAACATGTTTTAAGGTTCGCAAAAAACATGTTTTAGGTCTAAAAAGTTCTCGGACAGAGAAAAACCGTAAACACGAACGGTAAAACGGAATATTCTCCGAATATTCTTTGTGGTCTTCTTCTTCCTCGTGCATTCCCCAATTCCTCCATATACATTCCCCAATTCCTCCATATACTGCAATTTACCGATCCATAAAATATAGTAGAGAAGTTGAGCTATCTGCCGTGCGAAATACTCGAGCTAGCTGCTAAGCTAGGCAATCGATCGATCAATCAGGCGAGCTAGCTAGGCGACCGATCCATCAATCACGCGAGCATGCGCCGGTGCTGGTCCCATCTTCGCGGGCGCCTCCTGCCGGCGCCGCGCTGGTCTAGTGGCCGCTGCCCGCGCGCCGACGGCGGACTCCAGCCGGTGACGTGCGGTCGCACGATGGGGAACGCACGGTGGAGATTCCATCTCATGAGCATTGACCAGTTCCCAGGCATCCTTAAAGGCACCCTCAAATTGCCTCCAAATCCTTGTATTCACAGGTTGTGGCTACGAATTCATAGTCGCCCTTAAAAGTTTTAAGGTTTTGACCAGTTTTACGGGCTTTATTCGGTCATTTTTTCGACAAAAACTGTGAACTTACAGGTTTGACCAGTTTTAAGGGCTCTGCTAGAGATGCTCTTATTCTTGTTTTGGCACGACCATTGTGGCCAACAAAGACAAACACTGAAGAGGCTATGAGATTTGGTCCCACGTATCAATGTTTCTTTCGTCTTTGTGGTTTGTTGTCGGTGCTTCGACTTGTCTTGGCTGTGGTGGTGGGGGCGATGGTAAGTGTTATATTGTTCTGTGTTCGCCGGATCTGATTTTGTGTGCTCCCGTTCTTCTTCTCCGGCAATATGTTTTTGAAGCAATGATTCGACAACTGACATTGCAAGGATGTTAGTATAGTTTGTGTAAGTTTGATCTTCTGTGGTTTCTTTGCCGGAGTATGGTGGAACGTCTCAAGATGTGAAATGTGAATCCCGAGATGACAGACACAAGAGAACCTTGACTAAATTTTAATTTTTCCATGGATATATTTGTTGTTGTTCGTTTAAGTGTCAATTTGTTCAATCTAATGTACTTTTCTTACCCTAATGAAAGTATAGTTCAATCTACTGGAAAAAATAAAAAACTTAACTTTTAGAGAGATAAGTTAGACACATGTCAACCCCATAACTCTAGAAGGGCTACCATGAGCCATGGCTTGGTTGTAGAGGACTAGATTAATCATCATTACTCCCTCCGTTTATAATTAGTTTGCGTTATGGGTTTAGTCAAAGTCAAACTTTGTGAAGTTTGACCAAATATATAGGAAAACATAAAAATATTTACAATAAAATTTTAACATTATTAGAATCCTCATAAGATATATTTTCATATTATATATATTTAATATTATGTATGTTGATAATTTTTCATATATACTTGGTCAAACTTTCAAAAGTTTGACTTTGAAAAAACCAAAACACGAACTAAATAAAGACGGAGGGAGTATTATATTTCATCCTTGATCATCATAATAACTCCTCAAATCTCTCTCCAATCAAGACGAAGAGTCCATGCCAGCAATATGGTGGTCAGCTGCAACGACAACCCATCCAATGTTGTTATCGCCATCCAAGCCAAGAAAAGTTTTACATATTTGACCTCTTTGTTACTTGACCTGAGATTGCATATTTAGGAGCCAAGTATCCATAATTTCAGAACGGCTCGCAAGCTCTTATGATCCCGGTCGAGTAGAAAAATAAATAATAGTAAAATATTTTGAAAAAAATCTGAAAAGTCAGACATATCCAAGCGTTCTACCATGAAATATTTGGATGAGACTTTTGTTCATGAATTATTTCGAGCTCATATGATCACTATTTTAGTGGGTTGATACCTATCGCGACCCAATATCCTCCCATGAAATATTTGGATCAGACTTTTGTTCACGTCCTCATAATTGTTATTTATTAATATTTTCTAATTTTCCTATTTATTTTCTTCTTTTTTCCTTTTTTGCTAATATTTATTATTCATAGATTTCTTTTTAATTTACTTTTCTCGTATTTTTTTCAAACTTCTCTTTTTAACTTGAATCATTAGAGAAATTATTTCTTAAATTCATTTCGAGAGCACCAAATTTTGATATCCCCCTAAAGCCGTAATATTTGTTTTTCGTTTTCGAGATGAAAATATAAAAGCAATGAACATAATTTATGAGGTCAAAGCCGATAGGAAATCATAAGTAACCTTGTAGAAGCAATCTTCCCTCGTTAGAAATATGTTACATGATTTGTCAAAATATTCTTTTCTTATTTATCTTTCTTATTTTGCTTTTTTAATCCCATTATACTTATTTTCATTTGCCATTTTCGTTTATATACCTTTTTAATTTAGTTTTATGTTCCTGCCTGAAAAAGTTTAATAAACACAAGCAAAAAAAAAGCGTATACGTTTATATTTTCTTATTATGTTTTGGCATTTAAAACATTTTTTTAATTTACCGTTTCCACGTGCCGTTTGGCCTCTCTCTCTCTCCAGCGTTGTTCGTTCTGTTCTAGGGTTAGCTGTTCCTCCTCTACCCCAATTTCTTCACCCTTATCTCCCAATTTCCCCCAAATTGTCGCGGATTTATCCCGATTCCTGACAGTTCAGATCATCGTCGCCCCGCATGCGATAGCATCCAAACGGGCTCGCACGCCCCTTCAGTAGCAGGGCCCGCCGCCCCCTGTGGAGTAGGCCTGCGATTGCGGTTGCGTGGAAGGGCGCCTGAGGACGGCAATTTGCTCTATTGGCCGATGTCTTCCGCTGAACCACCCAATACCGCCCTTCCCGAGGCACCACCTCCCATGAAGCCACCGCCATCTTCTCCACCCCGAGGTATGGTCTCTCATGTCACAGTTTTCTTAGATCCGTACAGAATCCGTGAGAACTAATGGTTAGTCCAGTGAAGTTCCGTAGGGCGTTGCGAATCCCTGGGATTATTTGAATGTTGATCAAGTGTAAGATAGTTTGGGTTACGTATTGTCAGTAGATTGTTTACCAATGCATACAGCTACCAAAATAAATTACTGATTCTTAAGAGATTGTAAATCAAATAGAATGGATACATGGGTCCCATCTGCTGCTTGGCTTTGCTGTATTTGAGATCAGGATATGGTGTTTGACCATGGCTGTCAGATGCTGCCATGCGAAACCATAGGGGTTAATGGGTTATAGTTAATAGGTCAGAATAGAGGAACGCCAGCATGCAAAACTTGAGAAAACAAACAGAACTCGAGATAACATGCGAAATCTTAAATGGATGCATAGTCGCATCTGAAGAATATGTGTACGCTTAAACACTGTACTGTCTCTTGCTTTCCTAAACACTAACATCAGGTAACTCTTAGCTATACATGCATGCAAAAGTTGAAATTGCAGTGCAAACAACAGCTAGGTTATCTGTAAGGCTATCAAGAAACGCATCTCGCATTACTTGATTCGCTAAACAATGGCGTCATTTGAACAACAAATACTAGACGTGCAAATGGTTTAGTGGTATAGCACAAATGAAGTTTTACACCGTATAATATTGAACTGAAATGTATGATGAAACTATCTGGATATTTTTCTTTTCAAACTTGGTGAAAAATGGTTATATGTTGCCGCCTTTGTGTGTCTACACTTCCGAGGAGGCATTCCTTAGACGGACCTCTTGTGCAGTGGTGTACCATATATCACAAGCCAGTCCGACTAAAATTCTGTTAATTGTTAACTAAGGTTCACCCATATCACTTCTAGAAAATTTATTTCAGATTAATCCTAAAAATTGTATATTTTCTCTACGTCTCATGGTCGGCAGTTTGCTTATAGTTCTCCAATTTTTTCCCGAAAGTGTCTCTATGTGTGTGTTTTTACTACGGAGTATGTATTGTCCTCCATTACTTTTGAGAAGTATAATATTCTGCACGTGACCTTTCATGTCCATTCAGTTGATTTCTACTGGTGTTTTGCATTACCTCTTTGACTGTTTATTTCTTAAGCCCATCCAGAACTCAATTTCTCTCCACCAATATTATTCTCATATTTATGCTTTTATTGTTTCTAACTCCAGGTGGGGTTATAGACATGGATTGTAGGAAACACCAACCTGCTGGCAATGCAACATCTGTTAGTATTATGCCCCTGGATTTTCCAAGCCAGGCACTTGAGAAGGTTAATTCTGCTAATCAAATGATTTCAGCAGATGTACCATGCGAGGCTCCCATTGATATCGATATGAGAGAACTTTACTTTCTCATTATGCACTTTTTATCACATGGTCCATTCAAGCGGACTCTTGGAGAATTGTGCAATGAACTCCAGGAGCATCAGCTGCTACCTAGAAGATATCATGCTTGGTATTCTCGTGGTGGTTTTCATAGTGGCGAAGAAAATGATGATGGTGTATCCCTCCCTTTGGGTTATCTAAAGTTAGTTGAGAGGTAGAAATACGTTACCCTACATCATGTTCAGTTTGCATCCGTTATTATTTATTATGAATAAGAATTATTTTCGTTGCTACTAAACATTTATGACAGTGATGAACCCTCTGCAGTAGATTTTGCAAGTAGTTAAGAACTTGAGATGCTTCCGAGTTGTTTAGATTAGGATTGGAAAACAGTTGAATACATATCCAGTATATGATGGAGATATATCCATTTGTTTCTCTTGTGGATCTCATATTTGCTCATGCCTTTCTAATTTGTTAACGATGTTCCTCAATCAGACTAATCTAGAACTGATGAAACTTGTAATTCTGAAATCTAACATTATAAAGGCTATAGTAGTGAAAGCAAGACATATTTAAAATGATCCCACCTTCGCAGAACAGTTAACTTATATCTGCCCTTCTGAATGATCACATGCAGTTGAGGTTTTTTGCTTACTTGTTTTATGATGCTTATTTTGTAGATATCCCCACATTGGTAAAGACCACTTGGTAAAGCTTTTAAAGCAACTGATGGTTAGTTCCTGCCACCCAGGCAGCTTGATTGGAGATGCGTCTCCGAATGCTGCTGCTGTTCCAACCTTTCTTGGCTCCAACTCATTTTCCCTTCTTGCATGTATGTATATTATGTTCTTCTAGGCTCTAAAGTATTCCTTTCTCCCCGTTTCTCGAGCCATGTATAACATCATTAGTTGCAACTTAGTGTTTCAGTTTGAAGTTTGGATAGTTTGTTTCAATGAAATTCCTTGTTATTTCTTTAATGCGCTGATATAATTTTGGATCCTTCAGCTGATAGGGCCAGCGAAGACAAGGAAACACCCAGGTTGCCGAGTATCTCCGTTGGCCGCACATACAGGCTGATCAAGTTCATGGTTTAAGCTTGAGAGAGATTGGTGGTTTCACTAAGAATCATCGAGCTCCGTCTGTCCGTGCATCATGCTATGCCATTGCGAAGCCATCTACCCTTGTTGAAAAGATGCAGATTATAAAGAGATTGAGGGGACATCAAAATGCTGTGTATTGTGGTCCGTTGAACTTTCTCCTTTTCTTAATTTAATCATGTTGAAGTAAGCTACTTGAATATTGGCAAACTTGATTTCTGGAAACTCCACTCAAGCAACATTTGCTGAAGCAACCTGATATGGCTTAGGTACAACACAGAATTGTGATCATCTGCAGAGCACACTTTACCCAATACAATAACAACTTTACGAACTTAAGGAGAGAGAAGTGGGTTAAATAGTCAATTTTGTCCTCAGAACCTTACTGTTAGTGCCATCTCGCATACCACACAAACATACTGTTAGTGGATCCTCTAGTTATGTCTGTGGTAGAGGGCACTCAAATGTGGTTCAAGTTTGATGCCAAGGAAAAAAAATACTCTTTACCATTTTTTATTCTTAAATTTCAGTTAGTGTAATATGCTTCACCACAATACCACAGTTTTATAGTGCCCGTGAGTGAAATCGTTACTATGTGGTGTGTTTAGCAACTGCCATCCAAGTAAATTGTCCAAGAGCCAAATTTTCCTTGATTATTTGGAAGTCTGTTCATATGCCAGTTCATACACTTAATGCCATCGATGTCAGGCCATGCGTTGCCTAAACTGAATATTCAAGCCTATTTAATCTTTTGGGAGGTTTCTACAGTAGATTATATTTTGTATATGGTTCATGCAATAAAATTTTATACACACTTGTTCTAAAGATCGTATTGTTCTCCCCACTTATTTTCAAGCTACTCCTTTGTTGTGCTAGTTGATTTGGTCCTAATAATCATAGTTATCCATCTGTTTACTTTTGTTTGCTGTAATGTTTTCACACTGTTCCTGTTTCTCTGCAGCTACTTTTGACCGCACAGGGCGTTATGTTATTACTGGTTCTGATGACCGCCTCGTTAAAATTTGGGCCATGGAAACTGCATTTTGTCTGGCTAGCTGCAGAGGCCATGAAGTAAGATTTGCTTATTGCAATTAAACATATAAATATTCACAACCTTTCACTAAATTACCTTACATTTTGCAAATTAAGGGTGATATTACTGACCTCGCGGTGAGTTTCAACAATGCTGTGGTAGCATCTTCGTCCAATGATTTCATTATTAGAGTGGTAAGATTGCAAGTTTCTGTACTCCCAAGAAGTCATGACATCTTCTTCCTTTTATGTTTAATGAATGTGTCTACTAATGTAGTGGCGTATACCTGATGGAAGTCCCATCTCAGTATTGAAGGGGCATACAGGGGTTGTAACTGCTATTGCATTTAGTCCAAGGACAGGTGCTGCTTTCCAGCTATTGTCGTGAGTGTTTCTTTTTTCTTCTTTTTTCCTGATAGTATCTTTTGAATGAAAGTTTTCCTGATAGTACAGTTATTTAGTTTTTACAAGTATTTTTGGTTCATGATTATATGATAAAAAGGGGAATTTGGTAGTATAAGTCATGTCTACTCTGCATTAGTTTCACTGGAGCAAATGCTTATCTGTATGAAGTTCAAAGCTAGGTTTGTCCATGTTTCACTGGAACAAACTAAACCAATCTTGAAAATATTATTGGAGTATTTTTTCCTTTTCATCTGTCAGATATGTGATTTTTTTCTTTTTCTTATGTTCTTATGATAAAACCTCACCGTTGGTTCGCTGTATGTACTCTTACATTTATTATAGGATTTTTGCGTCTTATTTAAGTTATTTCATCTCTCTTACTTGCCACATCATATTGTGGAACAGATCATCAGATGACGGGACATGCAGGATTTGGGATGCTAGATCTTCTCAACAATCTCCACGAATATATACACCAAAACCTCCCGATGTTGCCCCTGGTTAGTTGTTTGAAGCATATCTATTTCGTTTGCGTGGGTAATGCCTACAATTATTTATTTCAACCACATGGTTTTGATGTTAGGGAAGAGTGGTGAAGCGTCTTCCAGTGCTGTTCAAGTTCAACCAACGAATCACCAAATTTTATGTTGTGCATTCAATGCTAATGGAACTGTGTTTGTTACTGGTAGCTCAGACACTTTTGCAAGAGTACGTTTTCTTGTTACCTACTGCACCTGTGAACTTCTGATTTTACTACCAAAAGGTGAATCCTTTTTTCATTAGAAGTGTTGATTTCAGGTCTGGAATGCTTGCAAGAGTTCTTCCGAGGAACATGACCAACCCAATCATGAGATGGACGTATTATCGGGTCATGAAAATGATGTAAATTACGTGCAGTTTAGTGGATGTGTGGTAGCTAGATCGTTTTCATCTGATAGCAGTCACACCACTAAGGAAGAAAATAACCTCAAGCTAAGAAATTCATGGTTAGTATCTTTTTAGTCATGTAATGGTCTTTCACATGTTCTTATATAATTTTTCAGTTTATTCACGTTATGTCTTGTAGTTCTTAGTGATTTAGGTAATTCAGTCAGTTTTTCTAATTTTATGTCCAACTACTGGTTATTGTTGGTCTGTGCAGTAATACATCAGCAGCTGAGTTTGTCTCCTTTTGCCAGGTTCACACATAATATTGTTACCTGCTCACGAGATGGCAGCGCAATTATATGGGTTCCGCGATCTCGGAGATCACATGTAAGCTAATGGGACCTAAAGCTCTACGGGTTTGCTCCTGACAAACGTTGTTTCAGTACATAAAGTATATGACCATTTGCGTAACTGCCTATTCTGGCTGCTGCTAGCGTACTACAGAAATTGTATCCTCAGCAGTGCCCATTTTGTTTTCCGGTACATTATGTTTTCCCATTGTGTGACATGTCGAAGCAGTAGATGCTGTATAGTAAGAGCTGGTATAAAAGCAACTTGCCGCAGCAGCTAGCTTAATCACGCGCCTGTGTATAATGGCATGCAGGTTTTCTGGCTTGTCAGTCGTAGCTGGTATTTAGTTTTATTGTTTTACCCTGTAGTTCCATTCAATATAGTATTTGCATAACTTGTTTGCTGCACTAAACCAGGGTAAGATTGGACGCTGGACCCATGCTTACCATCTCAAGGTTCCTCCACCTCCAATGGCTCCTCAACTGCTTCGCGATGGTCCACGTCAAAGATATCAGCCAACTCCTCGTGGTGTCAATATGATTGTTTGGAGTCTGGACAACCGCTTTGTGCTTGCTGCTATCATGGGTATCCTTGCTCTACTTTGTATATTTTCACCACGATCATAGTGATATGGCCCTTTCTGTATTCCGATCGTGCGAGTACTAGATCTTGTCATTACATAATTAATTTTTATTTCAACGTTCTCATTTGTATCCACCCCCTTAAAAAATATGTTACGTTGTGCAGATTGCAGAATTTGTGTTTGGAATGCTTCTGATGGGAGCTTGGTACATTCACTAATTGGCCATAAGGAATCGGTAAGCAAGCGTGCACCGTGCATTTTATGCATTAAATTTACTTTTGGTCAATGACTTCTTATGGCATGTTGACACAATATGGTTTTCCTGCATGGCATTTTCGTATCACTTAGGTGCGTACGTGTGAACTTTGTCGCTTGCAACTCATTGCTGGCACACTGTTCATCATATCACTAATGAAAACACAACGCAGTAACTTCTTGTGTTTTCTCAGCAAGTTCGGCGGCAGAGAAGCGTGGGTTGAAAATTGTAAAACATAAATGGAACAGGAAAACTAGGACGTGGTGGTTTTGGAGGTGTTAAACTTGAAATTTTAATGAAGAATATGAAACTCATTGTATATTGTTGCCGTACGCAATTGAAGGCTTAATTCGTTTCTCTTACTTCGTTTGGTTTAAAAAAATTATGTGCTAGCCATGGAGTATTTTTTAACAGTGTCGTCCTTAACCTCAATGGTGTTTTGATTTATATTGATCAGTGCATTTCACATCCGCTTTGTTGTCCAATTGTGGCAGTAACTTCTGCTCTGGTGCTTTGGAAGCCAAGTAGGTTACTACAGATTTATCGATGAGCTAACTGTTATTGTTTCACATTAATAACCTGTTTTTTCTGTGATGATGTAATAATTCTTTGTCCTATGACATTGTTGATCTTTGTTTTTGAAATGAGCATTTTAGGTATAGAAATGGATCTGTTGGTGTAGTCCTGTCAAAGTTGCATGACTTTCATGTACATTCATAAATTTTTAAACTGGTTTAATGGATCAAGAACCTGCAGCTTTGTTTCGTTGCAACATTGTGATTTCTTTTCTCTTTTATAATTCATCCACTCTTTGTTTTTCAACTTGTTTTTATTAAAGGGTTTATCGTTTCATAAAGAATTGTTTTGATTAAATTCATTTTCAACAGACATTTGTTCTCGATGTGCATCCATTCAACCCACGTATAGCAATGAGTGCTGGGTATGATGGAAAGACAATCATCTGGGATGTAAGTTCCTAACAAGATCTCTGCAATCTTAATCACTATTTAAATCCTGAAATTATGTTATTTCCTTGTCCAGATATGGGAAGGAAAACCTGTGCAGATCTATGAAACTGGTCACTTTAAGCTAGTGGATGGCAAGTTCTCTCCGTAAGTGTCACTGGAAAATTACTCACATTCTCAACAAAGGGAACTTTTTGTTTTGGCCCTTAAAAAATGTACATTCTTACGTATGCCATATTATTGAATTTATTTGTATTACCTTTTTGTAATAATCGCATGAGCATTCAGCTAGTAATTCATTAAGCATTTGGAAGAATCAAGAAAATTAACAGAGAAAAATCAGGGATTACTTCTAAATTTTATGGATGTCCCGTATGTTCATGTTGGAATGCTTTCCCAGTAAAACTTTTGAGAATGTTTTGCAGTGTACAAATTCCAAAAGAGAAAAAGTTATGTTCGGAAGTACTCTGTTTCTTCTTCTTTTTTTCTGCTTTTTTTTTGACCTTTTTCTGTTTTCTGTTCCACAAATTTCTTGATCAAATCGGGTTAATTAGGCAGAGAAGTGAAGTAATCAATATATCGTTCTTATAGAGGTGTAGTTGAATGAAAATGGACCTTAATTTGCCGCTTGAACTGTCGAACTAATTTATACTCACCAGGCGTCTTTAGCATCTCATTATGCAAGGAATATCTTCAGATTCAGTATAAATCACTAGTTGAGTGTTCTTAATATATCAAGCTTCTTGAGTGTCAGAAACCAGTTCTTGAAGTTGTGATCTTTAGCCATCATAGATGCCTTTTTTTGTCATTATCTGACTTACCATTTTGATCCCAAGGCAAAGAATAACCAGTTACACCAAATGATGCAGCCAACACCGCCAAAAACACACCTTTTACCCAAGTTAATTCGCATTTTTTAAATCCGAATAATTTCTGTGTGGTGTTGAGATGTTAACAGCATAACATTGTTACCATGCCAAATTGAATTGCTCCATTTATCAATTACCATAGATTGCTAAATTATTTTTCTTCGTGTTGGTGGACGGACATTAGGGATGGAACGTCACTTATCCTCACCGATGAAATTGGGCAAATATTCATTATTGGTACAGGGCAGGGAGAATCCCAGAAGGATGCGAAATATGATCAGGTACAGAAGTTATTAATTTTAGATGAGGTACACAAATTGTTATGATCAAGTTATTGGGGGAGAATACCTGGTGCAAGCATTGGTTAGTGGGCAATCATGCAACTGTCATATCTCAGTGATCATGTGTTACAGTTGGATGAGGCACGGATAGATTTGATATTTTAAATCAGTTTGATCTTGTTCTAACTTTCTAATCCCTTAGATCCTTAGGGGCTATTCACAGAATTATTCATCCCTGTAGTGCTTTAATCCCCTACACTTAATCCACGAAGAGCTCATCCAGCAGCTCACATTCAGAGTTTGCATGATTGTTTGCACTGGACACACCCTCCCCCCTGTTTGGGGAAATATCCTACCTTTTATTCAATCATTGATGCTTACTATTCATTTTTTCAATAGTTCTTTCTTGGAGACTATCGACCTCTTATTCAAGACACAAATGGAAATGCTATCGATCAGGTTCGTCCAAATATATGAATCATCTGTCCTTTGCATTTGCATTAGCTGTTTGAGTTGTTTCGTTTATTTTGAAATGTATGATGTTTTGTTCAGTTTGTGAAACTAACTCTAGCATCAGAGTTATCAATGCAAACTGTTTCAAACATCTGTTTCTAAAACAGAAAATCTCATTTTGTTATGTTCTGAAGATCTGGTAGACCGTAGACCAGTGGAGGTTTCCTTGGGTATCGCTTTCAAGAAAATTCCTAGAGTTGTACTTTCGTGTCAGTTCATGTTTTTGCTGGTTAGTGGTTAGTGAAGTAATATTATGCCAGATGACTTGGACTCCTTGGCATTTGTTAGTCTCTCTGTGACTGCCAACTAGTATATTATAAAGAATACCACATCCTACCTCCATGACAAATCAATTTACTTCTGAAGTGTTGCTAGCGCAGCAGTTCAGCAAGGTGGATTATAAAAACTGTCCAAATCTTGTTTCTAGAGTGAGGACTGCACTGCTGATTGGCTGAAAGTTTGACTTTGATGCCAATCTAATAAGCATACAAATTGAAGTTCTGTTATTGCCTACTAGAGTATGTTTAAGTTAAAACTTAAAAGTATCACATACCATAATCATCTGATTACCTCACTCATTGTGTTCTCCAAGTAGCTGCAATGTAGTAATACGTTTCATATATGAAATGTTTATGTGGGCTGCTGCTACCATCTCATCAAAAGCCATGCAAAGGGTTTGCTTTACTGTTTGTAACTTCCGTTATTTAGGATTGGTGATGCTTATTCGAAACAACTAACAAGTAAGCATTGGAAGACTAAAGATTATTAAAACATGTTAAAATACTAAAATTTCAGAAGAGAGCCAGTATTTCCCCCAAAAAATGGTATTGAGCCCTGGTCATACGTGTCTCTGTGAATTTGTTCCCTGTTATCTAAGTGCATCACAAGCTACCAGGTTTTCTTAATGCTGCTTTTGCTTAATGTATCCAGGAAACACAGCTCACACCCTATAGGAGAAATATTCAAGACCTTTTGTGTGACTCTGGTATCTAACTTCTCTATCCCTGTACTCTCCGTATAGTACTGGTCACACATGCTTATAATTGTTATTTACTAATTGCAGGTATGATACCATACCCAGAACCTTTTCAGAGCATGTATCAGAAACGTCGGTTAGGTGCTCTGGGTATTGAGTGGCGACCCCCTTCTGTAAAATTTGCTGTTGGCCCCACTTACAATGCTACCACAGGCGAATACCAAATCATCCCAACTATTGATCCAGATAGGTGGGAACCACTTCCAGAGATACCGGACTTCATTGATCTTGAAGTAGAAAATGAAGTTATCTCTGATGATACTGATTCTGAGTACGATGGCATGGATGATAAGTCTACTGAAGGAGAGCAGGAGATTTTGAGTGGTGATTCCTCTGATGCTTCATACTCAAGTGCAGAAATTGATGGGAATAACCTGAGCAATAGTGCTAATCGTCGTAGATCTAGAAGAAAGAAGAAAATATCTGATGTAAGAGGCAACAGTCAAGATCATTCCATCTTCCTTTATGTTACATTCTAACCTTTCAACTTTTTTTTCCTTTTGTTGTATCCTTTACAGGCTGATCTTGTTACTTCATCTGGTCGGCGAGTTAAGAAAAGAAATTTGGATGAGCATGATGTGGCTACTGTATCAAGGCCACATAAAGGTAGGAAGTCTAAGACTGGTCGCTCTAGTAAAAGGAAAAGATCACCTAAATCTAGGGGATTGCGACCTCAAAGACGTGCAGCTCGCAATGCACTCAGTTTTTTCACAAAGATAGGAGCTTCGACAGAAGATTATGAAGATGACTCAGAGAGCAGTCTCTCAGACAGTGAATTGAACACAGATAGCACAGAAGCTGAGCAGTCAGCATGGTATAGCCAGCCAAGGCATGGTAGAGAGAGTAACCAACAGGATTCTGAAGATGTTACACAACCCTCTCATTTCCCTGAAACTAGGGAAAGTTGTGAAAATAATAGAAAACTGGTCCTGAGGATACCACGTCGTGATTTAAAAACCCAGTTTCCTTCAGTGGTGCCACTTGCGGCAGCCAAACACGGAGCAGTTGAGCCGGAACATGATTTTGAGCCTGGAGGTTCCTCTTCTTGCAAGGCTACAGATCGAGGTCAAACCATGAACTCCTTTTCTTCTGTTCATAGTACAATCAAGTGGGGTGAGGTTAAGCTGCGATCTTCAAAGCGTCCCAAGTTTGGTGACTCTTCTGCTGGAGACATGCAGCCCTCAAATAATGCAGTTTCGCCGGATGTTGATGAGTTTGGTAGTAAGAAGACACCTCATGAGTATGGCAATGACATCCAACAACCGGTTGAGCAGAATGTACAAAAGAGTCAACATGTAGTTTGTCTGGATAGCATCCATGAAAACCACGATACTGATGTTTATATTGAAGGTGATTTACCCAGTGAAGAAAGGATAACTAACAACAATAATACATATGTAGAGGAAGTAAATAACCAACAGTTCCATAGTAATTCTCATCCTACCTTGAAACTGAAGTTAGTTAGTTCAAGAGGCTCTCCAGATGGTACAAGTTCACCAGACAAATTAATGGCTACTGCAGTAAGGAGTGACATGATCTCTGAGTATCATAAAGTTCCAATGCAGCAGGATGAGGATTCTACCACCTATAAACATGGGAGCAGTGACCTCCCTAGTCCATCTAGAAATTTCCAGGAATGCAAAGATAAAAGCACTGGTTTACATGATTCAAAAAGGTTGCACTTTGAATCTGCAAAGAGTTACGGTGCAGTGTACAGAAGGACAAAGCCAAGTAAGTACATGAAAAACTTGGATTCAGATTCCTACGGAAATGGAGATAGTACTTCCGTCTCCAATGATGATGGTGGGTATCAACCTCCAGACTACAGTCCTGTTGCAACTGGTATAGGTAGTTTGCGAAGAAGCACAAGGAGGTCATGCGCATACACTGATGGTGGAGCAAGGAATGCTATTTCTCATGTGAAAAATTCGTCCAATGAAGCATCAACTAGTGGGAGACGAATTGTTATAGATGGGCCTGAGTGGGGATCAACATCCAAGACTGCTAGTTTAAGGTCTACTAGGAGCAGAAGAGAGGGCGGCAACTCTCCTCATACACATCTGGTGGAGAAAAAGCACAAAGTATCCTTGAATTGTTGGTTGATGTTGCTGGAGCATGAAGATGTTTACCGTTATATTCCTCAACGTGGCGATGAGGTTATGTACTTGCGCCAGGTAATGTTATTTTCTATTGTATTTCATGATCTCAAACTAATTTTAACTGCCAAAAAAATAAATATCATGTTTTCCATATGTTCCCACTTCTACACACCTCAGTTATAAGGTAGTTGATTATGGAGAATAGCATGCGTAGTGAATTAATACAAACACATAGACCATTGTAACTCCTAGAATAGTATTTATGAATCTTTTCTTATATACTTTCTGTGTACTTTTCCTCCTTTTGCAGGGGCATGAGGAATATCTTAAGATAAAGCGATTGTCGGATAGTTGCCCATGGAATCGGATTAAAGGCCTTAAAGCTGTAGAGCTTTGCAAAATTCAGGGCCTTTCTTATACAACTTATAGAGGGTCTGGTGAAAGCTGCTGTAAATTAACACTTAAATTCATTGATGACACTTCAAGCGGATTTGGCAAAGAGTTTGTAATCACATTGCTCGAGCCAGTTGACTTCCCCGATTTTCTTGTGGAAAGAACACGGTTTGAAGCTGCTATTGCACAGAACTGGGTTATCAGAGATAAGTGCAGAGTTTGGTGGGCAGGTGATGGAGAGGAAGGAGGAGGAAGTTGGTGGGAGGGACGGGTGTTGGCGATAAGGCCAAAATCAACTGATTTTCCCGAGAGTCCATGGGAGAAATATGTCATACAATACAAGAATGATGGTTCTGGTCAGCTGCATAGCCCCTGGGAGCTCCATGATGCTGATAACCCATTGGTATCGTGGAAACATCCACATATTGATTCCAGTATCAGGAATAGATTGTTATCAGCAGTGACCACTTTAGAGAAAATGTCTCACAGAAACCAGGTAAAGTTTATCTATTTTCAATTTTAGCTCTCTTTGCCTACTCTTTTATTGTTGTTTTGACCAACTAAAGTATATTTTATGGATGTTCAGGATCAATATGGTGTTCTGAAGTTGGATACTGTTGCACGAAAATCAGATTTCATAAACAGGTAACTCTTGTATATGTATGCATTCAGTGCTGATAAATTTGCATGTGTTTATTTCATTTTGAAATAAAATAGTCCTCGTAAGGTATAGAATCGAAGGATAATACATTGTACCATGTATGTTTTGTGAAATCACCTTTTACGTCTGTGTAAGGTTTAACTGATTATAGATTTATGGAACAATAGCTGTAGTTTTTAAAATGATTACAGTGTTGGATACTTTTTAGAAAATATGCACAAACACTTCTGCAAACTACCTTTTATGATTGCGAAATCTCGTAGCAAGCATGGATATTAGATTTTGCGAATTGACATTATGCCATCAAAGTCAAATAAATGCTGGTTTTACATCAGAAAGTTGCTGGCTGTACCTCTATAAGGCCTAATTTTCATTTCAATTACGTTATGATACAGATTTGATAAACAATGTTGGTAAACATTCAACCAGCGGAGACTCTTATTTATATCATTATATGGGGTGTTTGCATTAAATTGTTATGTTGTTTACTCCTTTTCATCCATATATGCTCATATGAGTATCTAGAATATCAGGATGCACTGTATTGTTGTATTCATGTTTATTTCATACCAAACTTCCGTTGTACCTGTCTTGGAAGGTTTTGTTGCATTACATAATATACTCCTAAAATATTAGGATTACCTTTTTTTTATGATCTGATGCCTCCTTGCCTTACCGTTGTTGGATTGAAGAAATATTTCGTATGGAGTATATTGGTTGCTTTTTTTATGCATGATAGTAATATCTGTCTTAAAACACTTTTTGCTGCAAAATTTCTGCTTTAGGTTTCCTGTCCAGTTTTCCATCGAGGTAATCAGGGCAAGACTGGATAATGATTACTATAGAACTCTGGAGGCTGTCCAACATGATGCCACTGTAATGCTTGCCAATGCCGAGTCTTACTTTCCGAAGAGCGGTGAAATGGCCAAGAAGATTCGCAGGCTATCTGAGTGGATCGAAGATAACATTCTGTCACTGTAGGGGAAGGTACTCTCGCAGGTTGGCGTTCTTCCTTTTTTTTAAAGAAGACTTGGCCTCTAAGCCTGCTAGAAGATTCTTCGGTTTGTTACCGAAGCATAGTTTTGTAGGAATATGAGCCAAAATAGTTGGATGGTTGAGAGGAAGTTCTGGTGTAAGCAACATTTTGAAATAATTTGATTCCATTCTCATACAGATAGGTCTCAGCTAACGCCTCTGACCATTTGACCCACTGTTGCCGTCAAGGCATACTGATTTGTCCGACTGGACAAAAGAAGTTGAGAGCATTGTGAGCGAAGATGCTAATTTGTAAAATCTGGTAGAGGAAAAAAATTGCTACCAGATTTTCGATATGTATAGACATCATCAATAAAAAGAAAGCAGAGAGAGGTTCATCACCATCCAATCAGTGTGACTGAGATACCACATTGAGTCCTGATGAAACGTCAGTGATCCTTAGTGGTATCTAAATTTTGTATTGTGGAGACCATCATGCGCGCCTGTGAACTGTAATCTATTTCTTTTCTTGTTATTATTGACGCAACCGTCAGTGCTCTTTATCTAGGGATAGTTAAAGATAAAACTTAGCATGTCCATTTCAGAAAAAAAAACTTAGCATGTGTTTCAGTGTTTGACACTCTTGACTCGAGTGCTATAAAAAGCGTCATTTGCAAAACAAAATCATAGTAATTAGAACTTTGTGGAACCCACAATTTTAAAAAATTCTAAACAATATATGTTATATTAGAAAACGTCAAAAGGATGGTTTATAAACATGTGAAATTTGAAGTTCAGACCATATTCATTTGAGAGGTAAGAAAAAAAATGCATCCCACATATGCACCATCATATTGGCAAGTCAAACTTTGAGAAAGAACACTGAACTAAATGACTTAGAAGTGGTATATTCTAAAACCCATTGAACTACATGAATATATCTGAAGTTGCCCCGCAAAGATATGGCAAGACTTGTATGAGATCTGGTCATCATGTGCGATGGAAGGATCTGGTATTGTGGACCATTGGATGTGAAACGTGTGCTACAGATCGAATTTACTGGACTGGTGGAACATTTTTACAAATAAGACCCCGTTGGTCATCTTTATTGTACTTTTGTGCCCTCCCGTTCCTGCTCTGAACCCTAGTTCCCAAATCGGCGACGCCGACAGCGATGGCGGCGGATCCAGATTCCAAACCAGTCCTTCCCCATCTGGTGCTGACGTGTATCTAGGCGACGGCGACGATCCTTCCCTCCCACCTTCTCTCTTGTGCCGTCGATGGAATGCTATTGATGGTGGCTCAAGCTCCTCAAGCGGATTCCAAGGTCCCTGTTTCTGTCCCCAGATGTTGCCGCTTCCTCAACTGGATCCACTTTCCCGTGCAATAAGATTCAGATTCGCACACGCAGGTCTTGCGAGATAGCCTTTTTAGGTACTTCTATTTCCAATTTGCATGTTATGCAGTGTTATTCAAGTTTAGATAGCTCCCGCATTGATAGAAGAATGAAAGTTGGAAAAAAATTAGAGGGCATAGCTGTTTCTTGGTCTTCAGCGGAAGGGATTTCTTAATCCCCAGAATGAATTTCATAGCTGATTGTGCTGTAGTGCTACAAACCGCAGTTGATTGATGAACGTGTCCTTTTCATTTCAGAATAATTTGCCGCTGCATTCCCGAACAAGTAGATTGCTAGATCTCTATGATTATGATGATTTGAGCATCAAACTCGGGCACAACGAATTGGTTATAAAGATCCGATGATATTTGCTCTAGTTTGCAACACACTTCTATACTAGAAGACGAGAGTTGTTTGAAATATTGTTTATTATTCCTCTCTTGTCACCAAAGATGCAAGATATATAAGCACATGGAGGAATGCAAGAAGTAACTCTGACTGGTAATATGTGGTCATGAAGATTAAGAGGAATGGTAAGCCAGATGTCATTATTTCTTTTTTGAACAGGATCCGGCACTTATATTAGGAATCAAGCACAAATTACAACCAGAACCATAAGAAACCAAAAATACAAAGGATCCAGAAGAACTTGCACCCAACACCCCGAAGAACAAGAGGAAGCAAAGCCGAATCCACCCCAAACCCCAGAAGCCTAGCCTCCGCCGGAGCTGCCGTACCACCATCCCTGCGAGAGCAAGCACCTCCACGAAAGTAGCAGGCTGCAGAACCGGCCGCCGCGCCGCGACGGACACCCAACACGCTGAACGAACACAGCCAGCGCTTGCCTCGACGAACCACCGAGCTTCCCGCCAGCACCGCATCGGCCGGGCCAGCCGCCGAACGAAACCGCCCTCTGGACGCCCATTCCCCTCGCCGCCACGGCCGGCCGGAACAAGGACGACACCGAGAGCCACCACCACCACCACGGTAACCAAAAACAGAGCAAGCACCACCACCACCTTCCCCCTTTGCCACCTCGGCCAGACAGAGAACGAGACAGAGGACTCACCCGGAAGAACCACCTCACCCTCCCAGAGCCACCGAGGGCCTGACGACGACGGAGGGCAGGGACACAAACCCCACAGAGAGCGGCCGCCGGCGTCGCCACGCCACCCGCTCGGGGGAACTAGAACTCCCAAGATCCGTAGATCGAGGAGCACCAAAAGCACCAGCCCCGAAGGCCGGTGGACCAAACACACCTCCCTCCCGCCGTCGCCGGCGAGGAAGAGGGAAGGAGGTGGACTTATTCCTCCGATCCAGCGCCGCATCCCTCCCGAAGACGCCGCCGGGGAGGCACCTAACTACCCTATCTACAGGCCAGATGACCGGGAACGAGACCCCCGCCCTCCCCCGCCGCCGGAGCGGCGAGAGAAGGCGCGGATCTGCTCCGGCACCGGCGGGGAGAAGGGGAACTTTACTCCTCGCCCTGTCGCCTCTCTCGGGGTACTGTAGAGGGAGGGGAAGAGGAGGACAGATGTCATTATTTCAGTTGTATGAATTATTTTTTTGCGTTAATTTATATGGGTACAATACTTTTTCCCTGTCTCAATTCCAACTCGAATGATGCAGCGATGAGAACTAACAAGAAGATTGGTGAATACTCTCGCACTTTGATGTAGTCGAACTCCTGGACAAAAAACAGATTGAGAACTGGATGGTTCGAACACCCGATAGGAGCAAGGCGGCGACCTAGGAGGCTCGCGACCTGGAGACTAGCGGGACTGGTGGCATGCTGGCGGCGGGACGGGGATGGGTAGATGGCAGAATAGTAATATTGGATGCAAATCTTGTCAGGCCTTTTGATTTGGAATATATTGGTTACAAATCTTGTCTAGCCTTTTGATGTCCTGTGTGTGGTTATAAAAATGGATGGATATACCAGGTTGTTTTCTGAATGGATCTCGCCTTTTGTCTGAAACTTTTGCATCCTGTGATGTTGTAAAATCAGATGATTATGTTGTCTTTATGCTTCCAAATATGCGTCTTCCTAAGTTGGTTTGAGACGATGGAGCCACCGTATCTAGAACTCCATTGACGCCACAAGAGAGAGAAGAGGAGAGGGAAGGTCGTCGCCTTTCCCCTAAGCACGTAGTAGCCGTCGTCACTGGTACATGATCTAGAGCCGCCGTCGTCGTCGCTGACGGGGGCGGACTGGTACAGGATTTAGAGCCGCCGTCGTTGCTGCTTCGCCGATTTGGGAATTAGGATTCAGAGTGAGAACGAGAGGGTACAGAAGTACAATACATAGTACAACGGGGTCTTATTTGCAAAAATGTTCCACCAGTCCAGTAAATTCGATCTGTAGCACACGTTTCACATCCAATGGTCCACGGTACCAGATCCTTCCATCGCACATGATGACCAGATCCCATACAAGTTGCCCCGCAAAGATATGGTTGAACTAATCGAAGTGCTCTGTGGCTCATGACGACTACACTCCTCCATACCTCACCATCTCATTCCCAACTAACCCACGGTCATAAATTGCTCCACCTACCCCATGCCCTCCTCTATATTGTATTTTTTCTGTATTAAAATTCGTGCGCCACAATTTTTTTTTTTTTTGAAAAGGTGAGCCACAGATTGGATGGTGATACCGATCGGAAATATTTTGCTCCTGCGAGCATACCCTATTTTGCGCCAAATAATTTAACAATTTCGAAAGAAGTACAAAAATGTCGAATTTGTTTTTCTGAACATGTTCTAAATCTATCAATATATCAAGCTGAGCAACTCAGCCCCCCTCGCAGCCTCCACGTCACCTGCTTTTCTGGGCCGTCCGATCGGCGGAACGGACGGTCGAGATTTAGCCGCGTCGCACTCCGCGCCGTCAATCGTCCATCCAGCGGACGGCCAGCGCGTTCTTTTTGCGAAAAGCGTGCTGTGTTCCCCGCAAATTGCGAAGCAGTCCCAAGCTTCCCCACGTAGAAGGACTAATTTGCGAATTGCAGAAACTGCAGGGACTTCCGCGCAAAAACTCTGCCACATCTCCCCTTTCTCCTTCTTCCCTTCCGCGCGGCGGCGAACTCGCCGCGGCCGCCGACGCGCCGCAAGGCCGCTCCACGCCGCCCCGCCCGAATCCAAGCATGCCCGGAGCTCCGCCGCCGCGCCCACTCTGTCCTCGCCGAAGAACGCGTCGCGGAACGTCCGGAATCGCCGCGTTTCGCCGCCGCCGTGCTCCACGACCGCGGCCGCGGAATCCCTCGCCACCGGCGGCTCCGGCGTCCATATGGCACGCCTCGCCGCCCATCCAGCTCGCCTCCGCCGCCTCTCGCGGGTCCACGCAGTCACGGCCTCACGCGCGTGCGCCGCTGCGCGAGTGCGACCTCGCCAGCGCCGCCGTGTCCCCGCCGCCGGCTGACGTCACATGACGACGTCAGCACGGTCCCACCCGTCAGCCCCTCCGCAATTTCGCTGCCATTGACAGGGGCCCGCCTGTCAGGATTCTATCCATTTCCTAATTGATTTCAGTAATTGATAAAAAATCTGACAGTGGGGTCCATTGTCAGAGATTTAACATTTCCAGGAATTACTGAAAATATTTAAAAATTGTAAAATTCACAACTTTTTATTTATTAATCAGAATAAAACAAATAATATATCAAAACGATCAGAAAAATCAACTCTATTTGTTTCCACAATTAAAATATTTGTTTGACTAGAAATGAATTACTCTAAAATTGAAACAACAAATAACACATTATTTATGTAGAATAATAATAATAATAATACACCGATCTCTACCGCGATAATTTTCAGACAATAAATTCACAACTTTTAATCTGTTATTCATAAAAAATGGAAATAATATATCAATAAATTTCAAATTTAACAAAATTTTCACACCCTTTACACAGAAATTGTATTAAAAAAATCTATACCTATATCAAAGCTCATAATAATAATGGTAAACCGAGATAATTTCCAGATAGTACTTAATCACATAATAAAATACTGGAAATTGCAAAGTTCATAACTTTCAATCTATTATTCATGAAAATGCAAATAACATGCCAAAAAAGTTTTAAATTTAACAAATTTTCAAACTCTTCACATAAAAATTGCATAAAAAATAATAATAATAATTTGCTTAAATAATGCTTTATCTCTAATTACTAACTCAAATAGAACATTTAAATTTGGTACTTATTTAAATGCAATCTAAATGAACTGACTAAAATTGTAGAATGCAAATCAATAATTGTTCATTTCCACTTACTATGGACATACATTAAATATTAACGAAAAAAAGAAATTTGTCAGTTCAATTCACTAGATATTTGAAGATACTCCACACGACAAAATCCGACAAATTTCAACATTTCGAATCCTGACAGGTAAGAAATTATGCTCACTACGAATCTTTTCCATTTTATGCTCATTTTAATTGAGTCAACCTAAGAAATGAGTTCAAGGGAATTATGCATATAATATTTGTTTTCTTTTAACTATTCTTCAAGAAATTTTTTGCACCTCTACAAACTATTATTCATTCATGATGGAAAAAATATTCGATAAAAGTCCTACAAAACTTCAAGAAAAATTTATTCCTTTTTGTGCAACATATTTTTTTGTAATCTATAAATAGTTTGCTTTCATGATGCTTATATGATGTTAACCTACTCAGATCTTATGCTTCATAACTTTATTGCAATTTCATTCTAACTGTAAATGTATAGATTTATTGATGCTTAGGAGATGTTCGATTTAATCCAATAGTGTTCCAGAGGAAATTAATTCATTTTCTATTCTATGATTATTTTGTAAGATAGAAGATGCTTAAAAAAAAATACCTTATTGGACACTAAAAAATTTCTGTTCACACCTTATGCAAGATGCTTATATCAAAGTTCGATCTTGATTTATTTATATGAAATTTCTCTTATTGTTAAGATTTTATATAGCTTAACAAAAGTTTACCACGGAAGGTTTAAATTCAGTGACTCTTTCTAATCCAACTCCGACAATGATTTAGGACCTAAGCTGACTGTAGCGAACAATAATTTTTTGAGGATACATTTCAATACCATTAATTTGTCATATCATCTATACTAAATGCAGTGCACTGACGTCGTATGTTGATTACTCTTTTCCTTTTCCGATGTTTAATTTTTATCCACAAAACACAAATCCAAAGTTGGTTCTGATAACACCAAAGATCCATATTTCACTGTCAACAAACAACCGGAAAAATATATCAACACGATCACAAAAATACGTTCTAACTAACTATGGCGTACGATCAAAAATTTAAACTTAAATATTTTTAAATTTCAATTGCCTTTCAAATCTGAGCATTAACAAATAGAAAAATATATCAACATGATCACAAAAATAAAGACTGACTGTCTATAACATATGATCAGAAATCAAATTTGAATATTTTGAAGATTTAAATGTCTTTTAAATCTGAATATTTCAAAATTTTGAACGCCTTTCAAGTCTGATCATTTTACTAACGTAAAAAAAAAATCAAATCTGGAAAACTTTCCAATTTGAACATTTTCCAAAATCTGAACAATTTTTGAACATAACCTCTCTTTGCATTTCAATAATTTTAAATTTCCACACTTTTTAAATAAAGACATTTCCAAATTTTAATTTTAACACACGGGCGCGGCGGTTGAACATAATCTCTCTTTGCATTTCAATAATTTTAAATTTCCACACTTTTTATATAAAGACAATTACAAATTTTAATTTTAACACACGGGCGCGGCGGTGTCGCCGCGCAAAATTTTCCTAGTCTAACAATTTTCAATTCTGAAACATTTTTGAAATGGCTGCAACCCCCGCACCAGGCCAAAGGCCCACGAAAAATAAATCGTTGGGCTGCCTCTTCTCCCGTCGCAAGATACACCGCGCGCCGCCGCCGCCTCAACGCCCCCTACCGCCGTTCGAAGCTCTCGCCGGGCAAGACAACCCCCGCCCCCCGTGCGGCCGCGATGGATGCTGCCACGGCCCCAGCCTCCTCCTCTGTCTGGGATTTCACCTGGTGACCCCTCCCTCTCTTCTCCATCATCCGGCTGATGTCTGAGATTTGCGTGCTATCACATCTTATCCGTCGTGGTTCGCTCTCCTGGTTTGTAGCTTTTTTGTTCAGCAAACCTGCGTAGGTTTCTCATTGCTAGGTGCTGGGCTGCGGTGTTGTTTACCACCTCACTTTCGTTTCCACCTGTACGCTTCGTGTTCGCCGGATTGCCTGGAAGAAGCTAGCGGTTTAGGCAAAAAGGAAGGCATGGAAATTTCGTGCTGATCCTGTGTTCCTAGTGTTATATACTAGATTCACTGCTTTACTCGACTTAGTTGAGCGTTTTGAAGGGTATAATAGGGGGGAAGACAAGTAAGAAAGGCGTAATGATCAAATCACACTGATGTTCTAAAACAAATGTGGCATGTATCGTGTCTTAGCAAAGTGGGATGGTGTATGGATCGTTCTGTGATGCTATTTGCATGCAGTATTGTGTCATAGATAGATCCAGCAGTGATTTGATGCAGATGCTACCCTTCTTGCATTCCATGTCAATGGTTCCTGGAGAAATTCTAGCGTGCATTAACACAACCTTTTTGTTTGACAGCAACTTTGAAGTTGATTATGGGTCGGAAGAGCATGCTTCCATTGTCTACAAGACGTTAGCTGTTGACAAAGAGGTAAAGAAGAAAAATTTCTAATTTATAGGCATGTCTCCTGCTTCCATGAACTTCTTCTGCTTCATCTTTATTCATGGCAAAAGTTTTATCTGGTGTGTTTTGTATTGCAGTTGCAGCCCGATAAGGTCAGGAGGGAGATGACTGTTTCTGGTGGCAAGCTTGTCGTGTGAGTAAATCCCCACCATCTTTTCTATGGATCGCCTTTCTGTTGCTGCGCTGAGTGTAATGATTTAATACCTTGCTTTGCGAATTCAGGCGGTTTGAAGCTGTAGAGGCTCGATTTCTGCGAGCATCATTCAGCGCGTTTGTCGATCTTATGGTACTTGTGACGAAGCTTGTTGAAGAATACGGTGTAAGCAAGGAAGAGCATTCATCAGCGTTGTGAGCTAGTTAGTCAATCTGTGGTCACTTAGACCACTTGTATCTGCATGCAGAAATCTAAGAAGATACTAATGGATGTATTGTGAATTCTGAATGAAATACTCCTGCAGTACGGATTCCCTCTCATTCATGAATCAGCCCTGGTTCCTGGTTCTCCTACACAATCAGAGGGTGAAAAAAAATCTTCTTCTGATTCTGAATTTTTGAAAATTACACATGTATGCATCAGCTTGTGATGTACATCACAGAAGTTTTTCAGAATTTTTGAAGCTTCATGTGATGGATTTTAAGAGTGATGCCATATGATTTTTTATGGCATCGATCGATAAAACAAGCGAATACCTAAGTATCATGCAGATCCGAAGATGCAATATAGAGGAAGAAGCACGCAAAAGAACCCTAGACATATAAGAAATACAAAGAAGAAGCGTGATTCATCGAAGAAAAATGTTAACTCAGTCTGTAATACTAGTTACACCATCGCCGTCGTGATATGGCGCCTGAAGATGGAGTAGCTCGAAAAGAATATTGGGGCGAACGGTCTTGAGATGCTTGAAGCCATCACTCGCCATGACCGCCTTTAAATTCTGGAACGAGGCGAGGAACTTGTGGCATGCCTCCTTAAGCTCGTCACAGCCATGTTGTTCAGCAAGTGCCAACGTAGTTGCCACCATTCTTGCGTCCATGTAGTTGCACAGGGTGTTCTGGCAGATCAACTTCAGCCTCTCCAAATTATACCTGTCCGCCGCCACGAACAGATGCTGGGCCATCTCCGTGATCTCGCTGTCATCTATCTTAGGCAACGTGTCGGTGTAGATGAAGTGGAGCATCATCTTGTGTTGGAGCAAACACGACAACTCTTCAGTCGCTAGCAAAAACAGGTAAGGTGATAGGGGATCACCTTGCCTAATTCCTCTCGTTCGTTTAAATTACTCATTCTCCCGCCACTGAACAAAACCGAGAAAGAAACCATTCGAACACCTTTCGTCAACATATCGATCCATTGGTTAGAGAACCCGAGTATTATCATAATATAGCTTCCAAGTAGTCCCATTCGACCCGATCATAAGCCTTCATCATATCCAATTTCAACGCCTCAAAACATATGTTCCTCACTTTCTTCTTCTTCTTCTTCTTCTTCTTCTTCTTCTTCTTCTTCTTCTTCATAGATTATATTGTCACTAATCAATCTGCCCGGTACAAACATTGACTGTTCAGAAGAAATAATTTCAGGTCAAATTAACTTCAGCCTGTTAGCGAGGACTTTTGAGGATATTTTGAACAAAACATTACATAGGCTTATTGGGCGATATTCTGACAGGGCTCAGGATTTTTAATGTTTTGAATAAGAACCAGCAAAGATTTATTCAGCTTACCAACTTTATCCTCACCCGCACAGTAGAGAGAGGCGACTTTTGAGAACTCCTTCTGCTCCCACCTCGCCGCCGGCGATTCGCGTGTTTCCCCACCCTCCGACGGCCGCTCCGGCGGCGGGAGGGTGGGGAATCGCCGGATCCCGGCGTGTACATAGTGTAGGTAGCAGTAGGGCCCCAGCCGGCGTCGTCATGGAGGTGGTGGCGTGGCCGGTGTTGTGTTTGCAGGTGGTGCTCGTCCTCTCCGGCGGTGAAGCTCCTTGGAGTTCCACGGCGGAGCGCCGCCCCCTTCCTCGCGCTCGCGGTCCTCTGGGATCGCCGTGTGTGGGGGCCCCCCTCCGGATCTTCTTGCGGCGGATCCGGTTGACGACTTCGATGCAGATGGTGGTGATGCAAGCGATGCTGCCGATGGAGTAGGGTGGAGGCTCTTCGGGGTTCGAGGATCGACGACTTCCCGTCCGCTAGGGGGCTTCTTCCGTTCCAAGGTTTCTGGGAAGTTGCGGCGGCGGCGCGTCATCGGCACGGCCTCTTCACCGGCGACATCGATGCAGAAGGACCTGTTTGTATTTTCTATCTTTGTGGTGGTCTTTTCTGCCTACTTGCTGTAATCACCAGATGTATCCTCACAAAAAAAAACTTCATCCTCACCCGGGAGAATCCGCATAACGGGTTTTGTTACATCTGGTCCACACAACCCAGTGTTTCTGAAAAAATGGGCCTGCTAGCCATCCGGCCCAAGAGCCTTTGATGGAAACATCTGAAAAAGGGCCACTTTTACTTCCTCTACCGAGATTGCTCTAGACGAAGTTTCATTCATCTCTGGAGATACTTTGTTTGGAACATGAGTTAACACCTCATCCACTTGATGAATCCCTTCAGCCGTGTAAATATTTTTGTAAAACTGAACCGTCATGGATTTCATATCTTCCACATCTTCTGTGACAGTCCCATCTTGTCTCATTAATCTCGAGATTTTATTTTTCTTGCGTCTCCCATTTGCTCGTTGATGGAAGAATTTTGTATTTTGATCGCCTTCCAAGAGCCACAGTATCTGAGATCTTTGACGCCACATGATTTATTCGTGATAATTCGGTTCCACTAGCCGGTCTTGGAATTTAATCTCTTCATGATTTAGTCCCACATGACCAGGAACCTGACGCCAAGCCTCCAACCGCAATCGCAGCGTCCTGATTTCAGTACGCACTCTGCCGTACGTGCTTAAATTCCATCCAGTGAGAGCCTCACAAAGAGCAGCTAGCTTCTGCTGAACATACCCCGATGTCTCACATTCTCCCCCATTACACCAAACTTTCTCAACAAGTGGCATGAGTTCAGCATGTGTGTCCCACTTTATTTCATATCGGAAACGATGATTTCTCCCATTCAGAGTTGGCTCATCAAGGGCTATCTCATTATAGAGCATGATGGGCGAATGGTCAGATGTAGGCATGTAGCAGCAGTCAAATGTCTCAGACTTACATACGGGAACCTTGCACACCAGCTCGGCGAGACAATCGCCCTAAGAATTCCAGCCAAGATGACGGATCCAGCCGTAGGTGCCTCTACATGGGCTTCGGGTAACCAAATATGAACTGGTACCATAGGCACTTTGACGGCAAAAGAGGCGAAAAAAGCAATCCATAGAAGGATTTGGCGCCGCTCACTAAATTCAGTGGTTAATAAAATTTGTAAATCGGTGGTTCCTCGAGCTTTCGCTTCTGCTTTTCTCTTGTTTTGATTTATTAGCTTTTTAGGGAAAGAAGAGGGTCTGAAATACAACTATGTCTACAAGTGCCGCGAATGAACCTTCGGTTCTTCCCAAGAACAAGGAGACACGAACTAAATAACTCGTATCAGGCTACGGGAATAGTGAACGGGAAGAAGGAACTAGTGAGGCTTTCGTTGGTCAAACAATATGCCCTCCTCACTTGAGGAGAGTGAAGGTCATGACTTATTGAAGCAGAACGTCAATTGGCCAAGAGAAGGGGAAGTCCTTTCGTCGGTAACTATTGAATTGCCTATCTAACAGTGGAGCGAAGCGGAACGTTGAACGGGAAACTCGTGTCGTCGATTATCCAATTTCCCTCCGGACGGCCTATTTGTAAGGCGGGGGGGGCCCTGATGGACGACACCCCCCCGGCCTCGATTCTTTTGCATAGTCTGGAGGCCGGCCGCTGCAGAGCTGCGGGGCATAGCGGCACCCTCGCCTGGCGCCATTCTCGGACCTAGCAGCAGACGGGCGGGCCGGGCCAGTCTAATTCGACGGTAATGGCCTCCAGCCACCATTTTCTCAAAGGTCTAGTCAAACCCAACAGATCCAATATCACATAAACCACAAACATCGACTGCTAGATGAGCTATCCGGTGCAAAATGGTTCACTACTCTTGATCTCTGCGCTGGATATCATCAAATACCCCTGACAGGTGGATAGATTGTATTAGACAAGCAGTGGAAGGAGGCAAAGTGTGTGTGCGTATGAATGGGGAGGTTGGCCCATATTTTAAGAGCTACAAAGGATTGAGACAGGGTGATATCACCTCTTCTTTTTCATTTGGTGGTGGTTACAGAAAAGGAGGTCACTCAAGTGTACGACATTCTTTGTCCGTCCAGATCGCGGTACATGTTCGGACTGCTCCTTGCACCGTTCACGCAACCTCTCATGATCAGCCGCTATGAGAGCATCGAACATACGCTAGACTTTCGAAACTTCACCATCTCGTAAACAGGACCATAAATCCAAAGAGGAGATGCCGTCCGTAAAAACGGTAGTCGGAACAGAGGTAGTCCTAACGTTCGGCAAGAGTAATTAATCGTTCTTGTTTCAAGGTTAATCTATTTATTTGTCTAGATAATATTTTCCCTTGTTCACTAATAAATCTATTAATTAAACTCATGTTTCTAGAATCAATTCGATCTCCTGGGCCAATCCGTGGACGCCTACGTAAAGGTTGTTTAGATTTA
Organism: Poa pratensis; assembly: GCA_947311845.1. Lineage (NCBI taxonomy): Eukaryota > Viridiplantae > Streptophyta > Magnoliopsida > Poales > Poaceae > Poa > Poa pratensis. The sequence continues at coordinate 15,584,417 of CAMZMU010000050.1, read as the reverse complement.
CGAAAAGGTTGTTTGAATTTACAAAAGTTTGCTTGGATTTACGAAAGGTTTGCTTGGATTTATTAAAAGTTTGCTTGGATTTACGAAACATTGCTTAGATTTAAGAAAAGGTTGTTTAGATTATGGTGCCGACATGCGAGTTGTTTTGTGAAAACACACCTTACACATTTTTTGTATAACACGTAAGAACACAGTAAAGATCTTGACATTTTGTATCGGCCCCAATCTGGATGCAGCTGTCAGCTTCCTTAGATGCTTCCCGTGCACGAAGAAGCTATACATCGAGGTGAACTCTCATTTTTTATTCATAGGATAGGAAAACTAAAGGAATAGGAAATATGTATGATTGATCAACCCTATCCAGAATATTCTTGTGTGCACTTGTCTTTATCACTAAGGAATTTTTACTTTCAGTTTTAAGTTGTTTTCTATCTTACTATGGATAGGGAATACAAATTATAAAAAAATAGTTGATGTCTTCATTTTATGAATCAATCTTTACTCGTTTTCGGTGTATCGATAGTTCGTTGTACTACACTTTGAACTAACCTAGAGACCGTGCTTAGGCGAAAATAGATATCAGTGAAGTAATCCCGGAACCCTATAAATTGTTAATAATTTATTCCATTTTGTTAATTATCGCGAATCTAGTGGAAAAGGGCCCCTCTAGAACATTCCTTTGAATGGAATTGTTCATTGGGTTCGACTTGTTGTTCTCCAAAATAGAAAGCTGTCTCTCATATGTTATTTTGAGGAAGAAGGAACTAGGTCAAACAATATGCCCTCCTCACTTGAGGAGAGTGAAGGTCATGACTTATTGAAGAAGAACGTCAATTGGCCAAGAGAAGGGGAACTCCTTTCGTTGGTAACTATTGAATTGCCTATCTAACAGTGGAGCGAAGGGGAACGTTGAACGGGAAACTCGTGTCGTCGGTTATCCAATTTCCCTCCTCTCCTATACACAACCAAGGAAGATCATTATCGCTCCGGACATGCGTCATCATTTCCCACGTTTTGTATCTTTCCCTCTGTTAGCTTCGCCATACCAGCATGTCAGTCTCCACAGGTCCATCCCTTAATCAATAATCATATCAATATGAGAGCAAGAAAATTTGACAACTCTCAACTTTAATGAATTATTCCAAAACACACACATTCCTCCACTTTGAACATCACTACTAACACCATAAGCATTATCTTACCCTAGGGTACGATCTTCCGACCATGACTTGTGAATTTGAGTTTCAAGAATATAGAACACAGACGGGACAAACCTTTGCACGAGATCGCGCATCTCTTTAACTGTCGCGGCGTTGTCAGCTCCATGACAGTTGAAAGACATGGTACTCATTGGTCCCAGCGGCACTCCGCGCCGGAGCAAGTCGATCCATTCTTTGTTTTTGATTTAATCACATTACCTTTAGCTAGATCTTTTTTCACTCTCTTCGGGTCCCTCTTTAATTTGGGGAGGACTCAGAGCTATACCCGACGGATGGACTGACAATGCACCTGCATTCATCCTTTTTCTATTAAGACCATTTTCCTCCATTCCATGTGTATCATCACCAGACTCTCACCTCCATAGCTAGTTTGGGAGTAATCACCAGGGTCCCCACGCCCCCTACCTTGTCTGCCACCACCTCTCAAGAGCCTCTTCCTCCACCCTCCCCCTTGGAGGTCTCATACTCCAATATGCCTCGAGCCCCTTAAAGATCATGGCACTAGGAGCATGTAAACCATAACCACACCGTTTGTATGCATGACCAAGAAACTCACATACCGAACACCAATCCGGCAATCTCTCGTACTTCACTCAAAAGAGCCACCTCTCACCTCCCTTAATGATTGAGACATGGCTCCTCATTTGTTTCCTCACATCAATCTCCACTTTAATACGATAGAAATTCCCAGAGAAGTCCAGGAGGGCGTCCCTGTTGCAACATATTTTCCAACCTTACCAGCTAGCGACTTCAACATGCAGGCAAAACCATTTGGCATATCATTAATATGGACCCATATCCCTATATGATTTAGCTGAATCGTTGATGGCTTCGTGAACCCATCATAGTTTGCCAGCACCACTGCATTGCCTCGGTTAGTCAAGGGACCCTGCTCCATCACTTTCTCCCAATCACCAATACAGGACAATTGGAAAGTAAACAAATTGTCATCTAGGGATCAAATCTTAACCTCCTGGGCAAGATCCCATTCAACTCTCAAATTTTTATAGAACCAGTACTTACTGAATTTTCTTTCTGTGTGAACCCTCGCAATGGCCATCCAACGTGTGGTTGTCGGCAGTGGGCCTTCTTCTTCCTCGAACACAACATCCTCCAGGTCATCTTCCTTCAGCCCTAGTTCACTCATCAACGCGTCCAAATCTCCACGACCAGCCGCCAATGAAGAAGTTTTCTCCATCGACATCGATCGGATCACAAAAGTAGCAAAACCCTAATCACCCTACAGTCCTACCCCAACACACCAAGGCCGGGAAACGATGCAAGATCGCCCTTTAATCAGCCCGAGTGAGATCGGATGCAGGATCGCCAGGGAGAAGTGAGGAATCAATCTCAATGTCGGTGTTGCGACGAGAGGAGAAAAACCCTAACGAGAGGGAAAAAAGTGCTCACCCCAATGTGTCATACTCTACTTAGGCCACTGCTTGGTAGCGCTATTTTGTGGGCTGCGAACTAGATCTGTGCAACTCTAAAAGTGGTGCTTTCAAGTACTTGTGGGATTTATTCCCCCAAAAAAAGAGTACTTAAGGGATAGGGTGTGGAACAATATTCGCTGATATATGGAGAGAAGCCATTCCTCTGGTGGCAAATATAGGTTAACGAAGTCAGTGGATTAGGCGGTACTGGTTTATTTTTATACGCTTTAAGCTACCAAAGGGGCTTTGTGAACATATTCATTTCATGATCCGTAAATTCTGGTGAGGAAAACAATCTAGGTATCCTAGAATATCATGACCAAGCCAAAGTTTTTACAAGGACTTGGCTTTCGTGTGGTCGATATATGCTGACTTTGTGCCCCTAACTTCGAGTCACTGACATGTGGACCCCACATGCCAGAGACTCCACATATCAGTAACTTCGGGTCACCTGAATTTGGATGTGTGGCAAAGTCAGCCAATCCTTGCACGCTTCCGTGTTATATGAAGCTCTTTGATTTGGTATTGCTCACTTGCCAAGCTAGGCACACTTCGCTATATTATATACTATTGGTGCCAAGGCTGTTCATATCCTCACCATAGGTTTCCTACACACCGAACTAGGCAACGCCTTCCTCTCAAATTTGGAGAGCCATTGTTGATGGTCGTGATGTTCTTACTCAGGAAACGATTAAATGCATTGGCTATTGTATTATCGACAAATATTTGGATGAACAACTAAACCCACACGATTCGTATCTCAGACCAGTCGCCTTCCTAATAGCGGATCTGATAAGGATCAACGTGATCCAAAGGGTTTTTAGGCCCGATCTATCATGGCGAACCAAGAAACAACAAACGATAACTTCGATCGTTGAGCAGATAGAATCTACTACACGATACGCAAACACAGACTCAAAGAATCAGCAATCAAAACAATAACTCGATCTCGGCGCCCCATTCTGGGTGAACCTCACGACATATCTTTAATCTCAAGACATAACCTAACTTTTACAATAACCATACCTAGGCTTTATATATAGCCGACCTGACCTATACTTGGAAACTAAGAAAACACTCGTATGTAAATACCGGCCTTTTACATCTCGGCAGATTTTACCCCTAAACAAACTTGACAAAGATACCATTATTCGACTCTTGTGTAGGTACGACATCTTCAGGTAATTAGCAGCTGGTGGACCCCATCCCATGGCGCACAAGGATAGCAGATCCTTTGGACTAGGAATACTAATATACGCATGCACATCATCAGGTGGCCGGCCCCAACAAAAATAATAGCCACGTTGTTCTCTCCTTCTCCTATCTCCAAAACAATGGCAATATGACCACACTTCAATATCTCTCACGCATGCGTGTGTGTCAATTGATCCACCACCCATCAGATTGAAAATTATTTTCCATGTTTGATCAACACATGCAAAATCCTTGCCTTTTATTCCATCTGAATATAGCGGAACGATAACGGTAGTAGTCACAGGTGGTGCCGTATCAGGATCGCCACTGCTCGTTAGCCGGCCAAGGGGTGACGGCGCCGAGAAAGAGTCGGTCGAGAGGGGGCTCTAGCGGGCGTCGTGACGGCCGGGGGCGGCGGCGATGCCTAGGGAAGACAAAATTAAGACGAAGGAGGGGTGACGGGATGACGGCGGCGCCCGCAAAAAGCCGATCGATCGGGGGCTCCGGCGGGCCTCGGTAAACCGGGGGTGGCGGCAGGATCCCGGCAGGGTCCGGGGAGGTCGGCGGAGGGGCAGTGGCGCCGACGAAGATGGCTTCCAGCCGCGTGCGGGAAGGTGCTGCGCGGCGGTTACACGCGTGCGGCTCTATGCTTTTTTTGGCACGACACCAAATGATGTAAATCTAAATCACCGGTGCCCTATTTTACATTGCGATGTAAAAAATTTGGATCAGAATTTACATCACGGGCAGCTGTTGGAGGCGTGTTTTTACCCCCTGGTGATGTAAAAAAGGTTAAAATCTATTTTACATCACCTATTGGAGTTGCTCTTAGCATGCTGCATTTGATGTTGATGTGTTTGTGTCCTTGATGTGATGCTCTCCTCTTTAATCATTGAATGAAAGAGCAGAGCTCCTGTCCGTTTCCAAAAAAATACTAACTATTTCGTGGCAACATCATCCCAACCCCATGATAATTTGTAAGGATAAGATAGGTAATGGCCACATCATCACAATTACTATCGAGCCTTAAGAAAATGGCCAGTCTTTCTAGAGCCTTAACAAACGTTATGTAATTTCGAACCTACAATATAAATGCTAACAAATTGTTCATATATTGTCTCTTTCCACTCAAAATGATCAAAAGGCATTAACATTGGCGACTAACTCCTCTAGAATATTTGGATTAGTGGTCTCGAGCTTCTCAAAGCCATCACTTCCTATCATTGCTTTCAGATTTTGGAAAGACGCAAGGAACTTGGAGTATGCCTTCTTAAGCCTAACACAATCATGCTGCTCATGATCAGCAAATATCAATGCAGTTGCAGCAGTTGCAACTGTGCTCGCGTCGATGAAGTTGCACAATATGTTCTCGCAGATCAACTTGAGCCTCTCTAGGTTATACCTACCTGCCGCGACAAACAGGCGTTGAGCTATCTCCACGAGTTCACCATCATCTAGCTTGGGCAACGAGTCGGTGTAGATGAACCGAAGCATGACCTGGAAAACCCTCGGTTCCATGTCACTGATGCGTACACGTGGTTCGGCACTCTCTTTCATGGGAAGGAACTGTTCCATGAACACGGAAGACCGAGCGGCGAGCAAGCACCAATGTGCGGGAAACGTCTCGCCGGAGACCTCGAAAGTCACATCCGCCAGCTTGCCGGTCTCGAGGATACGGCCAAATTACTCATGCATGTCAGAGGGTGGCACCATGACGAACTGCGGTGTGTCCTCCGTGCGGATCTTGGTGACGGCGATATCACATTTGACGCTGAAACAATCGTCTTTGAGACATGCCGACTCCTCCAGTTCGGCCCTTTTGATGAATGTTGGAAACGCCATTACTTCTCCTTTCTCAAAGCATGTGGCCGTCCGGCTTTCTGTCGTGTATCTTGGCAGTGATTCGCCGGCGTCGTCCAGTAAGCTTAACGTGCAGCTTATCTTAAAGTTTGTGGCGGCGGTGTGACGAAGAATTAGACTCACGGATATCCAATCTCCATCTGGGTCGCCACCGTCAGGCGGGCAGTACACCATACTCCAGGTATGCCCTCCGACGTTGAAACTGCCGGATAAAAGGGTCTTGTCGACGCCGAGCCCAACGGTGATGGAGTATTCCCGTACTCTGAGCACGTGCGAGTCAGACACGGCCTCGGCGACAATGGTCGACGCCGTGTGAGCCGGAGCGTCGCCGTCGGCAAGGACAGACTTGGAAGAGCTACACATCTGCGGCCCGGTCGTCTACCTAGCAGCACCGGCGGGGTGGATTTGAATAGGAACGGATCGATAACAGCTTTTGGTTTTGGAGAGGAACGCCTACACGAGAATGTAAGCTGTGAAATTTGCAACTTTTCTGATGTATTAGTAGTACACATTGTCCTATTCAGAATCAAACTCAAAAGCCATACCGAACGCTACTTGGATGTAACCTCTCCTAGCTATGCACATGAAGAAGTAAAAGTCTTATTTTCTTCAGCAAGGTCCTTCGGGTGAGCCCTGCCCGGACAGGAACAGGGCTTGTCATCGTGCCGAGTCAGGAATTCTTGATTCTGGAAAGTACTCGGACATCCAGGAGGTCGCATCCGAGTAGGCTTCGGTAGAATCTTTCAGTTTGACTCTGAAAAGGATGGTATTAACATGAATACTATACATCAGAGAAGATCTCAGAGCTTCGTTTTTTCCTACGTGTTTCTCCCCCGAACCTGCACCAAGTTAGCGATCTATTCCTATTATAAATCCATACAGCTGATATTGGCCCGATCGACGACTCTTCTCGTATGTTTAACTCTCCCGAGCCTTTCCTCGCCGGCGGCGACATGCCGGCGCACACAGCCTCGACTGTTGTCACTAAAAGCGGAAGTGTTGGGTAGGGAATCGCACAGCACCGTATTGGGCTGGCCTTGTATTAATATAGCACAGTACATAGTACATACAGAGTTGTATAAGGTATAACAGACCTATACCGATACATATACAGAGAGAGAAAGACATCTACCATATACAGTTTATCACCCTCCCTCAATCTCAACCGATCGACAAAGATTGAGATTGCGCATACAAGCTTGGAACAGTGGTAACGGTAGTGGCTTAGTGAATATATCAGCCAACTGATCCTTCGAGGATATGAACCGGATTTGTAGCAGCTTCTGAGCAACCCTTTCTCGAACAAAATGAAAATCAACCTCTATGTGCTTGGTGCGAGCATGAAAAACTGGGTTCGACGAAAGAAAGGTCGCTCCAATGTTGTCGCACCATAAGATAGCTAGGTGGACTACTTTGAGAAACGCCAAGTTCATGAAGAAGAGCTTGTATCCAAATGAGTTCTGCAGTGGCATTTGCAAGAGCTTTGTATTCAGACTCCGTGCTAGAGCGGGACACAGTGGCTTGTTTACGAGCACTCCAAGCAACCAAATTACCACCATAGAAGATGGCATGACCCCCCGTGGATCGGCGGTCATCAGGATTGCCAGCCCAATCCGCATCAGAGAAGGCAGACAATAGATCAGGAGACGTAGTAGGACGTCTCAACAGCAACCCGTGAGATAATGTAGCTTTAATGTAGCGAAGAATGCGCTTGACAGCCGACCAATGTGTACACCGAGGAGCATGAAGATATTGACACACCTTGTTAACAGCAAATGACAAGTCAGGTCGTGTCATAGTAAGATATTGAAGACCTCCAACAATACTGCGATACCGAGTTGACTCCTCGGGAGAAAGGAGAATGCCATCGTTTGCTGTCAATTTTTCAGAGGACGCCATGGGTGTAGAAATAGGAGTGCACTTCAACAAACCAGCCCGTCGTAATAATTCAGAAGCATATTTCCTCTGACTAAGAAGAAGTGACCCATGTGACTGCTGAACCTCGACCCCAAGAAATAATGCAAAGTGCCAAGAGTGTAAGACCTGTTTCGACTATATGACGGTGTTTGCGTTCAGCGGTGCCATTTTGTTGGTGGGTATGTGGACATGAGACACGGTGGGAAATACCAATGTCCGAGAAAAATTTATTCAATTTATGATATTCACCACCCCAATCAGATTGTACATGTAAGATTTTCCTACCCAAAAGGCGTTCAACATGTTGTTGAAACTGAAGAAAAATTTGAAACACATCAGATTTATGTTTAAGTAGATAAAGCCATGTAAAACGACTATAAGCATCAATAAAGCTGACATAAAATTGATGTCCACTAACAGAGGTTTGGGCAGGACCCCATACATCGGAATAAATAATCTCAAGTGGTGAAGTGGTAACTCTAGTAGACAACGAGAACGGCAACTGATGACTCTTGCCTTGTTGACAAGCATCACAAATTACACTATTATTATTGGACACTGATGGAAGTTCATGACGATGTAGCACATGCTGAACGATCTGAGTAGCTGGATGACCTAAGCGCGAGTGCCACCTCTCACGCGACACCTTGATACAGCTGAAAACTTGCTTGATTATGGAGGACACGTCAAGATTATAGAGTCCACCGCGGCATCCCCTCTAAGAAGAACCTCCTTGGTAGCCCGGTCCTTAATAAAGAAACACGAGGGGTGAAACTCAAAGAAGACGTTATTATCTAAGGCAAATTTTCTAACAGATAGGAGGTTACGTGAGACGGTGGGTACATGAAGGACATTTTTTAGGTGGAGAGGATGTGATGAAGTAGGAATAGTAGATTGACCAATATGAGTAATGCGCATACCTCCGCCATTGGCGGTGTGGACGTGGTCTTTGCCGTGGTACTGCTCCGCGGTGGTCAGCTTGTTTAGCTCGTTGGTAAGGTGATCAGTAGCTCCAGTGTCGGCATACCAGCTAGGATCGACAGGGTAGGATGATGTAGACCCTTGTAATCCATGTGTGACTGAAAAAGCTGATATTTGGCGTTCCATGTAACGCCCATCATTACCGGTGCCGAGGAAGTCGCGTTGGAAACGCTTGAAGCAACAAGATGCAACATGTCCAACTTTGTCACATATTTGACATATGGGTCGGTTGCCATTGGGAGGAGTACCAGACGAGGGACGTCCACGACCTGCACCTTTTCCTTGGTACATGTTTTTGCCCTGATCTTGGAAGCGCTGATCGGGACGGTATTGGGGCTGAAAAGCAGACTGAAACGCAGGCTGGTACTGAAAACCTTGCGCTGGCTTGCTCCCACCAGGACGTGCGGCATAGTTCGCCATATGCACATCTGTGCTAAGCTCTGCGCGTCGCGAGTCCACGCGTTGCTCAGTAGCTAGGAGCTGAGAGTATACGTCACGGACCGGCATAGGGTCATGGAGCGACCTTGCCGACACCATCTGAACCAAAGCGTCGTATTCACTGTCGAGACCCTGGCATAGGTAGCCGGTGAATTCATCAGGACGTAGTGGCTGTCCAATGGATGCGAGCATGTCGGACATTGCCTTGACCTTGTTGAAGAAGACTGTCGCCGACGTGTCGAGTTTCTTGATCTTGTTGAGTTCACCACGGATTTGCATCGCACGCGCTGTAGATTGCGAAGCGAAGCTGCCGGCAAGGGTTTCCCACGCCTCTTGGGACGTGTTCACCATTGTCATCATCCCAAGCACGCTCTCGGAAAAAGAGCATACGAACGCGGTGAGTATTGCCTGATCTTGTTGATGCCATGCCGCATACTGCTGATTGGGGATCAAGGCTGGGGCACCGTCCTTTGCTGCATCAGGATTTGCATGCACTGCCGACGGGCAAGGAAGTGAACCATCAACGAATCCATACAGCCGATTGCTTCGGAGGATCGGAACGACTTGTGTACGCCAGTAGAGATAATTCTCACTGGTTAGCCTGATCGTGATCTGGTTCGTGAGGTTGATTGGTGACGCCGGTATCACGGACGTCATGACAGCCGCGTGGCCGGCCATGATCGGCGCGCTCGGAGAGGAGAAGAGCGAGGCCGTCGTGCCGGAGTTGAGCGAGGCCGAGGAGGAGCCGGAGTTGAGCGAGGAGACGCTCGGGTAACTCGCGCTGGAGAACGCAGGGGAAGTCATCGGATCGACGGCGGTTTAGAGCGAGAGTAGCTTCGATCTAGGGTTAGCACGCCGCCGGCTCCTAAAAGCGGAAGTGTTGGGTAGGGAATCGCACAGCACCGTATTGGGCTGGCCTTGTATTAATATAGCACAGTACATAGTACATACAGAGTTGTATCAGGTATAACAGACCTATACCGATACATATACAGAGAGAGAAAGACATCTACCATATACAGTTTATCAGTCACCGAAGTTGTGTCCGGGTCGCACGTGCTCACAGTCCGGGGATACTCCCATACCGTTGGAATCGGCGTCGGCAAGTACATCCAATCGGGCAGTTTCAGCGTCGGAGGGCATACCTGGGATATGGCATACTACCCTGATGGTTTCAGACCAGGAAGTGCTTTGATATCCATTGGTCTATTACTTCGTCAGACCGATGCTACGAGCGTCAAGGTAAGCTGCAGGTTCAGTTTATTGGATCAGCTCGGCAAACCCGTGCCAAAATACACTAGACCATACCGGACGCTCACATTTGTTCCCCGAGGAATAAAAGGAATTGGACTCATCAAAAGGAACGAACTGGAGCAGTCGACGTATCTTAAAGACGATTGTTTCAGCGCCAAATGTGAGGTCTCTGTCACCAACATCCGCACGGAGGACGTCACACCGCCACCCTCTGACATGCATGAGCAGCTTGGCCGCATCCTCGAGACCGGCAAGGCGGCGGACGTGACTTTTGAGGTCGTCGGAGAGACGTTTGCAGCTCACCGGTGCTTGCTCGCCGCTAGGTCCTCGGTGTTCATGGCGCAGTTTCTTTCGATGAAGGAGAATGCTTCAACGAGTAGTGTATCGATCAATGACATGGAACCAAGGGTTTTTAAGGCTATGCTTCAGTTTATCTACACAGACTCGTTGCCAAAGATAGACGATGATGAGACCATAAAGATGTTTGTCGCGGCAGATAGGTATGACCTCCAGAAGCTCAAGTTGATTTGCGAGAACATGTTGTGCAGCTGCATTGACACAAGCACGGTGATCACTGGATTGGCATTCGCTGAGCAGCATGGTTGTCTTGAGCTTAAGAGAAGGCTTGCTTCCAGTTCCTCGCGTCTTCTCAAAACCTGATGGCGATCGTAGGGAGTGATGCCTTTGAGAACCTCAAGACCACTCAGCCAAATATTCTAGAGGACCTAGTGGCCAATGTTGATACCCACCTGATATGCTTATTAGCTCTTCCGAGCCTATCCTTTCCACGACACGCCGGCGCACCATCATCGACCATTGTCGCCGAATGTGTATCCGGGTCGCACGTGCTAACAGTCAAGGGATATTCGAATACGTTGGAGTTGGCATTTCCGGGGCATTCCATCCGGCATGTTCAGCGTTGGAGGGCATACCTGGAAAATTGTATACTACCTGATGGCCACGATACATCTTGCGGCGATTGCATATCTGTTTTTCTTCTTCATCCAACCGATGATGATACGGACGTCAAGGTAAGGTGCAGGTTTAGCCTCCTGATCAGATGGGTGAACGGTGCCAGAATACACGACGGCCCAAGGGTACACAACAGAGTTTCCAAGATTCATTAAAAGGGAGGAATTGGAGAACTCGAACTATCTTAAAGATGACTGTTTCAGTATCAGATGCGATGTCAGCGTCACCAAGGAGATCCGCACGCAACCCACAACACAGCTCGTCACGGTGCCACCTCCTGGATGCTTCATCAGTTTGGCGTATGCTGGAAACCGGTGTGGGGGCGGACGTGAGTTTTGAGGTCGGCGGAGAGACGTTCGCCGCGCATAGGCGCTTGCTCTCCGCTCACTCGTCGGTGTTCATGGCGCAGCTCTTCGGTCCTGTGAAGGACAATGATGCAACGTGTATGCAGATCAATGACATGGAAGCCAAAGTATTCAAGATGATGCTCCAATTTATCTACACTGACACCTTGCCTAGTATAGACGACGGCGAAATCATGGAAATGCTCAACTTTTGTTTGTGGCGGCGGATAGGTATAATCTGGAGAGACTACAGTTGATTTGCACCAACATGTTTCGCAGCCGCATCAACACTATTACGGTGGCAACTATGTTGGCATTTGCTGAGCAACATGGTTGTGACGGGCTTAAGAAGGCATGCTTCAAGTTCCTCGCGTCTTCTAAATACCTCAAGACAGCCGCAGCAAGTGATGGCTTTGAGCATCTAAAGACCATTATCCCAAATATTTTAGAAGAGCTCCTCGCCCAGAACTGATGCGCCTTGACCTTAGAGATAATCAGCTACTCCCTCCGTCCCATACTGACGGAAATCAATCAAGTATAATATATATGGTAGTTTAGCCTATGTTGTATGTCTCCTATCAATCATCGATCCGTTGTGATCCTGACATGATTATTTCTTGACTTGTACGTTGCTTTGCATTATAAGTACAACGATCCTAGAGATCGGTCTTCAACGCCAAATACTATTGTTGACTTAGTTTCAGAGCCAGAGCTCTTTTTTCTTCCTGATCCGATCTAGCGCCATGGCCATGATCACCATGACAGGTATACACGCCTATCCAAAGTTCCAAACCCTCCAAGCTATGCGTAAAATTTCTCTTTTTGTTCCTCCCAGATGAAAGAAAATAAAAACGTGAGACTTTGAATCCATTGTAACTGTTGCCTGTTGGCTTTGAATCTGCTCACCGAGAGCCTGGAAGTTGAAATATTATCACCAAGAACTTCTGTACATTGCTTCAATTGTTGGTTGTAATCGACTGAATGTTCAGTCGGATTGCATGGAGGTGGTGGCCCCTCAAAGAGGTTTAGCTGTTGCAGTATGTGAGGAATGCTACCAGATGGCAGGAGACTCTGAAAGATGGAATTGCATGGAGGTTGTGCAGACTACGCCGACCTGGACAACTATGTGGTCGCCCTTGTGGTTTGTGACACACTGACAGAACGGCGTTGACCACGGAGGTTGCCTCAGGCCAGACTAGGTGGCAGGTCTCCCCTTCCAGGACTACCAGCAAATCCATGTATTTTGTATCATCACAGTATGCCAAATGGTCGAATTGTCCAGGCTTTGCCTCATTTAGTTTCTCAAGTGCAAACATTGTTTAAAAACTGTTACAAACACCTTCTGGATACATTAGGGTTTAGGTACATCAAAGTACAACATAGTTAGTGCAACATTGCAAGACATTATATTGGAGGGTAGAAGGGAATAGAGCAAAGGATAAAGTTTGCGTAGGTATGCAGAAATGACAGTGAAATAAATGTTGGACCAGACTTTACCGCACAACATTTGACATATAAGAAAACAGTTCCACGGGATATATATAAGTTCAAAGATGGAATTATATTATTAGTAAGATTTATACAGGTCACACAGGCAGAACTACATGAAACCCCGTGGGTTAAACAAATCACATGATAGAGAAGGTTGTCAAGGAAAAACTTGACATGTCCAAGTTTTTTTTTGGGGGTAATCTACAAAAATCCTATTATTCTACACTTGTCGAGCAGGACAACGCCCAAAAGAATAAGAAGAATCTAAGTGAAGAATATAACACAATTTTACATCAAGACCACGGCTACAACACAATCAAGATATTTCAGTGGGTTACCAGATGTCAGAAATCTCAAGGGGCTGAATCTTCTCTGATACCTGATTGCTTTGAGTGATGCTCCTCTTCTCCCTCTCTGATGTGAGGCATGCTAAAAGACATGTCAGCAAATCCCAGTTCACTGCTTCCGAATGACTCGCTGTCCAGATTGCGTTTGTAAGCTTCATGGAGCTGCAGCACATACTCCAGGTGCCACAAGACCTCACCCATTGAAGGCCTGGTTCTTCCATCATCAGCAAGACACTTCTCCGCAATATCTCCAAACTTCTTCAAGGATTCTGGCGAGTAGTCACCGTCCAACCGTGGATCCACTATTGCTTCTAGCGAGCGCTGACGCTGCCATCTCATCGCCCATTCTGCCAAGTTGATTTGATCCTTCGGCACTGAGGGGTCTATAACTGGTCTTGCACAAGCAACTTCAAAGAGCACCACTCCAAAAGAATACACATCAGACTTTTGTGTCAACTGCTGCCTTCGGAAGTACTCAGGATCAAGGTACCCGAAGCTTCCCCTGATTGCTGTACTAACGTGGGTCTGGTCCAGTGTTGGTCCAGTCTTCGACAGCCCAAAGTCTGCTATTTTTGCAACAAAGTTCTTATCCAACAGGATGTTAGTAGTCTTTACATCCCTGTGAATTATACCTCTGTCTGCTCCAGTGTGGAGGTAGTGAAGCCCACGGGCCGCACCAATGCAGGCATCAATCCGTTGCTTCCATGTCAAAGGTGGGAGGTCACTTCCGTAGAGATGGCTTCGCAAAGTCCCCTTGGCCATGTATTCATAGACCAGAATCATCTCCTTCTGCTCTTCACAATAGCCAATCATTGCAACAAGGTGCCGGTGCCTAAGCTTGGAGAGCATCTCGATCTCTGTTTCGAATTCTTTCAGACCCTGGCCACATAATGGATTTGCACGCTTGATTGCCACTGTGATGCCCTCATCAACCTCACCCTTATAAACCTTGCCAAAACCTCCAGAACCAATGACCAATGACTCGTCAAAGTTCTTTGTGGCAGACCTAATATCTGCAATGCTGAATCGTCTGCCCATCCTGTGACCGATGGAAGATGAATTGCGTGCCAAGGGTGATTTATTAGATGCGCGGGCATCCGTAGTGCTTTTCATAGCCTCGTGGAGGACCAGAGGGTGCCAACCAGGAGGAACCTCCTCATCAACAGCTTTTCGTTTCCTTCTTATATAGCACCATGAGAACAGAACAACGCTTGCCAGCGTCACAAAAGATGCCGAGCCAATACCAACTTCTTCCCATAAACCTATCTTCCTCCCATCCTTGGAAATCCCCCTTTGGTAACCAATGTCAATATGGCCAAGCACATAATCAAGGTTGCCACTCCTGCTGAGCTTGAATATCTCCACACCATTGAGAAGTGCATCAGTACCTGAAGCACTGGTCATGGAGTCCGGGCCTAACTGAAGCCAAAGTGAGTCTACCTGCTGCGGCAAGCTGTCGAAGTAGTCCTCATGATATGCCTTGTTAATACCCCCGGCACTGGCATACACATCGTAGTTCTCAGCAGCTGTCTTGTTGTTGATGTAGATCTTGAAAATCCTCTGGCTGGGCTTGTCGTAGACAAGCTCGCAAAAATGAAGACGGACCAAGTAATCAAAATTGGGGTGGACAAAAAATCTCCATGTCACATTAAACCGCTTATCCACAACCATGTTGTTGCCCATGATCCTTGCAGTCTCATAGACATCGATGGGAGCAATCGACGAGTCATTGCTCGAGACATATCTTATTCCTGAGGTGTTGGACACAGTCAAAGCAGCATTGGCAGAAAACATGAATGCCTCATCAGTGTACCATGGCCTATGAAGGTACTGATCAAGTGAAGACGGCAGTGCAGGCCCTCCAATATTCAGCCGATACATAGTCTCGGCAGCCCGGCCGCTTAGTTCAGGAGCAAGGTGCGGATCCACACCACCAACTCTGTTCACCGTGCCGTTGAAAGAACCATCCGGAGCGAGCATCACCTCGATCGCATTCACAAACGCAAACGACCCAGGGCTGGGATCAAACTCGATCTGCAGGCGATGCGTATCAACCGCGAGGAAGTACTCCTTGACAACCGCGGTGACCGCCGAATTGCTGACGGAGCTTCTCCAGACAACCTCCTCCGACACGTTGAACTTGGAAACCAGCTTGAACTGGTTGGCGACGACATCAAACACCGAGCTGGTCGCGCTGAAGTTCCCGAATGTGGCAGGGAAGAAATGCAGCCTGACGCAGTAGTTCCCCGGCAGCACGGCGAAGTCGTACCAGGACGTGGTGGTGAAGAGGCGCGCGGAGCGGTACACCGGGCCGAGGATTTCGGTGCCATTGCTGGCGCCGCTGCTCCCGGCCGTGGCGATCCCCGGGCTGCTGAGGGTGAAGTTGAGGCCGGGGGCCATGTCGCCGACCCATCGCCGGCCGTCGGCGTCGGCGGTGGCGTTGGAGCCGCAGCTCAGGAGCAGCTCCCGCCCGTGGGCTCGCAGGCTGGCGAACACGACACTCACGGCGGCCAGCAGGAGGAGCCTCGTCTGGAACATCGCGGCGGATCTAGACGGTGTGCCGGCCGGGGGTGGGAGGCCGGCACACCCGGAATCTCGGGGACGTCAGAGGGGTTTAGCCGATCACCGGGTGGTGGGAAGCTCGCCGGTGGCCGAGACTGCGGCCGGGGATGAGATAGCGATGAGTGGTGGAGCGGACGGGGACGCCGGTGGCGGCGACGCGCGTGGGAGGCGGAGGAGCTGGGGGCGGCGGCTGCTCTAGGACGCGGCGGCGGCGAGTGGAGGTATTTTCAGCGGCGCATTGGATTGGATTGGGAGCCTGGGTAGGTCAGCACTGTGGAGAGGAAGAAGAGGGGAGACAAAGGTGACTGCAGAGGGGAAGGTCGTCTAGAGGAGATGGATCTCGGATTCTCGCTGGGAATTTGGAAATGAAATAGAACGCCATTGCCAAAAAAATCTTTTTATGGACAAATTAGATTATTTTAGAGTACAATTTGTAACTTTTTCCATATTTCTAATTTTCAAGCGCGACATGAACATTAGTTGTTGTTCTTCGGAGCTCGGAGTGGCCGACGTGGCTTTGTAATAGCACTGCTTGTACAAAAATTCATTTTGGTTTCAAATCGAGATTTTACATGTTAGGGATACATCATTGACAATGTGTAGAATTTTTATTCAGATTTTTTAAAACGTGTAGCTGTGGTTCTTAATTTTAAGAAAAATAAAGAGATCACTCGAACTTGGGAGTCAGAATTATGTGTTCTGCTTGGTAAGGCAACCGCAGACTGGTACTCATTGGCGGACTTGCGTCTCAGGCCTTTCCTATATTGCCCATGAAGTTAACTTTTTTCCCCCATGAAGTTAACTTGCTCAGTGAGAAATGAATCTAATCGGGTGTCTCGAGAAATGTAATACGGATTCAGCTAAATTGTTGGTTTCTTCCTGAAAAGTGGGACTGGAGAGAGTGGTGAGGAACTGAGAACCCAGTCACAATCCATTGAGCTCGAGGAGGAGGCCGTGGTGGTGGTGGGTCACATGCATGGAGGGTGGAGCAACACATGCTCATGTTCCCAATAGTCCCTGCTCAACTGCTCATCAGATGATAACAACTTGTCTAATCAAGTTTCATCATGTTGGCATGATTGCATGACTGATTCATTCATGCCTGCCTGACAAACGTGTTAGCTTTCAGAAACAGACCTCTAGGCTAAGATATTTGATGCAGCTAGCAAAATCAGTGCACAATTTTTTAGGAAAAAACAAGATCAAATATGTGACCTGCAAAGTCAGTAACAAAGAAAAAGAAAGCACCAACCATTCTGTTATATGTGAACATTGCCAAGTGCTGGGTGTTGGAATGTCGCTAGTTGAGAACGGGCAGAGGCCCAGTGGCAAAGGTAGCAGTGGCTCAACCTAGCAACCAGAGTTCGAATCCCGTCGGGAGCGAATTTCTAAAATTCTCGCAAAGGAGCAATTCTTCTATAAAAAGAAGCCACCAAGGCTAGTCCTGGTTGGTCTCATTTTTTTTTTGAATATCACTAGTTGATTCCCATGGTTCAGAGAAAAAAGGCAGGCATCGTTCTGATTCGATGGTAAAGCTAGCCACTCCTCACTTGGACCTAAATATCACAGTGCAAAATATATGTACAGATGCCGACGCACAGATTCCAGAAAGAAAAATGCACCCACCAACACCCAAGCATATAGATAGATATACAGTAGTAGAGACTTCATCAGCAAGACATAACGAAGTCACAAACTTCGCAGATCACATCGTATCCAAGCAGATTCTGGAGCAGGTCATGCATAATCACAACGTTCTAGTGACCAGCAGGAAGGAAACAGCAGCAATATATAGAAAAGAAAAAAAAGGGCAGGTAAGGGGGAAGGAAACAGGGAGGAAGCTGCCTGGGTAAGAACAAAGACCTTGAAATTGCAGTTTCAAATTTGCTGCACATAAGCCTGCAGCATGTGGCAGCTGCACCGCCTGTCAGATATACCAATAGTTTAACCCATAAACAAAACAGAAAATGCAGGGCGCAGAATTTCTCTCGGCCATGTTCCTGAGCTAAAACAATACTCTACTAGCAATCATTCAAATAGGGAATAGAAAATGTGCAAGTTGACATTGTGTTTGGAACACTGGATTGGCAGTCTTGGCTGGGTGTGTATTAGTCAGTGCTCACTTGCAAGTTGCAACAACCCACAATGCTGCTGCAAGTAGGAGACGCGAAACAAAACAACAGGGGCATCATTTTGGGTAGTAGACGCGAAACAAAACAAAACAACAGTGCTCTGCTCTGCAAATCTGCATAATCCTAACTAAACATAAAGGGTGCAGCAAATCTAGATAGTACCTGCAAATCTGACTTTCTAACTCGTGCTGAAAATTATGTGTAGCAAAGATACATGATTTTCTTATCAAAGGCCACAGACTGAAAAATACATCCAGGTAAGCCTAGGGATCAAATCATCAAAGCTGTTTGCTGCAACAGTGAGATAAATACACATGTTAATCACTCCTGCATAGTGTTGCTTAACAATTGCTAATGTAATCAAAGCTTTAAGCAGAAGATGTGTGGAAACTTGCATCCATTAGATAAATATAGAGGCCAGGTCGAATAAGGATGCATACAGATGAAATGGGACCATAGTGTAATAGTTAGAGTTGAATATCTCAAAATGTCAATGTTGACCTACGTATAGCAAATCTAGCTTTGATGGAATTAGAAAAGCAACTTCCCATGAAAGAACTAGTATGTCCATGATAAAGTACAAGAGGTTCAAATCTTGGTCTAAGACTTGACCTTGTCACTGACGGCACGTTTGATTTGCCAAGTGACACTCTTGTCACCCTTCAGTTGGTTTCTTTTCATGGCTACTGAGCATTGATCAGTCCTCCTGCCATTTGCATTCATCTCTACTTGTGCTTCCTCCGTCTCATGCGGTTCTCCTGCCTCAAACTCTTCAATGCCTGCGCCCTCTTCTCAATCTCCAGTGCTTCTGAGAAGTTCCAGACCCTAACAGCGCCATCCTCCCCCCACATACGATCCTATCAGCACCGATGTCACAGAAAAGATAGCATCCAAAGCCATGAAGCATCCTCTGTGGAGGTTCTATGGCACTTGGATCAATGTTCTTAACCCTAAGTCCGCGCTTTGATGAGTTTGGTGGGGACAAGATCTTCCTTACATCAATTAGCGCAATCCTGCCATCACTAGAGGCAGAAACAAGCCATGGGTACTCAAAAGCAAGAGAATGAACAGGGCCAGTGTGCGGCACCCAGGTAGCAGCTGGTTTAATATTCTCATTATCAGATATCTCAGACACATCGAACAAGCGAACTGCACCATCCTCTCCACCAGTAAACAGCACATCTGCCAGGTGTGTTCGAGCTACAGAATATGCATTACCAACATGGGCATTGGAAATTATAGTTGTCAACTCACCACTCCCGACATCCCACACATATGCGTCTCTGCCAGCTGTACTGGCAACAGTATTTCCATAAGGAGCCAGGGACATAACCCAGTCAGCATGCATGAACTTCTGTACACAGTTCATCTGAGCTCTGTCCCAAACACGAACAGTCATATCCCAAGAACCACTGTAAATCCTCGTTGAATCCAAGGCAAGACAAGTCACAGGTCCTTCATGCCCCCAGAGGCGAAATTCAGAAGTCTGGTTAGTAACAATTCCAGAAATGTCGAAAAGGCGCGAAGCCCCCTCAATAGCTCTCCAGCACTGAATGAAGCTTTGGATCCCCCAGTTACCAATAGCCTACTGTCAGCTGCAATTGCTCGGATAGTGCAACTAAACGGACGGGACTCATCAATAAGTAACCTTCCTCCATATCCCACATCCGAACCACAGAATCATGACCACCAGTGAATATCAAATTTGCAGATGCCAGAAGGAACACAGTGCGTACATCCTCACTGTGGCCGCGGAGAATATCCACACTAAATCTTCCCATGAATGATTTACTTTGAAACTCACGATCCACAAACAATGTTTTCCACGACCTCCCATCTGGAGTTCCACCTGGAACTAAGGGTCCAATGGGAACATTCGGTAGTCCCCACCTTTCACAGTAGAATTTCTTCCATCCCTGATGATCTGTGGCTAGGGTCTGGAAAACGGTGGAGACACAAGATACGATGCCAAGCCCCTTTGGATCAAGGCGGGCAAGGATTTCAGAGACCAATGCAGACGGCAGATCAGTGAAGCACATTGAGGCAGTTGCATCATTTCCTGTTTCACCATTTTCCTTTGGGTCAGTAACCCTTGCAAGTGATCCATGACTTGACTCTGGTTGGTTAGTCTGTTGAAGCTGTTCCAGTTAATAGCCTTTCCACAATGAGTGAAGGTGCTTGCCTGGATGAGTGTGCCCTTGTTGCAAATGCTAGAAGAATAATTGGGTGAAGCGTCTCCTGCCTTATTGGAATCAAAGGCCATAAAATTCCAAAATCCTAACTTGGGATGAACGTCCTCTTTCCCCCAATCCAGAAAAATAAATATACAAATGCCTGCAATGCAACCATTGAACACTTCACTTCAAATTGCATTAAGAAAACCATACGTTGAAACAAGCACCTATCGAGAAAAATGAATCAAGGGCAACCTAGTCGCCAAGAGGAATACAACACTCTAGTTGTTCACCTCGTGTTAAAAGGAATCTACAGAACAGCTAACATGCACTTATTTATGAATACAAAATCAGGAACCTAAATATGCACAATGAGCAATTTTCGATTAATACAAAACCGACTAAACTCGGCTCCAAACTTGTAACCAGACTCTCCGTTGAGGGAAAACTTGTGTTGAAGCAAAGGGCACCACGCACTAAACAAGATTGAGCAACCAGATGTACTAACAGGGGCAATTTCACCAATTAAGCATACAGAACCAGGAAACCAAGCGAAACGTGGGGTGCATATCCGATGATTCTAGGTCGATACATCCCAATTCGAAACCCTAGTTTCAAAACCAAATCCACAACCGCGCATCTCACATATCATTCAGTAAATTAAGTGAAAAAACTTCAAAATCGCATCTTTTGAAGGCAGATTACTACAGCGCCAGCTACCCGATTGGAGATATACACATACGAGGAAGAAGAAATTACTTGCTTCTATCGAAAACGGAAGGAAAGCGCGCGAAAATTCCTAGAGAACTTAGCTAATCATCAATCGAACTAGCAACGGAGCAAGCAAGAGATTGAGAGAGAGGATCACCTCGACCTGTGCCTCGGATCTCGATTTCGTTTGAAGATTTTCTCCTTTTTTTTTTGGTCTTTCCCTAGTTGTTGCGGCCGGACGGTGGGAGCCAAAGAGAGGACGCTTCGTCTGCACCGCCCGTGCTAGGACAGGGACGGACGGTCCAGATCCGTCTTGCTCCCTATCTGGACCGTCGGTGCACGCGAAGGCAACGTGCTCGTGTGTGTTTTCTTATCTGGGCCAGGCTCTGAGCACTGGTGGATAACAAAGCCTCTTCACTTGAACAGCCGACCAAGCCTGATGGACCGGCCCATGTAACGTTTTCTCTCTTTTTTTTGAACTACGTTTTCTCTTCTTTTGTTTTCGTTTTCTCTTCTCTTTCTGTTTTTTTCCTGATGCTGAAGTGTGTTGTAAATATCTAAATGTTCTTTACCCAGATTGCTCACGGTGGAAGTAGTGGTGGAACTTGTGTGGACCGGTTTGGTCCATAACCATGGTTTTTCCTTCTTAGGTTAAGGAGGTTTTTGATGTAAATCATTGTGTCACTTGTGCAAGTGATTGTGCTTATATTCCGGTTGCATATTTTCTCCTTGAAACTGTCATTTAAAGTTAGATGACGGCTAGTGGGGCTATGTATCTCTCTCGACAACGTGGTATCATAGTCGAGGTTTAGTTTTTATTCAAGTTTCATAGCAAGGTTTGTTTTGTGTCGTGTGTAGTTTGCCTATGGTAAAATATGGAAGTGAATATCGACACAATGATATCTTTGAATTGTATAAATTATCAAGCTTGAATGAGCGAAATGAAAAAAAATTGTATATGAAAGAATAATGGAAGTTGGTGCTCTACACTAATATGCCCGAGTACGTGAAGGAAGATTAGTGGGAGGTACTTCATCTCCAAACTTGTAGGTTAACTCGATATTGGGTTGATGACATTGTTTTGAACCATATCATTGATGAGACATGTGCACACACATTATGCTAATAAATATCAGGAGTTGTATGCCCGCAAAGAAGGTACGAACAAAATGTTATTGATCAGGAAATTTATGCTTTTGAGGTACAAGGACGACACTCTAATTGCAAACCAAATGAATGAATTTCAATGCATTATAAACCAGTTATCTCCAATGGGAATAACATTATAAATCAAGTTAACACTACGGTTGGTAGCAAAAAAAAGTTTGATTAAAAAAATTCTTTTGAGTGTAACATTTAATTCAAGTTACTAAACAATTTTATCCATAAATTTGCAACTTTCGATCAATGCCTAGAAAAGGGTTGAGAAAATACGAGCTTCGTACCATGGGATTTCGATAGTTCAATTAGGTATTACCAGAGTTCACCAATATTGTTGCATGTAGCCTAGTACAATTTCCCCCTTTTCTTCTTATGTATTGTATATGATGCATAAGAGTTTCTCTTGCACCTCCACTCTATGAAACACTCCTCGAGTTAGCCAATTTGTGCGCCCAACAAATATATGATAGGTCGTGACACTTTCATAACAATGGCCCTATCAGATGACATTAGCGTTACATCAGGACATAGCCCTCACAAATTATGGACGTTAGGAGACACCCATTTTTTATAAGGACATAACATTATTCGTGATGTGCTTAACAATTACTCGTGGAATAAGGGTTATTTTCCTTCTAAACAAAGACAAGTGTCACCACAGATATATAGAGGTGCCTATTATATTATCCATGCATTTTTATTTGTCTTTGGAAATACACATTTTTATTTGCCTTCTAGTTACTAATTATCAGTGGCTAGAATATATTGCTCATATGTTATGTATGTAAAAATTTGCATTTGTGTTCTAATCTGTGAGTCTTTTTTTGTCGTCCGCTACTATTTGGTTACGTTGATATTAAGCCTCTTGATGGAAATGTATAACCTAAATTTTTTTCTTGCAGAAGTTCGTCGTTGATTTTTATGAATATGTATTACCTCGAAAGCTTGCTAGCAGATAAGAGTCATCGTGGCACTTCGTATATACCCAAGGTTGTAGTGCAGGATTGGTCAAATAAATATTTGGACCCAAGGGGAATTAATATAATTACTATTTACACTAAACTTTTAAACTTATCACAACTTATTTTTAGCATTTTACATTCTTAACAAATATAATTTTGTTACTTATTTGGTACAGTTAACCAAATATATATCAATGTTGCTAAATATTAGTTACTTGTAGTGTTCTTTGTTATACGGATGTAATGTATCATTGAAAAGAAATACTCTTGTGTTTACTAAATATAGATTGTACGTACTATATAGAAGTTTCTCCTTGAATCATTTTTATAGTTGTATAAGCATTTTTCTATATGTATATGTGTAATAGACTCATAGATCTCTCAAGTGTATGATCTAACATATATATATTATTAGTGGTTTATAGTGTCTGATTAGTTACGCATATTTATACAACTTCTAGAGTTAAATTTAACAGTTGGCATGATACTTTCAATCTATTTGTTGTCAAATGTCCGTCGCAAGTTACGATGGATTTAATAATAATAAAGTTGACAACTTGTGGATGCCCAGTGCCAAAAAAGTGAACAATTTTACATATTTTTTAGAAAATTAAGCCTATTGGATGTATTGGATAAGAGTTAGTGGCTATATACTTTAATATATGAAGCCTCCTTCTTTTGGCGCCCAGGGCAGTAATGGCAAGCGACTGGCTGGGCTCCGGCAGTGGTGGTGTAGACACCATCGAGGCATCAAGTAAATCCACCTTCAAAAGCACCATGGAAAGTAGAGGGCTCACGATAAAACTCCCCTCATGCGCTGCACCACTAGAACCACGACGTGATCTCATCCATAGAGACAGCTGACACAACGGGGAAGTGACGTTGTGCTGGGAGTTCAAGGGGCAAAACACCCACAGAGGTATGTCCCCTCAAAAACAGAATCAACATGCAGCCCGACCAATGGAGAGACGACAGGGACTACATGGAGCTTGATAGGAGAAGCCTCCGCTCACGCTAAAAAACTACCAACCCACGCCAAGCAGCCCTGCAGATCATGGTGAAGCATCTCGGCCTGCTTTGCAAGGTCAAACTTGAACAACACATATGTCAAGGTTATTGAAAGAGCATTATTTCCTCATGTGTAGTTTTGGTAATTAATGACAATCCTTATGAACTAATGTGTATATTGAGATATCCTACGCTTGAACTCCATGTGTTGGGTTCAAGGTTGAATGCCATCAAGATCGTTGAATATAATGAACATATTTGAAGATGATCAAGAAAGAAGAAAATATACAAAGTTGATCAAGGCTAAGTGGAAAGGATGGATTCAAGCGATCAACACACAAAGCTACATGTTGTACCATGTGGGATCTTGTGATCCAATGGTATGGTAAGCAATTGTCTATATAGCTTTGTGAACTAACCCATGATATGTTTGTGTGGAGTATCCATGTGGAGTTAGGTATCTTCCCATGTGCTTGCATCAAAAGGAAGAATTCATATAGCTCATGGAGGATGATGAGAAGTGGTGATCGTCATCAAGTGTGTGATGTGTAAGTTCAAGATGAGCATCTAGAAGATATCATATGCTTGAATCTTGCTACCCATATGGAGAAATGTTCAAGTGAAGATTGAAAGGATCGTATGGGCACCTAGAAGGGGGGGGGGGTGAATAGGTGCTACGCCAATTTTTAATTCTTTTTCGATTAAGGCTTGACACAAAGGTAAATTCTCTAGATATGCAACTACGGTGAATTTATCTATATGACAAGTTAATGCTAAGCAAGGAACAAGATACAAGTAAAGACTAAGATAAAGGAGTAACCGAACGGGAAGCACGTGGAGACAAGGATGTATTCCCGAGTTCCTCCTTTTTAAGGGAGTACGTCTCGTTGGAGGGGTGTGAGCTTCACCACAACAGGCTTACTCAACGTCACAAAGGCCTCACCCAATTCTCTGAAGAACCTCACCATAAAGGCTCGGTTCACCTTCCACTATCGAAATCCTTCAAGGCGGAATTCGGAGCCTTTACAACAATTGGGGCACACACCCACAACCTAAATGGGGGCTCCCAAGTCAACAATTTTTCACAACAACAACAAGTGAGTACAACAAGGAGCTAGGTTTTCCCAATGGAAACCCTAGCAAAGAGTCCCTCAAGTGAATGTGGGGGAAATGCAAATCACTTTGGTAGACTTGTCGATCTCGGTCTTCTCCTTCGATTCTCCAAGTATGCGCTTGATTGAGTGGTTGGTGTGGGAGATCTAGGAGGAGGAAGCTTTCATTAATGGAGGAGAGAGGTTGCTTGAAGCTTGGTCTTCATTGGGGAAGAAGACCCCTTTAAATAGTCCTCTCCAATAAATGGTCGTTGGGGGCAGAAAAACGCCCACCTCGGTAGTACCGGGCCGATACTACCGGGGTGCGTTGACTCGATGCAGCTCGTAGCCTCCAACGCCAGCTTTCACACTCGGTAGTACCGACCTGCAAACCCGGTAGTGCTCTGCACTCGGTAGTGCCGGGTCACTACCGGAGCTACTACCGGGTAAAAATTTGTCGAGTCCAGAAGCTCTGGGGGGCGACGCGACACTGGCCTCGGTACTAGTCACGGTAGTACCGAGGCGTCGATGAAACTTTGATGCTTCCGATGCACCCTGGTAGTACCGACCCGGAGGGTCCGGTACTACTCTCCACCCGCTAGTACCGACTCACTACCGGGCCACTTCTGTTCCATACCAGGAGCTTCTTGGCTAACTTGGCAGGGTCACCCGGTACTACCGGGACTGACACGGTACTACCGAATGAAGCAGAAAAGCCAGCAGCAACTCTTATCTTTGAGGCAAACCTGTGCAAACACAATATAAATATACCTGCAAATCTATTAGTACACAATGTTAGTCCGCTCATTGTGTTGTCAACAAACATCAAAACAACTTAGGGATGGAAATGCTTTTTTCAAAGATGTTCCAAAAAGGGTCTCACCCATATTGGTGTATGAGGGAGCAATTTGGAAGTCTTCATCACGTGAAGTGCAATCAAGAAAGATGGTCCAACTTGAGAAGATCAAGATCATCATCATCTAGCTCAAGTGGATTACACAAGGAAAAGGTATGACCTTGATAGGGTTTTTATTTTACTGGTCTCATGGTGTTTAGTGGGAGACCGGGTTATAGGATAGATTCCGTTCTTTCAAGTGGGGCTCTCGAATGAGTAACTTGATCGTATCGTTTGTAGAGAGCTCAAACCTTTGCATCTTGGCATCATCTTTCTTGGTTCTTTTATGGGGTTTCTTCATGTGTGGTTTTAGAACTTTTCATGATCTTCAAGACAAGCTCAACTTTATCAAAAACTGTTTTCGTATGAAAACTTTTTGCGTTTTTGTTGTTGGAGGTTTTACCGTTTGTTCTTTTATCGAGAGGTCTAACATTTCCCTATTTGGTTTTATCCTCACCTTTTGGACTATGATGTTTATATGCATATTCTTGAAGAGCTGGTTGTTGTGATTCTAACGAGCCCAAGATCATCGAAAACAGAGTCTGGATACAAAAGTTATTGAAGTTTCCGTACCGTGTTGTCTGCAGTTTTTACCCGAGCAGTAGTACCGCCCCCAGTGCCACTCTTTGCTACCGAGCCCGAGTTATGCGGTACTAGGAGCGGTAGTACCGCTGACGGAGAGGTAGTACCCCTCCCCGGAAGCTGTTTTTAGCCTATTTGACTTCCTGGTTTCCCAGGGGCGGTAGTACCGCCGTTTCCAGCGGTAGTACCGCCCCTGCGCGTTTCTGCAGCCAACGACTCATTTTTTGGGTGACCTATTTAAGGGGTCTTCTTCCCCAATGGTTTCCCAACATTTCTTGCATGTTTTGACCTCCTTTGTTGACATCCAAAAGCTTGCTATCTCTCAATCCCTCCAATGATTCTTGCTTCTTCTCGAGGGAAACTTGAGTGGAGATCTAGATCTACTATTCCACCAATAAATCCCTCCTCTTAGTGAGAGGTAGTCTTTGGATCTAGATCTTAGGATTCATTTGTTGCTTCCTTGCTGTTCCTCACATCTTTCTCCATAACATTAGTTGTTTTGGTGGGATTTGAGAGTGAAGGGCTTTGAGCACTTCTTGTGTTCTTGCCATTGCATTAGGTGCATCGGTTTGAGTTCTCGACGGTTATGCGTGGAAGTGAAGTTTGAGAAGCTTATCATCTTTGTGGTTTGCCTCTTGGGTTGGTCGTAACCCTAGGAGGCCTTTGTGGGTTTCGGAGGCCTTTGGGTTGGTCGTAACTCATTGTGGAGTTCCCGGACCTTGGTGTATCGGTTTGGTCAACGCCTTCAAGTTGAACTCATAGTGGAACGAGTCAATCCCTCACGGGTGAAGCTCACGGAGAATAGAGTGAGCACATCCAGACTATTAGAGCGCCTAGGTGGCTCCACACTCCTCCAACGTAGACGTACTTCCATTGGGAAGGAACTACGGAAAACATCTCCTCGTGTCCACGTTGCGGTCATCTCTATACACGAACCTTTAATTATGCATTTACCTTTTTGATAGCCATCGAGATTGAAGTTATCTATCTTGCTATCTCTTAGTAGTTGTTCTTTGTTTAGCATAAGTTGTTGGTGCACATAGGTGAAGCTAGCTTGGTTAGGTTTTGTGCTTGATAAATTAAACGTTAGTTTTATTCCGCATTTATTTAAGCATAAACCGTAATTATTTTAAATCGCCTATTCACCCCTGTAGGCGACACTCTTGTTCTTCCAATTATTTCAGTGGCAGTTGAAGGCCATGGAGGAGGCGGGCGAAAATCACATCGGAGCGGCGAAGCATGATCAAAGCAGTGCTTTGCACGACAAAAGCGAACAACGTGGCCAAAGTTTAGGCAGTTCGTGCACCAGATTGGGTCCCTACAGGAGCTAGCACGAGGCACCAGAAGTATCGTTCTATCGGTCACGCGGAGAGCCGACCGTTCATTCTTAGTAGTGCAACGAAAGGATGCAGAAGACGGCGAGCGACGACGTGCCGTGACGAGGCGCCAATACCCCAACGAACCCTCCCGGGGCATAGGCGCACGACACAAAGGATCGGCAGACGCCTCGTCCCAACGGAAGCATCAACGCCAATCTCCCATACCAGGGCGCTCGAGAGGGGGAAATGGCTACTGCCCTGGTTTGGGCAGTACACCTGCCGATTTCCCTAAAAAAAATCCAAGACAGAATATACCACATGGAGAATGATTTCTTGAAACTGCCGACAATGTCAACAAGGTGTTTACATCAGGCAACAACGATGGAGGTCGATTCTTTGGGATCAACTATCAAGAGTTATTTGAAAGAAAAAAATGCCGAGTTAAATTCAGACTCTCGATTTCCGGTTCATAACATCACAAGCTTTGGACTTTTCTCATGGTTCAAATAAAAACTTGCACTTTTCTCTTTTTTGCTAATAAAACTTTTATGGTGGCATAGTAGAGCTGGGTTTGGAATAGGTTATGGATCTGTCCAAATAAAGCAGCTTATTGTCATAGTCGACCCGATTTCACATTGGGTTACAAGGATGCCTACAGTACGAGGCTTGTCGAGCTTCACACTCCCGACCTTCTCCTCGCACTGTCTCTCTACTTTGACGTCCGAGACAACTGAAACAGATTTAGGCAGTTCCCTTCACATTATTTTCCTGCGGGGATTCCCTTCACATTTTGCCTTAAATTCTCTCACAGAAGCAGGATTTCTTACTAAACGGGCCGATATTGCCCAAAGTACAGAAATGTCATGGACAACAGTGCGACGAGGCGGTTGAGGCGCCGACCTTGTTCAGAGTACAGAAATGTCATGGACAACAGTGCGACGAGGCGGTTGAGTCGCCGACCTTGTTCAGAGTACAGAAATGTCATGGACAACAGGATGCCGACTACCAGCAGCAAAATGAAATGGATGTCGAAAAATTGGACCAAGCCAAGGTTCTCATACAACGTGAAGAGCGAAAAGTAGACAAAGGAACACAGGGCAAAGGCACTCTGCCTAGATCATCCCACCACCACAAGTGAAATGCAGGCTGAATATGTACCATGTACGAGGATAGATACATAATTACACATACAGGCTGCGATCTAGAGCATGCGTGTGTGTACACATACGTACAGGCTGCGATCTACAGCATGCGTGTGTGTTCTCTGTTCATTGTTCACGGCTCAGCAACGCATCGCACTTTCAGGAGGCGGTGGCGCGGTCGGTGGAGTTTTGGTGTCGGCGACCTTCTTCCTCGGCGGTGGAGCTCCGGTGGTGCTCCGTCGTGTGGTGGCCGACCGGTCCGTGCTCGCGGATCCTCGGATCCGCCGTGCGCGGTCTTCTTCTCCAGCTGTCGCGGTGCGGCGGTGCTGGAGATGCGTTGCGGGAGGTGGGATGGGAGTTGCAGCGGCGACGGCTTGCGGGTGTGTGGCGTGCTGGTGGAGGATCTGCGGCGTCTGTCTCGGATCCGGTGCAGGTGGAGTTCGGGGGCTGCCCCCGGCCGATTTCCGGTTCATCGTCTTCAAGGTCCAGCCTCTCGAGGCTGGCGTCTACTGCGGTTCGTCAGACGCCTTCGGGCTAGAGGCTCCTCTGCTCCTTGGTTGATCAAGCTTGGTGGTGATCTCCTTCGTCGTCTCCGGCGGTGCGGGGCGTTGCTGCTGCTCGATCTCGAGGTGTGTTTCGGTGTGTGCAAGTGTGTTCGTCCTCTGTTTCTCTGCTTTCCCTCCTCTCTGTTACTTGTTCTTGATCTGTTCTCGGTTTCTTTATGAATACAAGTATGTGCATTACAAAAAAAAAAAAAAAGCAACGCATCGCACTGACTGAAGGCCTGGCACTACGGTACAGTATCTCCACGCGTAAGAAGAAGTGCAACACTGACTGTCTCGGCCGGGACCTGCGAATTGTGCGTCCTAGCTGACCACCTAATCATGGTGTGGTTGTCGAGTACTTCTTTTGCTGGTGGCGTTCTCCGAATTGTTATGGAGCTTTATCGACGGTTCATCCTTCTTCTTCGGTTCCGGGACTGATGTGGTTTTCTTGACCCATTCGGCGACTTCTCGTCCGCATCCAACAACGTCAGGCCGGCTTTGGGAAAAGCGGCAGCAGCGGAGCTAGCGCCGTCGACACGGTCTGAAGGTTGAAGATGAAAGGCATCTTAAGTATCTCGTTGTAATTTTGGATTTTGTTGACATGATTTGTACTGTTCGGTGTTTCTTTTAGTGCCAAGTTCCTTTTCGCAAAAAAAAAACACACAACGTGCCAACACATGCATGGTGTACAGTAGCGTTCCATGTAGATTGTGTTGCCGCCCGCAGAGAAGGAAAATTGGGCACCGATTGACTGACTTTGCCACCTCAGAGTCCGGTGACATGTTGGGCCGTCATGTGTGAGGGCCACATGTCAGTAACTCGAAGTCACACAAAGTCAACAAATCCCAACCAGGTAACTTCTTGGTTACTTCCAAATTCACATACAATATATTTTGCATGGTTAGAGAGATTTGATCAAATAATCATCAAATTTAACAAGGAGCTTACATCCATGGACAATGATGGAGGTTGTTTCTTTTGAATCAGATGTACAGAGTCATGCTGTCAAAAATTTGCATATAAGTTAAATTCAGAGTCCCAATTTTCGGTCCGTAGCCGTAGAAACTTAGTTTCGTCATGGCATGGGTCTGGAATAGTTTATGGAGCGGTCCAAATAAACGAAAAATTGTTCCTAACACAAAGCTTTTTTGATTTTTTTAAGAATGCCCCCTAAAAGGTTTACTGGACATCACAGAAGGAATGTCAAGCGGCATTTACAATGGCGATAGAACGGAAGTTTTGATGTCAACAAGGGGTGATACCTCTTTTGAATGAACGAGGAATTAATCTCCATCTACCTACCATTAAAATTTCAATAGGAGAAGAGTTTAAAGGATGTTGATCTTCGAATCGCAATGAACAAGGATATTATACTAAATATGAATTAATCACCATCTAACCTGCCACGTCACTGTTGGACGAGGAAACCAAATGTCTGTCCCTAAGAAGAGACTTGCCAATCACCACGACTAATGTTCCGACCTGATCTTCTCCGTTACTGTGTGTGGTAGGGTGCGATCTTGTTGAAGACCACATCGTCGTCATGTGGTGCCATAGGCACCAAAACACCAACGCAATCGCCGTCCACAAGTCCTTC
Source organism: Poa pratensis (assembly GCA_947311845.1). Lineage (NCBI taxonomy): Eukaryota > Viridiplantae > Streptophyta > Magnoliopsida > Poales > Poaceae > Poa > Poa pratensis. Next base: position 15,553,085 of record CAMZMU010000050.1, on the reverse strand, counting down.
CTATCTCTGCGGTCAGTAGTCTTGGACCCCTAACACAATGCTTAAAATATGTTTATTTTCAAAGTCAACCCGCTTTCCGGTTGGTTACTGGCAATCCTATAATGAGAGAGGCTTGGCCAAGCTTCACAACTGCCCGTCCGACCTTCTTCTCGCACTGCCCTTTACCTGAAAATGAAGACAACTATACAAAATCTCCCAAGAAGTAAATATAGACAATTTATTTCACATTCCACCCGCAAAATTCTCTTGTCCAGACCGTTTCGTTTACTAAAACCGGCTCGAAGTGTGACTAGGTTGTTGTGGCACCAACGACCCCGATCCCCAATGAACAGGTGCTGAGGGATTGAAGGGCACGACACGAAGCGTATGTCAAGCGACATTTACAACACCGATAGAACGGTTGATACAAAAACAAGGGGTGATAGCTCTTTGGAATGAACTAGGAATTAATCTCCATCTACCTACCACTAAAATTTCAATAGGAGGAAAGTTTAAAGGACGTTGATCTTTGAATCACAATGAACAAAGATATATATTAATTAGGAATTAATATCCATCTACCTGCCACGTCACTACGTCAATGTGGACTGAGGAAACCTAATGTCTCTCCCTAGAAGAGATACCTGCCAATCATCATGACTAGTGTTCTGACCTGACCTTCTCCGTTACCGGGTGCAGTAGGGTGCGATCTTAAGGGGAACTGACGGAGAGCAAAAATTGGACAAGAAACATTACAAGGCAAAGGCACTCTGCCGAGACAAAGGGAATTGGTGAAATACAGTCGGTTCACTGTTGGGCACCGCATCGCACTGACTAAAGACCTGGCACTACGGTACAGTATCTCCACGCGTAAGAAGAAGCGCAACACTGACTGTCTCGGCCGGGACCTGCGAATTGTGCGTCCTAGCTCACCAACCTAATCATAATCATGGTGTGGTTGTCGAGTACTTCTTCTGCTGGTGGTGTTCTCCGGATCGTCATGGAGTTTTATCGGTGGTTCATCCTTCTTCTTCGGCTCCGGGACTGATGTGGTTTTCTTGACCCATTCGGCGACTTCTCGTCCGCATCCAACAACGTTAGGCCGGCTTTGGGAAGAGCGGCAGCAGCGGAGCTAGCGCTGCCGACACGGTCTAAAGGTTGAAGATGAAAGGCATCTTAAGTATCTCGTTGTAATTTTTGATTTTGTTGACATGATTTGTACTGTTCGGTGTTTCTTTTAGTGTCAAGTTCCTTTTCGCAAAAAAAAACACAACGTGCCAACATGCATGGTGTACAGTAGCGTTCCATGTAGATTGTGTTGCCGCCCGCGGAGAAGGAAAATTGGGCACCGATTGACTGACTTTGCCACCTCAGAGTCCGGTGACATGTTGGGCCGTCATGTGTGAGGGCCACATGTTAGTAACTCGAAGTCACACAAAGTCAACAAATCCCAACCAGGTAACTTCTTGGTTACTTCCAAATTCACATACAATATATTTTGCATGGTTAGAGAGATTTGATCAGACAATCATCAAATTTAACAAGGAGCTTACATCCACGGACAATGATGGAGGTTGTTTCTTTTGAATCAGATGTACAGAGTCATGCTGTCAAAAATTTGCATATAAGTTAAATTCAGAGTCCAAATTTCCGGTCCGTAGCCGTAGAAACTTAGTTTCATCATGGCATGGGTCTGGAATAGTTTATGGAGCGGTCCAAATAAACGAAAAATTGTTCCTAACACAAAGCCTTTTTGCTTTTTTTTAAGAATGCCCCCTAAAAGGTTTATTGGACATCACAGAAGGAATGTCAAGCGTCATTTGCAATGGCGATAGAATGGAAGTTTTGATGTCAACAAGGGTGATACCTCTTTTGAATGAACGAGGAATTAATCTCCATCTATCTACCATTAAAATTTCAATAGGAGAAGAGTTTAAAGGATGTTGATCTTCGAATCGCAATGAACAAGGATATCTTATATTTACTAATTGGAGACACCAACGGAAGCACCACGTTAATCCTCAAGGAAACATAAAAAATAACCGTAAGATGAAAAATCTACGCATAGGATTTGAAGATCGTAAGTTGGGGGCGGTAAGAGTCCTAGAAGCGTACACATCCGTAATCTGATCGTTTTCTTATTCTAATAAACAAAGATTATATCCTTGCGTGTCAAAAATTCTCGCGTTCTCCTCCATCCAGGGAGTATAGCCGATTTTGATAGTGCAGCCATGGAGAGGTATGCACGTACTGAGAACTTGCCTGTGGCAAGATGGTTAGTTGGGTGGTTGTACCCCTAGCCCACCAGAGTTCAAACCCCAGGTTTGACGCTGGTGTTTCTCATTTAAGGCGGAATATTCTTCAGTGGGAGGCGACGTTCCCGTCGACAGCGAGGCGCCCGTGGTGACTTCGTCAATCTCAAGACTCGACCCGCCGACTCAGTCTCTCGGAGGTGCTCATAGGGGTAGGGTGTGCGTGCGTGCGTTCATAGGGGTGAGTGTGTGCGCGTGTATATGAGCGCTTGCGTTGTACTGTGTTTCGCAAAAAAAAAAAAGGTATGCACGTACTGAACTGCCTCCAATTGATTAATCTGTGCAATCTATGAGCTGCACTATATATCGCCAATTGCGTCCTTTGCAAAGCTGGCCACGGAAGCGCGTCTCCTCTCCGTGATCCTCAGCTTCAATGTTCCATCGGATTGATCTAACAGAAAAAGGTATGACTCGATGATCCAATCGATTCTCTACTGCTCTCTCTCTAATCCAGATCGTCTCCAATAGTAGTTTTGAATCCCTTCACTTCCAGGTTGTGGCCGGACTGCAAGCAAGACAACAATTAATTCCAGTCAAGTAGTAGATGAAACCATCCCACGCTGATTAATGCACTGGCACGCTTCTGCGTTGTTGCCAGACTGCAAGCCAGCTTCTAATTTCAGTCAAACAGATGAATCTACCCAGCGATGATTGATGCACGGAGAGGAAGAGGGTGAACTGGGATCAGTTTGAACTAGATTTGGCGTCCATCGCCGTCCAGGCTGCCGACCTACATGGTGCAGCTGATGATCATGTGTCATTCGTATTCGTAGCATGTCGCTCATATGCCAGTCAACATGCAAGTAATTCCCTGTACTTAAATTCCCTGTTCAATTTTTCTTAATCATATATAATTTCTTCAGTACCTGTCCCAATTACTTTGACAAGACAAATGTACAGTACCAACCGTATGGAGTACATTGCATCTGGAAGTCAATCGGGATGGACTAATGTTGAGTTGTGATAACAAGTTAGCTAGATTAATTACTCTAACAAAACAAAATGTACAGTACCAACCGTATGGAGTATATGCGTGAACCGAATTTTAAAAAAAAGAGTATATGCGTGAACCGTGAACAGTTAATTTGCTATTATAAAAAAACTCACCGGCTAGATAAATCACTTAAATTTTATGTCAATTAAACCAGCGCATGAAAATTAGGAATTACAAGGTTTTTTTAGAACTACATTTGGGTGGACTATTGGTGAATCCGTTTTTAACCGCCGGAGTATCTTCGATTTTAAGTGGCAAACTACAACTTTATATGATTTACCCATCTGTGGTTATAATTACGATGACAAAATTTGGAGAACTGAACCGTTAGTGAAATTCTATCATGTTTATAATGCACATCTCTAATATCGTGTCTGCAGGTCTTACATGAAAGGAGGCATGTTGGTTTTACATGATTGAAAATGGTGTAGTAATAAGTTATTTTTGTAATATTGGTAATTTTAAAGTGTTCAGTTTGTTTCAGTTTGTTTCATTTTACCTTTTATACTGTTTGCGCTATGTTCTAATTAATTCGATGCCCACAAACTATAAACCATCCGTATTCGTTTTAACAATCACTGTTGGTATAAGAAGTTTCATATTTGTTTTCTTAATATTATTTCCTTAGATGTTATTCCCGTAGCCCTGATGGCCAAAAATCTCCTACAAGAGCTGCCCTCCCTCCAGTGCCTAACACATAATATCTTGGATCGTCTCATGATTTTTGTGGTTTCCTGCGGGGAAAGAGGCTATAATAGAGGTAACTTATTTTACCATGTCTATGCCAACCTCATTGTCATTAAAACCAGCTATTACATGTTTAGCCCTACTCGGCTAGGCAAAAGATACAAAATGCTAATCCATTTTGCGGGTCTGCATTCAGTCAACAGGTAGATCTGCGTGGTGTTTGTAATTCATATACATTAATCCACATGTTAATTTAATTGATTGCGCCATAGAAAAATTTATATAAGAGTTTTTCAAAATATGAAAGGCCCCCTCAGATCGCCGGAATTAGATGTTTGAGGAATATGATAAACACATGATTTTGGTGACATATGGTACGTATTCTTTCACTATCTCAAAAGAGAGAAACAATTAAACATTCTCTTTGGATGCTTCATATCAGATGATAGGAGGGAGTGATTTAATGTGTTACAGTAGCAAGTTTTAAAAAATTTAAGCTTATCATCAATGACAATGTTGTTAGAACTGAAATATTTACCATTGATGCTTACTATAAGTGAGGTGCTTGATTTCCTAAAGCTATTCTCCTACATACACTTAGCTCATAACTACGCAAATTTATATATGGTTAGATGACTGAAGATTGCTTGGTTTGACTTGGTAAAAAAAAATCATATCAACATAACCCTAAACATAAAGGAAAGTTAAGTAGTTGAATAACCACGGGAAGAAAGATTCAAACGCAGCTATTTTTTCATACAAAAAAGGATCCAATCACTGTCCAATATAATATCTTGCTGGAAACTCTCCTTGATAATGGAAAGGCTTATTTTTGTATGTGTTTACATTATGGTTATTTTCAAAAAGATTTCATTAAATCACATTTAACTACAAGTTTTCTTGCCTATTTGCTTTCTTTCTATGTTATTGGAATAGTTTCCCACTATATGTGCATAACATGAAATTGATTAGTTTTTCTTAGATAAATAGAGACGATGAAGATACTCCGGCATTTCTTTTTATGTGTATGTACGCGTCAAGATATATGGTGCTTATACTTTGAATATACGATGCAACACTTGCAGGTTTAGGACACAATTATCCAACTGATATTCACTCTTCGCATGGTGTGATGTAGATTACTAAGTGTAATTTCTATCAATTTCACAATTCATTTTCAAACGAGCTAGCCCGTGCAGGCGCACGGGTTAATGACTAGTTATACTAAATATGAATTAATCACCATCTAACCTGCCACGTCACTGTTGGACGAGGAAACCAAATGTCTGTCCCTAAGAAGAGACTTGCCAATCACCACGACTAATGTTCCGACCTGATCTTCTCCGTTACTGTGTGTGGTAGGGTGCGATCTTGTTGAAGACCACATCGCCGTCATGTGGTGCCATAGGCACCAAAACACCAACGCAATCGCCGTCCACAAGTCCTTCCTATCTCTGCGGTCAGTAGTCTTGGACCCTTAACACAATGCTTAAAATATGTTTATTTTCAAAGTCAAGCCGCTTTCCGGTTGGTTACTAGCAATCCTATAATGAGAGAGGCTTGGCCAAGCTTCACAACTGCCCGTCCGACCTTCTTCTCGCACTGCCCTTTACCTGAAAATGAAGACAACTATACAAAATCTCCCAAGAAGTAAATATAGACAATTTATTTCACATTTCACCGGCAAAATTCTCTTCTCCAAACCGTTTCGTTTACTAAAACCGGCTCGAAGTGTGACTAGGTTGCCGTGGCACCAACGACCCCGATCCCCCATGAACATGTGCTGAGGGATTGAAGGGCACGACACGAAGCGTATGTCAAGCGACATTTACAACACCGATAGAACGGTTGATACAAAAACAAGGGGTGATAGCTCTTTGGAATGAACTAGGAATTAATCTCCATCTACCTACCACTAAAATTTCAATAGGAGGAAAGTTTAAAGGACGTTGATCTTTGAATCACAATGAACAAAGATATATATTATTAACTAGGAATTAATATCCATCTACCTGCCATGTCACTACGTCAGAGGAAACCTAATGTCTCTCCCTAGAAGAGATACTTGCCAATCACCATGACTAATGTTTTGACCTGACCTTCTCCGTTACCGAGTGCAGTAGGGTGCCATCTTAGGGCTTGTTTGGTAACTGCAATCTCGGGGGGATCCCGGCCTTTTCCTGGGGAGAATTTTTCCCTAATCCGTAGGTCGGGAATAGAATCTCGGGGTTTTACACGTCGTTCTTCAGATTCCCGACCGGGATTATTTTTCCGAGAATATTTAACCGGACAGCCAAACAAGCCCTTAAGGGGAACTGGCCAGAGAGCGAAAATTGGACAAGAAACATTACAAGGCAAAGGCACTCTGCGAGACAAAGGGAATTGGTGAAATACAGTCGGTTCACTGTTGGGCACCGCATCGCACTGACTAAAGACCTGGCACTACGGTACAGTATCTCCACGCGTAAGAAGAAGCGCAACACTGGCTGTCTCGGCCGGGACCTGCAGAATTGTGTGGCCTAGCCCTCACCAACCCAATCACGCCCAGATCCCCGTACAGACAGGTGTTAACTTGTCTCATCACAAAAAGAGCATACGCATGGCCGAAGCGACGGTCACAGTGCACTTGGTCGGCAGTGGTGTCAGTCAGGGTAGATTGCCTGCCGGCCGTGCAGAACGGAAACTTCTTCGTCGATGGTCTTCTGACTGACTTCAGGTGAATCTAACGTGGATTCGAGTCCCTTAATCAGAACGGAAACTTCATCGTTGGTCTTCAGTCCAAACACTGCAGAAGCTTTAGGGCGACTTCCTCCTCTTTCGACAGACAGAGATTCAACCCGTTTCTCGATCGCTGCAGTGTTCAGAGCCTGTACTTCAAGAAAGAGCTCCGTTCACTGTAATCAGATAGTACTGGCGCATTTACCACGCTCGACCGCTGCAGGTGCCCTGTAACAGTATCACCACCATAATATGATATGATGAGCCAAGCTCCTTTTGTTTGTGATGATGACCTTTATGGTTCGTATCGGGTTAGGTGGGAGTAGTGTACAAAAGTTGCCAACTAACCGCCGGGCCAGCCCCATGCATGCAGGGGTGCCCCGCCAAATGGGCTCGACGCCATCAGTGCGAGGTCGCTGGAATGGCTGGCCGGATCCATCGAGTACGTGCCTATTTCTAGCTCGGGACCAGACTCGCGCGTTAGATAATTCCCCGCCTCGCCGTGCCGATCCACTCCTAAATTACCAACTCGCCTAAAAAACAACACTACCATGAACGAATCACCGACCAGATCTTTGCATGTTGCGCCTACAGATTGCTCTGTTTTTATTTATCCAACAACCAGCAGGTGACACACAAGGCATTGAACCGTTTTGCCCTCGAGGAAAAAATGCCCACGCCTCCCAAGTCGCCTCACTCGGCGACTCCCCGCCGGCGCCGGCGCCTAGAAGCTCTTCCTCTAGCCGCCCCAACCACCCCGCCGATGGTGGAGAGGCCCCGCTCGGCCTTCTTTGTTCTGCCCTAACAATTTTCACTTCTTCTGGAGCGATGCGATCAGTACAATCATTAATTTCACTGGCGCCGAAAGATTTCGGCCAAGATCTCAGCCAAGATCTCGGCTTCCTGCCTGGTAGTTTAGATGATGTACGCCATGTTTCGCCCCCTACTACTCGCCCAAGGTCTTCTAGGTCAGCCATACGCCGCCTTCGACGCAGCGACTTGCAGTCGGGAAGTGCTGTCACACGGCTCGACACGACGCGTGTGGTGGCAGCCCATGGTCATCACCGCCGAGCGGTGGGCTCTTCGCCTCCTATGCCCCAGTCGCGGAAGTGCGGCCCGACGTCGTGGCGATCTCCATCCACCGTAGGTCATCTTCATTGTCGCGATTACCAAGATGTTGATGGAGGATCATGGCGGTCGTGTTTGAACAAGACTGAAATGGTTTTGAAGGTTCCATCTCGCATGCTCGTGTTGAGGAGATCACAGGGAGTACTCGCAACGGATCGGAAGAAATATGTGTGTCGGACTATCGGCGTTTTGCAGCAGTGTCCTTGGCAAGTGGGGCCGGTGATCCTGATAGACTTCGTTCTTGGCGATGCTCTTGGAGCTCCGTGTCTCATTTTCCGAGGTGAAAATCCTAAGTCTAACCTTAAATTGATTGTACCTGGCAATGATAGCTTCCTGGTCATGACCTTGTTGTTGAAGACATGGTCTGGATTTGGACCTTCTCCGGTGTTAAAACTTATGATCTTATCATACTGGTTAGGCCGGGCTACGATGGTGTTACCTTCCCATTGGCGTCGTTTTTGGAGAAGCTTTTTCGAGGTTGAGGTGTCGTTGTGGTGGTGCTATTGCTGCTGCGAGACTCATTGTTCCGGCGGGGTTTTAGTTTCCTTTTTTTAGCTGTGTGCATCCTTAATGTCTAGACTTGCTCTATTCACTATGTCGTTGCAAAGTATGGGTGTATTTGATGTCTTTTTTTTAACGAATGTATTTGATATCTTCTTGATTTTAATATATTCTCTTTGTCGAAAAAAGCAGCAGAGCGTGGTGGATCTCCACGGTAATTGATAAGTTGCGTGATTCGACGGGCAAACGGCGCGGAAGCGTGATGGCCTGCCAAGACGAAGCGGACGACGCATGAGCTGATTATTCACCCAGACAGCACGGTCTCCGTGTTGCTTGCCCGTGAAGCGCGGCTCGTGAAGAGACGGGCCCCTACGTACGCGACCAAGGAAGAAAGAGTACATAAGCACAGTAACAGCAGTATGGAATCTGGGCACGGGCGAGATTAGCAGCGGAAGACCAGGAAGTGAACGAGCTAGTAGTGGATCAGAGCAAGCCGACAGAGGTTAGTAAACCGAGTAAAGGACCTCACATGGCTAGTACCTAATGTGGTGGGGGTCGCCACCTCTCTCTTCACGATATGTCGTTTCCCCCGAGAGCACGGGGCAATGGCGGTCATCTTACCTTCCCACTCACTCCACCACCCAAAAATAACGAGCCCTACATGGTATACTAGTATTAGAGAGATCGGTTGATTAGATAGGGTTCTCACTCACTCACTCACTCACTCGCGTCACGACTCACGAGTCTCCTCACTCTCACCACATACGTAGATACTCCTGCCAGCGCCGGGGCTCTTATATATACCTGGAATCTTCGAGCGGCCAGAGCTCTCACCACCCGTCACAAGTTGTTTATCTGCTCCGCTTAATCTCTCCGACAAGCCACACTTTCGTAAGCTCCGGAGGTACGTTCCGCTCAAAGCAAGGAACTCTCTTTGCATTGCTTTTGTGGAATCCCGCACTGGTTTGTTTATCATGGTCCGGTGCAGAGAGAACATGGTCTGGTGATGCCGAGATCTGTCGGTGCGACCTTTTATTAGTAGCTCTTTTTGTACGTCCGGCCAGTTGGTGAATCCGTTCACATGATCGCTCGTCCTGCATTTCGTGAATTGTGTAGCACCGGACGCACTTGGTTAAGCTGTTTCTAACTGTTGCTTGCTCGGCAAACAGCAATGGCGTCCATCCGACGAGATCTGCTGCTGGCGGCGCTGTGCGTGGTGGCGCTGCTGGCCGTCGGGTCGGAGTCGCACGGGCTGGAGGAGTTCGGCGAAGGGAAGACGGAGGCGACGCCGGAGATGGCCTCCTTCTTCGGCGCCAAGCCCGAGGCCGCCGTGCTGCCCGAGGCCCTGCCCGCCAAGCCGGAGGCCGCCTCCGCGATGCCTACCACTACCACCACGACGAACGCCAACGCCGCCACTTCGTCGTCGCCGCGCAGGTCCGTGGCTGTGGCAGCCGGCGTGTCGTGCGGCATCGCGGCGCTGGCGGTGGTCGGCGTCGCGGTCGCCGTGGCCTTCGTGGTGCGCGCCAGGCGCGGCGAGAGGCGCGAGGCCGAGGTCCATCTCGGCTGATGAGCCACGAGCTAGCTAGCGGAGCTTCGTTAGGAGGGCGTACGTGTTCGTCGTCATCGTTAGTGTGGTTGATTCGCGTTAAATTTCATGCTGTTTAGTTGGATTCTTTCCTCTGTTCTTTCTTCCCGTTGTGTGTGTGATGGTGATTGAGATTTGGATAAGTGCGCTGTAAGATAAATAACGCTTTGCCTATTTTCTTCAGTGCTAGTTTGTTTTTTTTGTACAATCAGTGCTAGTTTGTTGCTCTCACGTACAGTACTATGGTTTGGTTATACTTACTACTCTACTAATCGTTAGAAAATTGGAAGCCAGCTGAAATTTGCTACAACTACGAGCCAAGCAATTCTGTTGCGATTTTGGCAAGTTTTGTGATGTGGCACCGGGAACGTGACAAATGCGGGGCAGCATTTTCCGGGGCTGTCCTCCACCCGTGGGCGTGGAACCGACAAGAAACGGGGATGGAGTCACAGAGCTGTCACCCGTGCTGTGCTGTGCCGTGCCCCGTGCAGATCGAGTCGCGCAACGAGATCTAGGAAGAGGGCGAGGCAGGAGCTGGATGGTCCAGTCCAGTGGACGACGCCCATGCCTGTCGTACAGACCATGATTTTTGCCTGGTGTCATCCGTGGTTACGGCTACCCAAGAACGTTGTCCCCATTTCGGGCTAGTTTTGTTTCAAATCCTCTGTTTTGCATATGCATTAATATCGTTTCCTGCATTTTCCTCATCCTGTATTTTTAAAATCCAACGAACCAAACAAACCCTTTCTCGTTTCTTGTCAACTATGGGAAGTGTCCATCCTCTTCAATCATGTTCTTGACCATGCTCATTCTCTGCAATCATGTTGCGCATAATGACACAAGCAGTCATCACCTACCACAATTTTTATGTGTCCCAGTTTTCAGGCGGCGGAGAACAATAGCCCAATGAGGTTGGAGCATTACAAATCCCCGTCCCACATCTTTCCTTGCACTTTCTTGTTTTTTGTGCAAAGAGAGATTTTGTGTTGACTTGTGCCATGGAGATTGTTTTCATAATTGTTACCCATTGAGAGGATAGACGATACTCTCAACAAGATAGTACTCGTCATAGTTGTGATCATTGATTTCAAACTTGCACTTCAGAGAGTTTCTGTTACGTACCCACTTCACAGATCACTCAAGAGTACCAGAATACATGGATTTGAGTAGCTAACTAGGGGATACAAAGTAGCAGCAAGAGGATGGGGAATCGAGAAGAGGGTCTGGGGTCAAGAGGAGAGGAATACAGGGGAGGAAGAGACGCCGTTCAGGTTCGTGATCCTTCTGGATGCCCTCTTCGTTGCCTCTGGCTGTGTATAAGTAGCGATGCTATTTCCTGGCCGGCCGGTTGGAGCGGGCCCATCCTGGATGGCCTTTGACAACGGCCCAACTTGGAGCTCCCACGTGAGGGTCATAACATTCCTCCCTTCTTGAAATTCGGGTTGTCCCCAAGCCGAGGTCTTCGAAGGATAACGAAGGGCTGATTTGCCGGGATCCCAGGGAGCCTGAACCTCCATGATATTATTGGCGTCACGATGGTAATCTTCGCGGTAGTAGATGTGTTCACTGCAGATTATGTCCAAGAGGTGCACTTGGCCGGGGTTGTAGTCGTAGTCGATGGAGATCTTGTTGATGAAGGCCATATAGTAGTTGTGGCTGACATGGACTGGGTCGGCGATGGCGGCAAGGGTCATGACATTCCTCCCTTCTTGAGAAGGTGCTTGCTCGTAACCAAAGAGAGCTTCAGACTCAGCCATGCTACCAACCAAATCCTTGATGCATATGCAAGCAACAACGATAACCACCAGAATTGATCTGAACAATGTAAAGCAGTGGTTTTTGAAGTATTCCACCGTTTCTCGCAGCTGTACCAAGCAAGCATGCAACCTCCAGGATCCCACGGACTCCTGCCGTGAGGATTAGTGATGTCCAGCAAGACCATGGACTGCCAGAAAATTAATATCGTCGCGATTGGAATGCCCACTTTACTGATATGAGAATGTCTGCTGGTACTTGATATTCCACCCGGAAGCAACTTGTATGCTGACCATGTTCCTAGAACTCCAGAACCCACCCTATTGTGATGGTCCATAAGAATGCCGCTGGTGTCATCTTGTATTTTGATTTCAGACAGGAGCATAACACAGCTTGAGTACCGCTCCTCTCGATAAAAAATTCTCAAGAAACATTCACCAATTAGTTGCCGGACATACGGTTCTGGAGCAGCAAGGATGATTTTTGAATTCAGTGTCATAACTTCACCGTGTGGGCGCAATTCTCTTTTCTCAACATGTGCGTAAATTGGGGTCTGAATAAACAACCATGGAGGCTTTGGTTGTAGGAAACAGGACAAATACTTCCCAGGCTGTGCAACAAGCTGATACATCTCATCCCCTTTTGGCTGCAACATCATATGATGTACATGTTCATCAGCAGAATAAAACAACAGCTTCTCTTGCTCAGATGCCCATAGTAAACAATAGTTCACAGTACCTCCTTGATAACCTGTAGAAATCCATTTGCAGAGAGGATATCCAGCAAGCTGTGGCAAAAATTTAACTCTACCATGTACTTGTTGCCAGGAGAATGTGCAAATTATTTCAGTCTTGCATATGTACCAAGCCAAGACTAAACCATGTGTGACCATGAGGATACTACATCCATATAGCACTTGATCAGCGGTAATGGCCCTGGCCTGAACATGTCTCCTTTGAGCATGAGCACCACACACAAAGGGAGGAGGCCATGGTTGCCACCTGACAATGTCATGCTGCAGCAACATGTCGGACAGCACGTACAAGAGGTCCTCCTGGGCGAGGTTGCACAACCGAACTGTTTTGACCGCCAACTGCACGGCAAAATTATCAATCATCTTAGACTCCTCTTTTCTGAAACACTGTCGAATATTGGACTTCCTCATAGGCATAGCTGCAAGTTCTCTCTCAGTATTATATAACTCTCCGGGATTCCAAGGAAACATCATTTTCTCAACACAAGGACTGAAATCAGGTTGGTACATAACAACAACCTGAGGCGGCGGCCAGGGTGGTTGGTGATCCTCTTCCAGTGCAGTCAATGGAACAGTCTTCAGAGTCATGGATTGAGTCGTTGCGTACGGAATGAGCGCAGCCACCAATGTGCAGGAGTCGCTGCTTGGGCATTCCGACGAACGTGTGGCGTGCAGCGATGCAGCATCACCAATGGCACTTGATGCAGTTGCAACAAGCTTGGCGACGACGACGACAGTGCCCGTGGGCGACGTCAGTGTCGTTGCTGGAGCGAATGCAGGCCTCGACTCGATGGTGTCGCGGCTTGGGCCTTCCGTCGAACACCTGGTGGGCAGCGGACTCCAAGGCTGGTGGTGTCGATGGCGGACAACAGCTTGGCGTCGGGGACGGCCGGGGACGCGCCTGATGTCGCGGAGGAACCTGGACCGGAGCTTGGGCCGCCAACACCGAGCGCCGGTGCAGCCGCGGATGTCGGCGCTGCTGGAGTCGTAGATGGTGATGCGTTCCGGCTCCTCATCATTTCCAGGATCTCGTCCAACTTCCGTTCGATCCTTGCCTTCTCGTCTTGATTCATGGCCTCCCAATCCCGAGCAGGACGAGGTCCACCCTCGGTGGTGATGGAGATCATGGTGGAGGTGGTGGAAGCGTGGGGAGATGGCTCTGATACCAAATGTTACGTACCCACTTCACAGATCACTCAAGAGTACCAGAATACATGGATTTGAGTAGCTAACTAGGGGATACAAAGTAGCAGCAAGAGGATGAGGAATCGAGAAGAGGGTCTGGGGTCAAGAGGAGAGGAATACAGGGGAGGAAGAGACGCCGTTCAGGTTCGTGATCCTTCTGGATGCCCTCTTCGTTGCCTCTGGCTGTGTATAAGTAGCGATGCTATTTCCTGGCCGGCCGGTTGGAGCGGGCCCATCCTGGATGGCCTTTGACAACGGCCCAACTTGGAGCTCCCACGTGAGGGTCATAACAGTTTCGTTCAACCAGACAACTCTTTGGTTGGTTGATTGAGACTCACGAGGTTGCACATGAAGGTCTTGGGTTCGATCAGTTCAATTTTCACTGTAGGTATTTGTTTTACCTCTCCCTTAGTTAACTGGGCCTGAATTTGTGGCCCAAGATTGTTAACGACCTATGCAAACAACACAAATAAAAAAGAAATAAAATCCACACGAAACTCCATGTATAAAATCTATAGTTCACAGCTACCTCGGGATTAGCAATTATGTTTGACTATCTCTCCTCATGGGAGGAATCTTGGAACTAGAACAAGGAGGAGCTTCTACTTACGGCGGGTCATCAAACCGAACACTTCCTTCATGTCAACCTCCCATCTCCGATGGTAGGTCCCAGTAGAAATGGTACACAAGGTTTGCTAGCATAATCTCCATTGCAGTATTCGTAAAAATTATGCCATGCCAGATCTCCATTCAGACCGAGAATGGTACATACTCAAAGTCCTTCCCCTTACTGTCAATTGCGGTCGCGTTGCCTCCGGGGAGGAACTTCTCCGGCAGGAACTCCTCCCGCGTCTCCCAACAAATGGGGTCTCCGGCCAGAGGCGGCACATCGACCATGAGTTTGTATCTTCGCAAGGATTGTGTAGACGTTGATTTTGCATTCGCCGAGGAGTGGTGTCGGCGGGTGCAACCTTGTCATCTCCTTCATGTTGGCTCTTAGGTAGGCCATATCGCCGAGCTCCTCTTCAGTGACCATGTCATGTTGTCACTTCTTCGTCCTTGTCTACGGCAGGCGCCGGTGCACGCTTCCTCCTCCTCACCTCGGCTTGCAGTTTTCAAAGTTGAGGATATATACCTTAAACAATATGATAGTCTCCTTGTCATTGTCGTGACCATTGATTTCAAAGTTGCATTTCAGAGAGTTTCCTTTGACCAGACAACTCTTTGGCTGGTTTAAGATCTTTACGAGGTGGCACATGAAGGTTTTGGATTCGATTTTCGTTGTAGGATCTCTTTTACCTCTGCCTTATGTTACTATAGGCCTGAATTCATGGCCCAAAATGGTTAATGACCTGTGCAAACAACACAAACCAAAAACAATAAGATCCACACGAATCCCCGTGTATAAGATTTACATCTCACAAATAACTCGGAACTAGCAATTCTGTTTGACTATCTCTCCTCGCGGAGGGATCTTGGAGCTGGAACAAGGAGGACCTTCTCCTTACGGTGGGTCGTCAAGCCGAACACCTCCTTCATGTCAACCTCCTTCATCTCTGGCGGCAGCTCCCAATCGAAATGGTACACAAGGTTCGCTGGCATAAGCTCCATTGCAATATTCGCAAAATTTATGCCAGGGCAGATCCTCCGTCCGGACCCGAATGGCACATACTGAAAGTCATTTCCCTTGCTGTCAATGGCGGCTGCACTGCCTCCGGGAAGGAACCTCTCTGGCAGGAACTCCTCTGGCTCTTTCTAGGACACGGGGTCTCTGGCCAGAGCCCACGCATTGACCATGAGTCGTGTCCCGGCAGGGATCGTGTATCCTTCAATCTCACATCCGGTGACGGAGAGGTGAGGTACGAGCAGCGGTGCCGACGGGTGCAACCTTAGTGTCTCCTTCATGGTGGCCCTTAGGTAGGCCATGTCACCGAGCTCCTCTTCCGTAATCATGTCATGTTTTAGTACTTCTTCGTCCACGCGTCCGGCCGGCGTCGATGCACGCCTCCCCTTCCTTACCTTGGCTTGCAGTTTGGCCATGGCGTGTCGGTTATTCATCAGCTCAGCCATCGCGAATTCTAGCGTCACATATGTAGTTTCTATCCCGGCCCCAAACATGTCCTGTCAATTACAATGTCAAAAAATGTACTAGCAGTTTTTGTCCAATGTTGAATCGATTAATTAGTCTTTTGTTTCAAGTATTGCTGCTAATAAAGTACAAGTACTTACCATCAAGATGCCCTTGACGTTGTCCATGGTGAGGCCGTACACCTCCTGCCGAGAGAGCAAGACGTGTATAAAGTCTGCACTGGCATCGTCCTCTTGCTCGCGGTGGCACCCATGCTCGTCGATGAGCTTGTCCAAAAGCTCGTCCCACCTCTTCCGTACCCTCTTAGCCCTGGGACACAACCACATGTCGGTTAGCACGTCCGACATTGCCAAGCTCGGGAAGTAGTCCTTCATGTTGAACCCTCCTAGGAGTGATACGTTGATCTCAACCAGCTCGCGGAGCAGCTTGTAATTTCTGCCATCGTGGCGGTGGTGCCTCCCGAGTACTGCCCGGCATACGACGTCGTTCATGTACGAGCCCAGGTGCTCGTTCATGTCCAACGCCGCTGCAGTCGCCGTGCCAGCAGAAGATGCCTCAGCCGCCCCTGAACGGATCTTGGCCACGGCTATGCGGACTTCCTCCTCATGGTAATGCCGGAACGAGTGAACCTTCCCGGCGCTGAGCATGTGGGTCATGAACTCATGACCACCTTCCTGGCCTACCGCCAGGGCTCGCCAAAGGGCGCGAAGCTGACGTCCGAAGACCGGTAGAAGATGATGTCGGCAATGGCGGAGCGCAGCCTCGATGCAAGCGCGTGGTCGTGCATGCGCAGGACGGCCTCGGCGGCCCGCGGCGAGGAAACGACCAACGTGTTCACCGCGCCGAGGCGGAGGTGCATGAGGTCCTGGCCGTTCTTCTAGGCGAGGTCGTGCAAGGACACGTGCGGGAGGGACCCGACGAGGTGAAGGTGCCCGATCACCGGAAGCCTGCCCGGAGGAGAAGGTGGGAGCTGTAGGTGTTGCCGCTCCTTGCTTCTTCTTCGGCTCCATCTTTTCCCACCGACGAGCAGTAGAACGAGTGGGACGAGGAAGAGAAGAAATAATGGAAGAGGTAGACGACTGATCATCCTGAAGATGATATGCTTCTCTATATGGACCACTCGGACCGGCTTGCGTGTCAGCCTTCAAATTTCTTTTTTTGAAAGCCCACATATATTCAACAATATACCACGTACAGAGTACAAAGTACAGAAACGAGGAATAGCACAACATACGTAGGGGATACAGAGCTTGGGCAAACCACAGCAAATCCACCGGCGTCGAGGACAAAGGCCGCCGTCCCCCTTCTCACCGCGCCCCGAGAGCACCTCTCTTGATGAAGACCGCCGCAAAGCTCGTCCGCCGCGCAGCGGCGGAACTTAAGCCGATGAACGAGCACAGCGAGTGCCCTCTCGCACCATCTTCTGCACCTTGCCGCAGCCGTCTTCATCGTCGACGCAGAGAGGAGCCGCCGAGCTTGCCCCGCCCTGAGTTCCAAGCGCCAGATTCGCCGCCAGCACGGATCCGACGAGGAGCCGAAGGACTCGAGCACCACGCCGGGCCTCGAGCCCCCGCAAGTCGAGCGCGACGACGGCGTGCCCCCAGGAGCACCACCGCCGGAGAAGGCCGCCTCGACACCAAACCGCCCGCCACCAGCCCCACCTCCTCCAAGGCGCCGCCGGCGGGAACTCCACCCTACCCTACCATATGTACAGGCCGGAGCCGGGGATCCCCACCCTCCCGCCGCCGAAGCGGCCGGCGGAGGAGGAGAATCCCACGCCTCACGGCGCGCACGCGGTGGATCGACGGAGTCGCCCAAAAAGACGCCTTCTCCTCCGTATATGCCCTCCATGGCTCCACTGACAACATGTTGAGCTGCAACATCATATACATGGCGGGTCGTAGTAGTAGTCGGTGCAAAAAACCCGATCGTAAGCGTAGCCGACGTTGGGTTTCTGCTTGCTCCTTACAACGGTGTCTCCGTCGGCGTACCACGCGACCTCCTCCCCCTGCCGAATCTCCCGCAGGCTGAGCGGGCGGAAGCGGACGGTGACGGTGACGTTCTCCTTGGTGGCCTCGTCGAGCCACGGGGACACGGGCCCGTCGAGCCGCGACGACGGTGAGCCTGGCTGCTGCTGCTGCAGCGAAGAACCTGCCGGAGGAGGCCACCTTCCTACTGCTAGATCTCGCGCCAATGGCACTTGACTCGCTCGTGCCGCTCGCTTCCCCTTTCCTTCCGTCGTCGGAAGGGAAGCGATGCGAGCGCGACGCCGCTGCGAGACGGAGAAGAGATTTGAGGGACCTTTCAAATTTCTTATTCCTTTATGAAACATTTTTTGTGAAATTCTCAGTTATTACACTTACACTACACTACAACTCTTTAGTGGTGACATGTGCGTAGCGTTGTAAACAAGTTGGACATGCATGCATGGGCTCATTGACACGCGCGTCACTGTGTGAATTTGGTGGATTTTGTGGCCGCCACTTGACATAACTGGCGGTTTTATGCAGCTAAACGGTGCCACGACGGCCGCGTCGCACACTGCCCCTTCACCGTTCAGATCCAAATCCTGGCTAGCGATCTATTGATCCTATCCTGCTACGCTCCGCCGGGATCAATCGATCCATCCTATCATGCTACGCTCCGTCGGGATCGATCAATCCACGTGCCCACCGTCGCCCGCTCCTGATGAATCGATCGATCCTGCCCTGCTCCGCGTCGCCGGGAAGAGATCGATCTCCAGCTGGTAGCGATCAATCCTGCTCTGCTCCGCGCCGCCGGGAAGAGATCGATCTCCGCCTGCTCACCGTTGTCCGCGCCCGCAAGCACCTGCTGCTGCTCCGTGCTCTGCTCCCTGCCTCTTCCTCCTTTCGGCTGCCCGCGAGCACCTCCTGCTTCTCCATGATCTGTATGGGCAATAGCAAATGTCTGGTTCATTATCTTGCTCTCCATGGGGATGCGCGGCCGTTGCTCTCCCCGGCCCGACGCCTCCAGATCGACGCAGAAGATACTGACGAAGGAAGGTTGGGGGCACGCGGGATCTTGAGAGAAGATGCAGTCTGGCGGCCGACTGGTGCTGGTCGGCCAGGGACGTGCGTGTGGGAGAGGTGGCTAGCGGCGGCGTCCCGCTGGTAGGTTGACAGCGGCGACGCCCTCGAACCAGCGTTCATGGAAAGATAAAGACTAGCTCTGCCGCTGGCGATGGTGGACTTCGTGACATCAAGACTGTAGGCGTTTTGGACGGGTTGCGTGATGCCGCCAGCTTCAGCGGTGAAGCACGACGTGAAGTGGACGTGCCCACGCCAGGGAACGCGTGTACACAGACACGTTGTTACGGTAGGCCTGACGGAAATCGAGACCCAAATGCACGCACGATCACTTGCATTCACGTTGCACGCTATAAATGTTACTTAACCAGTTGAATGTCCGTGCCACGACCACTTTTTTTTTCATCATACATTTATTACGTGTAAACATAAAATGCACTCACGTATATAGAAAAGATCGGCACATAATATTAAAAATTCAAATTTATTTTCAACAATTATATTTTGAAAACGCCACTAATGGAAGGTACATAGTGAC
Source organism: Poa pratensis (assembly GCA_947311845.1). NCBI lineage: Eukaryota > Viridiplantae > Streptophyta > Magnoliopsida > Poales > Poaceae > Poa > Poa pratensis. The sequence goes on along the minus strand of CAMZMU010000050.1, from coordinate 15,533,813 downwards.
CATCCAGCCGAAAAGTCATATCGTAGCTCCTCCTCGTGGAGGGATCTTGGAGCTGGAACAAGGAGGAGCTTCTCCTTACGGCGGTTCGTCAAGCCGAACACTTCCTTCATGTCAACCTCCTTCATCTCCAATGGCAGCTCCCAATCGAAATGGTACACAAGGTTTGCTAGCAAAATCTCCATTGCAGTATTTGCAAAATTTATGCCAGGGCAGATCCTCCGTCTGGATCCGAATGGAACATACTCAAAGTCATTCCCCTTGCCGTCAACTGAACCATGTGAGGTAAGATCTGTACGGGATTAGTGTCGAGGAAAGTTGAAGAGATGAGGAAGGGAGGGGAGAGGGGGAGAGCAACAATTTCTCTCTTCTTGCTCGATGCTTTGCTTGGGAAGGCACGCGACCAACATTTCTCACGTGACAACTAAGCCAACACAAATGGACGAACGGATGATCAGAATCGGGGACAGCTCTGATTAAGTGATGAGATAAATAGACTGAGTGAAAATAGACAAGTTTTTTTGTGGCGGTTTGCTTTATAAGAGATACAAGAAGAATACACCACGTGTTGCAACAGATATCTCTGTAAAGACTCTACTGTGTGAACAAAACAGTATAATATGCAAGATTCTATTTGTGAAAACAGTTGAGAGACTAAATTTAAACAACGTGAAATGGTTCCCATGTTTTTAATAAAGAATATCATAATAACTTTTAATTTATTCTCTAAAAGGTTTACTAACCCGCGCAAGTTGACCAACTGGTAGCTTTAGTGTGTGTATATATACTTGCCCGTTCATCTTCAAACGCAGTGTGCATATTTTTGATGCAGATGTCGGAGTCCTACTACTCATTTTGAAATAAAAATCTTCAAAGGCAGTTTAAACTGAAACATAAAGATGAGCAATGTAGGCTCTGTTTTTCTGATAGTCAGCTGACAGCCAGGTCCTTTAGTTTGAAAGATTAAGCCTCCAACGTAATGCAATATCTACGCGGCATTCCGACTTAGAGATTGACTAGACAACTTAGCGCGGCAATGCCGCGCCTGTTTGGTAAATTTAAAAATTGGGAATGTCCATATTCAGAAGTTTTTCGAATCTGGAAATTATTGCAATTCCAAAAAGTGTGCGCTTAAAAAATGTTGTAAATTTAGAAATTGTCCGTATTGGAATGTATTCAAATTTGAATTCTTTTAGAAACGATCATATAGATTTTTAAAACTGTACAGGTTGGAAGTTTTTCAAATTTAAATTCTCGCGGTATATACCGCGCTTGTGTTGTTAGAAGAAGAAATAGTGTGATGTAAGAAATTCAAATTTGTGAATGTCCGCATTCAAAGTTGTTTAGATTTAAATCTGTTGAAACTAAAAGGGAAGTTTGCACTTATAAGTTGTTCAAATTTCAAAATAGTTAGAACTGGGAAGTTATTCATATTTGATTTTTTTAACGTTTATTGAATGTTCAGGTTTGGGAGGCATTTAAAATTTTGAAATATTCAAATTTGAGTTTTGATCACATGCTAGAAGTAGTCAGCGTTTATTTTTGTAAGCATCCTTTTTTTTTGTCATATTTGTGAATACCGTATTGTAAAGAATTGAAATTCGGAAATGTGCACATTCAAAAGCTGTTCGGATTTTAATATGTTGAAATTGAAGAAAATTTTACATTTATAATTGTTTAAAATTCAGAAATTGGAAAATTGGGAAGTTATTTATATTTGAATTATGTCTATATTTATTAGATGCTCAGATTGGAAAGGCATTAGATATTTTAAAATATTCAAATTTGGAATTTGGTCGAACGTCATAATTAGCTATTTTTTTATGTGTTTATGTTGGTATGTTTGTCGTATTTGAACTCTCTTTGCGTCTATTAAATGCTTATATTTGAAATGCATTCAAAATTTTAAAATATTACAATTTGGAATTTGATCGTGTGCCATAAATAGTCAACGTTTTTTTTGTTCATGTTGATATATTTGTCATATTTTTCCTGCCCGTGGGGTAAAATTCTAATTTCGAAATGTTAACATTCGAAAATTGTTCGAACTTTGAAATTATTGAAATTGAAAGGAGGCTGTGTTTGAAATTTGTTTGGATTTCAAAAATTGTTCAGGTTGGAAGTCATTCAGGTTTGAATTCTTTTTACGTTTACGGAATGTTCAGATTCGAAGGATATTTAAAATTTTAAAATATTCGCATTTAAAAATTTCATCGTACGGCATAAATAGTCGGCATATGTTTTTGTGACCGTTTTGCTATATTATTTTTTTCAGTGTGTAAATTTAAAGTTATTGAATTTGTAAAAAAATTCATTTTTCTGCAATTCGTGTAAGTAAGTAGGGTCCACATGGCAGGAATTTAATATTTTCTGAATTATTCTGCGGAAGAAAAAATTCCTGACAGCCTGGGCCCACGCTGACGTCGCAATGACGTCAGCAATGGCCTGCAATGGCACTGCCGCGGAGGCGTCGACCTAAATTCAGGTTCTAAAGCAAGGTAATGCAGTTACCACTGTCCTAAATTCAGGTCAGACTTGAAAGAGTGCTAGTCACTCGAACTGCTGAAAGAAACGGACGGAGCAATGTGTTCCGTTGATGATGCGAAAACTGACGCCGAGGATCGGTCAGTGGCAGTGGTCAAAGCAGAACTCCTTTCGGACACCACAAGTGCAGGTCACGCGCACCACCACCGCGGCACATGTGCAGGCTACTGGCTCGGCGTCTGTGGTACCCTCTCTGGCTACGCTGGACACCTCCACCTCTCGATCCTGTATAGGTAAACATTTTATCAAGAGACAGATTAGCAGAATGAAACCAGAGGAAGTAGGAAAACCAACAGCACTATCAGTTAACTGCAACTGTTCAAAACATGACCATTAACTGCAGGAAATACATGCAATGTTCTGCAGATTCGTATGAACTGAAATTCGAATCAAGAATCCTTGAGTTGGTGTTGGAGTTTCATGTTCAAAAGTTGGCACAGGATTTGCACTAAAACAGGAGATCATAAGATTCAGATTAATAGTATGCTTAGTATCTGCTTGATCGATCAAGAAGCCAAGAAATGACCAGGTTAAATTCACATAGGAGATCATAAGCTTCAGATAATGGTATTCTGTCTCGGAAAGTATCTAGCAATGCTCAAGAAGCTATGAAATGGTCAGGTTATTCTAGAAGGTAATAAGCTTCAGTTAACAGTATCTTTGGTCTAGAAGTATCTGCGATCACTCAAGAAGCTAAGAAATTATCAGGTTACACTGATCAAATGGTTCAAGAGTGCACAATTGGAGAGTATCTTTATACTAATGAAATTGTGAAGTACACATATATTCAGGTTAAGGACACATCTTAACAAAGCATAATAAAGCACACACACAAACTAAATACTTGGTGCATCTGAAAGTAGAGACACAAAGTTTAGTGCATGGAAGTACAGACACAAAATAAATAAGGGAAGCAAGTACTTGCCACTGTACAAAAACTAAGAGAAAAAACATACCTATCTCTCAAAAAGAAACATTTTTCGAAGAAACGGAAGTGTATCTAACTGTACTGATCAACCGAGTTTGCGGTGCGATTCAAACAAAATGGAAGAGCATAGAGAATAAAGACATTTCGCCTTTACATCTCTTCCAGGCTAAATGCAGCTCTATGAGGTCAAATGCAACTAACACATACGGTTCTAGATTAAGATAATGCAGTTAGCACTGTCCTAATTCAGGTCAGAATTGACAGAGTTCTAGTCACTCGAACTGCAGAAAGGAACGGACAGAGCAATGTGATCCGTCGATAATGCGAAAACCAACAACAATCAGTTAACTGTAACTGTTCAAAACATGAACATTAACTGCAGGAAATACATGCAATATATTGCAGATACATATGAACTGAACTTAGAATCAAGAATGCTTGAGTTGGTGTTGGAGCTTCATGTACAAAAATTGGCAGAGGATTCACACTTATAGAGATCATATCGGATTAGTATCTGCTTGATCGATCAAAAAGCCGAAAATGACCATGTTCAATAATATCAAGGATGCAGAGCATACCATTTAAAAAAAAGGATGCAGAGTATACATAGGAGATCATAAGCTTCGGATAATGGTATTCTGTCTCGGAAAGTATCTAACCAATGACCAAGAAGCTATAAAATGGTCAGATTACACTGATCAAAATGGTCATGCCTGGAGACTAAGATAGTATTACTAATTAGAATGTCAATTACGAAGATACTAAGGTTCAGATAACAGTATGTTTGGTCTAGAAGTATCTGATGATCGGCCAAGAAGCTAAGAAATTATCAGGTTATACTGATCAAATGGTTCAACCGTGCAGAACTGAAGAGTATTTTTACATGCTAATATACATGTGAAGTACACATGGCTACCAAAACATGTCAATCACAGTACAGTTTGTTTGGTTAAGTTGCCTACTCTGTTGATCAAGAATCCAGGAAACGATCAGGTCCAAGTTCAATATACCAACCAAAATGTTCAAGCAGTCATAGTGTACTCAGAGCATTCTCAAGCTTCGGACCACAGCATTCTCAGTTGGTGCACGAACGCTGAGCAAGAAATGAAATGGAAAAATGGACCACAGCCTGAATCACCTGCTTGCGCGTCTTCTCAGCTGACGAATGCTTTGCCGGCGATGGAACGAACGTGCTGCGTGACCCGGCCGGCGACCCACAGGGCGAAGTCGAGCCGGATTCCTCACTGGAGGCCTTCCTGGCCTCCTGCGGCGATCAAATTTGGCACATCAGAGGCAACGGACCGAGGAATCGAGAATTGCAAGATGCAGCAAAACAGGACGGTGGTGACTGGTGAGTAATCGTACCTGCTTGCTCGCCTTCGTGGGCGAGGTGAAGAACTTGCAGCACGGCCTGGCCGACGACCCGGACAGGATGGAGGAGCGGGAGGCCTCGCCGGTGACCAATGCGTGCGTCGGCTGAACGGCCTGCTGCGGCGCGTCCCACTGCCGCAGGCTCCTGGGGGGCGCGCTCACGACGCCGTGTTGTCGCCGCGGCCTCTTCTTGCTGCTGCCGCCACCGGACTTGCGCACTGGCGGCGCCGAAGTCCGCGAGGCCGAGAAGACGAACGCCGGAGACGTCGGAGAACTTGCGTGGCCGATGGCCGGCCCCGGAGAAGGGAAGAACGCCAAGCCGCCGCTGTCGGTGGCGGAGCCCGTACGCGCGTGCTTCGGGGAAAGCGAGGACGCCACGGCACGGCCGCCGTGGTCGACGCCGCCTCCCTCGCCGCGCCTCGGTCGTCCCGGCAAGCGGCGCTCGGCGAGGAGGGAGAGGCGACGGCGGCGGAGCCGTCCGTGTGGGGAGGGGCGTAGAGGCGGCAGCGCGCGTCGGCGGCGGCGGCGACCACCGGGGTCGCGCGGGGAGAGAGAGAAGGGAGGGAGATTGTGCCGACGTTTTTGCACGGGGCCCTTGTATTTTTTCCTATGTGCGAGAAGGTCCTCCCGAGGTTTTTTTTGCTAAATTGCTGCGCCAAAAATCGTGCGCGGGGTGACCGGCTGCGACCGGTTGGACGGGCTGGTGACCGGGGCGACGTGGCGGCTTTTGATTGGAAGAAATTCCGGAACAATATTTTTGAGTATTGTTCACATCTTTTAGTTATACAATATCTTATCATCTCAACGTATTTCTTCATAAACAGTCACAGCTGGATACTTCTGCCTATGTCATTGTATAATTACCTAACTATATAAAGGGAGAGCAAAATGCTCCCTCAGGAACGCTCCACGTCACGGTTACTATTCAAAGAATAGTAACCGCGACTTATCTCACCGTTCGCTCTCCATCGGACGGCCAGGAGTGTCAGCGCGACCATTTTACAAAAAGGCCCCTCATAAATCGAGACACTACTCCGCAATCCAGAATTTACCACTGCGAAGGACCCAGATGCAATTACAGAAAAATACAGGTCCTTTTTTGGAAAAGTGTCGGCACATCCCCCTTCCCCTCCTTCTCTTCCGCGCGGCCGCGCCGTCGCCGGCGCCGCGGACGTGCGCCACCGCCGCACCGTCCTTTCCTCCTCGCATCGGCGGGCATGAGCGGCTCCGCCGCCGCTCCCTTTCCCTCCTCGCCGTGGATCGGCCGCCGGAACGGCCGGACGCCGCCGGAATCGCGCCCGCCGTCCGCGCTGCCCTTCGCCGCTTCCGCGGGCCGCCGGCGACCCAAAGTGGGCGGCGCCGCCACCTACGGGTCGCCCGCCTCCGTGCGCGTCGGACGCGGGCAGCCGCGCGTGCTGGGTGGCCGTCGTGCGCAGCCGGCGTCGTCGTCGCTGCCGCGCCCGCTCCGGCCACACTGACGCCAGCGTGACGTCACAGTGGGCCGGGGCGGGCAGATGGGTTGGGCCGTTGACCTTTTTTTTTTTCTGTTCTTTCGTTTTGTTTTTTCTTTTCCGAAACCTTTTGTAATTTTTAAACTACATCTCCAAATCAATTCTTACCAAATTCCAAAAAATTGTAAAAATCAAAATGACCGTTCTAGATACTTTGTGATATGTGACAAATATATTAACATGTTTTTTTTCTTCTGTTCTTTCGTTTTGTTTTTTCTTTTCCGAAACCTTTTGTAATTTTTAAACTACATTTCCAAATCAATTCATTCCAAATTCCAAAAAATTGTAAAAAACAAAATGACCGTTCTAGCTGCTTTGTGATATGTGACAAATATTTTAACATGCACATAGAAAAAACTCACTACTTATGCCATAGCTTTGCTAAATATTTGCAACTCACACATTTACGACATTTCAAAAAAAAAAAATGTATTTCATGACTTTCCTCTGCACTCAAATAAAAATCTACATAAATAATATCAGTTATACCATTAAATACAGTAGACCCAATAAAACAATTTGCTACAAACCAACACTACTTAAACAGATTTTGGTAGATCATTAAATACAATTACCCATTCATATCGTGCACTTGCATATATCGAAATAAAAATACCCTAACTGCAAATAATAAGAAATAGCTATTTCGAAATTATTTTCCGAACCACTATATTCATAAACCAAATTATAAAATAGCACGTGCTTTATATAAGCTAAAACACTTTACATACACGGTTTTACGATATTTAAACCATTCTGCAAAACTACTAGATACCGCGAAATCAGTGACTTCAGCTATATCCACCAAACAAAAATTGAGAACATTCATTAAGACGACCACACAGAAAACATGCAAAATACAATTACCCATTTATATCATGGGCTCAGAAATATCAACATAAAGGTACCACAAATATAAATATTAGGAAATAGTTGTTAAGAAAAATCCCAAACCTGTATATTTGAACTACAAATCAGATTCATTTTAAAGAATCCAAATTCTAAAATAGAACGTGCTTTCGATTATTTAAAACGCTTTACATATACGGTTTTACGGTATTTAAACTATTCTGCAGCCGCGAAATCAGTGACTTCAGCTAGATCCACTAGACAAAAATTGAAAACATTCATCGGAACAATCACAAATATAACATGCACAATACTCAAAAATATCAACATAAAGTACCACAAATGTAAATATTAGGAAATAGCTGTTAAGAAAAATCCCAAACCTGTATATTTGAACTACAAATCAAATCCTAAATAGAACATGCTTAACAGAATTTATAACACTTTATGCGTACTGTTTACGGTATTTAAATAATACTGCAAAACTACTACATGCTAGATTGACTATTTATTGAATACAACCAAATTTCAAAAAAGTGTATTCAAAACACTCAAATGCCTCCAAAATCCACCGAGAGGGCGCGCCGCGCCGGCGTGCATTTCCACTCATTATAGTCTTGAATTGAATATTACTGAAAAAACAGGAACATGTTTAGACATTCTTATTTGCTGAAAAAAATGTAGACGCTCCAAGCTATATCAACGCGTTCACAAAAATATATGCTGACTACTTACAGCATAATGCCAACAAATTGGAACATTTCGATTTGGTTAATATTTCGATACAATCTAAACAAACTTTATATAATTATGAAGCTACAATTACTAAGCGCTCATATCATGCGTTCTTTAACTATGGAGCTAAATTAGAAATTTATGGCACAACACAACCATATATTGTTAACATTTTTAGACATCTAGACTTGACAATTATTTAAAGACAACCTAAATGTATTCCCTCTAATTAAGTGACATTCAATTTTAAGAAATACTAACGTACTGTATTCCACCGATTATGTACCTTGATTAAATATGGCAACATACAAACATAAACTTATATATATATATATATATATATATATATATATATATATATATATATATATATATATATATTTGAACATTTAAAATTGCTAACACTTTGGAGATACTCCAGATGACAAATTCTGACGAATTTTATCATTTCCAGTTGAAGTGCAAGAACAACTTCTACTTGATACCGACGGTTATTTTCTTATAATCTACAAATTTGTCATTGTTCACACGGACTACATTGTACGCTGTTGCACCCCTAAATTTTTACAAATCAAAGCTACCGCTGTACTTGCAAAATATATTACACGGACTACATTGTACGCTGTTGCACCCCTAAATTTTTACAAATCAAAGCTACCGCTGTACTTGCAAAATATATTACACGGACTACATTGTACGCTGTTGCACCTCTAAATTTTTACAAATCAAAGCTACCGCTCTACTTGCAAAATAAATTATGCAACCAAAGCAAAAAATAATTCGGCAACAAAAATTAGCATCAAGGGCGCGGCGTGCGCCGCGCCGATTCCACTAGTTATATTTTCCACCATCCCCAATGGCATCTATGCGCGCAAATTATATACTACATTGGCTTTGGTACTGCATTCATGTCCACTTGTAGTAAGAATATGAACATCTTGGTTTCAACTTTGGCCAAGGAAAGATGGCCGGAGCCGACGACTACGAAACGCCGGCATCGGTGGCCGAGTTCCACGCAACCGGCGCCGGCGTTCGCGGCCTGGTTGAGTCTGGTGTCGCCTCCGTGCCACACTTCTTTCAGGCGCCCTGCAGCTACTCCACAGCGGCTCCCGCGACCACCTTGTCCGTCCCAACAGTTGACCTCTCTGGTCCGCGCTCAGCCACAGTGGCGGCCGTCGGAGCAGCCGCACGGACCTGCGGCTTCTTCCATGTCACCAACCACGGCGTCCAGGACGGCACCGCCGTGTCCGCCCTCCGGGCCTTCCACGAGCTGCCTCGCGCCGCGCACTCAGAGCTCTACACGCTGATGCCCGTTGGGGGCGTCTGCTACTCCACCATCCCCAACACGGGTGGCCTATACACTGATCGCCCCCTCTTCTGGCGCGACTACCTCCGTGTTTATTTGCAGGGCCCGCCGGCGCCTGACCTTGGCCGTATCCCCGCGTTTTTCCGGCACGCTCTGATGGAGTACCGCCGGCGCATCGATGAGTTCGGGAAGGAGATTACTAGGCTGCTGTCGGAGGCCCTTGGTGTCGGCACGGAGCCATTGGACATGGTCATGCAGGCCAAGGGTTGGTCGATGACGGGCCACTACTACCCGCCTTGCCCGGAGCCCGAGCGGGTTGTCGGCGCCGTGGAGCACACCGACCCGTCCGTCATGACCGTCCTTTCTCAGGACCACGTTGGAGGGCTCCAGGTGCACCTCGACGACGAAGGGTGGGTGGACGTGCCGCCGGTGTCCGCGCTCTCACTACATCACGGTAGAGCTTTTGGGGCAATTCAAAGTGCCCCAAAATGTCAATTTTGTGCCTCAAATAGTTTTTGGGGCACTTTATATAAGTGCAACGGATGCTCATGGCGGTAAAGGATATTGGGGCACTTTCAAAAGTGCCACAAAAAGTGCCCCAAAATGTATGTATTAGAGGCATTTTGGATTTTGCCTCCAATACCTATTGGGGCACTTTCACAAAATGCCTCTAAATGCATTTTGGGGCACTTTGAGTAACTGCCCCCAATACCTATTGGGGCACTTTCTCAAAATGCCTCTAAATGCATTTAGGAGCACTTTGAGAATGTGTCCCTAATACATTTAGGGGCATATTGAGAATCTGCCTCTAATTAAATTATGGGTAAATTTAAAAATTGCACCAAATAAAACTAGATGCGTTGTCGACAAATGCACTAAATGCATCCTGGAAGTAACCTACAATCTGTTATACAAATCACATCTTGATATCCAATTCCATATATCCAATTCTTTGTAACTTACATCCGACACTGGCTACATCTTTGTATGTCCACAAGTTTATGAAACAAGCCTACACCTTAACAAGTAGCCTACACCTTAACAAGTATTTCCACAAGTCTGAACAGCACCTGGAAACATCACCTCCACAAAGCTGGAAACATCACCTGAGCACCTCCCCAAAACATCACCACAAGTGAGCGTAATATTTCTTATAGCTGGAGGTACCAAAGAGAGACATAAATACAACTTCATACTAATCTGTACCCTCACTGAGAAATGTAAAAAGTAGCTACATGCATGCCAAGATTGGTCATGTCAGCACAGTCAGTATTTTACAGATAGTTACTGTGCAAATGGAAGATAATGGTGTGCCAGGGAAATAAACATGTTCAATGTATGGTCAAAAGCTAAATAAAAGTGCTGCACCTACAAAAAGTTTGAGCAAGACAACAGACTTGCTCAAACAAACACATCAGCCAAACAAGTGCTGCACCTGCAAAAATTTGATCCGCCCAACACATCTCGTTGCTACTGACTCACTCACGATAATTCATAAGAAGAATTTCAACTACTGAACAGACTAGCATAACATGTTCTTCGACTATTCTTACACAGACAACACTATTAATGAAGTATGGCAGAAGTAACTAACCACGGCTATTGCGAGAATGAAGCCAACACCGTTAAATAGGTTAACTGTGGGAAGTACAGGTAGGTTTACAAGAAGTTTCTCCACTGGGCGCATGTGAACAGAAAAGGACACTAGCACATTTTGAACACAACAACATTGTGGCCAGCATAAAGTAAACAACTGGAAGTCAAAACAAAGGAATATATCCAAACACTCCCATTCTTTCATTATCTTGCCATTTTCCTTCTATCCTATCCAAAAAGTAAATAACTCCCATGGTCAAGAACTGAATGTCTCCCATGGTCAAGAACTGAATGTTATCTTTTCCGGGATACTAAGAGTACACATATACTGCAGAAAATGGCATACAGAATAAAAGTAAGGCATCCAAATAACGCAAGGTATATGAAGAGATAATGTTAATTGGACTCGATGTGTGGTGTGACCAATCTAGACTAAGAGGAGCTACCTTAAGGCACATATGTGCTGCTTGATTTAAACAAGGAGGCATGAAATGATCTATAGTTTATGTATATCCTGGATGATGCATGGAGCGAGATGGATACAGATGATCAGACTCGACCAAATCTTGGCCTTAAAACTTGAACAAGAGTCAGCAGGAAGGCAGGAGAAAGAGGGCACCTGGACATGCTTGAAGGCGGCGTGGAGGTCAGTGGAGTCCTTGGCAGCCTTGAGGTGGTCGGGATGGACGACCAGCTTGCCCCACATCGGCTCCACGACCTCGTATATGCTAATCACAATAAACCTGTTCAAGCATAGTTGACAAAGGTATCGTTAGAAACTGTCTCACAAATTGGAAACAATGCAATGTTCAGTGAGGAAGCAAAACATCATACAGAAGAAAATATTGTGCAACTGAAAATGTACTCGTTCTGACCATACAAAAGAATTTGTATTGCACGTCTATGCAGTGTTACTAAGTAGTTGCCATTCTCTGTTTGGAACATTTCTATTACTTAGCAATGAAATATTACTGCACATCTATGTTTAAACTAGACATCTATGTATTTTAGAAGCCAAAAGTTATGCAAGGATAACCTACTAAATAAACCACAGAGAATCCATGTTTGAAATGACGTGCCGGTAATGACCTCTTCAATTCAAAGAAATCCTTGTGTTGTATCAAATCCAGGAGCTTTGAGAACACATATCTACATGAATAGTGTTAATGTCACCATTATCACCATGTGTGTGTTCTGTGTTGGAATCGACAAAGAGAGAAAATTAATTTCAAAAATGGGGCTTAGGTGCCAAAATTCATTCTCAATATCAAATATGCGTAGTCCGATGGGTCTCCGTTTAACAAAATTCATGCTTAGGGGGATTGTAACAAACTCTACCTTTTCAATAAAAGGAAACGCAAAAGTCTTTTCCGTTTCTCTAAAAAAACAGGCTGTGTTTGGCTATCTTGTTTCAGGCTTTCAGTTGAGATGACTGAATCTAGGAGTAGACAAGTCTAAACAAAAGCTAGTGATAAACAACATTCCCAATGACGCACAGGGAAAGTCTAATAGGCACTGTTATCCTTTTAAGCAAAAAAAATCAATTTTGATCACATGGCTATCAGGCTAATTATTTCCCTTTTTATATACATGAACATGATGCTCCGATAGGCAAGGTTTCTAAAATAAAGTAGAGAAAGCAATTAAGAGCAGGACAATCCTATGTTGCAATTCAGTAGTTCAATCATATGTTGTGTGAAACAAAAGAGCTTGACAACTCCTCTAACGGACTCGCAATCACGGCGGCAAGTGATTGAAATACCACAGCTGTGGGCAGCCCGATCCTACTACTATGAACAGATTGGACAAACTGAAGGCTGGTGCAAGTTCATTTAATCATGCAAGCAAGCAACAGTATTAATCAAGCTCGAAATATGTTCACAAAATATTCCTAGGATCTGTATTCACATCTATTCATACTCCACTGAAAAAAGGTGGGATTCGGTGCAATAGGGCATAATTGCATTTAAATTGATTCTGAGTGAGGTTTCACAAGCTTGGGATTCAATGCCGCAGTTTAAAGTAACCATCTTTCAATTCATAAAAAATGGAGTATAAAATATTCATGTAAGTAGAAATATTCTGAGAGGGGCTGATGACCCACAAGTATAGCGGGTGTATCGTAGTACTTTCGATAAATAAGAGTGTCGAACCCAACGAGGAGCAGAAGGTGTTGACAAGCGGTTTCGATCAAGGATTCACTGTAAATGCTCACAGACAAGTTTTTAGGAGTTTTTGATATTGCAGATAAATAAAATACAAGTAAATGAAATGCAGTAATAATAATTGCAGCAAGTGGCCAAATCCTTTCTACAGCAAAGGATAAGCCGGTAGGCTTACTTATGATGACCAAACGTTCTTGAGGACACACGGGAATTCAGTCAAGTGTTTTCGCTTCATATAGTTGATTAATCTTCATTGTTTTGATAAGTGTTGTGTGGGTGAACCTATGCTAATGCACCGCCCTTCCTAGGACTATTACATACTTGTGATTATACCCCTCATAAGCATCCGCAAATATAAGAAAGTAATTAAGATAAATCTAACCACAGCCTTAAACTCTGAGATCCTGCTATCCCTCATGCATCGATATACCAACGGGGGTTCAGGTCGCTGTCACTCCGGCAACCCCACAATTGGCAAACGAATACACAATGCATTCCCCTAGGCCCATCAAGGTGAAGTATCATGTAGTCGACGTTCACATGACACCACTAGAAGAATAACACCACAACTTAAATATCAAACCATTAAATATTACTCAACATAGTTCACTACTAACATCTAGACTTCTCCCATGTCCTCAAGAACTAAACGAACTACTCACAAAACATCATATAGATCATGATCAGAGGTGATATAATGATGAATAACAATCTGGACATAAACCTTAATTCAACGGTTTCACTTAATAGCATCAACCACAAGGAGTAATCAACACCAGGAAAGTTTCCCCTATGAACTAGACAAGATTCAACCCTAGATGTTACAGCGGAACGGAGTGGAGCGGTGGAGATGATGGTGTCGGCGGTGGAGATGATGATGATGATCCCAATGAAGTCCAGCTCGATGACGGTGATGATGGCGATGGTTTCTCCCCTCCGGGAAGGAATTTCCCCGGCAGTTTTCTCCCCTGCCGGAGAGCTTTTCTCTCTCTGGTGTTTTCCGCCACGTGGAGGCGGCGGAATATTTCCTCGATGATCCCCCGGAGCTTAGGGTTTCCAGGGGATGAAGTACGCGAAGGGGCACCGGCAGAGGTGGGCCAGGTCCTCCTCACCACATGGCGGCGCGCCAGCCAAGGGGGCCGCGCCACCACATGGTGAGAGCCCATGGTGGCCCACCTTGGCCCCCCCTTTTGGCTGCCTCCGGCATCTGTGAAAATAGGGACTTCTGGATATTTTCCGTCAATTGTTGATATTCAGAAATATGGTGTCTTGATGGTGCTTTTTCAGCAGAATCCTGACTCCGGTGATTTATTCTCCAATAATCATGAAACATGCAAAATAGGTAAAATAACATAAGTATCATCTCTAAATATGAAATATATCGATGAATATCAGTAAATTATGATATAAAATAGTGATGCAAAATGGACGTATCAACTCCCCCCAAGCTTAGACCTCGCTTGTCCCTAAGCGAAAGCTGAACTCAGTAAACAAGACCACATGTTTATGGAGTGAAGTGTCGATAAATAAAATACAGACAAGAAGCATCACATTTATAATCACACAAGTCATCTTAGACAACAACTTCCTATCATATAACTTAACTTGAAACAAGTAAAGGAAGTCACAAATAAAGGTGCATAGAGAAAATCATAATTGGTGATGGCAAAGTTTGTTCTTGGTCAGAGAACAATTAACAGATTGTACGCATCTTTCGATCAGAGTCTTTATATTAGAGCTTATATTGCAGAACTTACATGCTCAACTATAACAGTCTCCTTACAGTCATTGATAACTTTCAAAGTTATATTCATTCAGATAAAAGCATTGTGCTAAACAAGGAAGGATAAAATACATGATTGTAAATATCAACATATAGATGATTGAATCACAACAACTCAAATGCTTGCTTGAGATAGGAGGGAATAGGTTTACTGACTCAACATTAAAGTAAAAGATAGGCCCTTCGCAGAGGGAAGCAGGGATTAAATCATGTGCTAGAGCTTTTCAAGTTTTGAAATCATATAGAGAGTATAAAAATATAGGTTTGAGCTATGTATGTCGTTGTCAACGAATCGTAGTAGAGAAAACACTATCCCTTGTCAACCAGACTTTCAAGAGCGGCTCCCATGAAGGACGTTATTTCTACCCAAGGGCAGATCATCCCTCCTCTCTTTTGTTTACACATGTACTTTATATTTGTATGACACTCCTCCCAACCTTTGCTTACACAAGCCATGGCTAACCGAATCCTCGGGTGCCTTCCAACAATCACATACCATGGAGGAGTGTCTATTTCAATGATTAATATTTTTAGATTGCTTACTGATAAATCAGGGCAAAACATGTGAAGAGAGTTAAAAGTTATAATTATAATTAATTCGGGACTGGGCACCCCATTTGCCAGCTCTTTTTGCAATATTAATGGATAAGCGGATGTATATGCCACTAGTCCAATGGTGAAAGTCTGTCTGACAAGAGTGATAGAGAAACTCTACATAACCCTCATGAGCTAATAAACAGTGACACAAAATAAGGAGTAATAAAGTTTTGAATAATTTAAAGGTAGCACATGAAGTATTTACTTGGAGTGGCGCGAAAATACCACATAATAGGTAGTTTTGGTGGACACAAATGGCATGGGTTTTGGTTCAAGGTTTGGATGCACGAGAAGCATTCCCTCTCAGTACAGGTTTTTGGCTAGCAAGGCTGGGTAGCAAGCATAAGAGTTGAGGGATGCAAACAAATATACATGTAATAAAAACAATCATGCAATCTTCCTTGGAAGCACAAATAATTTTAACTTGAGAATACTAAGCTTATTAGCCAACAAGAAAGAAAGATAACGAAATAATATATCTACATGCACTTCCCTCTTTTCTACTTAAGTCTCAAAGTATTGTTGCTACTGACCAATGCTAAGTTTGCCAAAACCAAATAGATTTACTTAATGCTCCCAAAGTGATGCCAATACTAACAACAAGATCATTCATATGACAGAGATTGCAAACTAAAATAAGATGTGCAGAAAGTAAATGATAAAACTTCTCATTAATATTCCATAACGGCAACTCATACCAAGGGATACATAGACAACCAACTAAAGGAGAGATACTTCCACACTGCAAACCATCCTATATGATAACTTCCCTACTCATGATACGACTCTATTAAAAAGTAAAAGGTAAAAGATAGTGGTGTGATACCGCGGCACTCCCCCAAGCTTGGAACAAGCCAAGGGGATGCCAATACCAATGATGAATTACTCCTTCGGTGGTGGTGGTGAGCTATCCTCATCATCAGACTTCCAAGGAAGAGGCTCTCCATCAACGAACGACGTCTTGGTTTCTGGTATCCTGAAACTTGCAGCAGAGCTTATGCGTTTAAACCTGGTTTCATACTCACAGTTTTGATTCTGAACGTCGTAGAGTTGCACCTGTAGTTTGTTGGTGGTGTTATGAAGTGAGAGAATATCGTCCCACAGCCTTGTAGTCTCTTTCTTGTGCTCAGCAATAAGTTCGGACACTATCCTGTGAAAGATGCTTACTTCACGTTCCGCCATCTTCTTGTATGAAAAGACTTCTTGCTCTAGTTCCTCCATCCTGTCTTCCAGGCTTCCTTCTCCTTTAGGGCCCCGAACGTCTTCTATCTGCAACTTCCCATCCTTGAGCAGTGACTCCTTGGGATGCATCTTCAGCTCGTTCATGTACGGGTTGACGACGTTCACAAGGAAGCTGTCCTTGGGAGGTCCAGATGAAGACATGGTGGCTCTAGATCTGAAGATGAAATCTGGCAGAAACAAGTCGAAACGAAAACACGACGAAAAGACGATATACGGACCTCAGGGGATCCGGGGGATTATATAGCAAAAAGTTTTACGACAAAAGGAAGGTACGGGAAAGAAACCTGGTCGGACATGGGCTCCGAGGAGCCCTCACCATGTGGTGGCGCGGCCAGGGGTGGGCCCGCGCCACGACGTGGTGAGGTGCCCTCGGGCACCGTTTCTTCCCCGTTTCAATCTCGTAATTTTCCATATTTAATAAAAATAACAAAAATAACTTTTGGAAAGTTAAGCGTGGACGTTTTCTTACCGAAACTGTTACCTATTCGAAATCAGACTCTGCAGTTCCCTCAATTTGCTTTTTAATAAAAGTTTCCAGAGTTACCACTCGAATAACATCAACATCTTTATTATAAGAATCTCCAGAAATATAGTGTTTGAGTCTTTGTCCATTCACCACTTGTGTAGAGTCATCTTTCAATGAGGCAATCTTTATTGCACCTGAACGATACACCTCCACAATAACAAAACGTCCTTCCCATTTTGAGAGTAATTTTCCTGCAAAAAATCTGAGACGAGACGTATACAATAGAACTTTCTCACCAACATTGAATTCTCTCTTAATAATCCTCCTATCATGCCATTTCTTAACTTTCTCCTTAAAAAGTCTAGCATTTTCATAAGCTTCACTTCTCCATTCATCTAAAGAACTTAATTGAAGCAGCCTTTTCTTACCAGCAAGTTTAAAATCTCTATTAAGTTCTCTCACTGCCCAGTAAGCTTTGTGTTCTAGTTCTAAAGGCAAATGGCAAGCTTTTCCATAAACCATTTTATAAGGAGACATACCCATAGGGTTTTTATAAGCAGTTCTATAAGCCCATAAAGCATCAGTTAACTTACTAGCCCAATTTTCCTAGACTTATTAACAGTCTTTTGCAAGATAGATTTAATTTCTCTATTTGATAATTCTACTTGCCCACTTGTTTGGGGATGATAAGCCGAAGCAATTCTATGATTAACACCATATTTAGCAAGGGTCTTTCTAAAACCACCATGAATAAAATGAGAACCTCCATCAGTCATAAGATATCTAGGTACACCAAACCTAGGGAAAATAACATCTAAAAGCATTTTTATAGAGGTCTCACCATCAGCACTTTTTGTAGGTATGGCTTCTACCCATTTAGTAACATAATCAACAGCAACAAGTATATGAGTATTACTTCTGAAGGAGGGAAAGGACCCATGAAGTCGAATCCCCAACAATCAAATGGTTCAATAACAAGAGAATAATTCATAGGCATTTCATTGCGTCTAGAGATATTACCAACTCTTTGGCATTCATCACAGGATAAATTCATCACAGAATAAAATAAACTTCCTTTCATCTTTAAAGAGAGTTGGCCAATAAAAACCTGATTGTAGAACTTTTTGTGCAGTTCTATCTCCAGCGTGATGTCCTCCATAAGCACTACCATGACATTTTCTCAATATCTCTTGTTGTTCATATTCAGGAACACATCTGCGCATAATACCATCCACTCCTTCTGTATATAAGTGTGGGTCATTGATGGTCCCGAAGAGCAAGGCTTTGATACCTGCAAAAATAAACGGGATTAGGTTGAGACTCCAAGTGCAGAGTGTATAGTAAGTGGAAGACAGTTTTCCCCACGAGGGGTGACTCGAGGGTTTAATATCGAACTCTCGGGGAATCTGAAGTGGTAGATTTATCTTCTTATCCTTCTTTTGGTTACCTACAAAACAAGGTTAGATGTTTTGGTCCTCAACCTCACCTGTGGTTGTCAAGCACAAGGTGTAAGAATGATATCAGGATAGTTATGCAATGCAAACAAGAAATAAATATGCAATGATGGTGGATGCAATGTAAATGATATTTTTGGGTTTTTGAATGATGTATGCAAGATGAAAAGTATTTTTGTATTTTCGGATTTAATGATGGCTGAAAATAGAAAAGTGGTATATGGTGTTGGAAAGGTGTTTCTTATGATTAAAAATGGACTGGGGTTCATGGTTTCACAAATGCACTCTCTCTTTATAAAGTGGTAGACAATGGAACACACACAGTTAACATATGAGATTGCAACACAGGGTTTGATAACAAGTTACTTAGATATATGGGCATCACGTCCTAACATAGAGATCTTTTGGTTATTAACCTCTCTTATACTCCACCAAGATGCGAACTAAATCATAACACCTCAGTAATTAAGATAACTCAGAGTATAGCATTAAGTATCATGACATGAAGTGAAAATAAGAACATGCTAGATCTAGTCATGGAGTAGTGGCAATGGTCACGCCCACATCCCCGGTAGCATGGTATTTTAGTTTATCCCTAGTGAGGCAACAAAGTAAGGTAAAGATACCAAAGTGGATCGCAGAACTTTCTCTCACGTTCACTGCACTAGCCACCCCCCGTTACTCCAACTAATGCACACGTTCCCCCACACACGCTCTCATAAACATGCTTGATCAAAACAAGTAGACAAGAACGGGGTACATAATATGCATCTATACTCATAACTGAAACAAACATTGCAATCTCAAACATATATTAACTCATAAAGATCCACCACAAAGGTATTACAACGGTGACCGTAATCATGTTCAGCAGCTCATACGGTGCTAATTAGTGAAGCTCAAGAGAGGAGAGATACATAAGTTACTTCCACAAACCCATAGTCCAGAGGTGGACTACTCCCTCTTCATCATGGAGACGGTGGAGAAGTCGATGGAGAAGATGGAGACCACGCCGGCAGCGCCCCGCCGGAGTTTTCCCCCTCCAATCTGCAGCTCCTGATCTCCGTTTCGGTGTTTCTGTGTTTGTGCGGCGCTCCTTCCAGAGAACGTCGGGGGACCTTTTTTATAGGCGTTTTTAGGTCAAGACGATGTCGGTGGAGAAAGATCGAAGGCAACGGAGCCACGAGGCCAAACGGGTGGGTCCCACGCGGCCACAGTACCTGGCCGCGTGGGCCACCCCGTTTGGCCTCGGCCTCCGTTTGTTGCTTCCTTCGCCCACAGGTCTTCTTCCTTCCAAATATTGACGCCCGTAAATTTCCAGGTGATTTCGTTGACGTTTGGGTCCCTGAAACATTAAAATAAGAAAACGGGTTTTCTGCCTGTGCAGGGTTAATTCCATAAAAATAGGAAATAAATGAATATTCCCAAAATCATTATAAAACATTGATATAACCCTTATATGATGCAAATATGATTGGAATATAAGCAATTAAAGTGCAAAGTTCATGTATGCATTTTACATGCATCAACATCCCCAAGCTTAATCCATGCTCGTCCTCGAGTATGAAGATGATAAAACTAACATGGACTTTGCAATTTAATACTTAACAATGATATCAAAGATGATTACTATTGCTACATATAGTCAAATGATTCATTCTTCAAAGGAGTAGCAATATGCAAATAGTTTATGAAGTGATATCAAGTATTCAAGACAAGGATGTTCATTGATAGTTCACAAAGTGTAACATGGTAGCAAGTAATATGGAACACATGTATGCATAATGATAAGTAGAACATCCTACAATGGTCATAGAGTGTAGATGAAAATCTGAATATGATAGGTGTACACTTTGGAAAGATGTATATGTGAGTAGAGGTAAAGCATGCATAAGTTTCATCCAACTTCCAAACTCTTCTACTTAAGTTAATGATTGCAATAAGGTATTCATTGGTGTCAAGCTCTCATTGCCCCTATCATAGCATCTTGAATGATTAAGGTTAAAGTGAAAGCAAATATGAGTAGTGTGCTTGATAAAGAATGGGTTGAATGTCTCATGCCCCTTGAATACAAGTACTTACACCATGTGTTACTCAACTTGGGAAACAAAGCAAGTTCAATTAAATATCATTGTAAGCATAATAGTATCATCAAGAGCGTCAACTGGGGTACCTCTTGTCCCAAGATATGGAACAAGCCCATATCAAAATGACAAGACAAACAAACAAAATGAACAATCTCAACACCCTTTTTATTTACCATTTGGAATAGTTTTTTATTGCAAGGTGTATCACAGAAGGTTCACCATAGTATGTAAGTAAATTTCCACCATGAATGATGCATGGCTTAGATTAGCGGCCCAGGCGTCTCTCTAACCATTTACACAAACTCATTTAAACTCACTCTATTTCCACATTTATTTCAACATGATAAGCATCCATAGACAAAAGCACATGATATCAACTAAATGAGATGAAGAGCGTGTTGAAAGCTTGCCATGTGACAGCACATATGGGCTAACTTCCAACCCAAAACATTCATCAAGCCACAAACATCATAATCTTAATCACAATGGGTCAAGTTTTATTATGCAAATAAAAGAACATTGTGCATCAAGTTCGTGAGAGCTATATAACCAATTTTTTCCATTGCAATCAATAACATAAACATTTTCATTCAGAGGTAAGATAACACAAACAACATGTTAAACATACTCGGAATAGCATAAAGCCAATAGGTAGATATGGTGGACTCACTGGAATAACTTTGGTTGAAGGTGTTGGAAACAAGTTTTTGCTTGTTGGAGTTTTTGGGCTAGCAAAAGGGAGAAAGTTGACCATCTAGATGCATGCATGAGTGTCCATAGAACTAACTAATCCATGTTAAACCAAGTAAATAACAATCAGCACCAAAACATGAATAAGTGATAGCTCTACAAAAAGAATTTGCAAACTATTACTCATAAACAAGCTCATGAATCATGCAACTATATGTATCATTAAAAATCAAGTCAAACATCCCTTTTCCCAATCTTATAAAAGCATCCAACATATTTCAACCCATATTTCCAGTAGCTCTCTCATATATAATTGATAGTGTGGTGGTCTCTCAAGACTCAAACAAAAACAAAAAAACGACGCTCCAAGTTTATGCGATAAAGTGTTTCGATCGAAAAACAGAAGTTGGACGTGTGCAAACCGAGAGTGTGTAGGTCCAGCGGGGTTGTCTTCACATCCCCAAGCTTATGGTCTTCACCATCCTTGGATAGCTCTTGGTGCATCTCCTCCAATCCCTGTGAAAAAACTTCAAAACACCGTTTCTCCCATCTCTTTTCTGTGGGGTGCATTAATAGTGATAAACAAATAGGTTCCTTGCTGCATATAATCCTTGAACAAAAATTCATATGACATGTCCAGAAAGTGTATAATGTTGTATGCCTACTCATAAACTCAATTGGATCAAAAAGATTCAACTTAAAAGCTCAAAGCATGCATCAAACAAAATGGGACAGAATCTGTCCAGAAAAACAGCAGCAGCAAAACGTATTTTTCTACCCTACCAAACTTTCTCGAAAAATTCCGAAAAAATTCATGCATACAGAGGATGAAAAGTTGCAACTACAGTTCAAATATGAGCTCATTCGGAGTTACAGAATAAGAATTAAAAATCATACCGTGCACTGACTCGTGCAGGAATAAAATCTCCGAACGCTATAAGCAACTTTTTCAAACCAAAAAGGGTAAAACTTGGCACTTTATTAAAACTCCAGAACCTAACTAAACAAATCTCTTGTTACAGCAAGAGGACACAAAGAAAAATCACACATAAAAATAACCGGGTTGCCTCCCGCAAAGCGCTTTCTTTATAGCCATATAGCTAGGCTTCTTACTTGTTGTTTTATTGTGGACGAAGCTCATGAGGGAGCTTGAACTTTGGTGGTTCCCTCTTCCTTGGAAAGTGTTCCATGCACTTCTTGTGTGGAAACTGAAACTTTACATTCCCTTCCTTTGAATCAATGATAGCACCTGTGGTACGAAGAAAAGGTCTTCCAAGAATAATAGGACTAGAGGTTTTATCCCCATGTCCATGATTAGAAAATCCACAGGCACAAAAGTCATATGTAACTCTACCATAACATCACTTACTTTTCCCAAAGCTGTTTAATAGAGTCATCAGCAAGTGCTAGTTCAATAGAGCATTTTTCAAGATTTTTCAATTCAAGCACTTCATATAGTTCTTTAGATAAAACAGAGACACTAGATCCTAGATCAAGTATGGCATGGTGTGTCTCTTTTCCAATAGTTACTAGTACCTTAGGTATCCACATATCCCCAAGCTTAGGTGGTATCATAGCCTCTTGGTTGTACCTAGCAATCTTTTCTTTCAAGACATGATTAGCAATATAAGAACCAAAACCTGCTTGGTTAGTGTTGATGGAAGGATCACTTGCAAATTTTTGTAAGATAGATATTAATTCATGCAAGCTACAATTTTCTAAGTCAAGCAAAGGATCCTTGACTTCATTAAGCATTTTAACTTCCTCAACTTCAACCTCTTTCATTACCCCAATAGATTCTTTAGCAACTCTCTCTTGCTCATGAATGTGTTCCCAAGACTTATTGATAACCTCTTGGCAATATTTTATTGTTTCCTCATGTTTTTGGGCTGTAATGATGCTCTTTAATGATGAGACTTCCTTAGTAAGCTGATCTACCCTTTCAAACAAAGCATCTTGTTTTTCAAACTTAGAGATAAATTCCTTATTAAGCTCTTTTTGGGTAGATATAAAAGATCTAATGGTGTTTTCCAAGTCACTAGAAACATTACCACTAGAAGCATATTTATTTGGCACATATGGGGGTTTATTATAAGAGTTATAATTGTTGTTACCATACCCATTATTACCATAGTTCCTAATGAAGTTGACATCAATATTTTCAGAATTGTTTCCAACTAGTTCTTGCAAAGGAACATTTTCAACACTAGGTTTATTAAGCAAAGCAAGAATAGTATCCATTTTAGATGACAAATCATTAGTTTCTTCAATAGAGTTCACTTTCTTAGAAGGATTAGGTGCCCTATCAGTATGCCATTGACTATAGTTTTGTAAAATGCTTTCCAATATATTTTTAGCTTCTACTATAGTCTTACTCATAAAAGCACCTCCAGCAGCAGAATCAAGTATGTTTCTAGACATGTAGTTTAAACCATTGTAGAAAGAGTGTAATATGGTCCATTCATTAACTCCATGTGAGGGACAAGTTCTAAGCATAAGTTTTATCCTATCCCAAGCCATAGCAACATGTTCATTTTCATTTTGCCTAAAAGAAAGGATGTTGTTTCTATTTTGCAAAATTTTAACAGGGGGATAATATTTCTTAATGAAAGCTTCTTTTAGATCATCCCAAGAATTAATACTACCAGATGGCAAGGAATGCAACCACTCTTTAGCTTTTCCTCTAAGTGAAAAAGGAAATAACTTCAGTTTTAGGATATCACTTTCCACATTTTTAAACTTTTGCATGTCACATATTTCAACAAAGTCATGAAGATGCATAGAGGCATCCTCCATAGCACTACCACCAAATTGTTCCCTAGTTATCAAGTTCAACAAACTAGGACTTACTTCATAACTCTCAGCATTTATCTTAGGTGTGGCAATAGCTCTCGTGATAAATTGATCATTAGGAGTGTTTGTGTAGTCACACAACTTAGTTCTTTCTCCCATTTTAGCAAGTTTTTTTGGTATTTTTAATTTTTTATGCAAAACTGAAATAAATATGATATGATATGCAATGACACTAACAAAACAAATAAATTGCTTTGTAAGTAAAGATGGATAAGATGGTGCTCACGTAGGTGCAACCTCCCCAAGCTTAGGTGTTAGCACAAGTTGGTGACGTTGACTTTGTTGTGAGATGAATGCGATGATGCACACCCTTGGATAAATCTCTCAGCTACGATTCCCCGGCAACGGCGCCAGAAAACGTCTTGATGGTCCCGAAGAGCAAGGCTTGATACCTGCAAAATAAACGGGATTAGGTTGAGACTCCAAGTGCAGAGTGTATAGTAAGTGGAAGACAGTTTTCCCCACGAGGGGTGACTCGAGGGTTTAATATCGAACTCTCGGGGAATCTGAAGTGGTAGATTTATCTTCTTATCCTTCTTTTGGTTACCTACAAAACAAGGTTAGATGTTTTGGTCCTCAACCTCACCTGTGGTTGTCAAGCACAAGGTGTAAGAATGATATCAGGATAGTTATGCAATGCAAACAAGAAATAAATATGCAATGATGGTGGATGCAATGTAAATGATATTTTTGGGTTTTTGAATGATGTATGCAAGATGAAAAGTATTTTTGTATTTTCGGATTTAATGATGGCTGAAAATAGAAAAGTGGTATATGGTGTTGGAAAGGTGTTTCTTATGATTAAAAATGGACTGGGGTTCATGGTTTCACAAATGCACTCTCTCTTTATAAAGTGGTAGACAATGGAACACACACAGTTAACATATGAGATTGCAACACAGGGTTTGATAACAAGTTACTTAGATATATGGGCATCACGTCCTAACATAGAGATCTTTTGGTTATTAACCTCTCTTATACTCCACCAAGATGCGAACTAAATCATAACACCTCAGTAATTAAGATAACTCAGAGTATAGCATTAAGTATCATGACATGAAGTGAAAATAAGAACATGCTAGATCTAGTCATGGAGTAGTGGCAATGGTCACGCCCACATCCCCGGTAGCATGGTATTTTAGTTTATCCCTAGTGAGGCAACAAAGTAAGGTAAAGATACCAAAGTGGATCGCAGAACTTTCTCTCACGTTCACTGCACTAGCCACCCCCCGTTACTCCAACTAATGCACACGTTCCCCCACACACGCTCTCATAAACATGCTTGATCAAAACAAGTAGACAAGAACGGGGTACATAATATGCATCTATACTCATAACTGAAACAAACATTGCAATCTCAAACATATATTAACTCATAAAGATCCACCACAAAGGTATTACAACGGTGACCGTAATCATGTTCAGCAGCTCATACGGTGCTAATTAGTGAAGCTCAAGAGAGGAGAGATACATAAGTTACTTCCACAAACCCATAGTCCAGAGGTGGACTACTCCCTCTTCATCATGGAGACGGTGGAGAAGTCGATGGAGAAGATGGAGACCACGCCGGCAGCGCCCCGCCGGAGTTTTCCCCCTCCAATCTGCAGCTCCTGATCTCCGTTTCGGTGTTTCTGTGTTTGTGCGGCGCTCCTTCCAGAGAACGTCGGGGGACCTTTTTATAGGCGTTTTTAGGTCAAGACGATGTCGGTGGAGAAAAGATCGAAGGCAACGGAGCCACGAGGCCAAACGGTGGGCCCCACGCGGCCACAGTACCTGGCCGCGTGGGCCACCCCGTTTGGCCCTCGGACCTCCGTTTGTTCGCTTCCTTCGCCCACAGGTCTTCTTCCTTCCAAATATTGACGCCCGTAAATTTCCAGGTGATTTCGTTGACGTTTGGGTCCCTGAAACATTAAAATAAGAAAACGGGGTTTTCTGCCTGTGCAGGGTTAATTCCATAAAAATAGGAAATAAATGAATATTCCCAAAAATCATTATAAAACATTGATATAACCCTTATATGATGCAAATATGATTGGAATATAAGCAATTAAAGTGCAAAGTTCATGTATGCTTTTTACATGCATCAGTCATCCCAAAAATAATGCCTCGAGTCATAAAAGAATTTCCTTCTTTGCTGAGCTGAAAAGGTTGGAGGCAAGTACTTGGAAACAATAAAGTTAGCGTAATCAGCATACCAAGAACAATCTCGCGAGCTCACCTTTATTGCAGCCAATTGCTCATTTGGAAAACTATCATTAAGAGGTATAGGATCATAAGCAATGTTTTCCAATCTAGATAAATTATCAGCAACAGGATTTTCAGCACCTTTCCTATCTACAATATGCAAGTCAAACTCTTGTAAAAGAAGCACCCATCTAATAAGCCTAGGCTTAGCGTCTTTCTTTTCCATAAGGTACTTAATAGCAGCATGATCAGTATGAATAGTGACTTTTGAATCAACAATATAAGGTCTAAACTTGTCACAAGCAAAAACTACAGCTAAGAACTCTTTTTCAGTAGTAGCATAATTCTTTTGAGCAGAATCAAGAGTCTTACTAGCATAATGAATAACATTCAATTTCTTATCTACTCGCTGTCCAAGAACAGCACCTACAGCAAAATCACTAGCGTCACACATAATTTCAAAAGGTCAATTCCAATCAGGTGGTTCAACAACAGGAGCAGTAATTAAAGCCTTTTTCAGAGTTTCGAAAGATTCCTTACAATCATCATCAAAAACAAAAGGTACATCTTTTTTGGAGAAGATTAGTAAGAGGCTTTAAAATTTTAGAGAAATCTTTAATAAACCTTCTATAGAAACCAGCATGACCAAGAATACTACGAATACCTTTAACATCCCTGGGATAGGGCATTTTCTCAATTGCTTCAACTTTAGCTCTATCAACTTGAATACCTTTTTCAGAAATTTTATGTCCCAGAACAATTACTTCATTAACCATAAAGTGACACTTCTCCCAATTAAGAACAAGGTTAGTTTCCTCACATCTCTGCAAAACTTTATCAAGGTTTCGCAAGCAGTTATTAAAAGAATTTCCATAGACAGAAAAATCATCCATGAATACTTCCACAATCTTTTCACAAAAACCATGAAAAATATCAGACATGCATCTTTGAAAAGTAGAAGGAGCATTACATAAACCGAAAGGCATACGCCTATAAGCATAAGTTCCATAAGGACAAGTGAAAGTAGTTTTCTCTTGATCTTTAGCTCTAACAGCAATTTGTGAAAACCCAGAATATCCATCAAGAAAACAAAAATGAGTGTTCTTAGATAACCTTTCTAACATTTGATCAATGAAAGGTTAAGGGTAATGATCTTTCTTAGTGACTTTATTAACTTTTCGAAAATCAATGCACATTCTATATCCTACAACTACTCTTTGAGGAATAAGCTCATCATTATCATTTGGCACAACAGTAATTCCTCCTTTCTTAGGAACACAATGCACAGGACTTACCCATTTACTATCAGCAATAGGATAAATAATACCAGCTTCAAGGAGTTTTAATACCTCATTTCTTACCACATCCTTCATTTTAGGAATTAGACGACGTTGATGTTCAACAACAGGTTTTGCATCATCTTCCATATTATGGCATGTTGGCAAATAGTGGGAGAAATCCCTTTTAAATCATCAAGAGTATATCGAATAGCTCCTCGGTGTTTCCTTAATACCTCCAATAATCTTTCTTCTTCAATACCTGAAAGTGTAGAACTAATAATAACATGATATGTTTTCTTATCATCAATATGAGCATATTTGAGATTATCAGGTAAAGGTTTTTAATCGAAAACAGGATCCTCTTTGGGTGGTGGCGTGGTACCCAAATCTTCAACCGGTAAATTATGTTTAAGTATGGGTTGACGAATAAATATTTCATCAAGCTCATTCCTTTCTTCCATAAAGACTTCACTTTCATGATCCTCCAGGTGTTGCTGCAAAGGATCGTTAGGAGCAAGAGCAATAGATGCATGCTGTTCAACTCTAAAATCTTCATTAGGCAATTCAGTTTCATAAGGAGTTTTAGCAAATTTAGAGAAATTGAACTCATAAGATTCACAAGAAAATTTGGTAATAATTTTCTCTTTCTTACAATCTATAACAGCACCACAAGTATTCAGAAAAGGTCTACCAAAAATGATAGGACAAGTTTTACTAGCAGCCGAACCAAGTACTAGAAAATCAGCAGGATATTTAGTCTTACCACATAAAACTTCCACATCTCTAACAATACCAATTGGAGAGATAGTTTCCCTGTTAGCAAGCTGAATAACCACATCAATTTCTTCAACTTCACAAGAACCAATTTCATGCATGATTTCCCTGTAAAGCTCATAAGGAATAGCACTGGAACTCGCACCAATATCACATAAACCATAATAGCAATGATCACCTATTCTAACAGAAAGCACAAGAACACTAGTTTTCCTAGATTTACTAGGATGTGAAACAATATTAGAAGCATCTTCACAAAAGATGATGTGCCCATCTTCTACACTTTCGGTTACAAGATCTTTAATTATCGCTACAGCAGGTTCAACAGTTATTTGCTCATCAGGTTCTATAGGTTTCTTTGCACTTTTATTAACCACACTAGCTATAATAGAATGTTCGTTTACTTTAACAGGAAAAGGAATTTTTTCAACATAAGGTTCAGGCACAATATGATCAACAGTATGAACTTCAACACTTCTAGTAGGAACAGAGCTAATTTTATCTTTATAAGGCGCATGAAACTTGTTCCACTCCTTTTTAGAAATATCAAGATAAGAGGCAAAGGCCTTAAAACAGTTTGCAATAATTTGAGAATCAAGTCCATAAACAGCACTAGCATTACGAAAATCATTAGTTCCCATAAAAGATTTAAAGCATTCATAATCATAATTTATACCTGACTTTCTACCTTTGTCGTTCTCCCATCCTTCAGTATTCTCCTGGATCCGATCAAGAAGGTCCCATTTAAACTCTTCTTTATTACGTGTAAATGATCCAGAACAAGCAGTATCCAACAAGGTTTTATCTTGAAAAGAGAGCCTTGCATAGAAGTTATCAATAATGACATTACCAGGAAGCTCATGAATGGGACATTTGAGCATTAATGACTTCAATCTCCCCCACGCTTGGGCAATACTTTCTCCATCATGAGGCCAGAAATTATATATAAGGTTCCGATCTTGGTGAATTTCACTTGGAGGATAAAATTTAGAATAAAAGAGGGGTACAATTTCCTCCCAACCAAGAGAGCGGCCATTCTTCAGCAGTTTATACCAATGTGCAGCTCTGCCAGCCAACGATATAGAGAATAATTTCTTTTTAACTTCATCCATTGAAATACCTGCACACTTGAACAACTCGCATAATTCATGTAAAAACAACAAATGATCTCCAGGATGGACAGTTCCATCTCCTTCATAGCGGTTATTCGTAACACGTTCAATAATTTTCATAGGTATCTTATATGGAATTACCTGCACCTCTGGCGCCTCATCTATACCTTAGTTGTGGTAGTAGTTTTTCCAAATAGGAATTCAATCGGAGATCACTCCATAATGAAATAAAGCAGCAGGCAAAAGTAAAAACAGCACGTACAGTAAAAGTTTCCCTTACCAATTCCACTTACCAATAGCGCTTCACTCCCCGGCAACGGCGCCAGAAAATAGTCTTGAAGACCCACAAGTATAGGGAGTGTATCGTAGTACTTTCGATAAATAAGAGTGTCGAACCCAACGAGGAGCAGAAGGTGTTGACAAGCGGTTTCGATCAAGGATTCACTGTAAATGCTCACAGACAAGTTTTTAGGAGTTTTTGATATTGCAGATAAATAAAATACAAGTAAATAAAATGCAGTAATAATAATTGCAGCAAGTGGCCCAATCCTTTCTACAGCAAAGGACAAGCCGGTAGGTTTACTTATGATGACCAAACGTTCTTGAGGACACACGGGAATTCAGTCAAGTGCTTTCGCTTCATATAGTTGATTAATCTTCATTGTTTTGATAAGTGTTGTGTGGGTGAACCTATGCTAATGCACCGCCCTTCCTAGGACTAATACATACTTGTGATTATACCCCTCATAAGCATCCGCAAATATAAGAGAGTAATTAAGATAAATCTAACCACAGGCTTAAACTCTGAGATCCTGCTATCCCTCATGCATCGATATACCAACGGGGGTTCAGGTTGCTGTCACTCCGGCAACCCCACAATTGGTAAACGAATACACAATGCATTCCCCTAGGCCCATAAAGGTGAAGTATCATGTAGTCGACGCTCACATGACACCACTAGAAGAATAACACCACAACTTAAATATCAAACCATTAAATATTACTCAACATAGTTCACTACCAACATCTAGACTTCTCCCATGTCCTCAAGAACTAAACGAACTACTCAGAAGACATCATATAGATCATGATCAGAGGTGATATAATGATGAATAACAATCTGGACATAAACCTTAATTCAACGGTTTCACTTAATAGCATCAACCACAAGGAGTAATCAACACCGGGAAAGTTTCCCCTATGAACTAGACAAGATTCAACCCTAGATGTTACAGCGGAACGGAGTGGAGCGGTGGAGATGATGGTGTCGGCGGTGGAGATGATGATGATGATAATCCCAATGAAGTCCAGCTCGATGACGGTGACGGTGACGATGGTTTCCCCCCTCCGGGAAGGAATTTCCCCGGCAGTTTTCTCCCCTGCCGGAGAGCTTTTCTCTCTCTGGTGTTTTCCGCCTCATGGAGGCGGCGGAATATTTCCTCGATGATCCCTCGGAGCTTAGGGTTTCCAGGGGATGAATTACGCGAAGGGACACCAACAGAGGTGGGCCAGGGCCTCCTCACCACATGGCGGCGCGCCAGCCAAGGGGGCCGCGCCACCACATGGTGAGAGCCCATGGTGGCCCACCTTGGCCCCCCCTTTTGGTTGCCTCTGGCATCTGTGAAAATAGGGACTTCTGGATATTTTCCGTCAATTGTTGATATTCAGAAATATGGTGTCTTGACGGTGCTTTTTCCAGCAGAATCCTGACTCCGGTGATTTATTCTCCAATAATCATGAAACATGTAAAATAACATAATTATCATCTCTAAATATGAAATATATCGATTAATAGCAGTAAATTATGATATAAAATAATGATGCAAAATGGACGTATCAGGGGCTACCTTAGAGCACATATGGGCTCCTTGATTTGTTTCTCTTCATATAAGAAACTGATGAGCCTTGAAAATAGCTGCCAAGTCTTCATCTCGAGGAAACTGAAGGCACCTTCACAAAAAAATAGGAGCACACATATCATTATATATCAAGGCTTGTTGCTTATAAAATGTAGTGTAGTTATGTATATGTGGATAAGAAGCTGAAAGTAGCAAAACTTGTAACAAATCAGGCGAAGATAATTATCTTCGATTCGGAAAAAGAGCTCGGCCGACGCTCTCCTCTCTCGCTACAGTAGTCAGAGAGGCGATTTTTGAGCCTTCCCCGTCCATCCACCTCGCTCGCCGGCGATCCGCGGGATCCTCCCCTCTCCGGCGTCGCTCCGGCGGCGGGAGGGTGGGGGATCCCCGGATCCCGGCCTGTACATAGTGTAGGGTGCGGTAGGGATCCCTCCGGCGGCGTCGTGGAGGTGGCGATGGTTTCGGTGGTTAGGTGGGGGTCGACGCGTTCCCCTTCTGCGGCGGCGCTCCTCGGAGCTCCGGCGTGGCGCGCGGCTTTTGGTGGCCGGGGATCTCCAGATCTGCCGGTTTCCCTCTGGATCTTCCTCCTCCTTGCCGGCCGGCGGGGAGGTCGGCCTCCACGCGGTGGAGCTACGAGGGAGGACCCGGAGGCTGGAACTCAGGGCTGGGCGAGCCTCACGGCTTCTGCCAGCGCTGGGGATGAAGACGGATGCGGCAAGGTGGTGGTGCTGGAGAGGGAGGGTGCTCGCCGTGCACGTTCATCGGCTGAAGCTCCGCTGCTGCGCGGCGGACGGGCTCTGCGGCGCTCTACAAGGTAGGAGGTGCCCTCAGGCCGTGGTTAGAAGGTGGTCGTCGGTCTTCGTCTTCTTCGCGGCGATGTTGCTGGTGCTCGTTCTTGCTCTGTTCCCCTGCGTCGGATTTCTGTTCTTCGTTTTGTACTTCATCTTTGTATGTAGTACAATCTGGTGTACTCAGGCTTTCAAAAAAAAATCAGGCGAAGATATTTATCATGGTTATAGTAATGTTACCATGATCCAGGATATAATTATATCCAAAAGACAACAAACTTCTAGATTTTCACTTAGTTTCATGTAACTTCAGGCAATGACATAAAGTATGGTCAGTCAACTAGTTAGCTATACACAGAACGCTAGCATGAATTTTTCCATAAACAGGTCCTTAACTTAATTGTTGGTATCCTTGAGTTTTGCCTAAGCATATGATTGCGGCGGTCGGCGGAGTCCTTGACAGCCTTAAGATGGTTGCCGATGTTCTGACGTTCGAGCGAGACCTGAAACAAACAATACACTTCGTCACCTGAAAACTCAACACCTGACATCATCTTATTACACTTTGATTACATCCAGAGTCTGAAGAGTTAGAATATCATCATCTGGTAGATGTTGAACCTCCGGCTCAACGATTAGCAACAACAACTGGTCAAAATAGAAAACAAAAATAAGTCAGTGGTCAGGGATATGTGTAATGAGAGGAGAGTTAATTCAAACATAGATAAATAGAGCAAGTGATGTTATTTGCAAGGTAAATAGGTGAGCCCCATCGATAGTAATACTAATATATGCAGATGAAGCATGTTGTAAGCCCCATTATCAACAAAACAATAACCATCCTGGCCAAGTGATGCCCAGTTGGTATAGCAGAGAGGAAAACTTACCTAGTCTCTTCCAAAAGCAGCATAGTGTTGTAAGCCATTGCATTAACCATCCTGATAGATGAAAATATGACCAACAATTAGTAATGTATGTTATGATAGATGCACATGACTATGTTGAGAAGTTCCTGTTGTTGTGTATAGTTAAACAATGTTCCATTCTCATCTAGGCTTAATAAAATTACAATTATTCTTATTTTTCATTGCTTGTGGATTTATGGGGGAGGAATAGGAATCTAGGCCCAATTCCCAAAACACAAGCTTTACACAAAGTAAAGCAGGCAGAGAGATCGCTGATACTACCAAGAACAGGCAAGACTCTAGCTCCAATCGATCAACGATACTTTAGTGAAATGTGGAACTTTGTACACAGACAAGAGATTAAGTGTGTTTACCTTCTCAACATCGTATCTATACTGATCTGCAAAATGAAAGAAAAATAGCATAAGGAACACTTCTCTTCAAAAACAAGTATGCAACACATTAATCATATACAGAGCAACACCAATCAGTACTAGGTTACATCAGTTACAGAATCAGTACTAGGAATGGACAAGTCAAGGCTAAACTTGATTTCAGCTCACATTCCATTCATCCAGAAGATCTTTTGATCATTAAGAACACTAAAGAACATGTCCAGAAATATAAAACAGCAAAGAATGTAATAATGGATCACTTATTATACACATGTACATGAGAAAGAAATTGATCTAGCAATAAGATAGGATACTAACAAAAATATTCTAGCATATCTTTCTTATGTGTATACATAGCAGCACCTCATTTACACACTAGTTTGATGAAAACATCAAGACTAAGCCACTAGATATTTTACTTGCATGATTTACACAAGAACCAGTATCACAAGGTGCAGCAAGATATAACCTACTGCATGGCAGAGCCCAAATCCTTGCAAAATGGACTTTAACCATACTAGATCGCATCACAGTCCACACTCCATATCAAATCATCAGCAAGATGAACTTGAGCAAGCACCAATTCATCATCTAGAACAGTACCACTAGTTTAGGAGACCACACGAAAACAAAAGATCATCGCCTCATCGGCACTGCCGGTCAGAGAAGAAGTGCTCACCTTAGCCGAGGAAGAGCTTGGAGGGAGTGGCCTACAAAAAATGTGCAGTTACTAACCTCCATATCGTGATGATAGAGAGAAGATATTTAGTTGCTAAATAAAACTAGTGATCCTGCAGCACACAACAGTTTGTTATTTTTATCTAGGAAGATCACATATGGCATAACGAGATTGATGTGTTGGTAAATAGCACGAGCAGTGGACTGCAAAGAATATTTGTGGCGATATTATTAAGAAAAGAGGATGCACATTTTCATCTAGCTATCATAGATGAATGTTGAGGCCAAGAACCTATGATCTGCTTGTATTCAGAGCATAAGAAATAGAAAAAAATAGCATACCTTATTTCCTCATATTAGTCACTTGATCTGGAAACCATTTAAGCTGTGATTAGCATCTAGAGTGATGCATAAAGCGACCTGCAAAGGAGAACCGATAGATGATTATGTCAGATGAGTTCATAATACAGAAGCAAAATGATTTTACTTTGATGAGAAAGAGTAAGTGTGCTAGCTTTCCCTTCGTAGAAACACACACTAAGCAGATCCTGCCCTTATAGTAGTGATATACTTTAGAGAACACAAAATTAAGTTGCTCATCTCTGGTCACCCAAGGGGCGGGATAAATCCTCACTGACTCGCAATGGATAACACATTGGAGTAAGAATAAAAAAGGGATCATGAGAAAATCATGGGCTCAGCTAGGAAATAGCACGAACACCTAGTGTGCAACCAATTCTCCCCAAATCGCAGTTCAGTAAAAATAATTATCAGCACCAATACTTATATCCTATTATGTATAAAATTCAAATCCAGCATTAAAACATTCTGGACACACTAAATACCATCCAACACATCTGGGTCAGACCAAATCATCACATATCATTCTCTGGACTTATGTAGGCAGCACAAGCACTAACAGAATCATCATCTGGATGAACAGAGCACATCACCACTGCAAACCAGATGACCAATCCCACGGCCAGGTTCCACACTCGAGTACTGGCTCGGTAGTCATTTTGCAGAGCTAGCTAGAGGAGTCAGAGAGGAGAAAGGGGCATACCTTGCGCACGGACACGAACGCCGTGGCGTGACGGGGCAGGGCCCATGCTACCACGGAGGAGGTGCACCGCGAGATGACTTCACCACACCACCACCAGCCCAGAACGCCGTGGTTGCATCCAACACGGAGTCGTCCCGCCAGTGTCGGAGTGGAGGCGTGTGTGAGCAGGAGGTCGAGCTGAGGCTCGAGGTGGAGCTCGTGATCGACACGGCAATACACTGAGACGGCGGGCACGAGCAAGGGCCCGAGGAGGCGACTGTGGTAGACGAAGAGGCGCAGGATTCCAGGGAAGAGCGCCGGCGCGCTGGGCCGTGACGAACTAGGGTTAGGGTTCGTCCCAAGCAGACGAGGAGGCTTGGATGAAGGTTTTAAAGGTGAGGAATCGGAAGTGGGGTCGGTGGCGGAGCTGTTCCAGGGCGCGGCGGTGGCAGATGATGCCGGAGCCGGCCGGAGCAGAGGGTGGGCGACGGCGGCGGCGTCTGCACGCTTGAGAGAAGAAGGGGAACGAGGAGGTCGTGCTCGTGCGTGCGTGTGTGTGTGAGAGAGAGAGTTTGGGTTTTGACCGTTTCAGACTTGACCCTAGTGGGTTCGGCCCATATAAGACCAGCCCATCATATTCCAATTAACCAGATTCGGCACAACTGTAGAAATAGCTAGTTTTTCTTATTTTCCGTCAAAAAAAAAGCTAGTTTTTCTTATTTTTCTTTAAAAGGCATAATTATTCTTTATGTAGTTAACTCTTTTTAATTATTCGGCACAAGATTCGGCCCATATAGCTAGTTTTAATTTACAAATAATTAACTCTTTTTATTCATATCTTGCATAATTATTCAAGCCCCACTGGACAAACTTAGCTTGTTCTTTATGTAGTGTTTGTCTCAATGTTCATGTCTGCTCGGTGCTCTCTTGGAACACCGGTATGTGTAGGTACTAGTTTGTGAAATTGGGAAGCTCAAGTACTTGAGCGTCGTTTGTTCTACTAGGCTACGTTCATTCGTTGTCTTTTTCTGGGCTCTTTTCCTTGCTCTCATGTTGCTTGTACAGAAGACTGATCTTTATTGTAAAAGCTCAGATATCTGATCTTTATTGTAAAAGCTCAACTAATTGAATATGATTGGCTCACACACAGGACAAGAATGTAGCAATTTAACACAGTTGTTTAGTTGTTTGACATGCAACGACAACAACAATAAGTAACCAGTTCAACACTCTCAAAGGGGAAGAAAAGAGTTTATGAGTAATTTGATCTGACATCTCATTCTCTTACAGAAGAAAAAGGAATACACTTGTATCTTATACGGCAATAGTAACATAAACGACGAACTATCAAGGGGACAATTGTATCTTATTCTCTTAGACACTTGAACAAACATGTCCTAGACAAGCCGACCCTTGCGATGGTAACCTCCGAGGACCTCCGTCTCTATCGGGGAACAAGCAACCTTAATATCTGTCAATGGCTGCCACCCTGAGAAGTACATGTATCAGCGCTTGTCTCTGCCTTCTCTGTGTAACACTGAAGAAGATGGTGCTATCCCATGTCCGCATCCTTAGAATTACTAAGCGTTAGCAAAGTGAGACCAAAGCATGTAAAAATTTGCATAAGCAAATACACGAACCTCTGAAAGAAGCAACATGGCACATGTACATAAGAATATCCACGGAAGCAGCAAACTACACCAAATTAATAGAGTGCCATTGCCAGTTCATTGTCAAGTCCTTGTTTTGCAACTAATGTAAATTGCTACCACCAAAGAAGCACTACTAATTCTAAGAAGAAAAACAATTTTCATCAACTCAGGCTACTGTACTCATATTGTGTAGGTGAGGAAGCATCAGCAGAGATCAAGCAGGGATGGATAGCAAGCATACCACGGCGAGAAAACTGCCAGTACCGTATTGCCCTAGAATTGAATTCATTTCCACCGGGAAGCAAATCCATTCTTGAGCAGCTTATTCACCTTGTGCCTGCACCTTTCACAGTGTATGTTCACCATCGGGGCATGGATCTACAAACAATGAATCCCACACAACAATTGAGCTTTCAACACATTCCCCAAGCAACAATCTCACAAACCCTAAGAAAAAGGAGAGGGCACATACCGTCAGCATGGCAGCACCAGCCGACCAAGCGCGCTGTCTTCAATCCACGGCCTTGGTCCTCAACACAAGGGGAAAAAGGAAATGCTTATATAAAAAGTCAGTCTTGAGAGTGCCTTTGGCTCCATCATCTCCTCTCTCTCCTCCTGCAAAATTATCAAGCTAAAAGTTAGATGAGCGAAAATAGAACCATCAGCTAGGTCACTGCAATAGCCCAAATGGGCAGACTGTAATTTGCAAATTGATAATATCCGCATATGTTATTCATATAAAATGAAAGAATATGGTAGAAATACTTAAATGAAAAAAAAACCTTTGCCCTGGAATCTATAACCCGAAGAAACCAAAGAAGTGGGCATTAAAAATATTAAGCTTTCCAAACATCTGAATAGCATCTGTGTAAAGAGGAAAACTTAGTCTGTTAGTTCCAAAATATATAATGACATGTGAAACTGAAAGGAAAGTTGCTCATTATGATAACCATGGTATAATGCTCTTAAATAGATTGGGAAATACTATGCCATGACGAATAAATAAACAACCACATGACCTGTTCAAGTAAATAAATAAATTGAAACACCTTGCTTGAACATTCTACAGCAGCTCCACTTATTTACAAAGGGGGCATAATCAAATAAGCCTGGTTGCATAAACCAAAAATGGATAAAAGATTTTGACCATAGTTCTCCTCTATCTTTATTGTGCACCAACACGATCAAGATGTCAAGGAAGACCATCAAGTTTCACTAACAATTATATAGCTAACGCAAAATGTGTGATTTGCAGTTCAACCAAAGAAATCAGAATCACAATTTAACTATGCTAATTAGGATTTGGCCGAAAATAGCTTGTGGCCAATACCTTCTGATACTATGCTTTCAACATGCCTAGGACTATCCTGAAGCTAGTTTCTTGATTTCTCAAACCTCAAAAGCACAAATTCTGTAGTAAACTGTCTGTGTGCCGCTGCCATCTACCTTGGTGTACCTTGGGGCAGATGCTGGCATCCATCCGCCGTCGTCGCTTCGTTGCTCTATGCCACCATCGTTGTCACTCTGAAAATGAGTAGAGATCATCTCTGGATATAGTGCAGCAGCTTCAATCGTGTATGCCACTTCCACCTGAACAATAGAAAATTTCCACTTGTAGAACTGTGTGGTGGATATAGTAAGTCAAGCAATGGAGATCTCGGAACACACCTACAAGTTTCACTTCTCAAACCTCAAAAGCACAAATTCTGTAGTAAATTGTCTGTGTGCCGCTGCCCTCTTAGTTGATGCCCTCGTCCGCCTTATATTCCATGAGCAAACAACCATCGCACAAAGTGCCCGCTTAGTTTCAGCTGCTCCGCAAGCAACAGAAAAACATAGCGGCAAGAAAAGACCAGCACATAATCATTTTATCAAACAGTTCATATGCAGAACAAACAAAGGCTTGAGAAGGCACGTGGAGAAAGATGGGCACCTCACCTAGTGCTTCCGACCTAGGGGCAGAGAGGCCTGGAGGAGGACACGAAGTGGATGAGGCCGGCGAGGTGGAGAAGGAGGGCGGGCTCGAGGAGGTAGACCACAACCGACCTGCGTCTAGCCACGAGCTGCTGGCTACCGCACCTCTACCTCCTTCCCTGGCCTGGCTGCCTGCCGCCGCCGCCGTGCGCAGCCACCGCGGCCCGGCGGCCCGCCACCGCCTCCGTGCGCGGCTGCTGCGGCCCGGCCGCCCTGCCTGGCCTCCGCCTCCGTGCGCGGCCGTCGCGGCCCGGTCGCTCGCTGTCGCCCAGCTTCGCCCGGCCGACTCTCCCGTGCTGGTCGTGGATTTACTGCCGCCGCCATCTCCTCGTGTAGCAAAAGAAGGAAGGAGGAGGAGAAAAGCACGGGAGGGGATTGGGGAGAGAGGCAATTTGCCCCAATAGCTCATGACTTTTTGTGTCACTTTGCCAAAATGCCTCAATAGATATGACATTTAGAGGCAATTTGGTAAAGTGCCCAATAGCTCATGACTTTTTGTGGCACTTTGCCAAACTGCCTCAATAGATATGGCAGTTAGAGGCAATTTGGTAAAGTGCCCCAATAGGTAATACCTATTGAAGCATTTTGGTAAAGTGCCCCTAATTGAAATCTTTTGAGGCATTTTGAAAAATGCCTTAACAAAAATGCCCCAAAATGTATGTCGTGGTGTAGTGTCTTCTGGTCAACATCGGGGACGTGCTCAAGGTAGGCTTTCCATGCATTTCAGTGGTCATCTTTTCAACTCTGCATCAAAACTAAAAAGTCAACTAATATGATGTTTAGAATCTAGTTGGTGTTCATAGTTATACTTCCGAATGAAAAAGAAAAGATTGAAACCAACTAGCTGCTGCAATTGATCTTCTTCCGCCATAATTTATAGCTAGTTTCGAACGATGATACAAGAGCGTCGAGCACAGGGTGAGGATCAAGTCAAGTCTAGATGCCAGGGTCTCTATTGCCACCTTCTTCAATCCCGCCAACTGCGGAGACTCCCGATTGCTTGGGACTCTCCCGGAGCTCGTCACACCAGAAAAGCCGGCAAGATACCGGAACTTCACTATGACGGAATTCTTCAAGACTCGAGCAGAGTTCGGGCATAGCAGCTCCTCGACTGACCATTTCAGGGTTGCAGTCGAATAAATGCCCCAACGATCAACTTGCCATGTTGGCCACATTTCCCTTGCCAGTGGCTACTTCGGGTCCTGCATCTGGCTCTGCTTTACGTTGCTGCACTCAGCAATTGGATATGGGCGATCTGCTTAGAGTATCTTAGCAGTGCGGTTTCAGTTTAGTGCAAGAGAGGTGGGGGACTAATCTGCCGAATTCTGAGAGGTCCTCATTTGTGCAACAATTGTAGGCATTTATGTAGAAAATATCATGTATAACAGCGCCACTAGGATTTAACCGATCCGTACCACTCCAACTTTCAAGAGTTGGGAAAGTGCCATTGCAAAAACCATAGTTCAAAATATGACACTGCAACGTTTTCATACATTTATATATGCCATTTTTTCTATTACAAGACAATATACTGTCCTTAACTCCTTATACACCCTTGTACCTTTATACAAACAAAAATAATTACACAGTCACATGCTGACGGTTAATTCCCAACCTTCTTTTGGGCACTGTGACGCCTGGTTCGAGGCGGGCGGAGCGTTGGTTGGATAGGATCAGAGGCAGAGGAGAAGATTTTTGCACACTTCCTTTGGGCTTCTCCAGCGGCTTCTGAGAGAAGTTTCTCCCCACCAATTTCTCTCAGAAGTCCGGAGCCTGAAGATTTATAATTTAATGTTGCCCAATCGGCACAACTTTGGCAATTTTCTGACCCGCTTTTTGTGTTTTGCAACTTCGTGACCAAACCGCTCGTTCTCAACAAGTTAATGTACTAAATTTGTGTTTTTCTCTCAAGAAAATGTTGGTTCTAATTACCAGGTTACACGAGTGGTTATCATTTTTTTTGAGGTTATAAAATTTAAAAGTGTCTCATACTGAGGTCAGTCGAAAAGTCGCGGAAAATGGGGTCCTTCGCGGACTCCTCAGGGATGTCGAAAGCAGGATCGACCTTTTGCTTGTCCTTTTTTTTTCTTCATAATAGCAGTTCTATTTGTATATGGATTTTTTATTTCCTAAAATAGCTCCGGTCTAAGAGTTTTTTTTTCCTTTGACCAACGGGTACTCGAACCCATGGAGCTTACGAATCAATGAATTTAAATCATTGATTGATTCAATGTAGCTTTAGCCATTGTGAGTAGAAGTCGAGCCAACACCTTGAACAAAGGTATATCTGCGTACAATCTAAGCATAGAGTCTATATCTGGTTTGTGGCACTCACACGGAGAATGCACATATTCATCGTTTCTTGCTATCGATGAGCGGCGTTGCACCTTTTCTTACCTTTTTTTAGTGGACGTACCTTTCTCACCTGGGTCGAAAATCAATTTGGGCTGCCACCGGGCCATCCAGGCCTTGAGTTATGTGACCAGGCTAATACGTACTGTACTGATGCAGTCAAAATGAACGACCCGTATTCTCAAAAAGAAAAGTAAAAAAAAAAAACCTCCCTACACGTGAGATAAGATACAGAGATCAAGTGAGTACCCCAGCCCAAATTCTAAAAAAAAAGGGTTTTGAAACTATTTGTTAGTAAAAAAATATTTAGTTATACCTCATGAATCAGATAGGCTGTACATGGAAATCAACCTGCGGAATGACGTGAATCAAACAAGACCACCACACAGAGCCGATCCGATCGACACCAGGATAGCAAAACAGATAAACATAGACTTTGATCTTCATCCTCATAAATCTCGAGCTAGCCTCCACGTAAGTGCGCACAGCAATGACACATCGCGAAGCTCCCTGGGAGAAAAAAAACCCACTTTTTCTGCTGAGAGCCTAATTAGCAGGATCGACACCCGTGCATCGAGGTAATCTCGAACGAGAAAAGCCGTCACAAGTACACGCACCGCTTATGTAAAAGAGTACGCGCACCGGAATCAGGCACACATAATTAAGTAAAGGAAATTTTACACCGTGATGCTGGATAGTGTCAGCAATATGTCATGTAGCATGGAGGTGGAGTCCATCGCTGGAGCGAACGTCATGATTTGGAGATGGATCCTTGCCTGAATATGGAGCCGCGTCCCTGCCATTTCTATGCACCCCACTCGTACCTTTCTCGCGCGCGTCCTTTCTTTGGTACCCGCGCGTACGTACGTGGCGGCCGGGTATGGTAGCATGTTGCGCCCTAGCAAGAGGTAACCGGCGCATACCAGCTAGAGTGAAGCGACTGGTCACAGGGCCACGGCTATACCTGGCCATGGGAAGCCCAGCCCGAGGCCCGGCCTGAAGCCCGGCGCGAAAATGACGGGCCTGGGCCTCAAATCTAGGCCCGACGGCTACGATGGACTGGGCCTGAGCTTTAGATTTTTGGCAGAAGGCCGGGCCTGGCGGGCTTTCGGACTATTTGGCCGGGACAGGCCGACTTAGGCCTGAGTTTTCCACATCGGGCTTTCCTCGGCCCGGCCCGAGGTATGGCTAGGTATAGCCACGGCCCACGGCGATCGACTGATGGGCCCACCACCACACTACTAACTGTGCCTGCAGGCTGCAGCAAGCGGGGAGTTACCACTTGCATTGCATCATGACGTTTTTGGCCTTGTCAAGTAACTGTCAACCATACTAATACTAAGATTGTCAAAAGATTCTTTTAAGAAGTCGTTTGACAGCCACCATTTTAGATGGAATCATGGCCGTATCCAACCTGTTTGACTGTTATGAAACTGAATTTGTCATTTTATTTGGTATTTCAACAAATTCCTATTCTATGTTATGCTAATTTCTATCACTAACCTTGTCATTTTATTTAGATAGATGTTGTGAAAAAAATGTTTGTTTTTTATTTTAATTTCGTTTACGTTTTTTTTGTGGGCCATTGGGTTTGCCCCCCACCCCAAATGGACACGCTGCAAAAGTCTGTCCGCAGACCGTCCCAAACGGACAAAATGGACACGTTGGGTGTCCGATTTGGGGTGGCCCGTTGGAGTTGGCCTTAACCAGTTGAATGTCCGTGTTATTTTTTTCATCATACATTTATTACATGTAAACATAAAATGCACACTCACGTATTTTAGAAAAGATCGACACATAATATTAAGAAATTAAAATTTATTTTCAACAATTATATTTTGAAAACGCCACTAATGGAAGGTATATAGTGACCATCCAGCCGAAAAGTCATATCGTAGCTCGTCCTACATGTAGGACGTCTGACTATATGTCCTTGTGGAGGGATCTTGGTGCTGGAACAAGGAGGAGCTTCTCCTTACGGCGGTTCGACAAGCCGAACACTTCCTTCATGTCAACCTCCTTCATCTCCGATGGCAGCTCCCAATCAAAATGGCACACGAGGTTCGCTAGCATAATCTCCATTGCAGTATTCGCAAAATTTATGCCAGGGCAGATCCTCCGTCCGGATCCGAATGGCACATACTGAAAGTCATTCCCCTTGCCTTCGACGGCGGATGCACTGCCTCCGGGAAGGAACCTCTCTGGCAAGAACTCCTCCGGCTCTTTCCAGGACAAGGGGTCTCTTGCAAGAGCCCACGCATTGACCATGAGCCGTGTCCCGGCAGGGATCGTGTATCCCTCGATCTCACATTCGGCGATCGAGAGGTGAGGGACGAGCAGCGGTGTAGGCGGGTGCAACCTTAGTGTCTCCTTTATGGTGGCCCTTAGGTAGGCCATGTCACCGAGCTCCTCTTCCTTGACCATGTCTTGTTGTAATTCTTCGCCGTCCTTGCCTACGGCGGGCGCCGGTGCAGGCCTCCCCCTCCTCACCTCGGCTTGCAGTTTGACCATGACGTGTCGGTTATTCATCAGCTCAGCCATCGCGAATTCTAGCATCGAATATGTAGTTTCTATGCCCGCCCCGAACATATCCTGTCAATTACCATGTCAAAAAGTGTTGCAATTTTTATCCAAAGTTAAATCGATTAATTAGTCCTTTTGTTTCAAGTATCGCTGCTAATAAAGTACTTGTACTTACCAGCAAGATCGCCTTGACGTTATCTGTGGTCAGGCCGTACTGCTCCTGCAGAGAGAGCAAGACGTGTATGAAGTCTGCACTGGCATCGTCCTCCTGCTCGCGGTGGCGCCCGTGCTCGTCGATGATCTTGTCCAAAAGCTCGTCCCACCTCTTCCGAACCCTTTTAGCACTGGGGCATAGCACCGCCCCGGTGAACACCTCCGACGTTGCCAAGATTGGGAAGTAGTCCTCCACGTTGAACGCTCCCAAGAGCGATATGTTGATGTCCATCAGCTCTTTGAGCAGCTTGTTTCTGCCATTGTTGCGGTGGTGACTCCCGAGCACCGCCCGGCACACGACTTCGTTCATGTACGAGGCAAAGTGCTCTGTCATGTCCACCGCCGTGGCGGTCGCCGTGCCAGCAGAAGGTGCCGCTGCCACCGCTTCACGGATCTTGGCCACGGCTATGCACACTTCCTCCTCACGGCACTTGCGGAA
This sequence comes from Poa pratensis, assembly GCA_947311845.1. Taxonomy (NCBI): domain Eukaryota; kingdom Viridiplantae; phylum Streptophyta; class Magnoliopsida; order Poales; family Poaceae; genus Poa; species Poa pratensis. The sequence continues at coordinate 15,489,469 of CAMZMU010000050.1, read as the reverse complement.
CGAGTGCACCTTCTTGGCGCTGAGCATGTGGGTCGTGACCACCTTCCTGGCCTGCCTCCAGTGTTCGCCCAAGGGCGCGAAGGCGATGTCCGAAGACCGGTATAAGATGATATCACCGACGGCGGAGCGCGGCCTGGACGCAAGCACATGGTCGTGTGTGCGCAGGACGGCCTCGGCGGCCCGCGGCGAGGACACGACCACCGTGTTCACCGCGCCGAGGCGGAGGAGCATGACGTCCTGGCCGTGCTTTCGGGCGAGGTCGCGGAAGGAGACGTGTGGGAGGGCCCCGACGAGGTGAAGGTGCCCGATCACCGGAAGCTTGCCCGGAGGGGAAGGAGGGAGCCGCAGGTGTGGCCCCTGGTTGCTTCTTCTTCGGCTCCATCTTTTCCCACCGACGAGCAGTAGAACGAGTGGGACGAGGAATAGAAGAAATAATGCTTGAGCAGATGTGCCATGGGTTGCTGCGTCACTAGCCATGGAAGCAAGGCAGATGACTGATCATCGTGAAAATGCTATGCCTCTATATATATACTAGCTAGGCGACCAACTTGGCAACAGCATGTAAGATCGATCTCATTTAGCCTGTAATCTTCTTCGTTTGACCAACTGCTGCCAAGTTTATGCTACTCTATGGAGTAGTTATCCTTCTCACATGCCTCTCTTTGCAGTCAATTTTGACAGCAGCACACGTGCGAGACAGCGAGAGAGTCTGTCTGCTGAAGTGGTTTACAGTTTACAGCCTTTTTACCTGTCAAGAGTGAGGTCAACGTGTGTTTTGCTCGTACTAAATGTCAAGTTAGCAAAGATTATCCCGAGCCCTGACAACGAAGTTGCTTGGACCGGAGGCCTGAACCTCGATCATTCCACGGTTCGTCGCCGTCGCTTTTAGCCTGGCCCTACGTGAGAAGATATACTATCTAACAACTTGATGAGTTTAAGATGCATTAGTTCGTTTAGTGCTTGATTGGAGTCGTCAGTTTCTCGTTTCCGTATGTTTCATATAGCCGCCATCGTTGTAAACTGAATAAAGTGTAGTAGTAGTGTCGTCTCTGAATCGACTTTCTGAAGGCAGGTAAGAGATAGGGATACAAAGAGAAAAGAATTAAACGCAGACGAAACTGGTGGTGCGTTTAGATTTTAGAACGGCCTCTGCTGTCTTCACTGAGAAACGGAAGTATAAATTCTTCTAAGTAATTAGGTTTACTGCTACAGGAGAACTTTATTAAGCCTGTAGTGCCTCACAGCAGTAGTAGTAATTAACAACAGTTTATAGTTGGAACCAGCGATTCAAAGCAGCAGATGATACGCTCAATGCGGAGATGCAGGGCTTGCACATGTGCCTAGCGTCGCTTCTCTTGCCAGTGTGGAATCTTCCGCGTCCAGAGGCCAGTAGTATATAATACACTACACTTTATCGTTAATTAGCTTGAGTTCACGGTTGCTCTTAGTTTGTTAATCTTTGTCCTAGGCTAGTGTGCGGGGTATCATGCTCAGATCACAAGATCATTATTCATCGCCCTCTCCTCTTCGTATCCCAATAATAAAACAAGAACACCTGCAGGTTGCTTGCTGCACCTGCACCTGCACCTGCAGGGTTTTTCCGATATATGTAAGTCAATTAAAATGGAACGGAGGGAGTAGCTCGCTGCATCGGAATTTTAAAATGCGGTCAACACAGGGATCATACATATGTAATCCCCATCGATTGGCAGTTTTCCATATGGCCAAAAGCATGCTTGCGAGGAAACAGGGGAGTGACCTCCGTCTTGAGAGTAACTTGTGTCTAGAAAATAACTAGTGGAATTTGGCGCGATGGCACGCCGCGCCCTTTAAGAGAATTTTAGAATTAAAATCAAGTCATGTAAGTATGTACTGTATCGCTGTTTTTGTTGATCAAGATGCAGACTTTATGGAATTTTGGCTGATTTCAGCATGCGTGTAGAGGCGAATAAAAAGACGGCAGCTCGAAATATTAATTTTGTCGTTAGGTACGAAATGCATGTTTAATTTCTGAATAAACGTGTTTGCTTGCGTTTGAGTGGGAGAATGTTGGAAAGTCCGAACATTTTGTTTGGAGCAGGACCACTGAGATGAATCTTCCCGTTTAAAATATTTATTTATTTTGTGATAGTTCATAATTTGGACATTTTTATGAAATTTGTGGGAACGATTGGAATAAGTGGCCGCCTTCTATTCGTCGGGAGAGGCTTGCAACGGCGGCGGTCCGCGTCGGCGCTGGTGGCGGCTCCGTCCGAGAGACTAATTGCAAGTGATGCATTTATTTAATTTAACTTCATAATTAGAGAAAATGCGTTTATATTATCTCCAAGTATTTACCAAATTGAAATGTTCAAATATGTTTGTATTTTGTCATAAATAGTTAGCATTTATCGTTCTGAGCATTTTGATATATTATTCATATTTTTCTGATGGACAGACTTAAAGTTGTTGATTATCATTTTCTGGAAATTGTTTAAACAAAAGACTCTTATACAAAAATGTTTTATTCTGGAGGACCGAGTTACATTTTTTGGAAAGTGCGAGGACTGTACTGCAAGAAAGAGGAGTCCGTAGGACCGAGGTACATTTTTTGGAAAGTGCGAGGACTTTGTTGCAAGAAAGCGGCGGCCGGAGGACCGAGTTACATTTTTTTTTGGAAAGTGCGACGACTTTACTGCAAGTATGCGGCGTCCGTAGGACCGAGTCACATTTTTTGAAAAGTGCGAGGACTTTACTGCAAGCAAGCGGCGTCCGGAGGACCAAGTCACATTTTTTGTAAAGTGCGAGGACTTTAATGCAAGAAAGTGGCGCGCACCGTTTGGAAGGGTGGTATACATCTACTCGTGAAAGGAAAATTCAAGCGGATGTCTGAGTGCGACGAATTTGACGAAATGTGTCAAATGTTTTTGCGAATTGGGATCCAAAATTAAGGTGGTAGAGTTGACGGGGGCGCGTTGAGGGAGTGCTGAAGCGGTTCGCTTTGGTATATGTATCTGGATCCAAATACCCAGAATTAAAAATTTTGGAATCTGTCAGAATTTGTCTTTTTTGCACAGCCTAAAATACAACGAATCTGAAGATTAGAGAGAAATGGGTATATGTCCGTCAAAATAAGAAGGTTAAAACACGAAAGTTGTTTGGAAGGGTGTTATACATCTACTCGTGAAAGAAAAATTCAAACGGATGGCTGAGTGCGACGAATTGGAAAAATTTGTCAAATATTCGTGCGAATCTGGATTCGAAATTAAGGAGCTAGACTCGACCAAACTCGAAACCGATTACGGAAGGGTGTTATACATCTACTCGTGAAAGGAAAATTCAAACGAATGGCTGAGTGCGACGAATTGGACACAATTTATCAAATGTTCGTGCGAATCTGGATCCGAAATTAAGGAGTTAGACTCGACCAAACTCGAAACCGATTACGGGAATAGAACCTACTCGTCGACGCGCATATACTTCGTTTACATATTATAATGGAAATGGGCTGTTTTGTCAAAAAAAAATGTAGCACGCACTGTTGTACATATTATCAGGGGCTGTTTTGGTAAAAAAATAAAAAAAATTCTCAGCTCCGAACTGTAGCGCGCCCTGTACACGCTACAGTGCGACGCTACAGTGTCGCGAGCGCTGAGAGCGCGAGGAATCGGTGCTCCTTAATATAGTTAGTGATGGACCACTCGGATCGATTTTTCCGTGTCATCCTTCGATTTGGTCAAATATGCACGTAAAATATCTAGTAATTAGTGTGATCAGCAAACTCGATTCATCGAGGTTCACAAAAAATAAAAATATCCACCAGAGGATACTTGAGAAATTAGAGGATAACTAGTAGGAGAATAAGTCAACAAAAATCAGCATCACTTGACAATTAGTTGTAACTAGTAGAATGACCGTTCGTTGCCAGGGCCGGTTAATTTTTTTTCCTCTCGTACACATGTGAACATAATGCAAGTGAAAATTATTGTGTACGAAAAGTCAGCCACATAGTATTTAAGTTATTAAGACTCAACTTCGCTTATTCCTCTAACTGTGATCATCCTTCGATTTGGTCAAATAGTACGAAAAATCAGCCACATTGTACGAAAATTCAGCCACGTTTGATCATCCTGAAGAAACTATTCCTCACATAGTACAAAAATTCAGCCACATGGACCACTCGGACCGTTTATTCATGTCATCCTTCCATTTGGTCAAATACGCATGTAAATTATCTAGTGATACGATCAGCAAACTCAATTCATCGAGGTGGGGGCTCATTCTTATCCCTTCCCTTTCTCTAGTGATACGTGTGATCAGCAAGCTCAATTATAGAACTGGTCACGTACCTATCCAACACGATATAAAAGTCCACCGTTTTTCTCTGAACAATCCAGTTGAGTTTCAATTGATGACGTCATGGACGACATCATCAGATTTCCCTCCCCCCCTTCTTTTTACCTGTAACACGGAACCAACTTAGGTACTATGTAGTACGTGTTTTTCCCCTACAGCTATTGATCTCATGCGCATGAACAGATCGTAACACCATTGAGTGAGATTTGATTTACATGGGGATTTTTAAATATGAGAAAGATAGCTTAGGCATGATTTTTGTAGCATAGCTTCCAAATTTAGAGAAAATAATTAAATATAAATAACTTCCGTTAAACTCTTTTTCATGCCTTTTATACCAAAAGAGCATGCATGCGCATCAAACTGGCATGAACAGATCGTAACACCATTGAGTGAGATTTGATTTACATGGGGAATTTAAAATACGAGAAAGCTAGCTTAGGCATGATTTTTTTAGCATAGCTTGCAAATTCCGAGAAAATAATTAAATATAACTAACTTCCGTTAAACTCTTTTTCATGCCTACCAAAAGAGCATGCATGTGCATCAAACGGAAAATTGTTAAGAAATGGAACTAGGTGGGACCAAGAGTCTCCAAAAAAGAAAAATCAGATATGCGATATGTAAGAACATATGGAGCGCTGCGTGTAAAATAAATGGTCAATATAAATTTTGGCAAACACACAAATCCACATAAATTGGTCATATTTTGCATGTCCCAAACATATGCTTTTAGGGTAAACAATAAATTTATTACTCGCTACGATACAATATAAGTGTTGCAGTTTTGAACGGGAGTTGGTTTAAAATTGCGACACTTATTATATTATGGATCAGAGGTTGGTTCAAGTGTTGCGGTATTTTTTTTCACTATACAAATTTCATGACACAGCATACGAAATGTTTCATGACCAAAGGACATGTGTCCGGCTATAAAATTTTGAAAAGTAACCCAGCGCACTAAATAACATTTGTGTCACCATTTTTCACATGCCACAAACTTATCCCATGTCCATTAAATTTTACATGTAATCGTAGAACATACACATTAATATGTTAAAAACAAATTCCCATTTTTCTATACTGGGACCGACATTTGTTTCTCCTAGGAACATATACTCTTGCGAGTTATCTTGAAGATTCAGCGGCCTCTACATTTATAATACATGCACTGGTGTCTTGATGTAATATTATTCTAATAGTGAGTAATGATGTTACATCAATAGCAGCCTTTAGAAAAATTGGCGACCAATTTCAGTATTAAAATGGAAAGGAAACAATTAACGATAATGGTGCACCCTACCCTAATTACAAGAATATATTAACGCCAATTATCTGTAACGCCCCAATTTTGGGGAAGTCAGAAAAACATTGAGCTCCTTTCACTCATCCATTTTTGGGGCGTTACAGAGAATTTTTGGGGCGACTAATTACACATATTTTGCGCCAATGTTTTTTTTCTTCGGCTCATTCCATTCTGCAACGGTGATCGGGACCATGTCCCTTACAAGAAATCCGCATTGAGCTATATATTTAGTGGAGATTCCATCGGGTTTCTCCGGTTTGCCTTTTATGCTAACTTCGTCGATCGACAACTTTGCACCATCCGGCAGCTTTAACCCTTGTGCCGGGCCTCGTTTACGGATTGACGTAGATCCAGAGGGCTGAAAGAAAAATGTTTCGTTAATAAGTGCGCATATAAATCAATTAATGCATCTAGCTAGTGATCAACAAGACTTAATATATACCTTGCCGGAGTTCTCTACGGAGTTTTCTAACGGCACTTCTTCTTCGTCGTCGTCTCTGAAGTTTTGTAACTCAAGTCCCTCACCGGAGTCGTTCAAACATTTCACGCTGAAATCTTCGCCGTCTTCTTTGTCGGTCTCTTCTCCATCGGAATTGGGTCCAAGGGTCTTATCAAATATAATTGCTTGAAAGCGTTCTTCTTTCTCCAAGTCTCGGATGAAGGCCGGGGCGTCGATGATGGGGGCATCGTCCTCCATAGCTCAATGTCACTGCAAATTTGTAATTCATAGCAAACAACTTTAATATTCTTATACACAATAATATTGCATCTAAAAATAACATTGCTTTCATAAATATCTTATACAATAATTTTCTAACTTTGCTAAATTCGCTACATTTTCAAATTTTCAAAAATAACAACCAAAATTTTGACAATATTGCAACTATACACTAATAAAATAACTTTGCTACTAAAATAACAATATTGCAACTAAAATGACTTAGCTAAATTTTCAAACTTAGCTAAAATTTTGAAACTTTGCTACTAGAATTTTCAAACTTAGCAAAATTCACATATTTACTAGAATAAAAAAAATGACAATGCACATTTTTACTTATTTACTAGAATAATTTTTCACATATTTAATTACTAGAATTCAAACTTAGCAAAATTTATCTTTGATCGTACTAAAAAAGAACACTACTAAAAAAAAGAATTTTACTAGAATTCACATATTTAGTAGATTTTTCACATATTTATTAAAAATGAACACTACTAAAAAAAGAACAGTACTGAAAAAAAAAACTTACATTCGATCGTACGTGTGGAGGCCGGAGCAGGGGCACCTGTGGAGCACGCGGCGGAGGTCGCGCGGCGTCGACGGGGGCGTGGCGGAGAGGGCGCGGCGTCGTCGGGGGCGCGGCGGCCGGAGTGCGCGCGCGGCGTCGACGGCGTGGAGTTAGCGCTTCGACGGACGCACGGGGGCGGCGGAGCAGCGGCACGCGACGGCGGGGGGCGCTGCGGAGGCACGCGACGGCGGGGGGGCACGCGACGGAGGCCGGAGCCGGAGCAGGGCTTCGCCGGAGGAAGAACGAGGCGTCGGCGAGGAAAACTTAGTCGAATTTGGGGGATCGATCGTCGATCCCCTCACTTAACCGCACTCTACCGGTTGTAAAGAACAACCGGTACTAAAGGTCAATTTTGGGCCGCGCAAATTTTCGCGCGCGAAGCCCAACCCTTTAGTACCGGTTGGTTTATAGAACCGGTACTAATGGGCCTTTTATTTGTTTTTTATTTTCTGTTTTTTCTATTTGGTTTCTGTTTTGTTTTTTCTATTTGGTTTCTGTTTTGTTTTTTCCTCTAGTTTTTTTTATTTTATATCTATGTAATTTAATTGTCTTAAAATTTATAATAATTATCTATTTATTTTAGAAACATCGTTAACAACATCCTCGTGGTTTACCCGTCGACGACAATACACCAGTTGTTAACAACCGGTACTAATGGGCTTTTGATTTATTTTTTCTCTAGTTTTTTTTCTTTCTTATGCTTTCTGTTTTTTATATCTATTTGTATTCTATTTTGTTTTTTTCTCTAGTTTCTTTTTCTTTAATATATATCTATTTGAAGCACACGGATCGTGTGTTTTTTCAAGCGCTTGTGAGCCGTTGGATCAGGGGTGTGTTTCTTTGAAGAACTTGTGAGCCGTTGGATCAGGGGGTGTGTTTCTTTTGAGGGCAAAACCAGTGTTGGATCAGCCACATGACCCTATATAAACCCCCCTCTCGAGCATGTTCGACACTCATTTGATATACAAAGCATTCGGATTCCCTGCATACGCGTCCAACACGAGTCATGACCGCAAAGGCCGACTTTAGTCCCGGTTGGTGTACCAACCGGGACAAAAGAAGCACACGGATCGTGTGTTTCTTTCAAGCGCTTGTGAGACGTTGGATCAGGGGTGTGTTTCTTTTGAGGGATTGTGAGCTGTTGGATCAGCAGTATTGATGTCTACGCACGCTTCTATTCTTGTAGACAGTGTTGGGCCTCCAAGAGCAGAGGTTTGTAGAACAGCAGCAAGTTTCCCTTAAGTGAATCACCCAAGGTTTATCGAACTCAGGGAGGTAGAGGTCAAAGATATCCCTCTCAAGCAACCCTGCAATTAAGATACAAGAAGTCTCTTGTGTCCCCAACACACCCAATACACTTGTCAGATGTATAGGTGCACTAGTTCGGCGAAGAGATAGTGAAATACAAGTAATATGGATGATTATAAGTAGTAACTGCAATCTGAAATAAAGATGGCAGCAAGCAAACATGTAGCAGAACTTGTTGTAAACGGTGTTTCAATGCTTAGAAACAAGGCCTAGGGATCATACTTTCACTAGTGGACACTCTCAACAATGATCTCATAATTGAATAAGTAAATGCTACTCTTAAACACTCTCTTGTTGGATAACAAACACCATTCATTGTGTAGGGCTACAAAAGCACACCTCAAGCCGGAGTAAACAAGCGGCACAACGTCATAAAGGAGTCACACACGGTGCACACACTGTCACCGTTACACCGTGGAGAGTACCGGAGTTCATATTAAAGTAACCTATAGAGTGCATAATAGATAAAGAGTAACATCTACATATTCAACTAGATTAGCACAACTGAACACAAGTAAATACTGCTCGGGATTATTCTCCTTCTTGATGAAGCAAGAGTACTATGCGTAGGGCTGCAAAGCACACCTCAAAGTCTGAATAAACAAACACCACAATTCCCAAGAATAAGCCATGATAAATGTCTAAATTATTCATAGAGTCACACAAGTACCCACACTGTCACCTTGATACCGTGTTGTCACAATGACTCCAGAAACTAGACAAAATCACTTGAGTAGCATAAACATTATTAATGTATTCAGCGATACTAGCAATACACACGATCACATAAAAATCACACCATGGGAGAGAGAGATAAACCACATAGCTACCGGTAGAGCCCTCAGCCTCGGGGGAGAACTACTCCCTCCTCATCATGGGAGTCAGCAGCGGCGATGAAGATGGCGATGGAGTTGATGGAGATGGCTCCGGGGGCAATTCCCCGTCCCGGCGGCGTGCCGGAACAGAGACTTCTGTCCCCCGAAACTTGTCGTCGATGGCGGCGGCGCTGCGGAACTCTTCTGGAAATATGACTTCGTATTTTAGGGTTTTCGCGTCTAGGGCAATATATAGGCGAAGGGGCGACGTCGGTGGAGCCCCGAGGGGCCCAACCCATAGGCTGGCGCGGCCCCACCTTCTGCCGCGCCGCCATGTGGTTTGGCCACCTCCTAGCTCTTCTTCGTCTCTGCTTCGGACTTCGTGTACGTGTCGGAAAAATAGGGACGTGGCCTTTTGTTTCGTGCAATTCCGAGAATATTCGCAGAAGTACTTTTCTGGAACCAAAAACAGCAGAAAACAGGGAACTGTCACTTCGGCATCTTGTTAATAGGTTAGTCCCAGAAAATGCATAAAAGTGATATGAAGTGTATATAAAACATGTAGCAATTGGTATAATATAAGCATGGAACATCAGAAATTATGGATACGTTGGAGACGTATCAAGCATCCCCAAGCTTAGTTCTACTCGCCCTCGAGTAGGTAAAACGATAACAACAAATAATTTCTGAGGAGACATGCTTTCACACAATCTTGATCATAATATTGCTAGGCTCATGTCATGAATGAAGTGACTCAAAGCAATGGTCTATAGTTTGCTAACAAATAGATAAAGAGTAAACAATGAATCATATAAGCAAAAAACTTTTCATGAATAGTACTTTCAAGACAAGCATCAAAAAGTTTTGCATAAGAGGTAACTCATAAAGCAATAGATTCAAAGTAAAAGGCATTGAAGCAACACAAAGGATGATAAAGTTTCAGCAATTGCTTTCAACTTGTAACATGTATATCTCATGGATAGTTGTCAACATAAAGCAATATAACAAGTGCAATAAGTAAACATGTAAGAATCAATGCACACAAAGTTGACACAAGTGTTTGCTTCTAAGATAGAAAGGAGTAGGTAAACTGACTCAACAATAAAGTAAAAGATAGGCCCTTCGCAGAGGGAAGCAGGGATTCAATCATGTGCTAGAGCTTTTTAAGTTTTCGAAAGCATATAGAGAGCACAAAATAAGTATTTGAGAGGTGTTTGTTGTTGTCAACGAATGGTAGTGGGCACTCTAACCCCCTTGTCAACCAGACTTTCAAGAGCGGCTCCCATGAAGGACGTTATCTCTACCAGCAAGGTAGATCATCCCTCTTCTCTTTTGTTTACACATGTATTTTAGTTTCTTTTTTTATAGTTGACACTCCTCCCAACCTTTGCTTACACAAGCCATGGCTAACCGAATCCTCGGGTGCCTTCCAACATTCACATACCATGGAGGAGTGTCTATTTGCAATTTAAGTTGCTTACTGATAAATCAGGGCAAAACATGTGAAGAGAATTATTAATGAAAGTTGTAATTAATTGGGGCTGGGCACCCCGTTGCCAGCTCTTTTTGCAAATTATTGGATAAGCGGATGTATATGCCACTAGTATTGGTTGAAAGTCTGTCAGAAGTAAATGACAAGATTGAAAGATAAAACACCACATACTTCCTCATGAGCTATAAAACATTGACACAAATAAGGAGTAATAAAGTTTTGAATAGTTTAAAGGTAGCACATGAAGTATTTGTTAGACTTATTGTATCCCACTACTTCGGTAGTGCTCCTCTTTGTATTCCACTACGTGTTATATGAACAGGCATGGAGTAGTACTCCTCCCTCTTCATATCCCCATGTAAATGCCACCGCATGGGGGCTTTTCCCTTGCTATATAACATGTAACCGAGCCCCCCATCAGGGGCATCGTTTCACCTACAACCTTCCACCAATATGGTATCAAGAGCGTTCCTCTTCCTGCGTTGAGCTGTCGCTTGCCATACACCACAGAAATCAGAAAAGCTCGTCGATCTCCGAATCGATTCAGCAAGAATCCCTCCCTCCCTCCCATGGCGTCTTCGTCATCATCTGCGCCGCCCCTGGCAGGAGCCCTCGGTTCCCCGCCCACGGAGAAACTGAACCGCGACAACTACCTGTTTTGGAGGTCGCAGGTTATGCCGGCGTTTCGTGGTGCTCAGGTCATGGATCTTCTTGAAGGATCCGACTCTGCACCGGCAAAATCAGTGGAGGTTATAGAGGGCGACAATACAAGAACTATTCCGAATCCAGCATATGCCGACTGGATTTCTCGGGATCAAATTGTGCTGAGTTTTCTCGTACGATCTCTCTCCAGGGAGGTCCATGCTCATGTACTTGGACTTGAGCACGCAGCTGAAGTATGGGCTGTGATTGAAGACCTCTTTTCCTCCCAGTCAAGGTCTCGTGTTTCTTTCCTCCGTGGTGCCCTTGCCAACACTAAGAAACTAGACATGACAGCCGAGCAATTCATTGCTAAGATGAAAGGATTTGCTGCTGAACTTGTTGCCACCGGCAAACAAGTAGATGATGATGAAGTTCGGGATTATATCTTGGCTGGTCTCGATGGCGAATACAACTCCCTGGTTGCCTCTATCAATGCAAATCCAAGTACTACACTCAATGATATGTGTGCTCAACTCACTGCCTATGACTTTCGCAACAAGATGCTCTCTGAATCTGGACAAAATAATGGTACTTTTCCCTCTTCGGCTAATGCTGCTGGTCGTACTTCAAATGGTTATCGTTCCCAAAACAGTGGGGGACAAGGTCGTCAACGTGGAGGCCATGGCTATCGCCCTCGTCGTAATGATGCACAGAATCATGGTCACGGTCGTCGTGGTCGTGGTCGTGGACGTGGGCGTGGGCGTGGTCGTGGGCGCATCCCTTCGCCCCCCCAAGATGTCACCTGTCAAATTTGCAAAAAATTTGGTCATCCCGCAAGTGAGTGTTGGTGGCGTTATGCCGATGACAATGATGATGATGACTCCTATACTGAAGAAAAGGCTGCATATGGAGTCGACACAAATTGGTACGTGGACAGTGGAGCCACGGATCATATCACGGGAGAACTCCAGAAAATGACCACCCGTGACACCTACAAGGGGCATGATCAAGTTCACAACGCCAGTGGCGCAGGTATGCCAATTGCGCATATTGGTCATTCAATATTTCATACCCCCCATAGTTCCATTCGGCTAAATAATATGTTGCATGTCCCTAGTGCCTCTAAAAATTTATTATCCGTTCATCGCCTTGCACTAGACAACAATGCCTTCATTGAATTTCATCCTTCTTTTTTTGTGATTAAGGATCTGGCCACGAAGCAAATAATATTTAGAGGACCCTGTCGTGATGGTCTCTACCCTCTTGTGCCCATCTCCGCTGGATCGCACAAGAATGCCTTCGTCACAATAAAGCCTTCGTCGTCCACTTGGCATTGTCGTCTAGGACATCCATCATCGTTTGTGGTTCAACAAGTGCTTCGGAAAAATAAATTGTCTCACTCTCCTGAAATAAATCCTTACATATGTGATCCTTGTCAGCAAGCTAAGAGCCATCAGCTCCCTTATCATGTTTCTACTAGTGTGTCCACTGTTCCCTTGGAACAAATATTTTCTGATGTATGGGGACCTGCTCCTGCTTCTGTGGGCAAACATCTTTATTATGTGAGCTTCATAGATGACTATAGCAAATTCACATGGATTTATTTGCTTAAAAAACGTTCGGATGTCTATCAAGTTTTTCTAAATTTTCAGCAACTTGTTGAACGGAAATTTGGTCGCAAAATTATCACCATGCAAACCGATTGGGGAGGAGAGTATGAAAAACTCCACGGTTTCTTTCAAAAAGTTGGGATCACACATCACATCTCATGTCCCCATGCTCACCAACAAAATGGTTCGGCTGAGCGTAAACACCGCCATATTGTTGAAGTTGGTCTTGCCTTGTTGGCAAATGCTTCCATGCCACTAAAATTTTGGGACGAAGCCTTTTTAACTGCAACATTTCTTATCAACATGCTTCCCACAAAAGTTCTGAATTTTGATACCCCCACCGAAAAACTCCTTCAAATCAAACCCAACTATGATTCCCTTCGCGTTTTTGGATGTGCATGTTGGCCAAACCTTCGTCCCTACAACAAACGTAAACTTGCGTTTCGCTCTAAACGATGTGTCTTTCTAGGCTATAGTCCTCTCCATAAAGGTGTTAAGTGCCTTGACACCTCCACGGGTCGTGTTTACATTTCTCGAGATGTCGTGTTTGATGAAGGAGTTTTTCCTTTTGCCTCTCTTCATCCTAATGCCGGTTCTCGCCTTCGCCAAGAAATTCTCCTACTTCATCCAAATTTAGTCTCTCCAACATCTAATCATGGGGGTGTAGATAATATTGATGACAATATGCCTTTTGTGCCTGCTACTAACCATCCGCAGGTCATGCCAGAAACAGCAAATATGGATTATTCTCAAAATTTCAGTGAAAACAACACATCAAATGAAGCTACAGATGTTGATACAGAAGCTGCAGGAAATTCCAGCGTGGGCTCCGATCCCGATGTTGATTCCCCTGGATTTTCTGGAGACAAATCCTCCTCGGATCCGGCATCGCCGTGCAGCGAACGAGGAACTGCCACGTCCACTATGTCCCCCCATGTGCGCATGTCTGGCGCGGGACACCAGGCGGGCCAACTGTCGCCCGATCCCTCGGGATCCGATGATGCCAGGGGCAGCATCTCCTCTCCGCGTCAATCCGGTGCTGCCACACCAAATAGAGGATGCTCTGCCTCGTCAAGTGGGCAAAGATCTCCAGGATCCTCTGTGCCGCCATCTGGTTCGGTCTCCGCCACGGGATCTTCTGCTCCTGTGCCCCCTTTGCCTACAACTGGAATTCCTGATGCAAATTATTCCGGTGTTGAAGCTCCACCTACACATAAATATGGAACTCGTCTATCAAAAGGTATACGTCAACCAAAAATCTTTACTGATGGACGTATCAAATATGGCATGTTAACATCTACAGGAGAACCGAGAAATCTAAAAGAAGCCATGAATGACAACAATTGGAGACAAGCTATGGAGGAAGAATATTCTGCCTTGATACAAAATAAAACATGGCACCTAGTCCCTTCAAGCTCCAGCAAGAATCTTATTGATTGCAAATGGGTATATCGCATCAAGAAAAATGCTGATGGCACCATTGACAGGTATAAAGCTAGACTGGTTGCAAAAGGCTTCAAACAACGCTATGGTATAGACTATGAAGATACTTTTAGTCCTGTTGTCAAGGCTGCTACCATCAGACTAGTTTTAGCCATTTCAGTCTCTAGGGGTTGGAGTTTGCGACAGCTTGATGTCAAGAACGCGTTCTTACATGGTGTTCTGGAAGAGGAGGTTTACATGAAACAACCACCTGGGTTTGAAGATCCTAAAGCTCCAAATTTTGTTTGCAAACTTGATAAAGCTCTCTATGGTTTGAAACAAGCCCCTCGAGCATGGTTTTCTCGTCTAAGCTCCAAATTACATGATCTTGGTTTTACACCCTCCAAGGCAGACACATCGCTATTCCTTTACAACAAAGGAGGTATCATCATATTCATCCTAATTTATGTTGATGATATCATTGTGACCAGTTCTTCTGACTCGGCCATTGCTGCCTTACTTCGTGATCTAAGCAACAATTTTGCCCTTAAAGATCTGGGTGAATTGAAATTCTTTTTGGGCATTGAAGTCAAGAAAACATCAAATGGGCTAATCTTGACTCAAGAAAAATATGCTACAGATTTGCTTACTCGTGTTGGCATGAGTAATTGCACACCTTGTCCAACTCCCTTGTCCACGAGTGAAAAGTTGGCGAAAAATGAAGGATCACTTCTTGGCTCTGAGGATAGTACAAATTACAGAAGTATAATTGGGGCTCTTCAATACTTGACATTAACTCGGCCTGATTTGTCATTTTCTGTAAATAAAGTTTGTCAATATCTTCATGCCCCAACCACCACTCATTGGACAGCTGCAAAGAGAATATTGAGGTACATCAAAGGAACTATCCAAGTTGGACTCACTTTTCAAAAGTCACCCTCTTCTCTTCTTAGTGCATTTTCAGATGCAGACTGGGCTGGCTGTCTTGATGACAGACGTTCCACAGGAGGATTTGCTATATTTTTTGGTCCCAATTTAATTTCCTGGAGTGCTAGAAAGCAAGCTACAGTATCTCGTTCCAGTACTGAAGCCGAATACAAAGCATTAGCCAATGCTACAGCTGAATTAATATGGGTTGAAGCTCTTCTCCGTGAACTTGGTATTCATCTCAAGGAAAAACCATGTCTTTGGTGTGACAATCTTGGGGCCACATATCTTTCTGCAAACCCCGTTTTTCATGCTCGGACAAAGCACATTGAAATTGATTTTCATTTTGTTCGAGAAAGAGTTGCCAACAAACAACTTGAAATCAAGTTCATATCTAGTAAAGATCAAGTAGCTGATGGTTTTACAAAAACCCTACCTGTCCAGAAGTTACGGGAGTTTCAGCGTAATCTAAATCTCTCCCAAGTTTAGATTAAGGGGGGGTGTTAGACTTATTGTATCCCACTACTTCGGTAGTGCTCCTCTTTGTATTCCACTACGTGTTATATGAACAGGCATGGAGTAGTACTCCTCCCTCTTCATATCCCCATGTAAATGCCACCGCATGGGGGCTTTTCCCTTGCTATATAACATGTAACCGAGCCCCCCATCAGGGGCATCGTTTCACCTACAACCTTCCACCAATAGTATTTACTTGGAATGGCAGGAAATACCACATAGTAGGTAGGTATGGTGGACACAAATGGCATGGGTTTTGGCTCAAGGTTTGGATGCACGAGAAGCATTTCCTCTCAGTACAGAGTTTTTGGCTAGCAAGGTTGTTTGAAGCAAACACAAGTATAAACCGGTACAGCGAGACTCAAATAAAAACATATTGCAAGTATTATAAGACTCTACACTGTCTTCCTTGTTGTTCAAACATTTTACCAGAAAATATCTAGAACTTAGAGAGAACAAATATGCATCCCAAGTCTCAACAAGCTCTACGGTAGTTCTCCACTACTAGGCTTTAACTACATGATGCAAGAGCTTAAACATGATCTACTTGAGAGCTCAAAACAATTGCAAAGTATCAAATCGAAACAAGACAATGATCTACAAGAATGCATATGTCTTTTCCAATACCAACTACTACATGTAGCATTTTCTTTTTCCAAACAAACACCAATCAATTTATTTAAACATAAACTCTCCAAATGATAATATAATGCAGCAAGAGAGTATTTATAAACAAGTGCTAACAGCTCGAAGAGATGCATGAAAAACAGGAGCAAAAAGCACTGCAGTAGCTAGTTAAGAATACTCAACAAATATAAGTGAAGAACATGAGTATTCACATGAAAAAGCGGAGCGTGTCTCTCTCCCACACAAGGATTGCTAGGATCCGAATTTATTCAAACAAAAACAAAAATAAAAGCACACAGACGCTCCAAGTAAAGCGCATAAGATGTGAAAGAATTAAAATATAGTTTCACTAGAGATGACCTGATAAGTTGTTGATGAAGAAGGGGATGCCTTGGGCATCCCCAAGCTTAGACGCTTGAGTCTTCTTTAAATATGCAGGGATGAACCACGGGGGCATCCCCAAGCTTAGGCTTTTCACTCTTCTTGATCACATAATATCATCCTTCTCTCTTGATCCTTGAAAACTTCCTTCACACCAAACTCGAAATAGTTCTCATTAGAGGGTTAGTGCATAATTAAAAATTCACATGTTCTGTGATGATACAATCATTCCCAAAGCTTCTGGACATTAGCTACAGCCACCAATGCTTTGTGGAGCAAAGAAATCCACTTAAAACATCGTAAAAGAGCGAATGCAAAACAAAAGGCAGAATCTGTCAAAAACAGAACAGTCCGTGAAGACGAATTTTTTCGAGGCACTTAAGTTGCTCAGATGGAACTGGTCCAATTTAATGAAAGTTGCGTACATATCTTAGGAAGATGCGTGATTTTTTTACAGAATTTTTCGAATTTTCTGCAAGGAGATAAGCTCAAAATCGTGACAGCTAAAAATCTGTCTCTGCGCAGAAATCCAAATCTAGCATCAACTTTCAATAAAAGGCTTTACTTGGCACAACAATGCAATAAAATAAAGATACAAAGGAGTTTCTACAGAAGTAACAAGCACCTTGACTCAAAGCAAAAAGAAAAAGAAAAATAACAGAAAATAAAACCATGGGTTGTCTCCCATAAGCGCTTTTCTTTAAAGTCTTTTAGCTAGGCATAGTGATTTTTATGATGCCCACATAAAGATGAGAGTTGAAACATAAAAGAGAGCATCAAGAAGCATATATAAAACATGTTTAAATCTAACACTCTTTCTATGCATAGGAGTCTTGTAAGAAAACAAGTCAATGAAGAACAAAGTGACTAGCATAGAAATGCAAAACAAGTGTAACTTCAAAAATTTCAACATAAAGAGGAGAGACTTAATATTATTGTGATATATGAAATCGTGTCTCCCTCTCTCATAAGGACCAGTAGGTCTTAAAGTCCCCAACAAATAAAAGTAAATCAAGAGAAAGCTCAAAACATTCATCATAAAGAGAAGCAATTTAGTAACATGAAGATTTCTATAACCATACTTTCCTCTTTCGAAATAATTTTCAGCGGCATCATGAATAAAGTCAACAATATAGCTATCACATAGAACATTCTTATCATGATCCACATGCATAAAAGTACCATTACTCTCCATATAAACATAATCATTAATAATAGTGGGAGTAAAAGTATCACATCCATCATTGTAATCATCATAAATAGGAGGCATAGAATAATCAAAATGATTTTTATCCTCAATAGTAGATGGACTGAGAATATCATATTCATCATTGTAAACATCATATATAGGAGGCTTATCATAATCAACATAAACTATATCCTCAATAGTAGGTGGACTGAAAATATCACAATGATTATAATCATCATATATTGGAGGCAAAGTATTATCAAAGCAAATTTCCTCCTTAAAGCTTGGGGGACTAAAAACATCATATTCATCACAACCAGCTTCCCCAAGCTTAGACTTTTCCATAGCATTAGCAATAATGGTGTTCAAAGAATTTATAGTAATACCATTGCTACCATCATGCAAACAAGCCTCCATAGGTTTTTTAATTTTCTCTTCAAAAGCATCATGTCCTAATTCAATATAAAGTTCATAAAGATCTCTAATTTTTTTTGTTGTTTTCCATTAAGCCTAACTAGTGAAAATAAAAACAAGAAACAAAAAGATATAATTGCAGAATCTAAAGGAGATACCTTCCAACGCTTACCTCCCCGGCAACGGCGCCAGAAAATAGCTTGATGTCTACGCACGCTTCTATTCTTGTAGACAGTGTTGGGCCTCCAAGAGCAGAGGTTTGTAGAACAGCAGCAAATTTCCCTTAAGTGAATCACCCAAGGTTTATCGAACTCAGGGAGGTCAAAGATATCCCTCTCAAGCAACCCTGCAATTAAGATACAAGAAGTCTCTTGTGTCCCCAACACACCCAATACACTTGTCAGATGTATAGGTGCACTAGTTCGGCGAAGAGATAGTGAAATACAAGTAATATGGATGATTATAATTAGTAACTGCAATCTGAAATAAAGATGGCAGCAAGCAAACATGTAGCAGAACTTGTTGTAAACGGTGTTTCAATGCTTAGAAACAAGGCCTAGGGATCATACTTTCACTAGTGGACACTCTCAACAATGATCTCATAATTGAATAAGTAAATGCTACTCTTAAACACTCTCTTGTTGGATAACAAACATCATTCATTGTGTAGGGCTACAAAAGCACACCTCAAGCCGGAGTAAACAAGCGACACAACGTCATAAAGGAGTCACACACGGTGCACACACTGTCACCGTTACACCGTGGAGAGTACCGGAGTTCATATTAAAGTAACCTATAGAGTGCATAATAGATAAAGAGTAACATCTACATATTCAACTAGATTAGCACAACTGAACACAAGTAAATACTGCTCGGGATTATTCTCCTTCTTGATGAAGCAAGAGTACTATGCGTAGGGCTGCAAGAGCACACCTCAAAGTCTGAGTAAACAAACACCACAATTCCCAAGAATAAGCCATGATAAATGTCTAAATTATTCATAGTCACACAAGTACCCACACTGTCACCTTGATACCGTGTTGTCACAATGACTCTAGAAACTAGACAAAATCACTTGAGTAGCATAAACATTATTAATGTATTCAGCGATACTAGCAATACACACGATCACATAAAGATCACACCATGGGAGAGAGAGAGATAAACCACATAGCTACCGGTAGAGCCCGCAGCGGCGATGAAGATGGCGATGGAGTTGATGGAGATGGCTCCGGGGGCAATTCCCGTCCCGGCGGCGTGCCGGAACAGAGACTTATGTCCCCCGAAACTTGTCGTCGATGGCGGCGGCGCTGCGGAACTCTTCTGGAAATATGACTTCGTATTTTAGGGTTTTCGCGTCTGGGGCAATATATAGGCGAAGGGGCAACGTCGGTGGAGCCCCGAGGGGCCCAACCCATAGGCTGGCGCGGCCCCACCTTCTGCCGCGCCGCCATGTGGTTTGGCCACCTCCTGGCTCTTCTTCGTCTCTCCTTCGGACTTCGTGTACGTGTCGGAAAAATAGGGACGTGGCCTTTTGTTTCGTGCAATTCCGAGAATATTCGCAGAAGTACTTTTCTGGAACCAAAAACAGCAGAAAACAGGGAACTGGCACTTCGGCATCTTGTTAATAGGTTAGTCCCAGAAAATGCATAAAAGTGATATGAAGTGTATATAAAACATGTAGCAATTGGTATAATATAAGCATGGAACATCAGAAATTATGGATACGTTGGAGACGTATCAAGTATCACGACCACTTCGTGAGCCACATGACCCGGTTGGTGTTACCAACCGGGACTAAAGAAGCACACGTACCCTATATATAGCCCCCCTCCCGGACATGTTCAGCACTCAGTGTCTACTCATTGTAGTTCATTTTGGCAGTACACGGGTAGCAGAGAGCAAGATTTCTGAGAGGCAGGAGTTCCTAGAGCGGACGCTGAAGGTGAACCCTCCCCTCAGTCGGATCCAAGCAGCGGCAAGGATCTCTGATGATTAGCAACATCCCCAACACTTCTTCGGATGGTTGCAAATCATCAGAGACGTCTTGCCGTTGTTTGGATCGAAGGCCGATTTGCCGTCTCATGACCACGCGATGATTTGCCGGTCAGAGTGGCCACTGGAGAAGGTAGGCAGGGGAAACCGTATGTTTTGTTCTATCACTTGGAAATGCTAAAGATCTTGGAGAATGCAGAGATTGTGTTGGTAAAACTGCAGCTGATTGACATAGTGTTTAGATCTCTCTTCTGAGTTTTCAGGACATAGTTACATAAAAGGTTTAATACATTATTACACATCAGCAACAACATCCCTATCTAGTGTTCACTTTTTCTTCTTGTGTGTCCCTTTCTTCTGATTGCGCCGTAGCCATGGACATTCTTCATCATTTAACACGATGCTTGGGTCAGTTTTCACTTTGAAGGGCGGAATTTCATCAAACTTATTGTAATCTTCTGACATGTCTGTCTTGTCCTCCACTCCCACGATGTTTCTTTTTCCTGAAAGAACTATGTGGCGCTTTGGCTCATCGTATGATGTACCGGCTTGCTTATCTTTTCTTTTTTTCGGTCTGGAAGACATGTCCTTCACATAGAAAACCTGAGCCACATCATTGGCTAGGACGAATGGCTCGGTGCGGTACGCAAGATTCTTGAGATCCACTGTAGTCATTCCGTACCGCCGGTCTATCTCTACCCCGCTTGACAGGTTGACCCATTTGCACTGAAACAAAGGGATCTTAAAAGAAGGTCCATAGTCAAGTTCCCATATCTGCTGTATGCAACCATAATATGTGTCCTTTGTCCCATCGTCGTTTGTTGCATCAAAGCGGACACCACTGTTTTGGTTAGTGCTCTTTTTGTCTTGGGTTTCCGTGTAAAATGTATTCCCATTTATCTCGTACCCTTGGAAAGTCAATATAGTCGAAGATGGTGACTTGGCCAACAAGTATAGCTCTTGTCCAACAGTGCTGTTATTAATGAGATGTGTACGCAACCAACTGCCGAAAGTATCCACGTGTTTCCCTTTAATCCAGAAGTTAGTCTCCTCCGGGTATTGGGAGCGTAAAATATCCATGTGTTTCACGATATACGGAGCCACCAATCTGGAATTTTGTAGAACTGTGTAGTGTGCTTGAGTGAAAGAATGCCCGTCCATACATGTTGTTGCTTTCTTTCCTAGCGTGCCTTTTCCACGCAGTCTCCCCTCATGGCGCGATTGAGGAACACCGATCGGCTTAAGATCAGGAATAAAGTCAACACAAAACTCAATGACCTCCTCTGTTCCATAGCCCTTGGACATGCTTCCTTCTGGCCTAGCACGGTTATGAACGTATTTCTTTAAGACTCCCATGAACCTCTCAAAGGGGAACATGTTGTGTAGAAATACAGGACCGAGAATGGAAATCTCTTCGACGAGGTGAACTATGAGGTGCGTCATAATATTGAAGAAGGACGGTGGAAACACCAACTCGAAGCTGACAAGACATTGGACCACACCCGTCTGTAAACTTGGTAGAGTTGCTGGATCGATTACCTTCTGAGAAATTGCATTCAGGAATGCACATAGCTTCACAATGGGTACTCGAACGTTTTCCGGTAGAAGCCCCCTCAATGCAACCGGAAGTAATTGTGTCATAATCACGTGGCAGTCATGAGACTTCAGGTTTTGGAACTTTTTCTCTGCCATGTTTATTATTCCCTTTATATTCGACGAGTAGCCAGACGGGACCTTGATACTGCTCAGGACTTGAAAAAAGATCTCCTTCTCTTCTTTGGTAAGAGCGTAGCTGGCAGTACCTTGGTACTTCTCTGGATTCAGGTTGTCTCGTTCGTGCGTACTTTGCTGGTCCTGCCGTGCATCCGATGTATCTTTCGTCTTCCCATACACGCCTAAGAAGTTTAGCAGGTTCACGCAAAGATTTTTCGTCACGTGCATCACGTCGATTGCAGAGCGAACCTCTAGGATTTTCCAATAGGGTAAATCCCAAAATATAGATTTCTTTTTCCACAAGGGTACGCGCTTGTTAGCGTCTTTCGGAACATTTAGACTGCCAGGACCCTTTCCAAATATTACTTCCAAATCCTTGACCATGCCATATATAACATCACCATCAGGGCGTGTAGGCTTCGTTCGGTTATCTGCCTCACCTTTGAAATGCTTGCCTGGCTTTCTTACGGATGCCTGTTTGGAAGAAATCGACGATGACCAAGGTACACATTCTTGTTACCTAAATATATACTGTCAGTCTTATCTAAACAGTGCGTGCATGCATTGTATCCCTTGTTTGACTGTCCTGAAATGTTACTAAGAGCAGGCCAATCATTGATGGTTACAAACAGCAACGCTCGTAGGCCAAATTCCTCCTGTTTGTACTCATCCCACACACGTACGCCTTCGTCAGACCACAACTGTAAAAGTTCGTCAACTAATGGCCTCAGATACACATCAATGTCGTTGCCGGGTTGCTTCGGGCCTTGGATAAGCACTGGCATCATAATATACTTTTGCTTCATGCACAACCAAGGAGGAAGGTTATAGATACATAGAGTCACGGGCCAGGTGCTATGACTGCTGCTCTGCTCCCCAAACGGATTCAAGCCATCTGTACTTAGACCAAACCTTAAGTTCCTTGCGTCAGCTGCAAATTCCCCAAACGCACTGTCGATGTTTCTCCACTGAGACCCATCAGCGGGGTGTCTCAGCATCTCGTCTTCCTTACGGTCTTCTTTGTGCCATCGCAACAACTTGGCATGCTCTTTGTTTCGGAACAAACGTTTCAACCGTGGTATTATAGGAGCATACCACATCACCTTCGCGGGAACCCTCTTCCTGGGGCTCGGCTCGCCCTCAACATCACCTGGGTCATCTCGCCCGATCTTATACCGCAATGCACCGCATATCGGGCATGCATTCAAATTCTCGTACTTCTCACCGCGGTAGAGGATGCAGTCATTGATGCATGCATGTATCTTCTCCACCTCTAATCCTAGAGGGCAGACAATCTTCTTTGCTTCGTATGTATTGTGCGGCAATTCATTATTCCTTGGAAGACTCTTCTTAAATATTTGTAGCAACTCCTGAAATGCCTTGTCAGATATTCCATTCTTTGCCTTCCACTGCAGCAATTCCAGGGTGGTACCCAGCTTTTTCTGGCCATCTTCACAATTTGGGTACAACAATTTTTTGTGATCCTCTAACATGCGCTCCAACTTCGACCACTCGTTTTCACTTCCGCACTTCATCTGTTCATCAAGAATGACCCGACGAAGATCATCATCATCGGACTGATCAACAATGACCTCGAGCTCAACTTCGTCTTCCCCCATTGTAGTATCACCGTGTTCAGAGAACACAGGATAGTTGTCATCATCCTCTTCTTCAGGGTCTTCCATTATTACCCCTCTTTCTCCATGCTTGGTCCAACAAAAATAATTGGGCATGAAGCCTTGTCGCAACAAGTGGGAGTGTATGGTTCTTACGCTCGGGTAATTCCTCGTATTCCGACATTCATCACATGGACAAATCATAAAACCATTCTTCAGCTTGTTTAACTTAACCACATCGAGAAAACGATGCATGCCATCAATGAACTCGGGACAGCGTCGATCACCGTACATCCATTCTCGGCTCATCTGCATTACATAAATACATCAAAAACCATTACACCAGCTAAATAATGAATAGAGATACGTGACCAAATTAATTTATACAAGTTCATCACATTAAAACCAAAGTAGAGTAGTGCCCAAATGTAATACATAGTTCTCACGAAACATACATCAATCGAAACTAACATACAACTATCTAAAGAATTTAAATCCAACAACAAATGCGATCAGAATCGCAACCAAGGTAACTATTGAACCAACAGCATAATGATACCAAGCCTCTTGACTAATGACATATTTTCTAATCTTTTTAAGCTTGAAGCGCATTGCATCCATCTTCATCTCGTGAGCAGCGACGACGTCGGCAAGCTCGACCCCGTGAGCATCAACGATGTCGGCAATCTTCAAGTCCAATACCATCTTCTCTTCCAGGCATTGGAGACGAAGATCTTCACTTATCTTCAATTTTGCTTTCAAATCGTTGTTTTCTTTTTTAAAAACTCGACAATAGGGTCGGCTGGAATTTCCGGTTCAACTACCTCCTAAATAAAAATATATCTATGTCAAGTTGGTCCATGATTGTTATAAACACGAAACAAAATAAATAGTTATAAAAATATACCACATCCGAATCATAGACCGGACGAGGGCCGACGGGGACGGATATCAAAACCATGACACTATACATATAAAAAAACATAAGAAAATTATACAAGAAATAATTATGCATTTAAATCATATAACTAACATTTTTTAAAATAAAAGATAAAAAAGAGGCTCACCGAGGTGGTGTCGGTGACGGAGCGGCGCGGGCGATCGACGGCGGTGAGGAAGGGGACGAGACGACACTATATAAAACCACAAATTATACTTTAATTTGAGCTCAAAATGCATATAAAACAAATGAAATCCCTAACTTAGGCATTTCATCAAACATCTTGCAAGCACCACCAAAATCAAACTTGCTAAACTTGCACGAAAATGAGCTAAACTTGAAATGCCGGAAGAGAAGATGAAGTTGCTAACCCTTATATATGTAGGTGCCACCAATCTTGGAAGTTGTTGGAGAAAAAAGGGGTGAATTTGAGCTTGGGAGAGCAAAGAGAGAGAGGAAAAATGGAGTTGAAGCTCAAAATGGAGCTGGCTCGGGGTGGAAGAAGGGTTATAGTGCCCGAAACCTTTAGTAACGGTTGGTAATAACAACCGGTACTGAAGGTCTCACCGTGGGGCCACCAACCGCGGCCGCATGTGCCGCGTGGCCTCCAACTCTTTAGTACCGGTTGCTAATAACAACCGGTACTAAAGGCTACCCTTTAGTACCGGTTTCTAATAACAACCGGTACTAAAGGTCCTCGCCGCGGTGCCACGAACGCAACCGGTGCTAATGCCCCCCTTTAGTACCGATTTTTGTACAACCGGTACTAAAGGTGGCACACCGTTGCCCCCTTTTCTACTAGTGAATCCTTCATATTGACCTAGGAAACTTGCATGTGGACCTAGGATATGTGTGAAAGTGTGGTGGAAGTCCCAATGATACAAGACATAGATCCCGGGTGTGACCGTATTCACATTCAGGCGATAACACTTAGCATATTCCTGTAGCTGTAGGTGAAAATGTCACGATGCGGGTATACCGGAGGCTAGCTTGTTGTATAATGGATCCGAACTTGGGTTTCCTATGTAGATATAGACTAAACTAACCTAGACCCATGAAAAGTTTCTTTGGTGGAACCTCGTGCGGAGAAAGCTAGGGGGGTAGACTGCCGGGCCCACCCTCTCCCCCCTCGAGTAGGATTTCGTTGGAGAACGACCGCCGGAGCCCCGGAATCCAACAAAATCTTGCATGTGGACCTAGGATATGTGCGAAAGTGTGGTGGAATTCCCAATGATACAAGACGTAGATCCCGGGTGTGACCGTATTCACATTCAGGCGATAACACTTAGCAGATTCCTGTAGCTGTAGGTGGAAATGTCACGATGCGGGTATACCGGAGGCTAGCTAGATTGTGGTATAATGGATCCAAACTTGGGTTTCCTATGTAGATAAAGACTAAACTAAACTATAATGGACCCAAATATGGGTGATATTTGAGATAAAATATGTGCTGAAAGAAAATGTTGGGAAAAACAGGAAAAGACACGGCGTGATATGGGATTTGCCGTGTATTTACATGAAAGGAGCACGGCAAAGAGAATCTTTTCCGTGCACACTGCACGGCAAAGGATCCTTCGCATGATCCTTTGCCGTGCGCTTTCGCAGGATGCACACGGCAAAGGCTCTCCTTTGTCTTCGGGGTTGACCTCCCGGGCGCACAAACTGGTGTTTTCGCCGGAGAATGACCGCCGGAGCCACGGAATCCAACCAGATCCTTCATGTTGACCTAGGAAACTTGCATGTGGACCAAGCATATGTGTGAAAAATGTGATGGAGTTTTTCGTGCATACCCGGGGTGCACTTAGCACACATTCATGGAACTATAGGTGGAAATGTCCCGCTGCGGGTATACCGGACGCTACAATGTGACACAGGGTCCCAAACTTGGGTTTCCTTGTATCTATGGCCTAAACAAACCTAAACCTATGAAAAAGTACATTGGTGGAACCTCGTGCGGAGAAATCTAGGGGGGTAGACCTCCCGGGCCCACAGACGGGTGTTTTCGCCGGAAAATGACCGTCGGAGCCCCAGAATCCAACCAAATCCTTCATGTTGACCTAGGAAACTTGCATGTGGACCTAGGATATGTGTGAAAGTGTGGTGGAAGTCCCAATGATACAAGACATAGATCCCGGGTGTGACCGTATTCACATTCAGGCGATAACACTTAGCAGATTCCTGTAGCTGTAGGTGGAAATGTCACGATGTGGGTATACCAGAGGCTAGCTTGTTGTATAATGGATCCAAACTTGGGTTTCCTATGTAGATATAGACTAAACTAACCTAGACCAATGAAAAGTTTCTTTGGTGGAACCTCGTGCGGAGAAAGCTAGGGGGTAGACCGCCGGGGCCCACCCTCTCCCCCTCGAGTAGGATTTCGTTGGAGAACGACCGCCGGAGCCCCGGAATCCAACAAAATCTTGCATGTGGACCTTGGATATGTGTGAAAGTGTGGTGGAATTCCCAATGATACAAGACGTAGATCCCGGGTGTGACCGTATTCACATTCAGGCGATAACACTTAGCAGATTCCTGTAGCTAGCTGTAGGTGGAAATGTCCCGATGCGGGTATACCGGAGGCTAGCTAGATTGTGGTATAATGGATCCAAACTTGGGTTTCCTATGTACATAAAGACTAAACTAAACTATAATGGACCCAAATATGGGTGATATTTGAGATAAAATATGTGGTGAAAGAAAATGTTGGGAAAAACAGGAAAAGACACGGCGTGATATGGGATTTGCCGTGTATTTACATGAAAGGAGCACGACAAAGAGAATCTTTGCCATGCACACTGCACGGCAAAGGATCCTTTGCCGTGCGCTTTCGCAGGATGCACACGGCAAAGGCTCTCCTTTGTCTTCAGGGTTGACCTCCCGGGCGCACAGACTGGTGTTTTCGCTGGAGAATGACCGCCGGAGCCACGGAATCCAACCAGATCCTTCATGTTGACCTAGGAAACTTGCATGTGGACCAAGCATATGTGTGAAAAATGTGATGGAGTTTTTCGTGCATACCCGGGGTGCACTTAGCACACATTCCTGGAACTATAGGTGGAAATGTCCCGCTGCGGGTATACCGGACGCTACAATGTGACACAGGGTCCCAAACTTGGGTTTCCTTGTATCTATGGCCTAAACAAACCTAAACCTATGAAAAAGTACATTGGTGGAACCTCGTGCGGAGAAATCTAGGGGGGTAGACCTCCCGGGCCCACAAATGGGTGTTTTCGCCAGAAAATGACCGTCGGAGCCCCAGAATCCAACCAAATCCTTCATGTTGACCTAGGAAACTTGCATGTGGACCTAGGATATGTGCAAAAGTGTGGTGGAAGTCCTAATGATACAAGACATAGATCCCGGGTGTGATCGTATTCACATTCAGGCGATAACACATAGCAGATTAATTCATGTAGCTGTAGGTGGAAATGTCACGATGCGGGTATACCGGAGGCTAGCTTGTTGTATAATGGATCCAAACTTGGGTTTCCTATGTAGATATAGACTAAACTAACCTAGACCAATGAAAAGTTTCTTTGGTGGAACCTCGTGCGGAGAAAGCTAGGGGGTAGACCGCCGGGGCCCACCCTCTCCCCCCTCGAGTAGGATTTCATTGGAGAACGACCGCCGGAGCCCCGGAATCCAACAAAATCTTGCATGTGGACCTAGGATATGTGTGAAAGTGTGGTGGAATTCCCAATGATACAAGACGTAGATCCCGGGTGTGACCGTGTATTCACATTCAGGCGATAACACTTAGCAGATTCCTGTAGCTGTAGGTGGAAATGTCACGATGCGGGTATACCAGAGGCTAGCTTGTTGTATAATGGATCCAAACTTGGGTTTCCTATGTAGATATAGACTAAACTAACCTATAATGGACCCAAATATGGGTGATACTTGAGATAAAATTTGTGCTGAAAGAAAACGTTGGGAAAAAACAGGGGAATAGGGGAAAATATGGGCTTTGCCATGTACAGTCATGGCGGGCGCACGGCAAAGAGAAACTTTGCCGTGTACAGAGCACGGCAAAGGCGGACTGGCCGTTGTCGCGCGTTACAAAAATGAATGGAGGGAAAATTTCGCGCGCAAAAATTATTTGGTCATTCAAATCTTTGCCGTGCTTGACGGTGAGGCCCACGGAAAAGCCCTGCCGTCACCATGGCCCCGTCGACTGCGCCGAAGTGGTGGGCCCGACGTGACCATATGTCGTGTATTTTCTGTGCCGTGCGTTGTTCCACCTCTTTGCCGTGCCTCTTCTCTTTACCGTGCGCCGTTTGTGGTCTTTGCCGTGGTTTCTTTCTTTGCCGTGCTGTTCTTGTAGTTTTGCCGTGCTTTGCTTCTTTGCCGTGCGCCCTTATTTTGCGTGTCACGGGAAATATATCTCTGCCGTGTATAGATGCACGGCAAAGCCTCGACGCACGGCAGCGACGATTTTTCCGGTAGTGATATATGATTTAGCACATCATCAAAAAAATGCAAACACTTTGTACAATAGAAATATAAACATATTTAAATCTAAATAAACAAAAAACATACAAATGTAGAACCTCTATTTTCTTTTGAAAATGTTCCATAACTATCTCAATAAAGACTTTTAAATATCTCTCGCTTGATTTAGCACATCATCAAGTCATCAATAAGCCCTCATAGTCATCTTTTTGTAACTCGGTCTTTTGGCAATGTTTGTCGCAAAGAAGTCTCTTTCAACTATTTTCGTCACTATCAATAAAAGCAATGCCAGCTCCAAATGATAACACCCAACAAATATGAAATGTGTATCAAATATCAAGACAATCTCTAGGAGTTGATTTCAGCCGCTCTCCCATAGACTGCCCAAAATATTCTCAAACCTTTCTTAAATACCACACATAGTACATGTTTAGACTCAAATTTTATTAGATCGAGAATTAGCTATTGCAAAGAGAAAGGGAAGGTTTCCGAATTCCGACTACACCAGATTTAGTCATTGGTTTCGGATGGGAATCAATTTTGTGCAGTATTTATTAAAACATACACAACTTCTCATACGAAATCCGTTTTTGACGCACAACCATCCAAATTATTCAGAAAAAACACGTGCATAAGTATGTTTTCGTAAAATCAAGGTAGGGCGGCCGCCCTACCTCGCCCCTGTCAGTCCGTATGCTTGTTTCGGTACGTTTCCTTTCGTAAGTGGCATTTCGCGCGCTCGCCGTTCGTCGGCTGCGCTTAGATCGGTCGTATCAGCCACCGTTAATCAATACCATTATCATATGCTCCGTTTCCACACGACGGTGTCCCTGTCGTTGCATTTCCTAGTCGTGTGCTGCTGTTAGTCAAGCGGGTGAAGTCTAACCTCGTGCTAGCTCTAATATGACTTTTCTCCTGAGTTAGCTCTATGAACTAGTCTTTGTTTCTCGTGGTTGTAGTTTTTAGGCCACAAAAATATTGTTCTGACTCATGGCTGCTGCTCATCTCCATAGAAAAATATAGTATGACAACAAAACGTCACAACATTATAAAAAACTAGAACAACACACCCCATGCGTTGGAGCGGGGATTTGAGAGAAATAATACGTAGAAGTTAACAAAAAAAGCCTTAAAATATTAGCGGTTTTAGACAAGCACTTGAATTTAACTCGCTAAAAAACTTAAACATAAATTCATGGAAATTTGAACACAAACTCATGCAAATACATAACTTCAAACAAAATTTAAACTAAAATTACATGAAACCAAACACCTAGTAACTATTGCTGAGCTCAGCTAAAAACGTTTTCAAAATTTTCTCACTGTCGGAGCTAACAAGGTCCAACACCGAAGACGGGTGGGATGGCCTGGCTCCAGCGTCGGTATTCTTTCATTTCTACTCATCTTACTGCTGCCGCTCCTCCTTGACGTGTTCCGGGTACTGGCGCTAGAGCAATGCCATGTACTCCTCGTCGGCACACTCTGCCTCAAGGCGCGCGCGGGGCACCCGATCCTCCCATATCTCGCGTGCGGAGGCCACTCGGGGGCTCGACAGGGGCCAAACTTGGCATATCGCGGCCGCCGAATGGAAAGTTCAGCCGCATCTCAGATCCGTGGAGGCTGACTCATGCGATGTCATACACGTGAGCTGCTTGCATGCGCCGCCGAGTGGTATGAGTCGACCCAATTTTTTTTGTGGGTTTCATGGTCGGTGCCGCATGCAAGTGCACCTTATCGGCGGGGGCGGTGGCAGGTAGAGGAACCGGAAAGAGCTGCCGCAAGAGGACAGGCTGGAGGAGCCGCCGCCACGCTGCGCACAGCATGGATCCGCGCTCCGAATGTGCGGAGGGGACCGGTGGTGGGAGGATTTGGCCATGGGGCCAAACATCGAAGTGGGGAACGAGACGGCGATGGGGCGGATTTAGGGAAGGAAGCGGTGAGGATGGTAAACTTTTAACCCCACGAGCGACGCAACGAGTAAATGTCATAGTCAGTGGCGCCGAGGAGTAAAGGTTTTTCCTGCTCTGGCGGCTATATTACAAGGGATCAGTTACAGATGATCTAAGTGATTAGCGCATGTGAATTCCCACAACTCAGCTCATCGACGGATTTGTATGCGTCCAATTATGGCGCTTCTCTCCGTTTGACGGCTTGCAAACGAGCCAATATGGTCCAATTTCAACAAATCTGTAGTCGATAGTCAAGGTCGCGTGATTAATACTTGGGCCGGTATCAAGCTCCGTGGGTGACATAGTCACCATACGTTGGATAATGGTCAGGGTCAAGCTACATGCATACACAGTTATGGTCCGATTGCAACCAAGGAAACCGATAGCTTTGAAGTTGATCGCCGGAGCCAATATTTGACTTTATGCCCCGTAAGCCAAGACATTTCTACTTGGCTATATAAAAAATGTAAGAGATGCATGTACGTACACTAGAGTGTACCTCTGGCTGCGCAATCGTCGAACAAGTATATGAAAATTATTGCGTGCTAGACCAAGATACATATCGGTCGTACCACAAAATTTAATTTGAAGAAGTTTGACCAAAGTTCAAGAAACAAAAACCATGGCGCTGTCACACGTGATTTTTTATTTGACTTTATTTTACACCGAATCCAAGCAGCCCCCGACTAGTCGTTGGTCTTATGTTTGAATTTGTGTATGCGGATACAGCGCAAGCTTGACAACACGGAGTGAGCTCTCGCCCGTCCGATCACCATCCGACGCACCGAGATAGGTCCCGTGACGTGTACCTCGTCGCGTCGGGGTGCAAGCTAATACGGAAGACTCTCGGGGTCCTGTTTGGAAAAGTTGTCAGTCCTCCGCCGAGATGGGGTTCGTCGGCGACCAGCTGGAGTCGATCCGCTCGATGCAGGTCCGCCAGGTGCTCGCGCAGATCATCAGCCTCGGTGACCGCCCTCTCTCCCATCAACTACTTCTCCTCCTTCCCTGTCTGTTTTTCCGGGTTTTTTTTTCTCACTCCGAGAAGTGTTTTCGTAGATCGGTGGTGTTCGTGGTCAGGGGCAGAGGGGCTCACCGTGTGATTCTACTAGTGTTTAGGTGGGAAAGGCGCAATTATGATTAGCATATTTGGGGATTCTTTCTGGTAAGATTGGGGACGGAGGTTTTTGGGTTCTTGGTCTGGTTCTACCAGTTTTATGAAGTTTTGTTTGAAGAACAATAGCGATGCATAAAAAGATAAATGAGCAAATGCGTTGGATATGCCAACGTTAGAGAATTTTCTTCACTCCATGAATCATGAGTGTGATATTTTCTTAGCTCTAGCCGCTAATTTAACCGACGCTATTCATTGCTTCTTGATTAGAATAGATATAATAAACTCATGGTATATAGGAAGAAGGGGAACGGGGATCGTTACTCAACTTGTCATTGTCAGTTAGGTTGGCGCATTGATGCTCTTACTCTTAGGATGTCGATTGATTGATTGCAATAGTACTCATTCCGGAGCTTCAAAATGTTTTATGTGTCAGGTATGATAGTTTCGTCGGCATTGATCATATGGAAGGGATTGATGGTTGCGACTGGGAGCGAGTCCCCGGTGGTTGTTGTTCTTTCTGAGAGCATGGAGCCTGGATTCCAAAGGGTCAGTTACCCAGCCTCATAATACGAGAATCAGCTTACATGTGCGCTTTTGTTGACACTAGGCACTTGAGGTGGAAATAAGTGTTCATTGACTGCTTGCATGAAAATGTACACTTACCTATGGTCGATTTTAGTTTCGGAAGTGCATGTGCCATTCTTCTAGACGAACGTATCTATGTACTATTTACAAGAATATATTTGGTTTCCTAGAAAATTCTACTGAATTGCAAATGGTTGAAGATTGCATCATTCATCCCAAAAATTTCCTTCAAACTCCCTGTTTGTCAATCTGTATCGGTGCATTACTACTATATTTAAAGACGGTCCGAATCGCGGCCTCGCGGCGATCCGGGCACTGTTCTAAGGAACATTGCTACTGTTCATTGCTACAGTATAACCGTTCTCTGATCCGCGCCGTCGCCCGGCGATCGGACGGTCCACAAGCCACACCCATGACGCTTTTGCAGAAACGCCCCTCACAAATCCAGACACTGCTCCGCGATCCACGACTTTACGAGGAGAAGGACCTGTTTGCAAATCGTAAAAACATCAGGGGCCTCGCCGCAAAACATGCGCAGAACTCACCTTTCTCCTCTCTCCTTCCTCGCGCGCGGTCGGAGCTGCCGCCGCCGACGCCGCGCCATCCCGCCGCTGCACGCCCTCCCGAGCAAATCGAAACCCACCCGCGGGACGGCCTCGGCCCCCTCTCCATCCTCGCCGAAACTCGCGAGCTGAGAAGCTCGGACACGCCCGCGCTGTCGTCTTTTTCGCCGTATCCGTCCGCCGCCGCCGCGCTTCGATTCGCCGCCTCCCGACCTCGCCTTGCCCAGCGCTGCCACAGTTCGGTTTCCCGCGACGCGCCACGTCGAACGCGCTAAGCCGCGCCTCCTCTCTCGCTCTCAAACGACGGCGCCATCGTCGACATCGCCACCCGAGGAAGACGAAGACGGTGGCCATTGATGACGGCATCAGGTGACGTCATCACGGGCCCCACCTGTCAGGTCTACAATATTTTTAAAAATTGTTTTTGATAAATATTAAATCCCTGACAGTGGGCCCAGATGTAAGTAATTTAATATTTTCCAGAATTCCAGATTTTGATTTAAACTTTGGAAATTCATAACTAATTTATTTAAAATCAAAAAAATGTAATTAATGTACCAAAATGTGCATAAAAATATAAACTGTCTACTTATATCAATTTCATGCATGTTCAACAAATTTTAACCATGTTTATTTAAATTTCCATATAATAAAAATTATACAAAAAACAAAAAATTGAATCTATCCGTCGGAAAAATATGCATAACATATCCAAATGGTCGTAAAAATAAATAAAAATATAATCTGTCTACTTATAACAATTTCATGCATATTCAAAAAAATTTAACCATGTTTATTTAAATTTACATATAATAAAAAATATACAAAAAACAATAATTTAGAATCTATCCGTCAGAAAAAATATGCATAACATAACCAAATGGTCATAAAAATAAATGCTAGCTATTTGTGACAAAAAAAAAACAAACATGTTTTCGGAAAAATATTAATAACATATCCAAACGGTCAGGGGAAAAATGTTAGCTATTTATGTCAAACAATAAACATATTTCAATATTCCAATTTGGTAAATATTTTAAGAAAATTCAAATGCACTTCCTCTAAATATATGATGCGAAATTTATTAGGTGCTACAAAAAAAACCATTTTGTCTCAATACGTATTTAAGTTGAACATTTCGATTTGGTAATTATTTGAACGAAATCCAAATGAACTAACTCTAATTATGGAACTCTATTCAATAAATGTGCATTCCCACATATTATGAACATAAATTAAATATTAATGGAAAAAAGAATTTTAACTTCTCAAATCGCTAGATATTTGAAGATAATCCGGCTAGATATTTGAAGATACTCCACACGACAAATTCCAGCGAATTTCAAACATTTCGAATCCCGACGATTGCGGAATTAATTCATAACCATGTCTAAACATGCATCATTTGTTATATGAAATTGCTTGCAATCCACTAGCAAAATTTTTTCTTCAACTTGAGGAAGAAACCTCGCCTGCCTCCTGCCTCCTTCAATTCACCACCCTCTACACTACTCCAAGTATTTTTATATAGTTTGTAGAAACCACTATTCTTTTTTGTTGCATAATCAATACTTGGAAGTGTATACAAACTGACTGCAAATAATAGTAGCTTAAAGCTTCAATAATTCAATGCGGAGGTTAAAGCTATTAGTGAACTTTATTACGAAAAGTCCGAATTCATTAGATCTTTCTAATCAACTGAAACCAAATTCTACAAATTTGTAAAAATCAAAATAGTCACTGCATTTAAGAAAAAAAAGTTTGATTAGATAAATTTCCAAATCAAATGAGACCAAATCCCACAAATTTGTAAAAAAACAAAATAGTCACTGCATTTAAAAACAAATGTTTGATTAGATAAATATTTTAACAAAATGCAAATTCATTTACTCTAATTATGGCTTGCTTCTAAATTTAATTTAATGAATATAAATAACTTCAAAAAAATGTTTGATTAGATACATTTCCAAATCAAATGAGACCAAATTCCACAAATTTGTAAAAAAAACAAAATAGTCACTGTATTTAAAAAAAGGTTTGATTAGATGAATATTTCAACAAAATACAAATTCATTTGCTCTAATTATGGCTTGCTTCTAAATTGAATTTAATAAACATAAATAACTTCCTAATTTCCGAATTTTGAAATTTGAACAACTTAACAATGCAAACTTTTCTTGAAATTGAACATATTATAATCCAAAAAACCTTTTAAATGTGTACATTTTCCAAACTTCAATTATTTACACCTCAATTAAACGCACTTAAGTCTTGAAGATATAACAACCAAGATAATCAAATATATTTACCAAGTTCTTAATACCTTAAGTAACCATCAATCTCAACGCATTGACAATTTACACAACCATAACACCACCTAAAAGTGATAAAACAACCAAACGAAATTAATACGATGTCAATGTAGTATCGCTTAAAACGACCAAACGAAATTAATACGATGTCAATGTAGTATCGCTTAAAACGACCAAACGAAATTAATACGATATCAACGTAGTATCGCTTAAAACGAAGATTACCTGGCTTCATTTCGTTTTTAACGAACTGGGTATATGCAAAGTCATTATCGTGGACGAGAGATTAGAGACATCATTTGAGGCAGCACACCTGCATGTAAGACCTCAAATGGTTTATGGTTTACTTCCATGAAGTAAATATTAACCTCACATGTTTTTCGGTGCTGAGACTGCTCATACAATGATATATGTCTCAGCAGTTATGATACCAAACCACTATCAATCTATGTCATCCATTGAATAAAAGATATTTATAAGTGTGAAATTACGATACACTTTATTTTTCAATTATGCTATTGGAAAATGTTGCTTCTTCAGTTATACCTTATGAGACTCTCTTTTAGATCTTATAACAGAGTGTGTGTTCTAAATTTTATTGGTTTGTATCCAAAACTAGGAGCTGAACACTTATAATATTTCTTTTAGGAAAGCATCACAATCAAGGCAACCATAGCACACGTCTATGGCGTTGAGTTACGAGCAAACCTATAGGTCTTTGACGATGTGTAAATTCAGTTTTACTGCTTGGGATTTGTTGTTCTTCTCTAGCTTTAACTGTAGATAATACAATACCTGTTTTTTGAAATGTAGAAATAGTAGTTTCTTCTCTATTGCAATGACCTTGAAAGAAAGAATTTAATTTCTGTTGTTATACTGATATTCCATAAAAGAGAGGATGAAGATTTAGTTTGTGGTCTTTTATTTGTTCATGTAAACACATTTCTGTCTTACTTTCCAATGGTACACTGATACACATGTTGAATTGTCATTACATTTACCCTCCTGCCTCCACTATGGTGCATTTGCTTTTCTTAGTGACACGACATAACGACGAGTACTATCTTGCTTCTACAAGATTCGGAAACTCATACATGAAAAATAAATAGTTATAAGCTAGAAAATAGTATATATCTACTGATTTTGGGCACTGTTTTATCTCATATGTTTTATTTGCTGGCTACCATCCTTTCCCACGGTCGTCCTCTGTAACACATGAGTGCTAAAAACAAATGTGGTGCATCCCTTCCATTTAGCTTCTATAACTTCAAAATGAAAAGCAAACCATCATCGTCAGGGCCATCCATCATCACCATCACTAACACATGGAATATCAAACTAAATGGAGGTGTCATATTCAATACTTGGTAGTGTTTACAAGCTATCTGCAGATAATAGTGGCTTAAAACTTCAGTAGTTCAATGTGGAAGTGAAAGCTATTGGTTTTCTTCTTTGTTTAACCCATCATTTTAATTTAGCTAATGCCAATATTAGCAAAAACTTTTATTTTCTTACTATAAGCCACCATGCCTGCAAATATAAATGCATTATACAAACAACGTCGCCGTTTCTATTTACAAAAATATATTATGTAACCAAGACAAAAAAAAAGGTTATATTTACAAAAAGATCCACCAAGGGCACGGCGATGCCGACGCGCCGAAATTCAACTTCAATGATTTCCAATTTTTCAAATTTCGATGATTTCCAAACTTAGACAACTTTAAAACGCGCCGAAAGCATTTTTGAATTTCAATGATTTCCAAACTTAGACAACTTTAAAACGTCGCCATTTTTCAAATTCGAATGCCAATTTTTTCCCAGGGAAAAAAAACAGAAACAGAAAACAGGAAAAATTCATTAAATACCCATCAACAAAATATTAAAAATATATCAAAATGCTAGGGAAAGAAAATATTTACTATTTTTGACAAAAAAAAAACAAATAAACTTGACTAATTCAAATAGGCTTAGATTTGGATAATTTTATACAAAATAAACAACATGTCTGCAAATTCCAATTTGACCAACATTTAAATCAACATACCGATATTCCATAAAATATATCGAGAATGCTAAAAAAACGCTATATACTTATAGCAAATTACAAATATATTTAAACATTTCAATTTAGCCAAACTTTCGACACCATATGAATAAACTTTCCCCAAATGTGAAATCAAATTCAAATGGGTTTTCTAAATTCAATTAAATATTGACATCGAAATACAAACATGTTCGAACATTTCAAACCACTAAAGATTTCAATATCCTACACAAT
This sequence comes from Poa pratensis, assembly GCA_947311845.1. Lineage (NCBI taxonomy): Eukaryota > Viridiplantae > Streptophyta > Magnoliopsida > Poales > Poaceae > Poa > Poa pratensis. The sequence continues at coordinate 15,451,676 of CAMZMU010000050.1, read as the reverse complement.
ATATCAAAAAAACTCACAAAAAATTGTTGTCTATTCATACCAAAATAAAAACATGTTCGAACACTTCGATTTGGCTAACATTTTGCCGAACAAAAAAAATTTTGTACACAAAAATCACCAAGGGCGTGGCGTGACGCCACGCCAAATTCAACTAGTATAATCTTATACTTATTCCAATTCAGAGTTCATTTTCCACCCTGTGAAGAGCCATCATGTTTTACTATGCTGTTTCTGAATAATTTATTATCTGCTTTGCAGGGTGATATCCTGTTTTTGAGCATGAGCAAAGAGCCCATCCGTACTGGAGAAATTGTTGTTTTCAATGTTGATGTAAGTCCTACTGCTTTGCAAGCCATAAATTAGTCGCTGAATCACGAATTCATCAGTTGTTGGTCCCGTAAAAAACTTTCGGTGTGCTGCCTTCTACATGATCGTCACAACATTATAATTCGCATCTGGTTGTTATGTATGTAGGGCCGTGAAATTCCAATTGTTAACCGTGTGATTAAGGTAATTGTTATTTGAAGTTATCATATTTGTGTTAGATTTAAACGGGTTTTTTAGTGCTTGGTTTGAGTTTACTCTACAATCTGTATAGGTTCATGACCGCTCTCTTTTCCCCTCTTCCTCCTCGAGGCGACCGACAGGCGAAAAGGGGGCGAACCCACTTTCCTCGATCGGCGGTCTCCTCCCTCTCCGGCAGGGACGGAGGAAGGGGGGGATGAGGAGGGGCTAGGCCACCCCCAACAAACAGATTTTCTTCATAAACTCACTGATAATCATGCTTAGCAATAGCAATTCTAAGCCATTTTGCCCCCTCCAACATATTGATGCCCCCTCCAATACTCAGGGCTGGCTCCGTCCCTGCTCTCCGGCCGTCGTTGTGGCGGCAGGAGGGTGGAGGGGCCTCCGATCTGTGTTCATGGCTTGTAGATAGTAGAGTAGGGTTCTCCGGCGGCGTCGGCAAGGTGGTGGTGGCGGCGGCGCTGTGGAATAAAGAGGGTGTGGCCGGAGCTTCTTCCCCATCGCGGCGTGGTCCTCTGGGACGGAGCCGGCGAGCTTCCGGCGGTCCGTGCTCCTGGATCTTTGGATCCGGTGGGCTTTGGTGCTCTCTGCGTGCTCGCTGTTGCGGAGACGGCGATCTGCGCGTCGAGCTTTTGTCCTCTGGTCTTCTCTTCGTCGTTGCAGGGTGTGCTCTGGCTCTGCAGCGGAGGATCTGGAGGTGGTGCGGCCTGGTTCCGGCGGTGCTCGCCGGCTGCTGTGGCCGCTTGTACAGGAGCTTCATCGGTCGGAGTGGGATCCAGTACAGGGGAGTTGGCGCGCTGGTTCTGGTGGATGGAGCGTCTTGGCCGAGGTTCGTTCATCGTCTCAAGTTCCGGCGTCTTACGGCGGGCGGCTCATGCGGATTCTACAAGAGTGGGGGCGTTCCTTCTTCCAGTGTGGTGTGCGGCGCCGTTTCTTCTCCTTCGCCGGTTTTGTCGGTGCTGGTGAGTGGTGGTGGCCGTCGTGGTGGTTCAGCGGTGTGCGCTGTTGTGCTGGATCTTTTTCTCTGGCAGTTCTTGCCTGTGTATCGGTTGTTGTTCGAATTCTTCCAATGAATTTATGCAGGCTAGACATTCAAAAAAAAAAATCTGTATAGGTTCATGAACGCCAGGAAAGTGGAGAAGTTGATATCCTTACAAAAGGTATTAATCATTTTCTATTTCTGTTTCATAAATTTTCTTCAGTGATTATAGTGCTGATCGGTAAAGCAGTTTGTGCAATCCTGCAATAATAACCATTATTTAGCAATGTATAATTTACAGTAGATGCCATTACATGGTTCTTTTTTACTGATCAACTGCCTTTTAGGTGACAACAATCCCGGGGATGACCTAGTGCTGTATGCACATGGTCAGCGTTGGCTTCAGCAGCATCACATCATGGGGAGGGCTGTAGGGTGAGTATCCATGGCATTTGCATCACCTCACCTATCTGCCTTTATGCTGGTGAATACTTAATTCAGCTGACATTACCCTTTTGCTCCGTGAACAGCTTTCTTCTATATGCCGGTGGGTTACGATTGTGTTGACTGAGCAGCCTATCATCAAGGTATGTTTCATCTTATCAAGTATACGGACCGCCCTAGAGGTTAAACCATAATAGCTGTACTCCATATGATTACTTTTCCATCAGATTTTGATAGAAGCCCTCGCTCATTCACTTTCCGCATAATGGGAGATCTAAATTTGAAAAAGGCAGTTCTACAATTGCTGAAATTCTGAAACAATGATGCTTCTTGCTGCAGTACCTTCTGATTGGCGCGCTGGGGCTGCTGGTGATAACATCGAAAGACTGAAGATGTCTACCTTGGCCCTTTCCACATACTCTAGTTTGTTCTTGTAGCGCAAACGTAACCAACGACAAAAGATATTTGTTGGTCGTGTAGAAAATGGAAGATTGTTTGACCATGCAACGAGCCTGAGTATAATCTATAATAGAGGCAGTCCTAACTAATTGTCTTAATCTGATTATTGCATTGCATACAAATAGTTCAGTCTTAAAAAAGCTCTTTATATAAAGTGAAAACCTTTTTTTGGGGGAAAGATGCAACGTTAAAGTCTTTGTCTGTTTCATCTGTTTTATGATGATTGAGAGATAATTAGATGATTAAATCGTGAACAATATTAATTTGATGATTAAAAAGACGTGGTTCCTTCGTTTGTTTAATATATTTTACGTCAATTTAAAATAATTAGATTATTAAATCATGAATAACAATAATTTTACGGAACTATATTTGGGAAAACAACATTTTTACATTACTACTTCAAGTACAAAAGCTATTTTTGAAACTACATTTTCAACCTCCTCCTCCGCCGCCGCCTCCTCGTCCTCATCCTTATCCTCATCCTCCTGTGCGGGGTGATCCTCCTCCAAATCGTAGTCGTCGGTGTGTTTGCTCGGAGACGATAGGTTGGGCTCTCCTTCTTTATTTCAGGGGACGAAGTCCTCCTGGTCTTCCGCGCTAGTGTCATTGCTCCGAAACCATTTGCCGGCCATCGTTGTTGTGGAGAGATAATTGTTGGAAGAACGAGTAGTGAGAATTTTGAGAGAACGAGAAAACTTCGGTTAACAGTAATGGCAATGGAGTCTTCTTATTGCAAACTACACTTGGTTCTTCTCGGTGGAGCAATTAAACGCAACAAGGAGACGGAGAGCACACTGAAACCGCATGTGGAAGTAGAAGAGACATAGCAATCAAAACACAGTGCATACATGTATACGTGCAATTAATTGCTCAAGTGCTAATTTGTTTTCTGGGCAATTGTTCGCATCACCTTAGCCCATGACGAGTTTTTTCTTCTTTCGAGCAATTAATTTAGCCCATGATGAGTGCATTTCATTCTTGGCTGAGGCATCTGTCAAAGCGACTCGGCCAGTGCAGCCCAACAGCCTAGGTCCAACTTCTTCGGCGCTTGACAGTACCCTAAAAAAAAGTACCCAAATGATAAAGAGCAAAGCTTTGCTATTTGACACGTTTTGGCGCACAGGCTTCCGCTCCGTCGGATCAGGGGGACGCGCTCCGCGCCGTCCATCGCTTCCTCTAGATAATGCAGCACCTGACAAACGCACATGGGTGACGTGGCTGTGTCCGTTTCGATAGGCGCACCAGTCGTCGTTCCCTTCTCTCCCCTTCATTTTCTTCCACACCCGAGAGCGAGAACCACACCGGCGATTCCCCAATTGATTCTAGGGTTCGGCGGCGGCGAGGTCGCCGGCGAAGAAGATCCCCGTCGTCCTTCCTCCGTCAGAGTTCCGCGCCGCTTCTGCTTGACTACATCGGCGTATGGCGCGTGGTCGGGCGCGTCGGACGGGCAGACGCGGAGCTCCAACGTCTCGCGAGCTGGTCTTTGAGGGCGCGGCGGAGGAAGGGGCTTGCCGAAGAGTCGATTCACGTCTAATCGAACCTCTGCTTCGACCGTGCACGCCAATTTTTCCGGTTCGCAGGTTCGGGGGTCGTAGGTTCCCGTCTCGCGAGCTGCTCGTCTGCTGCGCGACGTTGAAAGGGGGATCGCCGAATAGGCGATTGGTATCTAGGTGAACCAGCTCATACACGTGATTTTGTCTGATTTTGCAGGTTTAATCGAGGGCATCACTGTTAGCGACCCGGTTACCCACCCGCCGCCACCTCCCTGGAGATCCGCGTAACCGCACACAGATCCATGGAGTCCAACCATCGACGGTAATCTCAATCAGCAGGCGGAGACTTGCGAGGTAGTTTGGGAGCAGTTCACGTCATGCGCCTGCCCATCGGCAAGGCAATTCATTTCATCTTCACGCCAAATCCTCCTGAAACGCTACATCCTATCCCCACCAGCGCCAGGCGGCGACCCACACGATGCCGCCGATTCAATGGCGCCGCCGCCGCCCAGTATCCCCTCTGCTTTCCCGTCCCGCCCTCTGCAGTGACGCAACTTCCCATCCCAGCAAGCCTTCCCTACCGACGCACCGCTACCCTGCTCTCTATCAGCAGCTCTGTCAGGCTCCGATGAGCGATGCGCTACAGGAGATCGAAAAGAGAGGAAGAGAGCGAGCCTAAGCTCTGATAAAGCCGATAGATAAAACAAGGAAAACAAGAAGAACAAATAAAGGAAAAGAAGAAAAACAATTAGGGTTTCGATAGCGTGCCTCCCAACCTCCCACCCCTACTCTTTTATATCGAAAGAGTAGGGTCACGCTAATAGTTCATTACATCAGTACTTTATTACATTTGACAGTCTCATTAAGAACAGAAATTAAGCTAAACAGCTGACAGGAAGGAATTGGTTCACGACCGTTGGATGATGGCGAAGCGGTAGCTGAGCATCTGGACCGTTGAACTGTTGAGGAAACAGCAACACGCAGGAGCTGAGCAGCGGGTCCTGACAGTACTCCCTCCCCGACTCAAGACATCATGGCTTGAACTGAGGAAATGTCTTGGTGATGAAATCAGCATCTTCCCAAGTTGCTTCATCAGTCGTCATGGTATCCCAGTGAACTAACCATTGAGGAACCGCCACATCAAAGTCACCTGCAGAACGGGGAACCTGTCGACGTTCTAAAACAGCAGCAGGGTACAGTTTGAGTTTACCTGAAGCAGTTACCAGAGGAAGCTTCGGATTTGGAACAGCTTGGTCGCCCAGATGCTTTTTAAGTTGATTCACATGGAACACATCATGGAGCTGTGCGCCTTCCGGTAATTGCAGTTTATAAGCTCTCTTTCCAACTTCGTGTAACACCTTGAAAGGACCATACCATTTGGAGCAAAGTTTTAGAGGGTTTCCACTACCAAGAGCGTGCTCACGGTAAGGCTGCATCTTAAGATAAACCATGTCGCCGACATTGAATGATCGAGGAGTTCTTTTCTTGCCAGCCTGGGACTTCATTGCCTTCTGTGCAATTGCTAAATTGTGCTGCAAGGTTGCAATCATGTTGTTGTGTTCCAGTAATGTTTGCTGTGCGTCTGCTGTCACCTCAGGTGGAGGAATGAGTTGAGAGAGCAGAGGTGGTGGATACTCATACAAAGCTTCAAACGGTGTCATTTTGATGCTTGAATGGTATGAACTGTTATACCACCATTCAGCCGAGGCCAACCAATCCACCCATTTCTTAGGTGCAGAAAAAGTCATGCACCTCAAGTACTGCTCAAGACACTGATTAACACGGTCAGTCTGACCATCAGACTCCGGATGGTAGGCAGTAGTGAAATGCAGGGATATCTTCATAGCAGAAAAGATTTCCTGCCACAGCTTGCTAGTAAATATCCTGTCCCTGTCACTGGTTATCACTGTGGGAGGTCCATGTAGCTTGATTATGTTGTCCATGACCAACTGTGCGACTTTCTAAACAGTGTAAGGATGAGATAAGGGTATGAAATGAGCGTACTTAGTTAACCTGTCAACAATCACCAGGATAACATCTTTGCCTTGAGCTTTCAGGAGGCCCTCCACGAAATCCATACTGATTGCAGACCATTTGCCTGGCGGAATTGGTAAGGGATCCAATAACCCTGGATATGGAACCCTTTCTGTCTTTGATATTTGACAGACTGGGCATTGAGCTACCTGACGTTCAGTGTACTTTTTTAGACCCAGCCAATAGAATAGTTGTTTGATGCGATGATAAGTAGCTCTAGTACCCGAGTGTCCTCCAAAAATGGATGAGTGAAAGGAGCTAAATATCGTTAATTGTCAGTAACGCCCCAATTTTGCACATATTACACATATTTTTTAATTAGCTAAAGGCGCAAGAAAAAAACATTTAATTATCTGTAACGCCCCAATTTTGGGGAAGTCAGAAAAACACAGTTTTTAGAGAGCCAAAAATCAGGACCAATAAAAACTTTTTCAAAAGGCTTCACTAATGCTTGTGTTTCACTTCCCATTGCTCTGTTTGACGTTGGTTGCTTTCTTGTTTGAGTTAACAACCACCGAAGACACCAACCTTTGAACTCAACTGATATAGCATATCATTTAATTTTGGTGATCATGTCATGACAAGAAGAATGATCCATATATCTTCTCCAATCTTATTTTGGCCAAACTCTTTTTCAAAGATGTTTTGATTTTAGCACCAACCCATGGACCTATTATTTAAGAAAGTAAAGTATTTTCAAAACTACATGTTTACAAACTATGGAGGTCTATATAATATCTCCTACCAATTTCCAACTCAGTTATTTTGCAATTATCAAGATCCTTTTTTCAAAACTCCTATTTTCAACACCTTTTGAAACTACCAGGTTATGAGTTGAGATACTTTTAACACATCATCGTGTCATGGTTGTGTGTGATTCACTTTTTCACAAGATGATGATGATGGTTATGGAAGACTATGGTGTGACAAGTTGTTGTGGTTTGACTTGTGTGAGCTTGGTGGTGATATCGATGTTAGTTTGCTTGTTTGTTTAGTCTTGTTGAATGGTTTAATTTGTGTTGACTTGCTTGTGTTAAATATTGTTATTAACTATTTTCAAAAAGGCTAGAGTTGCTTATTAAATTATTTTGTGAACAAAAGTGTTTCCTAAAATCTGGAGAAAAACCCCTAACATGCTCATGGTCATGTGTGACCTAAATGAGCATCAATAGCATCTTTTCTAATTCAAAATCTTGAAGAAACTTGACAAAAACATTCTCTGGTCCTATCTTCTTCTCTGTTAAAAGATAATATATCTTGAGCCTCACCATATCTGTACAATTGGTCAATTTAAAATGCACCTTCATAGACCTCCTCTACTCCATCTTATCTTGATATTCCAATCAGGAATTTGAATCTTTAAAATTCAATTGCTTATCTTTCCATGTTCACTTTGTGGTCTAGTCAAAACAGTGACCATAACTCCAGTATTTTATAGCCATTTGGCAATTTTGTTTTGACACTTAATCCTGGCCTTTATGGAAATGAACCACAACCTCATCCATCCTTGGCATCTTTTATATCACCACAAAGTTTTATTTAAGCCTTTACTGATTTAAACATCCATATTCCATGCTGGTTTTGATGCCACCAGAATAACAGTTTTCTGTGACTTAGAAATTTTCACTAAGTCCTAATTTCTGAATCTGTTTTTTTATTCTATTTTTGCCTCCTTGCAAAACAACCTAAGCTCTCTTGTTCCTTCGTGCATTGTTGACATTTGTGATCACCATGGTTAGTACTTCACCACCCCACTGTTTTAGACCTTGATTGGGCAGTTAGACACCTTAAGCTTGTGCTGTTTTGTTACCACCAAGATAAGATCAGAGAACTAACCCCTAGATCTTTCTCTGCCCAAAAAACTCGAATCAAATCCTACACCACTCCTCCCACCAGTGCTGGCACGAGTATAGGAGACCCACCCCTCTCCCTGGGTCCACTCATCAGCTTCTATGGCTAGCCCTAGCTCTCTCTTTTCTCTCTTCCTTGAAAACCGAAGGAGGGTAAAGAGGGGACAACACCCTCGTTTTCTCTGCCCCTTCCGACCATGCCCACCACTAAACACTCACCACCGTCCCCATTGGCCAACCCCAGCATCCCTCTCCCTCTCTTTTTCTCTCAATGGCCGAAAAAGCCCTTTGACTTTTAGGAAAAACCGGAGAGAGTCAAGTCTACGGACCTGACACCCCTGTGAGGCTTGAAAACTGTTGGCGGATATTTAACTGCTAACCCCTCAAGACGGCAATATCTGGACAAGTGTCTACACCAACCGCAAGTGCCAAGGAGCTACGACCAAGACAAAGATCGTCGTGATACCCAAGAACAACAACATATTGAAGTCGGCAACAACTTATACCTTGAACAGCTACCCTTCAAGGCCCCTTTTTAAGGGGGGAAGACATACGCTAGTTTTATTAGGGAGTTTTGGCAAACTATCCTTTACGCCCTAACTCTGGAGTATTTGAAGTCAACTCGACAAGAACGCTGATCAGCATCGACCTTCATGACAGCACCTTCAGCAGAGACCAACAGTCTTCCGGAAGGAAATCCGATGACGTTTCGCCAAGGAGACCTCAGTTGAGAATCGACAATCCCGGAAGATGAAGGAGCAACAAACCCACTAACCTTGCACTCTCTTAGTACCCGTGCCCCTCACTCCACCCCCATTATGCTCCACTCCCATCCCTCTCTCACTCCCGGAGCTAGCTCTCAAGCCCATCCCCTCTGCTGCCAAGGAGAGCGAGTTTTTATCTCGGTAACCGGCGGAGAAGAACGTCTCTAGCCGGCGCCTCGGGCATCCTTTCTTCGCCATTCTTGACTCATTGAGCTCGCCTTGGATAGACCTACCTCACCCGCCCCACCTTTTTATCCCAGGTTCCCTGCTGCCGCCGCTGCCATGGACGACCGGAGAAGCCAACCTCCACCGCGCCATCGCCTGGGAGCACGCCGGCAAGCTCCAAGACCCTCTCCGAGTTGCCCTTGATCTCCGCATCACCCTCGACCTCTGCCCTTCGTCCTGCAGCGCCCCTAGGTGAGCCAAGCAAGCACAGCACCATAGCTAGGTTTTCTGCTGTGTTTTGTGCGTCCTAAGGAAGAAGAAGAGCAGTGGCCGTCGATTCCTAGATCAATGGCTCACGTCTGAACTTCCTAGATCTAATCTCAGCCCTCCAGATTCGATCCAAGGGCAGCATACCCCTTCACTTGAGCGCGCAAAGTAATGGGCTGGCCCAGATCCGCTCGGGTCGGACCCGGCCAGATCTGGCCCATTTCACTATTTTTCCTGTTAGTCCTTTTCCTGTTTTATAAATCCTGTTAGATCTGCTCTAGGTTTAAATCCGCCATTTAATCCTCGAGCATGCAATTTGAGTGATTCAAATTTTGTAGCGTTCATATGAGTTTTCTCAACCATATGGCACTGGCCGTTTTCAAAAATATGTTTTTATGTATGTGCTAGATGTAATCTTGTAAAAAGTTACTTTTTCACTAAATCTTTATTATCTTGAGTTTTATGAATCCAAAATTTGTGAATTCAACTGTTCTGGAAATCTTGTGAGTGTAACTTTCTGTAGAAGTTAACCTCTTAGGTTTGTGATGCCTAGTTTTAAAGTTTAATGTGTTTGAAGTTGGGACCAGTAGGGTTTTCCAGCATTTATCTATTTTTCTGTGAATAAGATTTTTGGGTAAATCCAATTGCAGTAGTTTCTAATTCTTACAAAGAACCTAAACCTAGCTTTTCATAAAATTTGGTTGAACAGAACACCCTGGACTTAATAAACTCTCAAAATGGTGTTTTCTGCCTTTTAAAAATGATAAAAAAAATTGTTTGGTCCTTTGTGAAAATGTTGTTTTTGTTGTTGTGAATTGTTTTGGTGTTGTAGCTCACCAAATAAAGTTACTTTTAGTATGTTAGTACTGTTAGTGGCAGGTGTTAGGTTTGATTTGAGTTAAGCATGTGTTGTTAAGTGGTGATTGAAAAGCTTAACACTTGTTTGATTATGTTGGTGTTGTCTAATAAACTTTATGAGCTAAATAACCACTTTCAACTAAGAATGTTAGCTACTGGTTGTTTAAGTTTATTAGTGATGCTTAGTTTTACAAATTGAAAGTGATCCAAAAAGGTTGTCTGATTATCACCTTAACCCTATTTGTAAATAAATAATAAATTGTTTTGTAGTTGCCAAACATGTTTGTGTGATTTAATATGTTTGCCTTGTTAGTTAAACTTGGTAGTCTTTAAGTTTAATACTAGCATGAGTAGTTTGTTAATGTCTCTATCTTAGCTTGGTGAAATAATTTAATAATAGAAAATAATTAGTAACTTAACTTTTGTCTGAAGTATTTCCTGAAAACTAAAGAGATACTTTTGTCTGAAGTATTTCCTAAACTACGGTAGCAGCCCTGGTTAAGTGACCTAATCACCCTAAGTGGAGTTTTGTTATAGGGTTTAGTTAAAACCACCTTTTTAACTGTTAGGGTTGTTGTGTATACTTTCTTAGGTGTGTTTGTTGTTTGTCTTAGCTATATGGACTTGTTGCTTGTTGTTGTATAACTAAGTGAATTGCTTGCTTTTGATTGTTAGCTTAGTGCCTTGTGCAATGCTTGCTGTTTGTTATGTCCTTGTGGCATTGTCTTGTATTTTGAGTGTTGTTCCTTTTCCTGTTTACGACGTTAGATACGATCGGGAAGAAACTGGAAGTGCGGAGTGAACCTGAGGAACATCAAGATCAAGACCAAGGCCATATTACCAAGCCAGGCAAACCACCTCAACACCCTATTGAACTCCTACTATTTGTACAAAGCATGTCTTGTTTTCAAAATAAAATAATGCATGTTTTATCTTTTATGTGGCATTTTGTCACCCCAAAACTATTTTCCAAAAATTATTGTTTGGCCAAATATATATAGCTACTAATATATAATAGGTTTGCAAAAATAAGACTTTGCTTGAGAAGCCTTCCACTGAAGGGGCTATCAAGAAAATTATATTTTCTAGTAGTATATCCTTATAATCTTACCTTAAAACCATAGGATGGGAGCCTGGCTTTGATGAAATGTTTTCGGAAGAAAACCCGAGTCGCTGGGAGCGATCGGGAGAAAGTGCTTTATAAAACCCATATTGCTGAGAGCAAATGGTGATGTTTATGAAAACCCGAAGTGCTGGGAGCATTCGGTGAGTTTACGAAAACCCGAGCTGCTGGGAGCAGTCGGCGGTGGAGATGTTTTTGAAAAACAAAGTACAGCCCTAGCGGCCGCCCGAACAATTAACCCGTGCAACAACATTACCTGAGATGGGTAGGGCTTAGCCGGAAGCTTGTCCACTTTAGTACGGAGGGTCTCAAACTCTATAAGGGCAAGGCCCTCGAAGCCGGGTTGTCGTCAGTATGAGGCAATACACAAGCGGAGGGACCCGCAGCCGGACGATTACGTTGGGTCCCCTGACGTGGCGGTGTGGCGTCCTGAGAGAGACCAGGGGTCTAGTGGAGCACACGGTGCCGAGGGAATAAACCTATCGGGAGTCCTCTGTACTAGGGTAGACATAGTGGAAAGCTTTGATCTGGTTATCCGAACCCCCGCATACTGTCGTATGGCGGACCGTGGCTGAACACGGCGGAATGATCGTTTGGTGTGGTGAAAGTGCACCCCCTCTGCAGAGTGTAAAACTATTCAAATAGCCGTGTCCGCGGTCATGGACGGTTGGAAAGGCCACCGATCTAGGCGTATGGGCAATTTTATGTTTTCAAAGGAAAAATGGTTTTCTCGGTGGAAAATAAGGAGGCATCTAGAAGGTACCAGGGAGGTACGGAAATGGATAAGATGGTTGGTCTCGGGGAGACAATCAGTCTGATCTCATGGAAGGGAAAAAGGGGTATCCCCATCCTAGTGTCTTTGAAAAGTTTCACAAAAGTGTTTTTACAAAGATGTGGAGATAGCACATGCTATTTCTACAAGAGAGAATTCTATCTCTAGAAGTTTTGTTTAACAAGGATATAGAGATGTTGTAATCTCTGTGTCCAAAAGCATCGTTTGCGAAAACTAAGCCCTATAGCAATATATAGCAGCTATCCCAGTTTCCGAAAACGTTTTATTGCATTACCATGAAAACTTAAGCCTTGAGGTGGTATTGCGAGTACGTAATTGTACTCATATGGCTGTGTCCCTGGATATTCAAACGTCCAGATTACAACGAGGAGATGTACGACGAGGACGAGAAGTACGCCGACGACTACGCCAACTGAGTGTCACCGGTCAACTGCTCTGTGGGAATGCGTCCGGTTGTGACGAGGGCCGACGCTAGCCGAAAGCTTCCGCTATATCGTAGTTAATCCCGTTCTGCATGACGATGGTTGCAGGCTTGGTCGCGTGACCACCATTTATGTAAGTCTTTTACTAATCGAGTTGGATGATGCAACTTTGTATACCATGTTGGTTATGTGATCGCGATGCACTGATCATTGGGATCGTGATCTGTTTACATAACGTGGGCATCTCGGACTGTGGTTCGAGGGGTCCTTACAGACTTGGTATCAGAGCCATCGTTGACCTTAGGAGACCTTAGTTAGCGTGGTCGTTAGCTTAGGAAGGAAATATTTTGCTAAAACTTATTTCTATAGAAATCTATTTTCTTCAAGGTAAGCCTAGTATGGTTTCCACTCCTCACCTATTCTAAAAAATTTATTGATCTTAGCTCTCTAATTTCAAGTATTTTAAAAAGAGTTTTCTCTACTCTCTTGTCCCTATTCAAACTTGTTTAGGCTTGACGATAAACCCAAATATGACCTAAGTAGCTAGCACCCAGATGGAGAAGCTCGTTGTCAAGGAATTTACAACACAGCAAGGAGCCTTCAGATGCACAATCCGTAAGACCAAGGTCGTCGATGACAACAAAGCCAAGACCTCCAAATCCTTTGGAATGTGCAGAATACAAGACCAGACTGCCATATCACCTTCACTCCCTCGACTCGACCCCAACAATGTTATGCCATCGGCAACCTCAAGAATCCCGAGCTTTTCGGCAGAAGCCAATGGTGATGAAATGAGGACTTCAGCAACCATGTGACCCCAAAACCCATAGGATAAGGTAGGATATGACCCTTGGTTGCTGTCACGAATGTTAAGTGCCCTTTAGGAACTATGGGTGCTTGGTGTGCTATTTTGCTGGTATGCTTTTTGCTTGTGTGTGTCTTGTTTGTGTGTTTGTTGTTGGTGTGTTGTTTTCTGGTATGTTTCACAAGCACGCCTTGTCGGCAACACATATTAGGCACATACTTCCCTTTTGTTTAAACATCTTTTTGCCTCTACACAAAATACCTTTTTTGGCCCTTTAAGCGTTAGATGCATCGTGATGCATTTCAAAACTTGTTTAGAAAACCTCTCTATCATGTTTTGCCTCTGATCTAAACTTTGGCACGTAAGAGATTTTACCCGCACCTGATACAGAAGACCACCCCGAGAAAGCCCATCCCCGTGATGCGACGAGCCTTGCCTAGTTTAATTAACTTTTCGAATTACCAGTATACCATCACTAATTTAGCGTATCTAACTTTAGAGTAACATCTAACACCAGTGACTTGTTACTAGCTAACCTCCTCGAGACCCACAAGCGGCAACAAGGACTCAAAGATCGGCAAGAGCCACTACTTTTTGAAGATTTTTGTGAAGCCCTCAAGTCGTGAAGTCCGAAGGAGATCGAGGTCAGCAACAACGAAGACAACCAGCATTGAAGATCGTCTACATCAAGATGAACCCCGAAGCAAGAGTCATAAGTGCCTTCTATGCGCCAACCTTATTAACTCGACTTGCCCGACTTGAGACTGATAGCACTAAGTATCTTAACTAATCTTCTAGGCTAACTAAGATAGAACCGACCTCTGAAGGATAGAGTGTGGCGTCATGAAGTCAACGAACCAAGGAAGTCTTCATCAACTTTGTTCGTCAGCTAAACCGAAGGTGGGCACAATAGAAGACATCATATCTAACAAGACGCCAAGAACGACGAAAGGCCCGAAGACTGTTGTTGTTGACAACACACTAAGCAAGTTAGACGCCTTTAGTAGCTTGTAGCACCCTTAGACTTTTAGGAAAAACCGGAGAGAGTCAAGTCTACGGACCTGACACCCCTGTGAGGCTTGAAAACTGTTGGCGGATATTTAACTGCTAACCCCTCAAGACGGCAATATCTGGACAAGTGTCTACACCAACCGCAAGTGCCAAGGAGCTACGACCAAGACAAAGATCGCCGTGATACCCAAGAACAACAACATATTGAAGTCGGCAACAACTTATACCTTCAACAGCTACCCTTCAAGGCCCCTTTTTAAGGGGGGAAGACATACGCTAGTTTTATTAGGGAGTTTTGGCAAACTATCCTTTACGCCCTAACTCTGGAGTATTTGAAGTCAACTCGACAAGAACGCTGATCAGCATCGACCTTCATGACAGCACCTTCAGCAGAGACCAACAGTCTTCCGGAAGGAAATCCGATGACCTTTCGCCAAGGAGACCTCAGTTGAGAATCGACAATCCCGGAAGATGAAGGAGCAACAAACCCACTAACCTTGCACTCTCTTAGTACCCGCTTAGGAATCTCGGGACGAGATTCTTTTAAGGGGGGAAGGTCTGTAACGCCCCAATTTTGGGGAAGTCAGAAAAACACAGTTTTTAGAGAGCCAAAAATCAGGACCAATAAAAACTTTTTGAAAAGGCTTCACTAATGCTTGTGTTTCACTTCCCATTGCTCTGTTTGACGTTGATTGCTTTCTTGTTTGAGTTAACAACCACCGAAGACACCAACCTTTGAACTCAACTGATATAGCATATCATTTAATTTTGGTGATCATGTCATGACAAGAAGAATGATCCATATATCTTCTCCAATCTTATTTTGGCCAAACTCTTTTTCAAAGATGTTTTGATTTTAGCACCAACCCATGGACCTATTATTTAAGAAAGTAAAGTATTTTCAAAACTACATGTTTACAAACTATGGAGGTCTATATAATATCTCCTACCAATTTCCAACTCAGTTATTTTGCAAGTATCAAGATCCTTTTTTTCAAAACTCCTATTTTCAACACCTTTTGAAACTACCAGGTTATGAGTTGAGATACTTTTAACACATCATCGTGTCATGGTTGTGTGTGATTCACTTTTTCACAAGATGATGATGATGGTTATGGAAGACTATGGTGTGACAAGTTGTTGTGGTTTGACTTGTGTGAGCTTGGTGGTGATATCGATGTTAGTTTGCTTGTTTGTTTAGTCTTGTTGAATGGTTTAATTTGTGTTGACTTGCTTGTGTTAAATATTGTTATTAACTATTTTCAAAAAGGCTAGAGTTGCTTATTAAATTATTTTGTGAACAAAAGTGTTTCCTAAAATCTGGAGAAAAATCCCTAACATGCTTATGGTCATGTGTGACCTAAATGAGCATCAATAGCATCTTTTCTAATTCAAAATCTTGAAGAAACTTGACAAAAACATTCTCTGGTCCTATCTTCTTCTCTGTTAAAAGATAATATATCTTGAGCGTCACCATATCTTTACAATTGGTCAATTTAGAAATGCACCTTCATAGACCTCCTCTACTCCATCTTATCTTGATATTCCAATCAGGAATTTGAATCTTTAAAATTCAATTGCTTATCTTTCCATGTTCACTTTGTGGTCTAGTCAAAACAGTGACCATGACTCCAGTATTTTATAGCCTTTTGGCAATTTTGTTTTGACACTTAATCCTGGCCTTTATGGAAATGAACCACAACCTCATCCATCCTTGGCATCTTTTATATCACCACAAAGTTTTATTTAAGCCTTTAATGATTTAAACATCCATATTCCATGCTGGTTTTGATGCCACCAGAATAACAGTTTTCTGGGACTTAGAAATTTTCACTAAGTCCTAATTTCTGAATCTGTTTTTTTATTCTATTTTTGCCTCCTTGCAAAACAACCTAAGCTCTCTTGTTCCTTCGTGCATTGTTGACATTTGTGATCACCATGGTTAGTACTTCACCACCCCACTGTTTTAGACCTTGATTGGGCAGTTAGACACCTTAAGCTTGTGCTGTTTTGTTACCACCAAGATAAGATCAGAGAACTAACCCCTAGATCTTTCTCTGCCCAAAAACTCGAATCAAATCCTACACCACTCCTCCCACCAGTGCTGGCACGAGTATAGGAGACCCACCCCTCTCCCTGGGTCCACTCATCAGCTTCTATGGCTAGCCCTAGCTCTCTCTTTTCTCTCTTCCTTGAAAACCAAAGGAGGGTAAAGAGGGGACAACACCCTCGTTTTCTCTGCCCCTTCCGACCATGCCCACCACTAAACACTCACCACCGTCCCCATTGGCCAACCCCAGCATCCCTCTCCCTCTCTTTTTCTCTCAATGGCCGAAAAAGCCCTCCAGGGCCACCTCCTTGGATAAATACGCACACACCACCCGTGCCCCTCACTCCACCCCCATTATGCTCCACTCCCATCCCTCTCTCACTCCCGGAGCTAGCTCCCAAGCTCATCCCCTCTGCTGCCAAGGAGAGCGAGTTTTTATCTCGGTAACCGGCGGAGAAGAACGTCTCTAGCCGGCGCCTCGGGCATCCTTTCTTCGCCATTCTTGACTCCTTGAGCTCGCCTTGGATAGACCTACCTCACCCGCCCCACCTTTTTATCCCAGGTTCCCTGCTGCCGCCGCTGCCATGGATGTTGCCCGTGAGAACTTCTTGCTCGAGAGTGAGAGAGAGGGGAGTGTGTGCCAAAGAAAATGGTTTGCCTCAATTTTGCATTTTTCTATTCATAGGGTATTTATAGGGTAAACACTATTCCTACAAATATCTGGCTAGATATTTCCAGCCAGCGTGGCGAACACATCCACACAGGGACAGGTGTCACACCACTATGCGCGGGCCACACAGGTGTCCAGGACACCTGTGCTTCTAGAACCTCCTAGCAGATTCCAGACCGCCAACACCCGCGCTGACGTGTCCACGAGCCGGAGTCGACAGGCCAACTCCGTCACTCGACACTTCCTCGGTAGGAGTCGAAGTTCGACTCCACGTACCCGGACACTACCTCCAGTCAGAACAACCTCCGACTGGGCTACCTACTCGAGTCCTCCTGACTCGAACACTTGTCGACTCCTCACACTCGAAGGAACTTGTCGACTGGACACACAAGCCTATTTCCAACAATCACTCCCTAGGCTTGAGTTCCGGAGACACCTCCACCATGCCGATCCTTGTCCGCAGCTCCGCCAGGCGGACTCGACCAAGTGGCTTGGTCAGCATGTCTGCGAGTTGGTGTTCGGTGGGCACGAACTCCAGCTCGACTTTCTTCGCCTCCACGCAGTCTCGAATGAAGTGGTACTTCAAGTCGATGTGCTTTGATCGCTCGTGGAAGACGGGATTCTTGGCGAGCGCGATAGCCGACTTGTTGTCGACCTTGAGCACCACGTGCTCAGCTTCGCCGTTGCTGAACTCGGACAGCAACCGAGCCAGCCAGATCCCCTGGCAAGCAGCTGTGGCAGCCGCCACATACTCCGACTCGCAGCTCGACAGAGCCACGACCTTCTGCTTGAGTGACTGCCAGGTCACTGGGCTGCACCCGAGGAAGTACAGGGTGCCCGACGTACTCTTGCGCGAGTCGACGTCGCCCGCCAGGTCGCTGTCGCTGTAGCCGACCAGGCGCGGTGCACCTTTACTCCTCCATACCTACACCCGAGTCGCAGAGACCCGGCGATGTAGCGTAGGATGTGCTTCACAGCCGCGAGGTGCTCCAGAGTTGGAGCCTCCATGAACCTCGATACGAACCCGACTGCGAAGGTCAGGTCCGGCCTCGTGTGCACCAAGTACCTGAGGCTCCCGACGATGCTCGATACTCGGTCGCATCTGTCGCGGGTGCCGTGCTGCACTTGGACAGCTTGAAGCGTGGCTCCATGGGTGCGTGGACGGGGTTGCACCCGCCCATCCCCGCCTTCTCGAGCAGCTTCAGGGCATAGGCACCCTGCGAGATATCGATCCCGCTGGGTCCTTGTCGAACCTCGATGCCAAGGTAGTAGCTCAGCAACCCGAGATCGGACATCTGGAATAGGCTCCGCATCTCCAGCTTGAATCTGTCGATGTCGCTGGAATCCGAGCCTGTGATCACCAAGTCGTCGACGTAGACACCGACTAAGAGCCGGTTCGGAGTCGCTCCTCGCGCGTACATGCCATGCTCCGACTCGCACCTTGCGAAGCCGAGCTTGACGAGGCATGCATCGAGCTTGGTGTTCCATGCCCTTGGCGCCTGCTTGAGGCCGTAGAGCGCCTTGCTGAGTCGAAGCACCAGGTGCTCCTTCCCCTTTGCAGCGAAGCCGGTTGGCTGCTGCACATACACCTCTTCCTCCAACTCGCCGTTGAGGAAGGCTGACTTGACGTCCATGTGGTGGACGTCCCACCCCGCACTCGCCGCCACGGCTAGCAGTAGCCTGACGGACTCGAGACGGGCCACGGGTGCGAAAACCTCGTCGTAGTCGACCCCGTGCCGCTGCACGTAGCCCTTCGCCACCAGGCGAGCCTTGTGCTTAAGGACTGCGCCATGCGCATCCTTCTTCACCTTGTACACCCACTTCAGGCCGATCGCGCGGTGACCTGGTGGTAAGGTGGCCAGCCTCCAAGTCGAATTGGACTCGATGGCCTCCAGCTCCTCTTGCATCGCCTGCCTCCAGCTGGCATGCACCTTCGCCTCATCGAACGAGCCTGGCTCTTCGGAGGCGAGATAGTGGAGCTCCTCGTCCGGCTCAAGGGCCGAACCCACTTCGAGCACGTTCTGCAGAGTGCGGAACCGGTGGTCGAAGCTCATGTCGTCTTTTCCATCGAGCATACCTGAGTACCTCGAGGGTGGCGTGACGAACTCGACGCCTGAGACAGCCGGAGTCGAAATCTCGGCTGTCGGGTGCTCCGGTGTTGTTGGAGAACCAGCTGGGGATGCACTCCCCACTCCAGGAGTTGGCGAGTCTGGAGTCGGCGAGTCGGGTGCTGGACCCGCACTCCCGTCACTCGAAGTTGGTTGCGGCTCGAACACCATGTGCTCGACTGCGAAGGTGTCGACTCCGAAAGTGTTCACCGGAGTGTCCGGCGAACTCCAGTCCCAGCTCGCGTTCTCGTCGAACACGGCATCTCGCGTGATGGTCACGCGGTTAGTCACCGGGTCATAGGCCCGATAACCCTTCGTCCCAGGTTGGTACCCGACGAAGATCATCGGCCTGCTCCGGTCGTCGAGCTTCTTCAGCCCGGGGCGCGTCTCTCTGACATGCACCACGCACCCGAACGTGCGCATGAAGCTCACATTCGGCTTGCGGCCATGCCAGGACTCGAACGGCGTCATGCCGTCCACGCTCTTGGTTGGCGACCTGTTCAAGATGAACACGGCCGTCGTCACTGCCTCACCCCAGAATTCTCCGGGTACCTTCTTGGCCTTCAGCAGACTGCGGGCCATGCCCACAATCGTCTGGTTGCGTCGCTCCACGACGCCATTCTGCTGCGGGGAGTACGGAGCCGTCAGGTGACGCTCCATCCCGAGCTCAGCGCAGTATGCTGTGAAGGACCCGGAGGTGAACTCGCCTCCGCGATCCGTGCGCAGCGTGCGCAGCTTGCAGCCTGTTTCTGCTTCGGCTCCCGCCTGGAGTCGAATGATGGCGGCTGCGGCCTCGTCCTTCGTCGAGAGAAGGGCGAGCCACATGTACCGCGACAGGTCGTCCACCAGTAGGAGGAAGTACCTCTTCCCACTCGGTGTGGCCGGGGTGATCGGCCCGCAGAGGTCGCCATGGACCAACTCGAGTCGCTCCTTCGCCCGGAACTTCGCTTGCTTTGCGAATGGGGCTCGCCTCTGCTTCCCTGCTAGGCAGGCGTCGCAGAGCTGGTTCACGTGCTCCACCAGAGGGAGGCCACGCACCATCTCGCCCTTCGCCAGTCGGCGCAAGCTGTCGAAGTTGAGGTGCCCGAACCGCGCATGCCAAGTCCACGCCGGGTCGTCGCCAGTGCCCACGACTAGGCACACTGGCTGCGCGACTCGCGCGTGCAGCTTGTACATCCGGTTCGGCTCTCGCCTGACCTTGATCAGGAGCTGCCGCTCCCTATCACGCACTCGAAGGATCCCATCCTCGATCAGCACCTGGCAGCCGTTCTCGTCGAACTGGCCCAGGCTGATGATCTGCGTGTTCAGCCGGGGTATGTAGTACACCCCGGTGACGGCCCGATGCTCGCCTGACTTGCAGACGAAGAGCACCGTCCCTTGCCCGCAGATTTCGACTCGCGAGCCATCACCGAACTTTACAGTTCCAATGATGCTTGCGTCGAGTTCTGCGAACGCGGCGCGGTCACCAGTCATGTGATTGGTGGCGCCCGAGTCGAGGTACCAGACGCCCTTCTTGGCGTCCCCCTCTTGCGCCAGGTTCACCTGCGCCTTCTCCTCTAGCATGAGGAGGACCGGCTCCTTGCGAGTCGGGTCAGCCAGCTCCTTGCGAGCTGGCGCAGTCGAGTGCTCTCCACTCGACGAGGATGTCGGGTGCTCTCCACCCGACGAGGTTGTCGAGTCCTTGCGACCCGACACTCCCGGCTGCTGGAGCCGGGTGGCCAACTCCTCCCGAGTCGCCAGGTCAGCTCCTCCTGAGCCAACGCAGTCGAGTGCTCGCCACTCGACGATCCTGCCGAGTCCTCCTGACTCGACGATGCTGTCGACTCCTCCCGAGTCGACATGTCCCACTCCGCGATCCACTGGATCGGCGCGAGTTCCTCCGGAGGAGTCGACGATCCCTCCGTCTCTGCCACCGGTCGAGTCGCTGACTCTGCCACCGGTCGAGACAAGGGTGCCGCCTCCGAGGTGCTCGACTCCGCCTGGCGAGTCGAAGCAGGGAGCTGTGGGGCAGTCGCGATGGTGCAGGTCTCCATCATCAGGAGTGCGCTGTCATCTTCATCGTCTCCACCACGGACGAGGTGTGCTTCCGCACCCTCTGCGCGCACGAGGTGTGCCTCCTCGCGCTTCTTCTTGCGGCAGTCCCGCACCCAATGGCCGGCGACTCCGCAGTACCTGCACGTGTCTTTCGACGTGCCAGGGTTCCCAGCTCCACGATCTGAGTTGCCTCTACCGCGACCGCGCGGCTTGCCGCCGCGTCCGGTATGGCAGGAGGATCCTCCTCCATCTTGCAGGCGCATCCGAGAGAACCACTCCTCCTCCGTGAGGAGTAGTTTCCCAGCCTGCTTGGCCTCCGGCTTCTCCGCCTCATGTCGCTCCTCAGCCGTTTTGAGGCGGCCGATGAGCTCCTCCATGGGGAGCTTGTCGAGGTCGAGCAGAGTCTCGATTGAGCATGCCATCTGCGAGAATCTCGTGGGAACGACCGAGAGAAACTTACGGATTGTGTCTGGCTCGGTGATGGTGACGCCGAGCACCCCAAGCTGCGACACGAGTGACGACATCCGCATGGCGAAGTCGTCGATGTTCTCGCCGTCGCCGAACTTGATGGCCTCGTACTGCTTCTTGAGCGCAGTCGCCTTCGCCTCCCGGACACGGGTATCTCCGACCCGCATCGTCTTGATCGCCTCCCACGCCTCCTTGGCTGTCTTCTTCGACGCCAGTGTGGAGATCATCTCCGGCGGAACGGCGAGCAGCACGTACTCGTGTGCTGCTCGGTCCGTCTCGCGCTCCTCCGTGCCATCGTGCACGGCGGACCAAACACGGCGTGCCTCAAGCTTCACTTGCATGAGCAGCGCCCAGTCCGCGTAGTTTGACCGCGTGAGCAGCGGCCACGAACTACCGGCCTCCCGCACAACACGCTGGACTGCCAGCGTGCTCGCGGCCTCCTTCACCTCCGCCGGCAAGAGCGCCCTTCCGTCGCTCATCTCCGGTGAGATCTCTCAAGAACTCAGGCTCTGATACCAATTGTTGCCCGTGAGAACTTCTTGCTCGAGAGTGAGAGAGAGGGGAGTGTGTGCCAAAGAAAATGGTTTGCCTCAATTTTGCATTTTTCTATTCATAGGGTATTTATAGGGTAAACACTATTCCTACAAATATCTGGCTAGATATTTCCAGCCAGCGTGGCGAACCCATCCACACAGGGACAGGTGTCACACCACTATGCGCGGGCCACACAGGTGTCCAGGACACCTGTGCTTCTAGAACCTCCTAGCAGATTCCAGACCGCCAACACCCGCGCTGACGTGTCCACGAGCCGGAGTCGACAGGCCAACTCCGTCACTCGACACTTCCTCGAGTAGGAGTCGAAAGTTCGACTCCACGTACCCGGACACTACCTCCAGTCAGAACAACCTCCGACTGGGCTACCTACTCGAGTCCTCCTGACTCGAACACTTGTCGACTCCTCACACTCGAAGGAAACTTGTCGACTGGACACACAAGCCTATTTCCAACAATGGACGACCGGAGAAGCCAACCTCCACCGCGCCATCGCCTGGGAGCACGCCGGCAAGCTCCAAGACCCTCTCCGAGTTGCCCTTGATCTCCGCATCACCCTCGACCTCTCCCCTTTGTCCTGCAGCGCCCCTAGGTGAGCCAAGCAAGCACAGCACCATAGCTAGGTTTTCTGCTGTGTTTTGTGCGTCCTAAGGAAGAAGAAGAACAGTGGCCGTCGATTCCTAGATCAATGGCTCACGTCTGAACTTCCTAGATCTAATCTCAGCCCTCCAGATTCGATCCAAGGGCAGCATACCCCTTCACTTGAGCGTGCACAGCAATGGGCTGGCCCAGATCCGCTCGGGTCGGACCCGGCCAGATCTGGCCCATTTCACTATTTTTCCTGTTAGTCCTTTTCCTGTTTTATAAATCCTGTTAGATCTGCTCTAGGTTTAAATCCGCCATTTAATCCTCGAGCATGCAATTTGAGTGATTCAAATTTTGTAGCGTTCATATGAGTTTTCTCAACCATATGCCACTGGCCGTTTCCAAAAATATGTTTTTATGTATGTGCTAGATGTAATCTTGTAAAAAGTTACTTTTTCACTAAATCTTTATTATCTTGAGTTTTATGAATCCAAAATTTGTGAATCCAACTGTTCTGGAAAGCTTATGAGTGTAACTTTCTGTAGAAGTTGACCTCTTAGGTTTGTGATGCCTAGTTTTAAAGTTTAATGTGTTTGAAGTTGGGACCAGTAGGGTTTTCCAGCATTTATCTGTTTTTCTGTGAATAAGATTTTTGGGTAAATCCAATTGCAGTAGTTTCTAATTCTTACAAAGAACCTAAACCTAGCTTTTCATAAAATTTGGTTGAACAAAACACCCTGGACTTAATAAACTCTCAAAATGGTGTTTTCTGCCTTTTAAAAATGATAAAAAAAATTGTTTGGTCCTTTGTGAAAATGTTGTTTTTGTTGTTGTGAATTGTTTTGGTGTTGTAGCTCACCAAATAAAGTTACTTTTAGTATGTTAGTACTGTTAGTGGCAGGTGTTAGGTTTGATTTGAGTTAAGCATGTGTTGTTAAGTGGTGATTGAAAAGCTTAACACTTGTTTGATTATGTTGGTGTTGTCTAATAAACTTTATGAGCTAAATAACCACTTTCAACTAAGAATGTTAGCTACTGGTTGTTTAAGTTTATTAGTGATGCTTAGTTTTACAAATTGAAAGTGATCCAAAAAGGTTGTCTAATTATCACCTTAACCCTATTTGTAAATAAATAATAAATTGTTTTGTAGTTGCCAAACATGTTTGTGTGATTTAATATGTTTGCCTTGTTAGTTAAACTTGGTAGTCTTTAAGTTTAATACTAGCATGAGTAGTTTGTTAATGTCTCTATCTTAGCTTGGTGAAATAATTTAATAATAGAAAATAATTAGTAACTTAACTTTTGTCTGAAGTATTTCCTGAAAACTAAAGAGATACTTTTGTCTGAAGTATTTCCTAAACTACGGTAGCAGCCCTGGTTAAGTGACCTAATCACCCTAAGTGGAGTTTTGTTTTAGGGTTTAGTTAAAACCACCTTTTTAACTATTAGGGTTGTTGTGTATACTTTCTTAGGTGTGTTTGTTGTTTGTCTTAGCTATATGGACTTGTTGCTTGTTGTTGTATAACTAAGTGAATTGCTTGCTTTTGATTGTTAGCTTAGTGCCTTGTGCAATGCTTGCTGTTTGTTATGTCCTTGTGGCATTGTCTTATATTTTGAGTGTTGTTCCTTTTCCTGTTTACGACGTTAGATACGATCGGGAAGAAACTGGAAGTGCGGAGTGAACCTGAGGAACATCAAGATCAAGACCAAGGCCATATTACCAAGCCAGGCAAACCACCTCAACACCCTATTGAACTCCTATTATTTGTACAAAGCATGTCTTGTTTTCAAAATAAAATAATGCATGTTTTATCTTTTATGTGGCATTTTGTCACCCCAAAACTATTTTCCAAAAATTATTGTTTGGCCAAATATATATAGCTACTAGTATATAATAGGTTTGCAAAAATAAGACTTTGCTTGAGAAGCCTTCCACTGAAGGCGCTATCAAGAAAATTATATTTTCTAGTAGTATATCCTTATAATCTTACCTCAAAACCATAGGATGGGAGCCTGGCTTTGATGAAATGTTTTCGGAAGAAAACCCGAGTCGCTGGGAGCGATCGGGAGAAAGTGCTTTATAAAACCCATATTGCTGACAAATGGTGATGTTTATGAAAACCCGAAGTGCTGGGAGCATTCGGTGAGTTTACGAAAACCCGAGCTGCTGGGAGCAGTCGGCGGTGGAGATGTTTTTGAAAAACAAAGTACAGCCCTAGCGGCCGCCCGAACAATTAACCCGTGCAACAACATTACCTGAGATGGGTAGGGCTTAGCCGGAAGCTTGTCCACTTTAGTACGGAGGGTCTCAAACTCTATAAGGGCAAGGCCCTCGAAGCCGGGTTGTCGTCAGTATGAGGCAATACACAAGCGGAGGGACCCGCAGCCGGACGATTACGTTGGGTCCCCTGACGTGGCGGTGTGGCGTCCTGAGAGAGACCAGGGGTCTAGTGGAGCACACGGTGCCGAGGGAATAAACCTATCGGGAGTCCTCTGTACTAGGGTAGACATAGTGGAAAGCTTTGATCTGGTTATCCGAACCCCCGCATACTGTCGTATGGCGGACCGTGGCTGAACACGGCGGAATGATCGTTTGGTGTGGTGAAAGTGCACCCCCTCTGCAGAGTGTAAAACTATTCGAATAGCCGTGTCCGCGGTCATGGACGGTTGGAAAGGCCACCGATCTAGGCGTATGGGCAATTTTATGTTTTCAAAGGAAAAATGGTTTTCTCGGTGGAAAATAAGGAGGCATCAAGAAGGTACCTGGGAGGTACGGAAATGGGATAAGATGGTTGGTCTCGGGGAGACAATCAGTCTGATCTCATGGAAGGGAAAAAGGGGTATCCCCATCCTAGTGTCTTTGAAAATTTTCACAAAAGTGTTTTTACAAAGATGTGGAGATAGCACATGCTATTTCTACAAGAGAGAATTCTATCTCTAGAAGTTTTGTTTAACAAGGATATAGAGATGTTGTAATCTCTATGTCCAAAAGCATCGTTTGCGAAAACTAAGCCCTATAGCAATATATAGCAGCTATCCCAGTTTCCGAAAACGTTTTATTGCATTACCATGAAAACTTAAGCCTTGAGGTGGTATTGCGAGTACGTAATTGTACTCATATGGCTGTGTCCCTGGATATTCAAACGTCCAGATTATAACGAGGAGATGTACGACGAGGAGGAGAAGTACGCCGACGACTACGCCAACTGAGTGTCACCGGTCAACTGCTCTGTGGGAATGCGTCCGGTTGTGACGAGTGCCGACGCTAGCCGAAAGCTTCCGCTATATCGTAGTTAATCCCGTCCTGCGTGACGATGGTTGCAGGCTTGGTCGCGTGACCACCATTTATGTAAGTCTTTTACTAATCGAGTTGGATGATGCAACTTTGTATACCATGTTGGTTATGTGATCGCGATGCACTGATCATTGGGATCGTGATCTGTTTACATAACGTGGGCATCTCGGACTGTGGTTCGAGGGGTCCTTACATTATCTGTTAGTTTTAATGTTGATTTTGACCTATTGTAGCAAGTGGACTATGGAAAATTACATAATAATATTTTAATTGGAAATAGAATAACATTTCCCGATATCAGACAATCTGTAGCCTTTCGCTGCGTGATATTCTCTTTAGAACTACTATAAACTCATGAACCATAGTTAGTGCCAAGCTAAATAATCGATAAACCTTCATGAATTTATATTGTTAAAGAAATCAATTGGCTAGGGATTTCAATGTGATTAAGCGAAAATATGTGTTTGTACACTATTCTTATTTAAGGGAGTACACAAAACTATCTACTCGATCGACCTCATTTTGGTTAACAACATCCAATAGTTATAATTTTGAAAACTAAATAACATGGTTTTTACATTATATGGCTAACATTTCTTCAGTTACAGTCACCGTTTATTTAATAGCCAAAGATGCCCACAAAAGTGTAGGAACAAACCAATCATGAACATTTTATGATGCTCTGCATTACCTATATAGAGGAATAGGGAAGTTTAGTCTCCAATGATGGTGGATAAGTATGGGTATATTAGATAAATTTATCAACAAAAATAACCATTCATTAATTAGATTGAACTAAAATAGGAGTTACCTATCAAGATTATGCATATGTTGTATCAATATATATCATTTTTACTAGTAGGATATTTCAATAAATGGTACATGGGAGCAATTTCTTCCAAAAAGGTTGTTATCTTCGATTAAATACGAACAACAACTACATTGTTAAAAAAGGAAATAAAATGTAAAATAGTTGCTGAAAACAAACACAAAAATATGAATTTTGAATGTAAGTAAATATTAATTATCACAGTTAGACCAAATTGCCATAAAAGAATTTAATTTCAAATGAATATGTAGTTAGGATTATGTAATAAATGAGTAAATTAAAATTTAGATATTAATAATTTTAGTACCTTATACATATATTAAATTAATTTACAATACATTTTGTTTCAAAAAAGATTACTAATACGTATCAATAGTATGTAATATACTTGCCCCTTTAGGAATATAATGCCATGTATTTTGCAATGGAGTTGATAAAATAGGAGGTGGAATTTTTGTATAGAGTAAAAAGTTGCAATTAACAATTTTTGACATAATAAAGGTGATGCCCTCGCATTTGCGAGGGCCACCATGCTTGTTTTGAAAGAAAAAAAATCATCAAAGGCAGTTTAAACTGAAACATAAAGATCGACAATATAGGCTCTCTTTTCCGGAAAGTCAGCTGACAGCCAGGTCCTTTAGTTTGAAAGATTATGCCTCCAACGTTTTTTTAGGGAAATTAATTTAAAAAATTGAGGGAATTATGCCTCCAACGTAGTGCAATATCTACGCAGCATTCCGACTTAGAGATTGACGAGAAGATTTTCCTTTCGTCGTCGTCTTCCCCGCTGTCCAGCTACCATTGATCCGTTGTGGCGGTGCATGCTGTTGTTCAATATTGAGCACCGTGATCTTATCATCTCAACGTATTTCTTCAGAAACAGTCACAGCTGGATTCTTCTGCATATGTCACAAATTTGACACTATTCATAGTGTAGTTCAGCATTTTTGTTTCTCTAACAGTAGGTCTAATTTTGAGCTGATTTTTTTGGCAGTTGTACAAACAACCTGTAAGTATGTTATGTAATTTTTTCAGATTTTGTAACAATTTGCATATATGGTTTTTGTGACATGATCCCATGATCTCATTTAAAGAACAGATCTGATACAAGTCTCCCCATCTATATCACGGTTGTAGCACTCACACAGAGACAAATAATGCACATATTCATCGTTTCTTGCTATCGATGAAGGGCGTCTCACCTGGGTCAAAAATCAATTCGGGCTGCCACCGGGTCATCTAAATATGATCATTAAATTTGACATAGCCAATGATATATCCTACAAGTATGGAAAATGGCAATGCAGAATTGTTTGAATTATGGGCTACACAAAAATGATCATTAAATTTGAAAATATGCATATTCGGATCTAGACTTTGTCATTTTTGTGTAGTTCGAAATATGAAGTATTTAAAATCGATATTTTACACGTTTATCAAATACATCAATTCAATTCTGTGATAAGGAATAATCAACTCAACATCTATTTTTTGTGATAATGAATAATCAACTCAACATCTATTTTTTGAATGCCCATTGACCAGATCTAGTTTGGCGCATCGTACACATGTCTTTCGGCTTGACACCTCCTAAGAATACTATAAATCTATTTGGTAATTGGCTTAAGGGCATCCCTAAAGAGGATTTGAGACCTATTCGAGGGGGAGTGTGTGCGGTACTTTTGGATTTGCGAATGTTCAAAATGACTTTGTTTTAATAAACCAAAAGCTCCATCCTTTTTGCAGGTTATACCCTTGGCCGGACACTAGATTCCTATGTGGTCTTATTTTCAACAACGGAGAAACAACATGCCATGAATTCTGGGTGCAGCACTTTGGAGATGGTAGCGAAGGACTTATACAACCAGTGCATCTGGAGACCTCTTACTAGAATTGGTTGCTGACGTTACACCTAGATGATCTTTTTGTATTTTTCGGTGGTCGATACATGTCTCAACCCTTTGTGGTCATGAACTGTAACTCAGCGTGACAAAACTTTGCAATAAGAAAATAAAGGAATAAAAAGCCATATGCATCACTTTGATGTAGAGGCTAAGATAAGCCCCCATTTAAAAAAAATGAGCTACACCGTTAACTATATTTAGGGGTTCTAAAAAAATTAGAACATCTTAAATACGATTTTTGAATTTTCAAAATAGCAGGATCGCTGAATATCGGAAGTAACAAATCTCTTTTTCTTTTGCCAAAGATGTACACATATTCTAGTGTGCGAACGTAATCACAGAGAATATTCACACACGCCATGCGAACGTAGGCCGGTCCTGAAGAATCAGCGTGACGAGGCCACCCCATGGCCCACCTAGTTTCACACTTTCACGCAAGATCCAAGCACGTTGCAGCAGGAAATGCAGAACATATATTTCCCAGGAGTAAACATCACATCGGCCGTATACATGTATAGGTAATATGCCCGC
The DNA here is from genome assembly GCA_947311845.1 of Poa pratensis. Lineage (NCBI taxonomy): Eukaryota > Viridiplantae > Streptophyta > Magnoliopsida > Poales > Poaceae > Poa > Poa pratensis. The sequence goes on along the minus strand of CAMZMU010000050.1, from coordinate 15,422,655 downwards.
GCGTTACAACGGGTGAGAAAAAATCTACGTCGTCGAGGAGCACGAAGTAAGCTTTCTCGTTGGTACAGCCAGCTAGCTTCAACATGCTCCACGGTCAGGAGCCGCCACTTCCTCCTCTGTGCGCTGCCACCCGGTACACATGTGTCAGCCAAGCTATGCGTCACCATTGCCACCTCACCCAACTTAGCAAAGGCCTTCCACGTTCCACCTCCCTTGGGGTTTGGGAGTAAATGAAACAAAGGGAAGACGGATAAAAAGGTTCCGGGAGAAGTTGGGATGAGCATGCACGCAGGGCCGTCTTTGGCCCAGTGCGAGAGGTGCGACGGTCCGGGGCCCAACTAAATTAGGGGTACAGAGTTGGTACACGGTAGAAGGCAATTCTATCTAGAAAGAAAATAGAGAATGTGGAGTAGGAATAAAGAGGCCCATCTATGCATGCACAACCTGGTCCAGGCAGCAAGGACACACGAACGTTTTCATTCTCTCAATCTAATCACGCACACGGCTCGTCGCCTACTCGCCTGGTTTTTTTTTTTTAACAACCTTTGCCTTTAATTGTGAACATATTGTGTAAAAAGTTGTGAACTGTTTTTTTTACGTTATAGCTTGTAGTATGGTGCTTGTTTAGAACAGAGAGAACAACAAGATATACAATGCGAATGGAAGAATTGGTGTTTATGCCTTTACAATAATTTTATCTTTTTTAGGGGAATAATTTTATCTATTTATGTATGAAATCAGTTTTTTTCTCTCTTTGGGGCCCAATGATGGATTTCGCCCGGGGCCTCCGAAATTCAAGAGCCGGCCATGCATGCACGACGTCCGATCATCTGTTCCAAATTCAAACACCAGTGACCCTGAGGTCTTCGCCGAGGAATTAACTATGAAAAACAAAACTATAATTGTTAGTGGGACGAACCAAAGCTGACCATATATGACCACATGCTAGCGACGCGGAAAACTCAACTCCCTACTCGTTATAAATCTGAATAGGAGGCATAGTAATTTTGCAGCCTTGATCCTACATGAATGAGTGACAAAATGACAATGGCGGCTATATTGGATGATCAATTGATGTGGAATTGTGGCCATACAAATGTACTGCCACCATTCCAGCAAGGTGTGGTGTACATGTCGTGGTGGCTCAAGCTTAACTACCAGCTTTGCAATATTTGCATCCCCTCACAATTATACACGGAAGATTTGATAGAGTATGCTACAGCCTTTTTTCCATATAATAATTAAATGATGAAATCATAATAATAGGATCAATGAAGAAAAGAAAATATAACATAGAAGACCGTAGATCACAGGGAAATGTTGCTAGGGATGTAGAAGGTGTGATTACATGAAGTTGTGGTTTAGTACTTGCGACATAGGCCATGTGATAACTTCCCAATTGGAAGCACAACTGTACTGAGCTAATCTTCAGGAACCCAATAGAGTCTCTACACCTGGGAATCAACTCGTTTTCTTCCGTAGACTAGTAATCGTGCACGTGCAATGCACATATCCACCAATTTAAACTAAATTCGATGGACATTAAATTAAAAAACCATATCGACCATACTATATATTCATCCAAAATTTCCCATGAACAAAAGCGATTAAAAAATCAAATTTCAGAAATGAAATATCCAAGATAGAGTATAAGAGTGTAGACATAGGACCCAATAACCTAAGAAAAAGAGATAGCTATATAAATAGTATATAGTTCATTGACAGTTCCCAAAATAACATTAGAACCTTGCGTTGTTTTTTTCCCGAAAGAAAATCTTTTGCAATATAACATACTGCTAGCTCCCCATGGGAAAGATCAATTTGATTAAACACACAGTTAGAAAACCGAAATTTCTAGAATTCACATCTTAGACAATGCATCTAACACATCAGTAATCTCATATTTCTCGCTCGTTCTTATTCACACTTCATATGCTCAAATAAGCTAATTAACCAAACTTAAGATCCAGGAATTTTTTGCAATGAGTGCAAGTGTGCAAATAAAATTAGATACTTGAGCATTGACGTCTACATTTGAACTGACAAGAATCTCGACCAGATTTAGATGGCCAGTCCACAACCCAGTGCAGCAGAATTCTCTCTGCACTATCTGAAACCAAACAATGTCTAACTGAGCCAGGCTACATGAAGGACATAAACACGGATGTTTTACAAACACAAACCTCTTATATTAACTTGAACACCAGCAACCAGATGCTTGTTTAGGTCATTCCTCCTTCCCTCACTGAAACATGGATGCCGCCAAGTTGTCTGCATGTACAATCAAGTTTGTTAGCTCGGCATTCTTCTAAGGTTTGAAAAGAATGAAGCAGGAGAACAGAGAATACCAAGTTGCTTCATTTTCTCTTCCTGCTTGGGCTCTGTAGTCGAAGTGGATGACAGGGTCTAGCCAGAGGGTCACTGATGCAGATAAGTCATGCATTTGAACACCTAGCTGTAGTGGTGACCAAAAAAATGTTATATTAACAGCTTGAACATAAGACACCTGAAAAAATAGGGAGTGGAGGATCCCTTTTCTGAGTCAAGAAGCAATCAAAATAAATACCACCAAAAGTCAATATGTGACACAACCTTTATTACGACTGAAACAACAGACATACGGAGCCAGGTTATAAAAGCTACCCAAATATTTTCGAACTTCACAGTATCAACTATCTTGAGTAAAAAAATGTGCATTGTTAACAGACTACATGTAAGGTCCAAGAAAAGTATTACATGTAGGGAAAATGACAGACTTAAACAGGGAAATGTAAATTAATTCAATGCATTAATGAATACGGCCAATTTACTAAATCTAACAGGGACCACATTAGAGAGAGAGAGAGCCGATAAATCTCGAGTGAACTCTCCAATCTGCAGATAGTAAGTATATTCGGTCAGAGAGAAGCTACTTGCCTACAAGTTGTCTGCAAAGAGAAGGCTGTAAATTGGCATCGGCACGCCGGATACATGAAAGCTTCACTGAATTTGCATCTGAATTCTGAATTGGCGCTAAAATAAAATAAAATAAAATTGAAACACAACAAGAGGCAACTAAGAACTGGATGAGACAAAAAAGGGATACAAGACTCTCCATCTGCTCTGATATCCAACAAAGACAGAAAACAATTCAGACCAAATTTTTATCGGTGTAGAAGCAAATTCAAGGAGGAGATGACTCGTTAAACATATATAGGGAAGAAAATGCGTACTCTTGCTTTAATATCTGGGCATAGTTATTTAACAACAGCGTTTACACATGCTTATTTAAATGAATCGTGTGCCATAAAACCAGATCAGTCACCAAAAAAATTGTACCATATTAACACACTGGTATTGTTAATCACAAAAATATGAGCTTGTACTGGTTCAGAAAATTACCTAAGACGATTCAAGGTGGTATGGAAATCTGGTGACTTTCAGTTCAACGTCCTACAGAAAGCAAACAGTACGAAGAGGTCATCACATACGAATAATATTAGTTGATTCTAGAGTATTTGGACACATCACATGATGAGATGATAAAATTGGGATCACTAACCATGGTATTTAGTGGAATCTGGAGTATCATATCACTCCCGTGCTCCGCCCGCTTGATCTTCAAAAAGAACATGACGTTGTATTCCTCTGCACCGGATAACTCAGCATACAACGTTTGCCTTTCAGAAAACTCATCAAACACATAACGTGCAAGGACGAAGGACCCCACATGAGACAATCTCTACTCGATTTCATCAGCAAGCTTCCAAATATAAATCAATATTATTCTCATTCAGAGCAGGATCCAACATTGGTGATTTTAATCCGCATATAAGCCTAGAGTCAAAAGCCCAAAACGATGAAGTTGCAGAACATAAGCTGGGGGATACTCCATGTTTGCTGCAATAGGTAAGGAAAATTAAAGGTTTGGCAAACATACGTTCGATAAATCAACTCGGAATGTATTCAGTCTCAATGTTTGCCTACCCCTGAGCAGTAAAAAAAAACAGTCTGATGAGGCAAACCTGAAGAAAGTGCGGCTGTTGTAGGGGAAGTTCAGGGCGGCGCGGCCTACGGACGTGCAGTCCGTCGCAGTGGACGGACCTCGAGCGGTTCTTTGGCGGTGGGGATCCGTACCGTAGGGCGTCGAGGGCGGCAGGACTGCTGCGCGGCGACGGTCGCCGGACTGCGTCTGTAGGGCATCGAGGACTACAGGGCGCCGCCTCGCTTGTAGCCGGTGTGCAGGGCGCCGCTGTTCCGTGCAGGATACGGCGACGGAAAGGCGGCGGCTGGTACAGGGCATCAGCGTCTCTATTTGCTGGCGGCCGCGTGTAGGCTGCGGCCAAAGGTCCTTCTCGGCGGTAGGGATTCGGCGGCGACGCCGGCGAGGGGATGGCTGTTTATGATGGGAAAGGACGATGGGCGAGGAGGCGAGGATGAAGGCGTGGGAGGACGGCGGCTATTGCGATCGTGGTTAGCGGCATCGTGGTTAGCGGCAGTTTTTCTTTTGTTTTGTTTGAGGTGCACATTATACAACATTGGGGCATCGTGGGACGTTAGATTTAGACATATGAACGCTCCAGATTGTTCAGATCTGACAGACTCTCTCTTTTTATATTAGTGGAGATGTTACTGATTACTGAACCCCTTGGACAGAAAAAGATGTATCCAAGACAGAGATGCACAGGGTCAATGTACAAAGATCACACAGGAAATTAAATTGCATTATCAAATCACCACAACTTCACAAACGGAAACCTGCTTGTCTAAGATTGACACCTCAATGGATGATTCAGTGGGATTCAGAGCCTTAAGACTCAATAATGGAATGTGTTGGCCGTCCTGCATGTAGGTACAGAGCGTCCATACGAAGGATCCATCCCCTGGATGAGGTAGAAGCCGTCTGAAAATGTTACCCTTCCGGTCCTTCCGGATGTGCCTTAGGGCATGTACGAGGTTACCGCTCAAGCACAAACGGCAAGCACGCCCAAGATTGTGCAGGGTGAGCCGCTTGGAACACGTCTGCAGCGGTGGAACGCCATCTTCTCGGCTGGCGCATTAGACTGGACGCAGAAGGCTCCGTCTCTGTCCTTGGTGGAGACCTCGCTTGTAGCCTGGCTTGGGCCTCGACGGCGCACCAAGTAAGAGCATCACTAGCAGTGCCCTCAAACTGGTCAAACCCTCAAAATAACTGCTTTTTTGAGGGTTGAGGCTGAAACGAGGCGCGGAACAGAACCCTCAAACCCTTTAACCCTCAAAAAAATTTGGAGGTCGAACCCTCATTTCCCCCCTCGACCTGGACTAGTGCAGGTCCAGAGGCAAAACTGAAGGGCCCTTCATCGTGGTCAACGCGCGCTCGCGGGCTGAAATTTCCCCCAACCTCCCCTCCTCCTCCTCGCGTCCTCCTCCTCTGTTCCACGAGCCCGCCGCCGCCGCCGCCCCGATTCGTCCTCCGCCGAGCTCGGCCCGCCGCCCGAATCGCCGCCGGTCCCCGCTGCCTCGCCCTCCGCCCCGACTCGCCGCCGGTCCCCGCTGCCTCGCCCTCCGCCCCGATTCGTCGCCCTCCGCCCCGATTCGTCTCCCTCCGCCGCCGACGAGCCCGCCCCGCCTCCCGTCCTCCTCCGCCTCTCCCGCCCCGAGCTCGCCCCGCCTCCCATCCGCCTCCGCCTCTCCCGCGCCGAGGCCGTCCTCCTCCGACCCCGTCCGCGCATCTGTCGACGGTAAGGAAAACTTTTTCTTTTTTCTTTTGTATTTTCGTTTTTGGTTCATTTTAGTTAGATTAAATGTATGTGTGTCGGTATTTAGATGGATGTGAACATGGACAATGCGATGTCCGACAGTTCCGGTTGGTCATCTTCGGATGATTCGGACATCGAAGACCTGCTCGAAGACGATGACATCGATATGACGGTTGCTCTCGTCGCCGTGAAGGAGCTTGAGGACCGCGTGATGCTGCTTGATCGGAGGCAGGGGTCGAAGATGGGGCGCACTTGCATCTTTAGGAACCGCGCTCTCGGCCACGACCAACTCATGCAAGACTATTTTGCAGAGGTACCAACATATCCACCCCGCCTCTTCCGTAGAAGGTACCGAATGCGCCGCGAGTTGTTTGTGAAAATAGTGAAAGATTGCGAGGCCAACTCAATCTATTTCAAGCGGCGTAGAAACGCAGCCGGCACCATGGGATTTAGTGCATTTCAGAAGATATCGGCGGCAATGCGGGTGATCGCCTATGGCATACCCGCGGACTATACGGACGAGTATCTTCGCATTGGCCAAGATACAACCACGGAGTCCGTCCGTAGGTTTGCCAAGATGGTCATCCGGTTGTATGGTGAAAAGTATCTTCGAGCTCCAAACGAGGAAGACACGAAGAGATTGATGGAGATGAATGAAAAAAGGGGATGGCCGGGCATGCTTGGTAGTCTAGATTGCATGCATTGGACATGGAAAAATTGCCCAAAGGCATGGCATGGAATGTATTGCGGTAAAAGCCGTGATGCTACCATTGTGCTTGAGGCCGTGGCATCGGAGGACTTATGGATTTGGCATGCATTTTTTGGTTTGCCGGGAACATTGAATGACATCAATGTGCTACAAAAATCTCCTTTATTTGGAAGACTAGTTTCGGGTGATGCTCCAACTTGCAATTACAAAGTCATGGACAATGAGTACACAATGGGATACTATCTCACCGATGGCATTTATCCTGAGTGGGCAACTCTTGTGAAGTCCATTAAAGAGAAAAAAGGGATGCCCTTAACCAAAAAAGAGTCAAATTTCACAAAGGCACAAGAGGCAGCCCGCAAGGACATTGAGAGAGCTTTCGGTGTTTTGCAAGCAAGGTTTGCCATTGTTCGGGGTCCAGCTCGTTTTTGGGACAAGAAAACCCTTGTGAACATCATGAAGTGTTGTGTCATTCTACACAACATGATCATCGAGGATGAGAGAGGGTTAAACTTGCCTTGTTTCTACGACAATGTTGGTACCCGAGTGCGAGCGGAGAGGAACCCTGATCGCGTTCAAGCTTTTCTCCAAGCACATCGGGATATTGAAAATGCCAGCACTCATACCCAGCTCCGCGATGATCTGGTCGAGCACCACTGGCAGCTGCTTGGCTGTGGCCAATGATCTACCTTTGTTTTAGTTGATTCATGTTCCATTTGCTTCGAACACTTATTCATGTTCTATTTGCTTCGAACTATTATTGTAATTTGCAGAAAACATTGTTGTAATATGTCGACTTATTATTGTGTGTTTGAAACTATTATTTGCTGGTGTTTTATGATAGCTAGAATGATTATTATGTGCTGCAAACTGTTAAATGTTGGCTGTTGTATGAAATTCTGAAGAAACTGTCGAAATCCTGTTTTGAGGGTTTGAAGGCCGGGGCGCAGATCAGTGCCCTCAAACCAACCCTTATTGTTTTGAGGGTTGGTTTGAGGGCACTGATCTGCGCCGGCCGTTTTGGGACTTCAAATTCGTGTTTTCTCGGCCCTCAAACTGGTTTTGAGGGTTACTAGTTTGAGGGCACTGCTAGTGATGCTCTAAGTGCACGGGTCTCCCTATGAGCAGCGGCCAAAGGCACTTCAGTCGACACCGGCGGGAGGCGATGAAGAGACGGCTGATTTCGCCTGCGCTGAGCCTGCTGCGGGTGGCGATGTACATGGAGAGGATGCCTAGAAAGGGGGTGTCGGCATCGTCTCACCCAGTCCGTTGATTCCGTGGATGGTGCCGCCCTGCAGCCTGTGCATGCGGCTACGCCTGGACTTGGATGGGTTGAACAGCGACGCGATGCCTCGGTGGTAAAAGCGGCGATTTCTGTGGCAGGGAGAATTCGGGTGTGAAGAAGCCGGCGGCGTGAGAGGTTGATCGGGGCGAGGGGAATAGGAAGGAACGGGTGCGCGACAAAACATGGAAGAAACATTAGCGTGTAATTAGTGATGATTCAGCTGCGGAAAATTCGGCAGGACGTACGAGAGAGTTGGACGAAACGACAACCGGGAAAAAAAAGATGCGGGAGCGTAGGACGGAGTCGGACGAAGCACTCTGCCGACGGACGAAGGAACCAAAATTTTCTTTTAGGTAGTGTAGATGTAGATGTAGAAGATGTAGATAGATAGATGTAGAAGATACAACGCACAGGTGGGCCGGAAACGGTGCTTCGGACGTGTGCCCGCACGCAGCCTGGCGTGGGCCCGATTTTAGCTGGCTCCCAAAGACTACTTGGGCCCTGGGACGCAACGTGGCGAGCCTCCATTGGCCGTAGTTCATGCTGTGTAAATTCCGTGGTGATTAAACAACCCTATTTATCAGTTTTTTTACGGGTATTTATCAGTTCTTGCTCTAGAAAAATAGAACATTGTTCTAAAAAACAATTTTGTCATATTATAGGCCGATTTTGGTATCGAAATGTAATTTGCTTGTATTTAAATATAAAATGTAAGTATGTGCATCACATGACGGGAAGACTGGGCAATGTGTTGCGAACTAAATTCGCTACTACAAGACTTTTGGAAGGGTATATCTGAAAAGTAAGACGAGGTCACCTAAATTTTAGTATTTATTGACAATATCTAACCTAAGTGAACATGAGCGGCACGTACATATTTACATGGAAATTCAAAGATGGAAACAAATCAAGTTGGCGGCTAGTTGTTGCTCACCTAGTTAGGCATAAAGGGGGGGCTCGTCTTCTGTCAAGGGAGGGGAATAGGGCGGCGGCGGCTTTGAAACCCTAGCAGAGCTCAAGAGCTATGTGGAAACAAGAAGAACGAGGAAAAGGTTGCTCGAGGTGTGTAGGCAGGTGTTCCAAATAAACGGGTGAGTGTTCTATTATGTAAGGGTGACATACTATCTGCAAATAATTTGAAATTTAGATGACGGGTTCATCCCATGGCTGGTCCAAGCTCGTGAAGCAACTCATTCGGTGCTTACGACTACCTAGTTCATTTTCGACAAGCGCTTCTCAACAACACTTTCCAACTTGGGGTGTTCATTTGATCATGTGCTTTTAAACGCACAATCACAAGCCCAAACACGCCGTAAGATACATTGTGTCATGTTGATAAATGTTTCTACTAAAAAAACACTTCCTCCTACAGAACAAATATTTGTGTTATATTTTTCACTGGCATTAGATAGATGTTGTAGACTTATAGTGATGTAAGAGTAACATGTCATCATTGTAGCCGTTTTGGATTTATCAGTTGTTGATCGCTAGAAAGAGTCTAGGAATCAGTATTGATATGTATTTCACATGTATCCCGAAATAAATTCCAGTATGTGAATCGCATGACGCCCAAACATGAGAATGTTGTTGCATAATTGAGTCCACTCATAGATTCTTGGAAGGGTGTATCCTGAGAGAGGAGGCTCCGCCATCACATGTATCCATTGTTGTTGGTGAGAAAGAGGCAACTTTGTAAGTTGTTTTTGGTATCGCCGTGCACTTTGTGTGTATTTTTAAATAAAGTGTAACCATGTGCATCGCATGACACGGAGACCCGACCATATTGTCACGCAAATATATTCGCTCTGAGACTTTTGGAAGGATAGCTGAGTTCACTTCTAGATATTTGGAAGGGTGTATCTTGAAAGAAGAGGCTCCGCCATCATATGTATCCATCCTTGTTGGCGAGAAAGTCGCAACTTGTCGTTTTGTAAGTTGATTTTTGTATCGCCATACTCTTTGCGTGTAATGGAAGTAAAATGTAAGTATGTGCATTGCATGCCAAGAAGACCGGACAATGTTGTGTCACGTAATCGAAGAAGGGTGAATCGTGAAAAAAGAAGCTCCGCCGTATCATTGTTGGCCAGAATGAGTCATTTTGTAGTTTGTAAGCTGATTTTGGTATCGCCACACACTTTGCGTGTATTCTAAAATAAAATGTAGCTGTGTGCATCGCATGACACAGAGACCGGACAACGTTGTCGCTTAACTAGATTCGCTCCGAGACTTTTGGAAAGGTATTATACCGTATATACCGTATATCCGGTAATTAGAGACGCCGCCACATAAAATTTACAACCTTATTATTATTGACAGCTAGGAAGGTGCAAGAATGCAACAACCCTGGCAGCTACACCTAGGCTGCAGAATCCATCTCTCCTGACATGGCCCTGACACGACCCATGACAAAACCAGAAAGCTTTTTCGCAGCCCCCGTGGAGAGAAAATACTTGTAAGTACGATCGAGTGCCCATGTTATTTGTGGAAAACCGAAGGTGGGTTCCGTGCTTTTGTATGCGCAAAACCGGCAAAGTAAAAGGGGAAGCGCGTCCCGTGCGTGCCCCTCTTCCCCACAGTCTCGCACATCTCCCTCCCATGCCACGCGACCACACCGCCAGACCCAAAGCGGCACGGTACCACGCCGACCACTTGTTCCTTCCTCCCCGTGGAAGCTTCTCCTTCTCCCCCACACCTCACTGCTAGGCTAGCTACTCTGTGTGTGAGCGTGTGTGTTGGTTTCTTGGGGGATGGCGCAGGTGATGCACCGGTCGAGCTCGGACGGCGGGTCGAGCAGCGGGTGGTCGGAGGCGGCGGCGGCGGCGGGGGAGGAGGAGAGGGCCGGGTGGGAGGTCCGGCCGAGCGGGATGGTCGTGCAGGCCAGGGACAGACAGGAGGACGGCATCCAAGCAGGGATGCCGCCGCCGCCGGAGATCAGGGTGCGGGTCAAGTACGGCGCCGCCCGCCACGAGGTCGCCGTCTCCTCCATTGCCACGTTCGGTCAGTGCTCTGCCCACCTTATCTTTCCCTTCTGCTAATCTGCCTCCCTGTTCTTGCCTTCTTGGCCTCATAATTAGCCATTTTTCCTTCTTCTTTCCTTATTAGTGACCGCGCTTAATTACGGCTTAACTTTTCCGCCGTCGGTTCTTGGGTACGAGACACGAAACTGAAGTTTTTTGCTTAACACTTTGGGTTTCAGTTAGAAACGTAAACTCGTGTGTCTTTGTTAATCGAGCCCCAGAAGATTAACTTAATCGCGTCGCCAAGTGGGAGCATATATTTTCAGGGACGCCTTGACCTTTCGGGCGACGTGAGAATGCGTGCTGGCCAATCGTGAACTCACGACCACTGGATAAATTAAAATAAAATAAAAACAGTCCGCTTATTATCGAATTTATGAAAATCAATCCGTCATTTAAAAAACGGCCATGACTTCCGGCCGTGCCGCGTGGAGGATTTAATGCCGCCGCGATACTAGGGCAGTGAGACATCCCCCTTCGCGTCATTTCTTTTTCCCTTCTACATACCGTGGTTTCATCTTCTTTTAAAAGTAACGAAACAAAATGCGGAGAATAATTCCGTACGGGTCAGCCCGTGATTTCTTGCTTCGTGGGGAGAGCAGAAGTTCCTCCTGCCGTATTCTTTCTAGCGTTATCATCTTGTGCCTTGAATTTCTACTGCGAGAATTTAACATTTTTTGCAAGAATACAGCTAGAACAAAACTTCGATGTTTGCAATTAGGAGTACAGAACTGGATTACTGCTAGAGTGTAAACAAAGCTACTCCAAAGTAAGCTTCAGTTACTACTAAACCAAACCGTGCTTGGATTCGTGCGGCGTGACCTGTGAGATCCCAGCATCCATCCATTGGCCGCTCCAGCTCCAACGCCATTGGCAGATGCAAAGTGCACCCAGGTGGAACCTCAACTCAGGTTGGGGATTACGAGGCTAAATCGACCGACCAGATTGCTCGTCGCTTTGCTTTCACTTTTGCCCGACGACGAGGAGGCAGTCAGTGACTTCCAGTTGGCGCGCGAGCTTAGATACGGTGAATCCTGCCGCAGGATGGGTCCACGTGTACGGCCGCAGCATCGGACGGCCAGCAGCAAGGCTCGTTTGTCCCGTTGCACCGACACCTTTACCGCCACATGATGATACTACTGCTGGTGTGACAAAATATAAAGGACGGAGGCGTAGTATTTGATGTCTTGAACCGTGGAAAGATTTCTGAAAATGATGTGCAGAGAGAGCAGAGAAATCCATGGAAATAGCCTATGGTTTTTTACTTTAGATCTAGATACATTTGCTCTGTCACAACTCACAATTGCAGGCATGGTCACTGAGATTCCGGTCCGCAAGCGGCACTGAAAAACGAAAAATCCATGTCAGTGTCAAGAACTGTCAAACGTCACGAATCATCAGCAAAAAAGTACAGAGCAACGCCAGAAATTTATCACACGCGTTATTACGTGCAAATTCTTGTTGGGCAGTGATCAATCGTTCTCCAGAAGTAATCAGTTACTCCCTCTGTTTTTTAATATAAGATGTTTTACCTTTTGTCCACATGCACATGCACACAAATGTATGTAGACACATTTTTATGTGCATGTTCACTCATTTTAGTGTGTATATAGACAACATGTGTACCACCTAAAACATCTTATATTAAAAAACGGAGGGAGTAGTATTTATTTCGCTAATTTCGTACACTAATAACACAGGTGAGCTGAAGAAGGCGCTGGCGGCGAGGACGGGGCTGCACCCGGCGGACCAGCAGGTGACGTACAAGGGACGGGAGCGGAGCAACTCGGACTACCTGGACGCGTGCGGCGTCAAGAACAAGTCCAAGCTCGTGGTCTCCGAGGACCCGGCCAGCCTCGAGCGCCGCTACATCGAGCGGCAGAGGAGCGCGAGGATCCAGACCGCCAACCGCGCCATCGCCGCCATCGCGCTCGAGGTCGACAGGCTCGCCGACCAGGTACTATGACACAAGCACACACTCACTCTTTGTTCCACCACCAACCATCAATGACAGAACGAATTCTCGACAGTTTACCTTATGTAAGAGCTGATCTAGTAGGTAAAATGGAAGGCTGTCTTCTTACGAGGGTAATTAGTTAGCTGTAGTCCCAGTCTCTGACGCGTCAGACACGCCGGCATGGGGTCGAAGAAGGAGAATGCTGCTGCATTCGCATTGAATCGCATGTCCTGGGAATTAGGTGAACATATTGACGCCACGAGTTCGTCCAAAATATAAAATTGATGCTGCCGTGCGTGGCTGTCGATCAATGTGGCCATGTAGCATCAGTGAATTTTCCACATGGTCCCCGAGTAAGGTTCATTCATCGTAACCATCAGGACAGAGATCCACCAGTCCATCCCTGGCAAGTGACAAGGATGCTCACTTTCATCATTGCTGCCCAAAGCAGCCGGATGCCTGTCTCTGACGATGCGATTCTGCAGCTATATTTTTTTTTATCTGACGGTGGTCGCGTTCAGAATCTGATCGGGTGTTACAAATTTCCTTTTTATCCCAGGTGACAAGCATGGAGAAGTCCATCTCCGGCGGGAGCAAGGTGGCGGAGGTGCAGATCACGACGCTGATCGAGCTGCTGATGCGGCACGCGGTGAAGCTGGAGAGCATACCCGCCGACGGGGACTCCTCGTCGCAGAAGAACATCCAGGTACGTACACTCTCCACTCACTGCACTTCAGAAGAGCAACGAGGTCGATCAGTTAATTGAGGCATCGTTCATTGGTTCTGGACTTCTGGTACAATTCTTGAGCTGTCGGTTTCTGCGATTCTCCATCATTGCGTGCGTTTGCATGCAATGCTAAGCAGTGCCATGAGCAGTAGGATAAGTGCTGGTGATGAAGAACCCATGGGCGAGTGCCCTACATGCCCCCCGGAACCGTCGCAGCCTCATTGCTCCTCTCTGGAAAACACATGGTCCAGTACGAGCACATGAATTATATTACCTCCCTACAACCTTGTCCTCAGATGCAAATGTGTTAGGTAGATAGAACCCTTGGATGCCAGCTAGGTGATCCTGGACCGTACTCTGATGAAGCCTAGTAGTAGCTTCCACTGATCCTTTAAGCAAATCTTCTTAGCTGAAGTAAAAATCTGCTTTCTGACCTTTGTGTGGAAAGAGTAGATGACAAGAAAGGTAGTAGATCGGAATGACGAGATGCGTATAGACTGTTGGGTAGGTCACTAGAACAAGCAAAGCGACCACAACTCTGGGGACTGTTGATTGGAGGAGGAGAAGTGCGAGGACTTTTATCATTATCCGTGATGATATCTTCATGCCACCTGGTGATTAGAGCCAAAAAGCTCCTTTTCTTTCTGTCATGAGATCATGACATCCAGATAAACAATTTCCTCCAAAACTTTTATCCCGTGTAGTGCTGGTGCAGCCATCATGATGAGTGGAAGAAGTGTAGCTCTCAGTGTCTAAGAAAAGATCACCGATTTGACTGTTTGTGCAGGCGAAGCGGGTGCAGAAGTGCGTGGAGGCGCTGGACGTGCTGAAGGTGTCCAACGCGCGGCTGCAGCAGAAGACGGCGGTGGTGGTGACGACGAAATGGGAGACCTTCGACAACACCCCGGTGACGACGCAGTGGGAGCTCTTCGACTGAAGAAGCAGCAGAACAGAGGTTTACATAGAGTGCTCATCTATATACAGAGTGTTGTTTGATGGTTCGTCCAATTAATTAGCTTTGGAGTCCCCCTTTGCCCGTTATTCAATTTGCAAATGCGGTGAGCTGGTTAGATTAGGTCGCAGTTCTGGAAGGACACAGGATCCCACCATTTGTTTTGTTTGTAATCATCGTCAGTCAGTCATACCGACCCACCCCATTGATGGATCTCACTCCAATAAGCAGAAAGCAGCACTGTTCTCTAGTGTTGTACTCTTTGGGTGTAATGTGTACTGATGAATAATGATAGTGTGGAGATTTGAGCCAGAAGCAATGGTTGATGGGTTTAAGGCACCGAAAAACAGCTAGGGGTACTGTTGGCGCTAGCACCGTACTACTAGAGAGCAGCGCACCTGGACGAAACCATAGCAGAAGAGCCTGCTGCGTGACGCCTTGCGGCTATCACGCCGGCCCACGCGATTGACAGTTTGATACAGTACAATAGGCGCCGCGCGAGGAAAGGCACTGCCATGCTGCCCTGCCGTGGCTGCTAGGCAATGGCAATATGTACGCCAACATCTCGAGTCTCGACGAGACCAGCGACCGGCATCCAACATTCTAATCAGGCAGGAGCTTGCAGATTGGATGGAACTTAACCTACTGAGCAAAGAAACGTACGAAGGGCCTCAGGCCGAACTTTATATCAATATATAAGGGGAACAACCACCACATACACTTGCATTGGCACAAATTTATCAAAATTTCAGACTATCGAGATTGTACACAAGAAAATGTAACCCATGCAGGCGAGAGTACAAGTATCGCCCCCTTTGTTATTCGCGTCAGGACGCCTGATCTACTGATTAATTCTGACTCGCACGCATCGGTAATGCTGACCACGATGTACAAGACTGCAGAAATTAAAAACCGGCCGTGATTAAACTGCACCTCAAGCTACTCCACGATGAGGTTCCAGGGATTCAGTAGTGCTGCACTGCGGTGTTCTACATCTAGATTTGATCCCAGTCAATAGTGCCGTGGCTCTCAAAACTGTAACCAGGTTGCCGTAGACGGTTGCGTCCCAGTTTGCTCATCGTGGCAAGGCCTGAAAGCAACATATGAAAATTTTAGCACCACGTCAGATTAACAGGTATATCAGATAAACATCGAAAAGACACTGGCACTGGCAGCTGGAAGGTATATTATGATGCCAATGGCTACTATGGTATTAGGATAACTGAAGTGAACTTTATTTCCCACATTATATAAAGCGTGTCAGAGTGTGAAATTTGGCAGTAACGGTACCTTCGATGACTTTGTAAAGTGACGACCACCACCTATCAGGTGGAACCTCGTACTGAGTGAGGGATTCCTCGATTTCTGTGTCGTGCTTCCCTTCAAGGACGCTCTGCAGGGTGATTACTGCATCCTTCGTTTTCCTCAGGATACTGTTTCCCTCTGCCACCTCCAAGGAGAGAAGGTCACTGTGTGACGACGCGAGGCTAGCTGCAAGCGCAAACTGGGCAGCAGCAGCCCATCGGTTAGACGCGGCCCATTTCCTCTGAATATCCTGCAACTTGCTTTCTTCCCTTCGGAACCTCTCCTCACCATCCCCAAGTACGAGACTCTGTCAAATTTTCGTACAAGAAACTGAATCAGAATACATACCAACATGATTACTGAAAGTGAGCCAGCTAAGAACTTGAGCCAAGGAGTATATCATGGATTACATGTCGACATGCACTAGTCCCAAGTTAATGATGATAATGATTATTGGCTCTCTTCTACACACACTAACACAGAGATTATAAATTATCAAGATGGTAGCAGATGCCGATTACCTTGAGATATTCCGCATTGCTAGGCCCTGTACTCTGAACATCTTGGAGAAAGCACCTTGCTCATTGCTCAGAAGATGCTCAGGAGTATCAAATTCCTGAATCTGTAGAATATGACTTAAAAAGTTAGTTTGGGGTACCAAGTGTTGTGCAGTTGGGACAAGTAGAATAACCATGTATGTGAAAAGAGCAGTGAACAAACCTACATACAGCCATCTATCTCACAGCTTGAAAATAGAAAAAAAGAGTTATAATTTTACAACGTTGAACTCTAGCTAGAATTCCAGTAAGCCCAAAACCATTCACTAGTTACAGAGAGCCATGTGAACCCACACCGAGCTACTAAACCCCGGTCTGGACCAGCTCCCTCCCTAAACCCTTGCCTACCAGGTTACGTCAGCATAACCCAAAACAGTTTTGGACATGCAGGTTCCACAACATTGCAAACCACAGTGGTTTCAGGTCAGGGGGTATGTCACCCAGTTCTAATTGTTGTTTTTTTTAAGTGGATGGTTTGGGAAGTTCAGGTTGCTTTTATTGGACTCCCGCGGGAGTTACTTTTCTTTAAAACACGTCACTTAATGTGTTCCTTTTCAATTCTTCTAAATAACGCCGAGAAGGTTCAAACTACAAGCCACTCTTTCTATGCTATACTTAAGTAAAAATGCAATATATCAATAAGGCTAGTAAAATATGAAAGAAAATAAACAGGACAAGCAACTCTTACTTTCAAATTACACTAATCAGCACATGACATGAAAATTCAAGTGAGATGAATGCCCAGATTGAAAGAACAAAGCTGCATTCAGTATCATACCTTCCCAGAACTCAGAATAAGCAATCTGTCACAGTCAATGACGGTGTTCAAACGGTGAGCGATTATTAGCATTGTACAATTCTTGAATTCTTCTCTGATCGTCTTCTGTATAAGAGCATCAGTTCGAACATCAACTGCTGCTGTTGCCTCATCCAGAACAAGTATCTTTGCCCTTCGTAGCAATGCACGAGCTAAACTCAGCAGCTGGCGCTGTCCAACGCTAAAATTTTCACCAGCCTCGGAAACCTGTCAAGAAAGTGATTCTCAACGAAAATTTTGCATATTGCTTATTATTAGAAGAACGAGGAGCTACTGTAAAAGGAAAAAGGACCAAAGTCTCTGGTTTAAATGTTTATTCAGCATTACATTCTGGATGCCGAGAACAGCAGTAGTCAATTATTTAGGAAGCCCTTTATAATATTCTAAACAAACTCCTAGGACTCATGTGCCACAGTTAGACTAGCACCACAAACTGATAAATTTGTGCAATCAGGCATAATTTTCAAACTAATAGGATATCCAATAATATGTTAACTGTCTCAAATAAGTTAAGGCAAACATGCAGCATACCTCAGCATCTAGTCCTAGAGCATTCCTCCTTATGACGTCCTTGAGATGTGCCCTTTCAAGAGCCTCCCATAGATCCGCATCGTTATGCTCGCTAAAAGGATCCAGATTAAATCGAATGGAACCTGGATAGAGATACATAAGACAATCATTACAATAAATGACTGAAGAATTAGCTAAAACACATATTTGGGTTTATTTACACAATAATTTACATAAAAAATATGAAGAGCTCATGTAATTTCAGTAACAAACCTGAAAACAGGACTGGCGCCTGTGGTATTATTCCTAAAACTTTCCGCAAGTCCCAAATTCCAAACTTAGAGGTGTCACAATTATCAATCAATATTCTCCCTCGTTCCAGTTCCACAATACGAAACAACGCATTAAGCATGCTAGATTTACCAGCACCTGTTCTGCCAACGATTCCTACCTTCTCGCTTCCATTAATAATGAATGATATTCCATGAAGAACAGGAGGAAGTTCCGGTCGGTAACGAAGCACAACATCTTCAAACTTGATGACTCCAGATGATGGCCAACCAGGAGGTGGCCTGTTATCCTCAATGACAGGAGGAGCCTCAGAAGGTAACTCGATGTATGTTCCCACACGCTCAACAGCATTCATACTATTTTCAGCCAGACTAGCAAGGCGAAGAACAGCTGTGAGCAAATTGGTTATATTGAGAGTATAAGTAAGAAGAAGACCCATCGTCGAAGCAAAGGCCTTCTGATTCTCGCTCGTTGGTTTTGCATGACAGCAAATGTTGCCGTGAACCATATCATGATACCACCCAATGTTTCCAGCCGGATGGCTAGCCATCTATTTGAACTCATGTTGACGAGTGTGAACCTGATGTTGTTGTCCATTGATTTCCCATTGATGTTGGACATTCTATCATAAGCTTTGTAGGCACGGATTGTGGACAGACCATTCAATGCCTCTGAAAATTGAGCATACACAGGAGACCTAGTAATGGAGTCCATACGCTTGACCTCGCGTGATGTAGCCTGGGCATACAGTTATGAAGTGTCAAGGAAGTAAAAGTAACAACAAAAAATGACAGTTGTTTAAAAGTTATATGTCATGAAGTTACCTGGTAGTAGAGATAGGCTGCATAAAATAAAATCAGAAGTGGCATGATAGCCCAAAGGGACATGGTGCTGACAACACCGATGAGAACAAATGTTGAGAGCATCTGACATATTTGTGCCATAAACATATTGACAAAGACAGCAAGATTCCGGTCTATGTCACCCAAATCCTTCGAAAATCTGTTGATGATACGTCCAAGTGGATTTGTGTGGAAAAATACCATGGGAGCTCTTAATATAGATCGGAGCATGCGTCATGCAGCCTCTTGGCTGCTCGAAGACTTGATGTGATTAGCCAGTATGAATTCGTGAGTGTGACTATAACCTATAAACCAAAATATTGTCTCTTTGTCAGCTCGTAATCAATCATACAGACACAAAACCAAGTGCAAAGAAAATGGCGTGTATATGTACCTGCCCAAAAGAAAGAATGCCATAGATTAAATTGTAGTATCCAGGGCCATGGATGTTCAGAGCACCCTCACCAGTCCAAACACTCAACCATGTGCTACTTGAAATTCGTAGAGTTTCAGTCAGTGTATAACACAAAACAAGAACGGAAACCGCCCAAATCCCTCCCATTGCATTTTTGTAGCTGCAAGATAAAGACAGTAAGTGAGCATATTTTCCAGGGCATCATGATATATAATCAGCACTGGCACTAATCATATCTTATATGATATGTTAACATACAAATTAATTGAAATCATATATGGGTGACAAAACATTAACCAGCACTAAGCTTAATGCAACATAGCGCAATCATCAGTCCATTTCATTCTACTTTTTTACTTTATTTCTTCCCTGTTCTACATTATACATCAAATATAATATTGCACAACTGTAACTTTTACCGTGAAAGAACCTTTGAGCTGACAACTCCAGTTTCACGGTCCTCTTGCTTAATAAGAACAGATTTCCCCTGTTTTGTTTTACTGGAACTGTCCTGGCTCTTCTGTGGACCACCATCAGCGATTACAATGTCCCCATTTTGAGTTTGTTTTATGTCATCCTGTGATTTGCTTTCGTCTTGTTTCTCTTCCGTTTGTTCCTCCATCTTTCCAGCATTTTCCATGCTTCTTGAAGAGTTCCCCAGTGTTGCTAAGTTCATCAAAGGTACCCTCCTCTTGATTACCCCATCATGGATTAGCAGTATTTTATCCACATATGGCAGAAAATGCAGCTGATTGGTAACGAGGACCCGAGTTTTGTGTCGTAGTTCTTCTCTGATACATTTATCAAATACCTAAATTCATAAAGGGCATTAGTAATAAGATTTTGTTTACTACGTACTAAAAAGGGGGGGGGGGGGGGGGGGGGGGGGGGGGGGGGGGGGGGGGGCTTGGAGGAATATCTACACGAGCACCAGAAACATGGCTCCGAAACATGCTGGAAAATGCATATAAACTCATGTCTTATTATTATAACTTTAACAATCAGAATCTGGAATACATTTGGACAAGTTGTGCAACATTCCCCTCTCTTTTGGACTTTAGCTGTCTAAACTATGAATTGTGAGTTAAGTAGTTGAAGTGGAAAGGATATATTGGATCTCTCTTAAAATCAAGTTAAATTTTGCACAATATTCCTGTGTCAATGCACATGTCTTGCACTGTTTCTGGAGAAAGATCGTCAGTGTTAGTGCTGAATCCTGTCTATTTGCCCCCTAAGGTATGAAAAGATCAGGACAAAAGGATGACTGGTATCAAACAAAGAGGCGCCATTACCAACTCCTAATTGTTGAGTTTGGGAGTACACGATTATTATAAAATAGAAAACATGAAACGCAAAGGACGCAAGATGATGAATGCACCTGTCGACCAACGTGGGCATCTAATGCACTCAGTGGATCATCAAATATGTACACATCTGAATCAGAATAGACAGCTCTTGCCATTGAAACTCTTTGCTTTTGCCCACCACTAATAGTAACTCCCCTTTCTCCAATCTCTGTGAGATCACCCCCTGAAAACAAGCACAAGCAAATCCATTGTCAATATGTAGATAAAAAAATGTAGCGGAGTTTTACAAGACACAGCTAGAAGGCAACCAGCCAAACAAAGAATGTAGTCTCCAGCAAGGGTCAATTAGTCAAATGATACTAGATTTTACAAAGTTCCACACAGTGATTTTTGTAAACTGGACACGGTTAGAACTTACTGGAAGCAAGTCAAGATCATGTCGTAATGCAGTGACATCTATTGCTCTGTCGTAACGTGGAGGCTGAAATGGAGACCCAAACAATATGTTGTCCCGGACCTGTAGAGATCATAATTATAACTCCATACAGTCACAAAAGGTTCAATTAGCAGTACTATAGCTATAAAGAAATTATATCTCACAGTAGCATTGAAGATCCATGAAACTTGAGGAACATAGGCTACCGATCCACGAACGACCACCGAGGCATCTGATCCTGATACTGGTGCTATCTCACCAAGCATTGCAGAAATAAGAGAAGTTTTTCCCTCCCCGGTACTTCCTACAATCGCAACTAAAGTGCCGACAGGTACATCAAGATTGACATTAGATAATGTTGGTCTCTCAGCCTGCCAATGTTTCATAGATTAGTTTCAAGCAACGTCATAAAATAAGAGGAAAAAGGGAAATATCTTCATATCAGAACTGACTGGGGATAGCTTCCTCAAAATAACAACCAATTCACTATGAACAAAAAGACATATGTGACTGTTCATTAATTAGCTATTTTTTTGCAGTCGTCATTCCCATTAATGAAGCATGCTAGACTGCTAGCCTATGAGGCTATGACTAAGCTATTGCCATCTCTAGTTGTGTGAATGTTTTCTCTTAAATAATATCTGGGCCACAGAATCAGAAAATTAGTGTTCAGTGTGAAGTTGCAGGTGCAATACTCGCAAGTATAAACTTCATTGACACGTATCACATTTGGAATAAATGTACCTGCAGTTCCCATGAAAAATTCCCATTCTTGATAGAAATAGCTGGAAGCTCAGGATCAAGAGGTGGATTTGGCAGAAGTAATCTCTCATCAGCCAAGAGGAGATCCTCCAGTCGTTTCAGTGACACCTTACAGTTCACAACCTGTTGAATTTAAATGAAAATAAGTAGTAAGGCAACTATACGAAAGAATTTCCGAAGAAAAAGCAGAAAACCATGTCAAGCCATCATTTGTTTGCAATAACAACTATGTCAAGCCATAATTTGTTTGCAATAAAAATAGGACCAATTAGCTAATTTTCTCTGGCATAGAAAAATCTAATAGATCCTTCTTAATCTGTTAGTATTCTTGTGAAATAACTTCAGGAAACAACATTTACACCATTTTGCTCACCTGAGTTATCAGATTTGGCAGCATAAAAAGTGGGAACCTTAACACTGCAAATAGTGAAAGAGAGGTAAACGCCTTTGCTGCTGTCAAGTCACCCCCAGCAGAGAGTACACACCAAATGAAACCACAGTGACAACGACAGGGATACTGTTGAGGATAAAGCTATTCAGCTGCACCAAGCAAGGAAAAGTAAGAAAGAAATATGACTAGCAAAGAATAGTGAATGTAAAAACTCTCAATTCTTTTTTGAAGTAAAGTAACTACACTAATGTAACGTAACCCTCATAGGATAAGGATTCAGGAAGCACAGATGCAGTTGGTGCTATAATATGGAACTCTGATTCTCTTATGGCAATGCAAAGAAGTCATTGCCACGTGATAACCAACGTAATAACGAACAGACAGATACACTTCACAATGAAGCTCGGAACAAGTGAAACACAACTTATCTAAAAAAATCTTATGTAATTACAAAAAAGAACATACCGCAGCCAGCAACTGAGCACTGCGAAACCAGGACAGTTCATCATCGCGGATGTCCTGCACCTTTGACTGGAAACTTTGCTCCCAAGCATAACATCTAAACAAGGAAACATTTGGGACTGTTTATACCAAAATACATTATACAAGTATTACTTATAATGAAAGTGTAAGTAACTATATGCATACTTGACAGTATCCATAGCAGCTAATATTTCATTCATGAGACTGATTCGCTTGTCAGTCCTTTGCAACCCTTCTTTCGTAAGTTTTTGCATTTTGCTTATGATAACTGTCTGATAAAATAAATACACGAAAAGGTTAGCAGACAAACAAATGTTCTGAGCATTACAAAGTGTAATTTAACAGAGATATATCATCCTTATGAATAGAATGTGCTACAGATCTCCAACTGCAAACTATCCAATCTGTATTTTACATGAAAAACATCTTTCTCTAGCATATGTAGCACCCAAAGCCATCATCACCAACATATTTGTAATGGTTGGAACTAAAACGGAAGGCACAGATGCACTTCAAGATAAAGCAGTTTTCATAATTGCATATGCCTACTGAGAAAAATACCTGAATTGGGATCAAAAGGGCGAGCATGAGGGCACCAACTAATGCTGCAGGACCTAGTTGTGCATATAGCAGGACCATGGCAATAACAATACGGAAAGGAGCAGACCATAGACTGTGAAGTTGCTGGCATACTTGCTGCAGATGTGAAGATATAAATTAGAAGCATGCAAAATGAGAAAAATGACCACCACATAGTGTATGCACACCATTTCTCCCTCCTCCCTAACAACATAATAATGATTGGGTCTTAATGACAAACCTGAAGAGACTCCGCATCGGTTGAAATCAAATTTGTTATCCTCCCAGAAGCAAACTTCTTACGACTATCATTGGTCAGTCGCAAGGACTTGCGGAAAACAGCAGCAATCTGTGGAAGAACAGAAAAAGGTCACAATTTCTTAAGACTGATGAAGTGATACCTAAAACATAATGAGTAGCACGCATGTCTACATACTACAGTAGTTTTTGGACTTGCTCTATGGGTCTGTAATTACAAATTCTGATTTCTTCTCATGGAAGTCGGTGTTTGCGCCAGTTTCTCTGGAAATATAACATTCAAAAATGACTAGAAGTAATATAAAAAAACGAGCTTCTTAAACAGCACACTATGATCCTTTGCCGGAAGTACTACCAACCAGAAGTACATACAACTAACTAACCAGGTATTATTTCAGAAACGAGGTGTTTTCAGATACAGGAAGCTGAGACAGCTAAGCTTGTTTATTTGCAGTTTAGCATAAACTAGTAAAACATGTGCATGTTACACAAATGAGGAAGTGCAAGTCCCAGGTCAGCCATAAGTAGAAACGAGGGTGACCTCGAAACAAAGTGGGACAAGGGATTCTGTGCCTGTTGACTCACCTCTTAACAGAAAGCTAAAAGGCATGAGATTGCACTTTGATTATATAAACACTTACCAATGTAGACCTCAATCTGAAACCAGTACGCATGACATTCTGGAAGTACTGTGCTTCAGCAAGAACTCCCAGCGACTGAAGAATGATAGAGAAAGTGTAAAAAGCATTAAGGGTTTTCCAACTCACAAGAAGCACAGTTGTCGCTTGGGAATTCAAGTACACGGATTAGCAAGGAAATGTATTGTCCAAGATATAAAAATAATCCATACCACTCCAGCAAAGATTGCGAAAGCGTAGATGTACCCACTCCAAGAAGGATCGCCTTTTTGCATAGACTACAAGAAAAACACCAACCCTTAGTGGCACACAAATAACTAACAATAGGCCAATAGCATCTCTACTAGGCAAGAGCAAAGGGAATCTAGTATTTAACATTAAGAATTTAAGATTTGCACGGTTTCTCAGTGGGTTCTAAAATTACTTTAGTAGTTTGTGTATGGTGGAAACAAATAATTGATATAACAGATCCACTTTGCAATAATGACTCTGAGATGTCATGAAATTAGTAGCATACCTCTAACAAAGCGCTCAATACCAAGGGGCCAACAAATTGAGAGGCGTCATTCCCAATCTACAAATTTGTGGGCAAAGATGGGTTACCAGATTAACATCAGATGATTGCCATTGAACAGATATAAAAACTGAACTGAAGGATGGATCTTCTAAAATAAGAGCCTGGAATATCTACATACCTTAAACAATCCTCCTAGCCAGAACCTGAAAGTCGAAAAAAATAATCATGTAAGCACCAAACTGTAAGTATCATACACCCTAGAGGTTTCAAGAAACATGGTTATCTCGTATGTGTAAGTTTACCTTCCACCAAGGCTGCTATGGAGAGCTCGTAACAGCCAAGGTTTTGGTTTTTGAAGTTCGTCGTTCCAGCATTTCTGGAATCTAAGACAAGATCCCAATGTTAGATTTGAATGTACAGGAATTCCTCATTTCAGCCAAAACAGTAGCACAACATACCGGTTATACAATGTTTCAGTCTCATCCCAATTATCCAATTTCCAAATATCATTATCGGTGATGGGCCTTTTATATCCTTGTCGCATTAGAGGAGTCATCCATGTAAAGAATATCCCTAGAAAAAACAACAAGGCAAGAAAATTGATATCAATACACCTCTAGAGAACTCACGAGGACGGGAAAAGAGGTATTATGCGACTAATGAGCAATGATTTATATCTGCTTACAGGAAAATAAACTGGCCTGCTTCTCAGGGCAAATCTGCTCTCCTCCGGGCAGAGGTTCATAATCAGTATTATCAACAAGCAACTCACTCCTGATTGGAGTATAACCCGGGTACGAATCCAAGCTAGGCAGGTACACCACCAAAAGAATTCCAAACAAGCACTGCAGAAAAATGCGTTTAGTATACACCAGACCAGAGATCACTGGAATATGACTATTAGTCCATCCATTCCAAAACGTAGGGTGTATTTCAACTATGGATGAGCTTTGACTGTAAATTTCTTGTAAAATGTTTTTGTTCGTGGTTACAAAAGCATGATCATAAGGAAGTGCTTTCAAAGACAGGTCCAATAGTATCATTTTGGCGTAACATAATGCATATATTATAAATAATTATTGATCATTCTTTAATTTGGGTAGCCAAAGTACATCTTGCATAAAGGAACAGAGGGAGTAGACAACAAAGAGGCAAACCTGGCATATTATCTCGCTGCAGTATAAGTAGATATTGAACTGCATAAGCGAAATAAAAAAAGTTAGCCTACATATAAAGACATAAACAGGATACGTCTATGGGTTACCATCCGATAAGTTTCAGAAAGAATGATGATGCTACAAATGTACTGTACCTTGAACTGTAGTACTGTCTCACTGGAAGCACAACATTGAGCATAGCAGCTTTGCCAACCAGTACATATATGACAACAAACCGGATGTACCATCTAAACTCGGTGATGTAAATTTTTGTCTCCAGCAAAATCATTGTGAGCATACAGCACCAAGCAGCACTCTCGATGACCAATGAAGTAATCTGTAGAGAGATAGGTGGAAGTTCTAGTAACTGAAACGGCTAAAGTGGACAGGTATATGGTAGAAATAAAGGTTCGAAAGCATTGCATATAAAGCCACTGCTAAACCATCGTCGCACTTTATATTTATCTTATACTACTCCTTCAGCTTTTTCTGCATAGTGCAGGTGCTAGATGACTAAATCCCAGATCAGTTTGCAGGAACGAAAATAGGATCACATTCCCAGTCACTTGTGAGGTGCATACCAAACACAATATGTTTTCACTACATAAAGTATATGTAAGTTACCCCGACAGTTTCTCAGTAAATATACTTGTCAAGCATGAAAAAGATATCAACATATGAATCAAGCGAAGAATTGACAGCAATTATGTTATATGTAAGCATGCTCACCTCAAATGGAGCAAGGCCGGACTGCCCATCCAAGTTCATGATGGAGATACCGGTGGCGATCCGATACAGCGGCTCTGCTATGCAGTAAACCGCAAGCAGCCCAAGCAGGTAGTTGTAGTATGGCGAGCGTAACTTGTACCGCTGCACCGTGTAGTCCTTGGTCGTCCTCCATATGCGATAGAAGCAGACGCCAAAGAGCGCGAGGTACGAGATGCACACCACCAGGGTGTCAATGCCGCAGGGCGTGTACGCCCCAAACGCGCTCTCGACGGTACGAGACCACGTCCCATCCTTCACAGGCTGACAGTACCATTCCAGTGGTTTGAACCCCATATTGACCCCTCCCTCTTAGCAATCCCCCCAGTCCTCGCTCAGTTCTGGTCTTCCCCTGATTTCCAGAAACAAACCAATGAAACGAGTGAGAAATTCAGGCAGTCACCAGCAACATCAGTTTACCCACAAACACTCACTGGATGGTCAACGAGTAAAAAGGACCTTCGTAGCTAAGTAATTAATGCACTTGGAACATCAATCAACATACACACGAAAGTTTCACTCACTAACTGGTCAACGGGTCAAATCCAACCCATACAATTCGTTGCACACAGATAAGCATAACTGCATAATCCCCACTAAACCCATACCCGTTGACCAGAGCATGAAGCGCAAGGCTCATCAAGCATGATCGTCTCCACCAACATGATTGATTAAGCACAAGGGCAAACAAAAACGCCTTCACAGAAACCTCCAGACTTCCAACCTCCCGAATCAACCGAGATCAAGGAAGAATAACACAGAGGAAAAACAAATTACAGAAACTACGACCGATTACCTTCTGAATCCATGGGGATGCAGTCAAGCTGGTACGAGTAGTACACGGAACCTGCCTATCGCAAGTTTAAAACGGAGATATGCACAAAAAGTCCCATCATCCCAAAACAATCGGCGCCCAGATGGTCCAAAACCAGACGAATTTCTACAAGCTTTTGCGGGTTTTTTCGAGCTGGAGCTTTTGCAGCTTTTACACACTAATTAAACGCTCGGAAAGGAGGCTTTCAACCGCGCCGCGGACCCGGGGTTATCTTCTGGACGGGGATGATGGGGCGAACGAGAGCCACCCAAACCCAACCCCGCAGTTCCAGTGGGGCTACACGACAAGCTAGGCACCCAAATCAGAGGAAAATCGCCGAACAATCCAACGAAAAAGCGTCGCTCGGAGAAGGATCGGGGGCGGAGGAGCGGGACGGCGTTGGGAGCTCACCTCGGCCGCGCGCGGATCAGGCGGAGAGGCGGCGGCGGAACCGAAGCATGGGCATCTTCTCTCGGGCGGGGGGGCGGGCGGCTCTGTGTGTGTCTCTGTCTCGTCCCGTGGTCGTGGATGGGGAGGGAGATGACGAATTATTTATGGGTTTGGATTCGCCATCGTGGGGATGATAAAAAAATAGCAGAGAGGCTGCGCTCGACTCGATTGGCAGCAGTACTTGTTCTGCTTTTCTTCCATTTTTCTCCGGCCACTTTTTGAGGTGTTAGAAAGAATATTTTCCTGTTCGCAAAAAAAAATCCTCTATTTTTTCTTTTTGGTGAATTTTCGGCTCATTCATGGTGCTGTGCGGTGTAGGCTAACGTGACGCGTCAGCTACAGAGAACGAACATGGAAAACAGGTGTGTCCTGTAGCAGCTGCCAGCGTCTCACAAAATCACGCAAATTTCCCAGCGGGAATACACGAAAGGTGTATGTGATCGTGTTTTTTCTCCCACGTCACAAAAAGAGTTCAACTGCACTTTTTGTGCGACCCAAACAACGATTGGCCTTGTACTTGTATTGGCAGCGAGATATTTTTGGCTTTTGTTAAATCCTAGCTAGGCTCCTAGTGCTAGCTTCCATTCCCCATGATTTTTCAAACATAAAATCCACATGATTTGGTGTTTGATGTGTGATTTGTGGTTTGGTGAGGGAACGACGTCAGCGCTGACGGCCGTCTGGGCCTACGCACAGTGGGGAGAATACAAAAGTCAAAAAAAAGAAAGATCCCTTTTTCTTGATGCGCACCTCTCTTCTTTTTTTTTCTGTCGGAGTTGAATCGTTCTGACACGAAGACTACATACAAAACCATGTACAGTATATGGTACGCCACTCTCACACTGGAGGATCGCTTTCCCTTCTTTCGCCAAGTTTTGACTTCTGCTCTTAGACAAGCAACAGCCAACAGAATCAGTCGTTTTTCGAGTATTTAACGGCGAAGTAGGATATTACTATGATATCGACACATGTATCCTTCATGTGGAAAATCCGCCTCCAACATCCAGCGACGGCGTGGTGACGTTTCTTCCCTTGCAATGATGGTTTCTCAGATTTCTGCACTAGTCGAGTACTCGAGTTGCCTACCTCAACCTCTCGGACTCGGTGGCTGCTGCACGAATGCCGCGGGCAAGAATAAATAAGTATGCACCCACTGATCAGTTTGACAAAGTCAAGGGATATCGATCGTCAGCACACATGTGTCCTGGGGGATCAAATTCCTCGGCCCGCTCGGAGAGAATTTGGTGCAAATTATCTTTAACATGGTAGCAGCAGATCAGCTCATTGTCAGTCGTAATATTGCTTGTTGCCATGTGGATCTAGGTCTCAGCTTTTTAAGATACACAGAAATCAGTTTCAGATCGGCTTTCTGAATAAACAAAGCAGCACGAGTACAGATTCTCACAGACACCAACATGTTCCGATCATTCACAACAGCTATGCTTTATCTAGCTGTTTTTGGTGCATTCGATTTAGACCAGAACTACAGTTCAGCTTATCAGTGACCCCTGAACGACATGTGACAAAAGCTAAGATGGTTGTGCCTCAAATAAATAATTTTATTCCCCAGCGACACAAAAGTAAGGCCGTCACTGGCCACAATCTGGGGTACTAGTGGAATCAAAATGATGCCGTGAATATATCATAATATGGTGCAGCTAGTGCTCTCACCTCCCAGAATAATTTCAGGTGAACGAATCAGAACTCAGAAAGTCGAGAATCACACCGAGTGGGGGCCTGAAATTTGTCTACTTATCAAAAGCCTATTATCAAGTTCCAGCATACCGTAAAACTTGGAAGGAATGCGCAAAAAAGTTACATGGACCACTAAAACTGATGACAGGTGCCAACATGTAATAAGACCTCCACACGGAGCTAAAACTCCACGGGCCAGGTGGGATGACGAGAGACTAATCATCGCCACAGCTCATTTGAGTTGAGGAGCATTGCCCCGCCGCCGAGGTGGCATGTGTCGTTTGATCGTAAAAAGGGTTGTGGATCATTATGCAATGACTATTTTTATCTCAACAATCCAAATTTTAATCTCAATTTAAATTGTTGTAGAGTATGAGCTATATTATTTCACCTCTCAGAGTACAGTAATGGAGTACTATATAAAAGCAACAAGAATCATGCGGCTTACGATTCAGGGAGCCATAGCTCAGTCCTGTCGATCCAGGGAGAAATAAATAAATATACCCTCTAACTTCTTTTCATTTTGAACAGGAAATATATCCACTAACTATACTAGTTTGACAAATCAGGGGACAACGATCGTCAGCAGCGACGCGTCCCGGGGGAGCAAGTACCTCATCAAGCTAGGAGAGTGATTTTGTAGCCAACATGCCAACACGTAGTGCTTTTATTTTTCTTATTGCTGAATTCTGTGAAGATATATATAATCTAGTACCAGCTGACCGCAGACCAGCTCAGTACTAATTATCTGATTTAAGCTTAAGATATACTCTCCACCTTGCTTACATGCACTACAATCTACACGACTCGATCAATGTCCTAGTAGGGACATCCTTTCTGTATCAAGCATGGCTCCTTGCACGCCTCTCTCTGTAAAATGCACCTGAGTTATAAACGAAATCTTCTATGTTCAAAAATAAAAAAAATCAGATCAGCTGCATGAATAAACAAAGCAGAACGAGTACTGATTCGCAGAGAGACCAACATGTTGTGTTTTGTGTCAAATATTGTGTACGTGTTGGGTTGGGTTTGGACTTGGAGTTGTATTAGGTGTGGTAGGTACGAGTAGTGTTAGAGTCGAACTCTTGTACCCTGGGTCTCCCATATAATGAGGGGAGCACCACACGTGTAACCCATGACGACTTGATAGCAACAGGCACGCAGGGGGAGCCGGCGGCTTGTGCCGGCTCTCAGGGCGGCCAGGGTTGCGGTATCAGTGAGGAGGAGCGCCCGTAGTCATGCCCCGCAGATGTAGGCGAGTTCGCCGAACTGCGTTATCAAATCTCGTGTCGTCATCGTGCTGTGATTGCTTCGTGTTCTCGGTAGATCGACATGCGCCTTCGACGGTAACACAACATGTTCCGATCACCTGGCCCGTTGTGTACATCAGTGCAAGGAGAATTCCATCTTGTTAATCTATGGTGTAGCCGTGTAGGTAAGCGCACGTAGCATCCTAAAGTTTGGCAGGCCAGTTTTTTAAAATATACCTCTTTGTATATTATCATTGTAAAAAATACCTCCCTTGACAGCAGTTGTCAAAACCATCCTAGCAAAAAGCTGATAAAGTAACACGTGTCATCCCAAGTGGCAGAAGAGGTGAGGTGGGGCTGCCCAAGAGGAAATGGGTCGGGTAGTGCAGCTGACGCGTAGGCACATCCCGCAAACTGAGGTGGCCGAAAGTGCCACATGTCGCCTTGCCAGCTT
Organism: Poa pratensis; assembly: GCA_947311845.1. NCBI lineage: Eukaryota > Viridiplantae > Streptophyta > Magnoliopsida > Poales > Poaceae > Poa > Poa pratensis. Next base: position 15,391,598 of record CAMZMU010000050.1, on the reverse strand, counting down.
CCTGTCAGGGCCTTTTGACAAATGCGTTTAGGGGGGATTATTTAGCGACGTGTAGAGGGTGCTAATGGTGCGATAAAAAATTGGCAGGCTGGATGCCAATCGGATAATAATACTCGCTTCGTCCTAGTTTGTAGGGCACAATTTCAAAACCAATTTGTCCCAAAACTTTCCAACACTTAGGCACAATTTTATTTAATTCTTTCTCAATTATTGGCTGATTGCCTCTCTCCACCAATGCATGCAAGGTTTCAGCTCCAATCAGTTATCACCTTAGACAAAGAGATTTGCAAATTGAGCTCTACAAACTAGGACGGAGGGAGTAGCAGCTATTAGCATATCACTATTTTGTTTGCTTTCAATGCATAACTATACGTCTTGCTGTTAGACTACCCATATAGAGAGTAACATATATACCACATAAGCAACAAAAAATGATATTGCATGCAATTAATGAAGAGATAGTCAAATGAAATAACATAGTTAACATCACATCACACTTTCCAATGTAAAATCTCCACTAATATAAAAAGACACAGACAGGGGTGATCCAACTAATCCTGGCCACAAAACAATTAATCAAACGGTCATACGTTGATCCTGACGGAGTATGGAGCGCGCTACGCAGCGGAGCGGAGCGGACCAACAGATCAACCGATCGATCTGCTCTAGAAATAACCTCCATCCCACGACTGCCGCTCCTGCCACACCCGCCGCAAGCGATCACGCCCGACGCGCCGCCGGCCCCCACGCTCCGCGCGACCGGCGACCACGCCCCACGCGCGCAACCGGCGACCTCACGGGTGGATCCGTCGTCCGCGACTTATCCGGAGGAGAGCACGGCAAGAGAAGGTCGTGGGCCATGGCGATGCCGGCACGAGGCGGCGCTGCTCCGTTCGCCTTGGGGCATCACCCTTCTTCTTCCCTGCCGCTAGCCACGACGGATCCCCGGTACTGCTTGGCGTTCAGGTGAGGAAGAGGCCAGGGCGCCAGGCAGAGGAACTTCGATCGGCGCTGGGAGGCGCTCGGCCCGACACCGGAACGACGGGGAGAGCGGAGCGGCGCCGCCGACGAAGTAGGACGAAGGTGCGGGGTTGGGGCGCCGAGGTCCAGCACAATGCACGGGAGGGCATGCACCGCCACGGCGCCACCGCCGGTAGAGCGCGTGGCAGGGAGGGCGGACGTGAGGTCGAGGAAGACGACCCAATGCTCCGCGCACCGTCCCAGGTCGACGCAAGTTGAGGATGAAGAACCCTGTTTGACTGAAAATCCGGTAACTATTTGCGTTATGTCTGCTAGCATTATCAATTTATAACGTACATGAAACTGGCGTAGCACTATACTGCTATTTTGTGAACTAGGTTGCTTCTATTTCAGCATAGACTGGTATTGTATTTCTTGGACTGATGCAAACATGTTGTACCTTGCCTGAATGGTGATAATTTGGAGTATCTTGCCTGAATGATCTGAATCTGTTCGTACCTTTCCTTGGCATGTTGCTTCTTCCGATTCAAGGTCGTTGGTACTTCTGAATGTTACTAACAGTTCGAGAGAAGTGAAGCAAGTTTCTGTCAGGGAAGAAAATGTTTTATTCTTTTCCCCTTTAAGTCAGTCAATCAAAAATATAAAGTGTGACTACTGAAAATAATGATGTCACTTTTCAGGTAGTGCATAACACCACCGAATACTATGGCCTAATCTCTCAAAGAAGATTTGGTCATCTCTGTATTAGAATATCATCTCAAACTGCAGTTTTCCGGGAGTTATCTTCCAATCAGATGCATGTATCTGCTGGAACCAAATACAATCCGGTTGACATACCATATATTTTTGGTGATGTATGCCATTCTGAAGAGGGAGAATTTTTAGATATGGACCTTCTTGGCCGCTATTTTGGTGCGCCAATGTCCATGCCACGCGCAGGCAGCAATGCAGGAGCTTAATGTTATGAACTACTACATCCGTTTTTTTGAGATTTCAACATCCGTTTCTAAGTAGATGAAATATTACATAGCTTGAAGTTTAAATTTGGTTCATATCATACAAATGAGTATCCAGATTGATTTGACCACAAGATTATATTTAGGAGGCCATGGTCATGTCCAGAACATCTTTTGTTTATGAATAGATGGACTACAGTGCACTAATTTAAGGCACATCATCATTTGTGCTATGCAGGCATCGTTATATCTCAGTGAATCTAAATGTTATGAAGGATATAGTGCCCTCCTAATGGTCTCCCATATATTATTTTATTTAAATGGTTCCTTTAGCAGCCTGTTTAATGTTGTGCGCCTGCCTTTGAAGAGTGGTTCCGTGAGGCTCCTGATCTGAACCTTGTAATATTGTGAATTGGTTCTTTAGTTTCATTTTAAATTGCAAAGGGGCTATAAGCTATTGGAATCTATAGAGGGTGCAAGTTTAGTTTCAGCTTGGACTTGTGATGTCTTCACAGGTGAGGTTTCCTAGCTGTATTATCTTTCCAGCTTTGTCAGATTTTATTTTTGTTAATAGTCGATTTGTTCATTTCGATTTATACCCAGGTAGATGTTCACCTTGGTTGTCTTCATAATCCAAAGCTTAATGTATTTGTGTATTGCGCCTTATTAGGTGATTGACTGCATGAAAGAAACTTGCCATAAATCTTTCATGTTTGGTATGGAAGGGATTTGCTTATGCAAGGTTATGCAGGGACTGATTGGCAAGGTGTGTTTCCTATCGAACATTTCTCCATGTAGTTCAATCCAGTTACTCTATCTGATTATGCCTATAAAATAGTGCACAAATCATTTATGATCATTCGTTAAATGTGCAGGAGAACTGACTGTTTCGAATCCTGATTTGCCAAGTTATAACCGTATATGCAATAAGCTGTCTCCAGCCAAACACCTAGCAAGATATTGTCTCCTCCAGAGATATGAGTTTTGTACTCTTCTGATGTAATTAACTCTGTGGCGGTTCTTCGTGAGTTCATGTCAATGATACATAGAAGCTTGCGTCTCTCAGAAGAGCTGTGTTCTGCTTATTGTAGGCGCTTAAACGTATCATTGCATTGGTTGTAAGGATTTCGGAAATCTACCAACTTTCTGTGCAAAATATGTGTTGATTGAAACCTGCATGAAAAATAAGATTGAGGTGTTAAAATGCATTTTACTCCGTGGAATTGTTTTGGGTTTCACATGGCCTAAAAGAATGTAATTATCTTTCGGCGAATTGGAAGCCTGAACATGATAATGAGTCACAAATTTTTAATATTCTAGAAGCTTTTTTTTAAACTGAGAGCAACTACTCTAGGGACCATTGTACAATATCGAGTATAGCTAGGTAGTTTTTGGATGCTTAATATTTGGAAGCGGATATACAACACCTTCCTTCATATACTAAATCCAACATACAAGTTTAGAAATTTAAAAACAAAATGTTGTTTAGATACTAGATTGATATATACCATCAAGTTTTCGTGCAAAAACAAAAAAAAGGAATAGATGATATTTTAGCCTCAATAAGGAAACAGGAATGTGGAGCTAGAAGTGAATTTTTGTAGTTTTTAAGAAATCATGTTTTTGATCTATAGGCCACAAGATTCAAAATTTGAATATGGAGAATATTATGGAATTTTTTGGAATGAAGCAATGGTTTCGTGAAACAAGAGCAAGTACTCGCAAGCACAATTTGGCATTATCCATCATATGTTGGAACTTTTTTATTACTTTTATTTACTTAAACGTGCATGGCACGTGCAATATTACTAGTAAATTTATAAGATAATAAATGAATTGATTTATGTTACCGTGTATCATAAGGAGTACTTGCACTCCAGCACGAAACAAAAGTAATTATGTTTATCTCACGACTCATCCAATGGATGTTATGATAATCGTCACAACCAAAAGCCACAAACAAAATTATCAGTAAATTAGAATTGGAGGGTACTAGAGTGAGTGCTCCAAGAATCATTTCTTCAGCTCAACAAATCAGAAGTCTATATATCATACTGGGTGGACCTTGGAGATCGGGGCAATCCCTAATTGACGACCAGGTCGTCAACTAGCAGGCGCCGCACACTCCACGTGGAAACATGGGCCTGGCCCAACTACCTGGCGAGGAAGATCACCCAAACCCAACGTCGACAAGGACAAAGGTCTCCTTCCTCGTTGCTCGGCCCGGCTACCTCCTCTGAAAAGGCCCCTGCGCTCGCCACGCTCCATTGCCGAAAACCTCCTCCGAGATGCGGATGCTCTCCGCTTTTCAGTCAGTTTTTAACCCTGCGCCGCACGTCGTCGCACATGGCGGCCGGCTGGGGTGCAGTCAGAGAGAAGGAAAGCGAATAAGCGATCGACCGAAACGGGCAGAACCCTTTCAGTCATAGAGAAGGAAAAATAATGCGCGGCGCTGTGCAGATCCACGGGCAAGGCTCCATTGCCTGGCCTGCGCAGCTGTGCTTCCTAGCTTCCTCCCATCGTCTTCTAGCTTTGCCTTCTCCATTTGTGCTTCAGAGTTACGCCGGTAACAACATCGACAGGTGACCTAAGAATGGATTCGACAGAGTAGAGTAGCTGCCGCTGCATGCTTCACATGCCAAGTTTGCGAATTGCGACAACCGCAGCACGCCGGAGACACATGGAGCCCCCCATCTAAGATGAGGATAGCCCATAGCTGGTGACGCTCCTGTCCTCTTCTACAGCAGCGCCGGCGGGCTCACACTCATGTTGATGCGAGAGCGACGCTTAATTATCGGGAGAATCAGTTTAGTCTCGTTTCAATCATTAGTCAAGCAATGGAGCCCAGATTGCCCATGAGGCCATGACGATGACACGGGTCGTCTGCTGCTTTTTTTATCAGAACGGTGCTGTTTTGCACAAGATTCTGTCTAGCCAAAATTTACTACTGGTCCCGGAGGAATTCCTCAGACTAAGAGCCAGCTTTGTCTAATTGTGCTAACGGTTCTCTAGCCATTGGCGATATACACACGCACACCAAGAGAGTGCTGCCAGTCTAGGCACTATTTGCGGCTGCAGAGAAAATGTGCCGCTCACCTTTTCTTTGTCGAGGACCGTGCGTGCATGCTATCTGGACAATCTTTCGCTCTGTAAACCGTGGGTTTGTGCGTCGAAACAATCATTTGTGGCCGATTTCCAAGGTCTACTGCTACTTCCTCTTGTACAAGTAGGACTACAGGAGTAATGCTATGAGCCGATTATTTGTGGAGTTTTTTTTGGAAATGGTGAGCAACGCCTCAGCCTCTACATCACGAGGATGTACACAGCCGTTTTATTTTATTTTTTGAAGTATCAGGTTCTAACGTTTACAACTCAAGAATCAAAAAGTGTGGCGACAAATACAAGCCAAACAAAAACAAAAAGATGAAACAATTATGCATCATTTAATCTATTAAAAATCTTCCAGCCAGCTAGGTTGTAGAATGCTCGAGCGACCTTCTCAAGCCGGCCACACCCAGAAACCATTCCCACGTTGCTCCAAAGGAGGAGGAAAGACCACTCGCCAGGCAGTGACGTATCTTGTAGATGACCTGCAAATGATTCGCATTTTTTGTTTTGTTAAAGTCAAGATTATTTCTACACGTCCATACGGACCAAAGTATAGCACATACACCGACTCGCACATGTGCCTTATCAACTTTCTGCATCTCTCTCAGCCAATTCCCAAACATATTCGTGATGTTGGTTGGTGGTGGTGTAAAGGAAAAATCTACAATTCTCCAAATAAAACGTGCAAAAGGGGCAAGCAATAAACAGATGATGTATGGATTCCTCTGAATCACAAAACTCACATTTTCGACACCCTTTCCATTTTCTCTTTGCTAGATTATCTTTAGTAAGGATAACCTGTTTAAAAAGGAACCACATAAAGATCTTAATGTTTAGAGGAACTTTTAGTTTCCAAATATATTTCCGTAGAAACACTCTATGATCATTCATTAGGTCTAGGTACATTGATTTTACTGAGAACAAACACGAGAGTTAAATTCCACACGAAAACATCCGGTTTATTAGACATCTCAACCTCCATCGGGCGTAGCACTAGGTGCGCCCGGCCACCAATCCCAGTTGTTACTCACCAAATTTTGTCTAAAATCAATGTTTATTGGACGTACAGACAACACTTGTGCAATCAGAATGTTTTTCCTTCGCATAATATTAATATGGGGAAGGATACTGAAATGCGAGGGACGTATCTCCTAGCCAAAAATCTACCCAGAAACGAGTGTTCATTCCATTGCCAACAACAAAATGACCTCTTGGAAAAAATGCTTCCTTAACACCCAGAAGACCCTTCCAAAAAGAGAATCCGTTGGATTAACTGACATAGTTTTATGTCTAAGGTACTTATTATGAAGCAATTCCTGCCACATCCCCTGCTCATTCAAGAGTTTATAAAGCCACTTGCTTAGTAAACAATTGTTCTTAGATCGAGCACCTCCACTCACAAGCCTCCCTGGTCCTTGGGGGCGGGAAATAATATTCTATTTAGTCAATCGATGTTTCTTTTTAACTTGATCACTCTCCTAGAAAAAACGAGACTTATAAAAATCTAATCTCTTTCGTACCCCTTTAGGTACGTGGAAAAAGGAAAGCATGAATATCGGTAGACTAGTTAAAACTGAATTAATCAAGATAAGCCTATCTCCGATTGAGAGTAGCTTTCCTTACCAGCAACTGAGTTTTCGTTCAAAGCGATGTACTCCACAAATATAACAGTGCTAAAACTTCACCGTGTTGTGTGGATTTGAAGGCTCCTATGTGAGATTGTAGCCGAAATTAACGGACTGGATTGGCAAAAATATGGAAAAATTAAAGCAATCTTGATACTATGTGACTTTGTGTCGGGTGAGCGACGAGATTGCCTACGATGTTAGTGTCAGCGTGTCGGATGTTGATTTGTGTGAAGTGCTTGGTTCTTCGCCTTTGCCGAATAATTCTGGTCTGCTGCTCCCATAGCGTCGTGCAAGACCGGCTAGTTTGATGGATTTTTCTCCCCCGCTGATTCGTGTTTGTATGGTTAGCGTTTGTTTTTGTGTTCATCACGCCGACAACAAAAGTGAGCTTAGCACTTGTTGTATCGGTTTTCTACCGGTTTCTCACAATTAACTAGACAAAAATCTTCTTTTTAATCGATAAAACAAGCAAAACGTTTGCCTTGTATTTTATTTTTTTTGAAAAGAAAGATGTCCCCAGCCTCAACATCGATTGATGCACACATTTATACATTATAAATTATTTATGGTGCTGAACAAACTGCCATAAGAAGGGAAAAAAATGACGCCATCTATAATGGACCGCTACGAGAATGTATCTACACAAATCTACCACAAACCCTACAACAAGTGACGGAAAACATAACATATACAACTCCGATATTCATTGCATGTGTTGCAATAATGACGAATCCAACCATAGGTTGATCTCGGGATTTTCATCCCCAAAGTCAAGCTTTGAGTCATAGCCTTCAACAAGGGCGCTGCACACACATTGACATTGCCTCAACTGATATTGTGTTTCCATCGAAGTGCCAATAATTGTCATCGACCATCACTACCAGCCATCTCTCTACTGTCTGATGACATCTCGATGGCCGCATCATGGCGTGAGAGACTCCAAAACATACAAGCGTCGCTGGAAGGAGATGTCAAAAGTAGGTTGCGACTCTTGATGCCCTACTTCCAGTCGATGTCGCACCACCTTTGATCCACCTCCAATAGTGAAAAAAAATGTCTCCCATCAACGCCAATAGAAGGGCTGGCGGAACGACTCCCATCCAAAACCTCTCACGAAATACCTGCCAGGTCGGATTCAATCCTAGTTGCCCATACGTCTAGGAGCTTGCGGATCCAAATTCCACCTAGACACTGCCGAGAAGACCATGGTCCTCACACAAATTCAAGGAAGAGGCCTCAGATTCGGTCGCCACCGACCTGCCAGAGCCGAAATTGTACGACGCTGGCTCCTAGCACTAGCCGGCCAACACCCTGAGCCAACACAGGATGTTCAAACGTAGGAATAGGAAAAATGCAGTAATTAAGGTGTCTGTTTAGATTACTACATAAACTAAAACCACATGAAACTTCCAAAGTATTGTTTGGATGTCACACAGAAAAAAACACAACACTTGTATACACGACGAGATGAAAATTTGAGGTCAGACCTCATGTTTGTTTCCTCCAAATTTGCTATGTAATAGCTCATTTCATAGGAATTTTAAAAAAAATCTGAGATTTATATCCCTTGGTTTGAAACTGTACCACCGAATTTTTTCCTATAGCTAGGAGTCCTATCCTCAAAAATTAGTCTGTTTTTCTTTGTTCCAGACGGGGCCTAATCCATTAAGAATACCACATAAATGTAAAACTAGCTTGGTTAACAATACCACATAAAGGTTTTCCTGTGGAGACTTGCGCGACAGTCATTGATGACGATGGATTTGCTCAAGCATAGGAACATGGCCTCTCAACAAGCATGCACGATCTGCGGGGCAGAGGACTCGTGGAGGCACTCACTCCTAGAGTGCAACATGGCACGCTCAGTTTGGGCTTTAGCACCGGATGAGATCACTGATCTGATCGGAAACCTGCAAGAACCCGATGCAAAAGCGTGGTTATCTGCAGTGTTCAGAGCACTCCCACACGTAGAATTGACGCGCATGGTAGTGACCCTATGGGCAGTTTGGCACGCAAGGCGCAAGGCAATCCACGAGGGGATCTTCCAAAGCCCTCTATCGACGAACTGCTTCATGGAGAGGTTTATCTCCGAGCTACAGTTGTTGTCCCCAGTGAAGCCGGAGAAGCGAGAGACTAATGTGCGAGGCCCGGCCTGGATTCCACCGCCGGCAGACATGGTTAAAATCAATGTTGATGCAGCTACGTCAAAAAACTCGAATACGGTGACGATTGCAGCTGTAGTCCGTGCAGCAGACGGGGAGTTCATGGGAGTGTCCTCGGTAGTGATGCGGGGCATCACCGACGTGGAAACCCTAGAAGCGATGGCCTGTAGGGAAGGGCTTGCAATTGCTGCTGATCTTCTCGTACAGCTAATCAGGGTTGCATCTGACTGCATCAATGCAGTTCGCCGTCTCAAGGAGGATGGGAAGGGCATGTATGGCCACATTGTCCAAGAGATAAAGGCAAGATCAAGGGATTTTAACTCGGTTGAGTTTGTTCATGAGAGGAGAATTTCGAATGTTGATGCACACACCTTGGCAAGGAGCTCCGTTTATCAGCAGGCATGTGTGGTATCAAACTCCACCAGAGGGCATACGTGCCAGTTACAGTTTGAGCAATTAGTTTCAGTGGTGGATATCTCAAAAAAAAAACATAAATGCAAAGTTAGCTTGGTGCTCAATCATCAGCATATTTGACCAATCAAACCTACTATAAAAGATGGACAATATATATACTCCGATAACCAGTTCATCAAACTGTTCTGCAAGCACTCGTACAGATGCCGCCTGTCCACCAGGTTGGACCACGTGTTTGTAAGGCTTCCAGCACTGATGATGAACACATAAATATGCCACAATCAGTCCCTCCGGTATAACAAATCATGCATCACCAATTCAATTATCCAGTAGACCACACTAACACTAGCACTGCGCTGCGTGACCTGTGCATGTAGGCTGTAGCACGACTCGCTCGGTCACATGTCCAAAATTTGTTTTTACTAGTGAATCCAAAACCCATGAACGACTTTGGCCGGTCACAGAATCATCAGAGTGATTGCAGCAGAAGTACCATGCTTACCAGCCACGGCCCACGTACTCGAGCAGTCGTGCGGAGAAAACTCCGGTCAACTTAATTTTTTATGAAAAAAACTCCGGTCAACTTTAGCAAACGGCGAAGAGAGGGTACAACCGTACAAGACAAAAGTATATATGAGCTGATGTGCATTTTGAAAACTTATCCCAATATATATATGGTATGATAAATTTGCATTCTGGAAATGTTTTTTTACTCTTAAGTGTTTATTTACAGGAGGTCGGACATTGATGCTGAACCTGTTGAGATATGTTGTACGCGTACTTAACTTGTATGGCAAGTCTGCCTCTCCTGTACCTATATGTACGTGCGTTTGCACCAGGTAATACGATCGAGAGTTGCATCGTAATCTTCCACATGGTATCAGCCAACCTTCGGTCCTTCTCCTCCTAACCCTAGTCGCGCCGCCGCCGCATCCTTGCCGCGCCGCCTCCCTCCCGTCGCGCCGCGTCGCTGTCGCTCGTCCGACGAGCCGCGCCGCTCTCTCACGATCCACGCGCGATCGATCGCTCCTGCTCACCTCACGTACGTGAGCTAGCTCGCTCGCTTGATCGCACGCGCGTACCTGCTGCTCACCCACCCGCCTCCCTCTCTGCCCTAGCCCAAACCGACCTCCACCATGTCTTCTCTCTCCAATAACAGCAATCCCTTCGCCTCCTCCTCTGATTCTGAGCCTGCCGCCCCTCACCCTGACTACATCCGCGACGTCCCCATCTTCAACCACGTCCCCATCAAGCTTTCCCATGCCGCCGCGAACTTCTTCGTGTGGAAGACGTATTTCAACCTCCTCTTCCGCGAGTTCCACCTCACCGACCATGTCGACGGCACCATCGACCTACTCACCGTGCGCCGCGACGCTGACTGGATGTCCATCGACGCCACCATCATCCGCTGGCTCTTCCTCACCGTCTCGCCGGATATCTTTCATACCGTCGTCCGCGACGGCGACGACGCCCGCACAGTGTGGACCAAGATCACGGGGCTCTTCACCAACAACACGCTCCAACGGGTCGTCTTCTTGCAGCAGGAGTTCTTCGGTTGTCGCCAGAACGACCTCTCCCTCGACGCCTACTGCCTGCGCCTCAAGACCCTCTCCGACGAGCTTAATGATCTCGGGTTCAAGATCGGCGACGAGATTCTTCTCTCCACTCTCACCGCCGGTCTCGGCGAAGACCTCGGGAACGCCGCCTCCAACCTCACCCTCATGACCAACCCCACCTTCGAACGGGCGCTCGACTACCTCCGTCTTGAGGATCGGAGGCTGAAGAACGTGCGTGCTAACGCCGTCCACACCGCCCTTGCCGCCGGGGTCGGTCGCGGTGCCCCTGCTCCAACGCCACCTGCACCGCGCCCTCTTGCACCCGCGGCCCCTGCTGCCCCTGCTCCAACGCCTCCGCAGCAGCAGCAGTGGCGTCGCCGCCGTGGCCGCGGCGGCCAGCCGCGCAACAACGGCGGAGGCAGACCGCGCCCTGCCAACCAGCACCCCACGCCGCCTTGGAGCGGCGGCCACAACCCCTGGACTGGTGTGGTGCACGCATACACTATGCCGGTGCCCCGCGCACCCGTCCTCAGCCTCCTTGGACCGCGCCCGCAGGCTCATCATGCCCTCTTCGCCGCGCCGCAGCCGGGTCCTGGAGGCATGCCGTACTCCTACGCTGCGGCTCCCTACGGCGGTGTGCCGACCACCCCTGCCTACTTTGGTGGTCCGCCCAGCTATGCTCCCACCCAGCCGGCCGCGTCGGCCCCTTGCGATCCGGCGCTCCTCGCCGCTCTCCAGCAGGCGCCTCCTCCCGCTGCCTACCACGGTGGCGGTGATTGGTTTATGGACACCGGTGCCTCCGCTCACATGGCCGCTCACCCGGGTAACCTATCTTTTTCCTCCCCCACCTCCACTCCTTCTCGCATCATTGTCGGTAACGGTGCTGGTCTCCCTATTTCACACATTGGTTCCACTAATTTTCCTTCTACTTCTAAGCCTTTCTCACTTAATAATGTCATCGTCTCTCCACACCTTATTCATAACCTAGTTTCTGTTCGTAGTCTCACCCGTGATAATTCTGTAACTGTCGAATTTGACGCGTTTGGTTTTTCTGTAAAGGATTCCCGTACCCGGATGGTGCTCCACCGATGTGAGAGTCCTGGCGAGTTGTACCCCGTCCAGCCGTCGTCTTCCTCCCGCGCTGGACCTCGGGCTCTTTCCGCCGGCGTTGATCTTTGGCATGCTCGCCTTGGCCACCCTAGTTCATCCACGCTTCGTCAAATAATGAGGGGTTTTTCTTTTTCTTGTAATAAAACGGATGCTCACACATGTGCAGCATGCCGAGTCGGCAAACATGTTCGTCTCCCCTTTAGTTCTTCATCCACAGTTGCGTCTTTTCCATTTCAGTTAATTCATAGCGACGTATGGACCTCTCCTATACCTAGTAATTCTGGTATTCTCTATTATCTTGTCATTTTGGATGATTACTCGCATTTTGTGTGGACGTTTCCCCTTCGCAAGAAATCTGATGTCCCCGCCACGCTCTCCGCATTTTACTCATACGTGTCTACACAATTTGGTCGCCCCATACTTGCTCTCCAGACAGATAACGGGAAAGAATTCGATAACCTCACCATCCGCTCGCTCCTCTCTACTCACGGCACCATTTTCCGCCTAACCTGTCCCTACACTTCACAGCAAAATGGCCGGGCTGAACGCGTTCTTCGTACCCTCAACGACTGCGTCCGTACCCTCCTCTTTCACGCCCACATCCCACCTTCGTTCTGGCCTGATGCTTTAGCCACCGCCACTCTTCTCATTAACCTCCGTCCTTGTCGTGCTCGCTGGAACTATGCTCCTCACCATCTTCTTTTCGGGTCACTTCCATCCTACGACGGCCTTCGGATTTTCGGTTGCCGTTGTTATCCCAGTACCGCCGCCACTGCCCCTCACAAACTCGCGCCTCGCTCATTGCCTTGTGTCTTCCTCGGTTACCCGGCTAACACTAAAGGCTACCGCTGCTATGATCCGGTGTCGCACCGTGTCATCACCTCCCGACACGTTTACTTTGATGAGCATTGTTTCCCGTTTGCACAGGAACAGGTGGTGGTCTCTCCTTCGCTCGTGGTTGACTTACCGCGGCCTCGAGCTCCTCCTGCTTTGGATGCGCCGAGCGTGCCGGCCGTCGTGGCTCCCAGCTCTACGCCCACGACCGCACCGACTTCGTTCCCTACTGCGTCGCCCTCGAGTGGACACTCGGGCGCCGCACCACCGTCTCATGTGTCGCCCTCGAGCTCTACCTCGGGCGATGCCTCGCCGACCCGCTCGGCGTCTTCTGCCGCTTCACCGCCACCCTCGGCGGCCGGCCCTGCGGGTCCTACTACCCGCGCACGCGCTGGTGTCCTCCGCCCGAGCTCGCGGTACCCTGCGGACGCGTATGTCTGCACTGCAGCGACCTCCCTTCAGCGCCGTCGACCTCTACGCCAGCCCCCTTGCCGGCTTCTGCCCGGGCGGCTCTCCGTGACCCGCTGTGGTTTGCGGCCATGCAGGATGAGTTCGACGCCCTCCAGCGCAACCAGACGTGGCAACTTGTGCCATGGCCCCCTCACGCCAACGTCATCACCGGGAAGTGGGTTTTCAAGCACAAGTTTCGCCCGGACGGCACTCTCGACCGTCATAAGGCGCGCTGGGTGGTGCGCGGCTTCCGTCAGCGCGCCGGCGTCGACTTCACCGACACTTTCGCCCCGGTTGTCAAACCCGGGACGATCCGCACCGTCCTTCAGCTCGCGGTGTCTCGTTCATGGCCGGTGCATCAGATGGATGTCTCCAACGCCTTCCTCCACGGCCACCTCGACGAGCAGGTGTTTTGTCAGCAGCCTATGGGATTCGTCGACACCACCCATCCAGATCATGTGTGCTTGCTCTCGCGCTCCTTGTACGGGCTCAAGCAAGCCCCTCGCGCCTGGTACCAGCGCATCGCGCGTTCCTTCATCAGCTTGGCTTCCGCTCCACACGCTCCGATGCTTCGTTGTTCGTCTATCGCCAGGGTGCCAACACTGCTTACCTGCTGCTCTACGTCGACGACATCATCCTGACAGCATGCACCACCGACCTTCTTCAACAGCTCACCGACCGCCTTCGTGCCGAGTTCGCTCTTAAGGACTTGGGTCCTCTCCACTATTTTCTCGGCATCGAGGTGGTGTGTCGTCCGACCGGCTTCTTCCTACATCAGCGGAAGTACGCACATGAGCTTCTTGAGCGCACTGGAATGCTTAACTGCAAACCCGCGTCTACCCCAGTCGACACGAAGGCCAAGCTGTCCGCGACTGATGGTTCTCTGGCTTCGGATGCGCCACGCTACCGCTCCATCGTCGGTGCCTTGCAGTATCTCACTCTTACCCGACCAGAGCTGCAGTATGCTGTCCAGCAGGTGTGCCTCTATATTCATGCTCCTCGCGACACTCATTGGACTTCGGTGAAGCGGATCCTTCGCTACATCCGCGGCACCATGGACCTCGGCCTCTCGTTACATGCCTCCACCGCCACGGACATCGTCGCCTATACAGATGCTGATTGGGCCGGCTGCCCTGACACGCGGCGCTCCACCTCGGGGTACTGTGTTTATCTCGGACCTTCACTCATCTCGTGGTCGTCTAAGCGGCAGCCCACGGTCTCTCGCTCGAGTGCTGAAACAGAGTATCGTGCCGTCGCTAACGTGGTTGCCGAGTGCTCATGGTTACGACAGCTACTCCAGGAGCTCTCATGTCCTGTCGACAAGGCCACAGTGGTGTACTGTGACAACGTCTCCGCCGTCTACCTCTCCGCGAATCCGGTTCATCATCGCCGCACCAAGCATATCGAGTTGGATATTCACTTTGTTCGGGAACAGGTGGCTCTTGGTCACGTACGTGTGCTGCACGTACCCACCTCCCAACAGTTTGCGGACATCATGACGAAGGGCTTACCTACGGTGCCCTTCGAGGAGTTTCGTTCCAGTCTTTGCGTCGGCACTGCCGACGCTTCGACTGCAGGGGGGTGTTGAGATATGTTGTACGCGTACTTAACTTGTATGGCAAGTCTGCCTCTCCTGTACCTATATGTACGTGCGTTTGCACCAGGTAATACGATCGAGAGTTGCATCCTAATCTTCCACAGAACCGCTAATGTTTTTGCTACAATTTGTTGTTTCAGCTTATTATTCTTGCAACCTTTAATATGTTTGTAATAATATTTTTATCAAAACAGCTGCATATGTAAAGAGTAAATTCTTTTTTTTTTGCGAAAATAAAGAGTAAATTCTGGAGCAAGAAGATAGACTTGATATATGTATGTGTGATTATTATCATATATGACTTTTCAAACATCTGAAACGTAGCACCTTATTCGAAGTTGAACCTTTGAATAAGATTACAGTATATATTATTGGTATCAAGCTAGTCATTACATGGCATCAAGCTAGTCATTCCAGCTTTAAGGAATGCTTGATTATTGGTTGCTGGAGCCTCTGGATTCACCGAAACAACATTATTTTGAGAATGGGCAGTTAGACCTTGAACTTTGTATTCATTCATTTAGAGAGGTGTTTTCTCTTGTTATGCATAGAGCTAAACCTTCTCTTAAAGAGGGTATGCAGCAATGGCTTGATGCCATGTAATTTTTGATAGGAACTTTCACCACTCCACATGTAACTATCCCATTTATAAAATAAATTGCAGTAGGGGCTTTTCCTACTGTTTTCCTGTCAAAAAATAAGATTACAGTATATATGATAAAACAAAAAAAACGAGAGCGCACCAATGGCGCACCATATTTTTATAGAAGGCACCAAAGATTTACAAGAGAACTTAACCCATGCGAACACGGGTCAGTTTTACACCAGTGTAGCCGAGACTAACAATCGATGGTTTATCACAGACATGGGCCTAGATTCTTGATCTTTATATATGACGTGGGCATACCCTCCAGGCACCCGACCGTTGGCGTACCCGATGCAGCCCAGCAACTGGAGGCCCATGAAGCCCAACAAACTACTCATGTAAACCCTACCTGGCTCCCTTTATAAAGCCAGGCAGGGGCACCCCATAGATAAGATCCCCACGGGACACACAGATAGGCATAGCCCTAGCGAGACCACGTCTCATACCATCGCCCTTGCGGCCACCATGTAACTTCATCATCTATACAGATCAGACAAGCAGGATGTAGGTCTTTACCTCACCATGAGGGGCCGAACCTGGTAAATCCTTGCTTGTCAGCCGGCGGAACTACCAGCGCGCCAACTTCTTCCTCTATACGAAACCTGGGGTACTCGACCCTGGAACTTGCCGAGGTGATCCCTCGTCAATTGGCGCCGTCTGTGGGAAGAACGCGCGCTGGATTGAACGTTTCGGCGGCTCCAATCTCCATCGACAACTACGGTGGCGGCCCGTGCGCCGCCTCTGCGATCCAATCTCCATCGACGACGGCGGCTAGATTGCATCTCGTCGACTCGTCTACCTCGACACATCCGACCTTGTTCGGCGGCGACGTCCCTGCACGAATCGAAACCATCGCGGATCGATCCAGCGCTACCAGGTGACTCACGTACATGCCTGGCGGCGGCGAGGATCAAGGTGCGTTGCTGAATCTGCGTCTCGACGAAACATGTCGCTGCGCCTCCAAGGCGCCGATCGAGAGGACAGAGGTTCCAGGCAGAATCAAACTAGAAGGCGACCACGCGCGTGTTCATCGGCAGCTGATTGAATCTCGCGGCTGCTACTCACGCCAAGCCACTCGAACTCCAAGGCTACATGCATCCATGCGCTAAGGACGAGAAGCAGGCGATACATCTACAACCTCCCGCGTCCTCTACATCAACACGGGCCGGCAGCGCTACAATTTCGCGACGTGCTGATCCGATCGGATCCAATCAAGTATGACTGCGCCACGACTAACGCGAGCCACGCTCGTCTCCCCCGACTTCTGCGGCAACAGGGCGCCTCCGATCCAGCATATCCAGGAAATCCATCTTCACGTACGCGTTAAGAACGAGCGCAGCAAGCAACGATTAGCACATGGATTTGGCGGCCGGCGGGCTAATTAGCGCATGCATGGATTCTGCGTCCAGCCTGCACACATGCATGGACACATGCATGGATCGGATCATCCAAAACTTCAATCTTTATCTTTAATTATAATATTTTATTGATTATCCCCTTGCCTAATATTGCTTCAACATGCATGGCACAATCGGAGGACAACACTGCGGAACGAGCGGGCAGCAGGGTCAAGAGCCAGCTTCGGTTTCGACTCTGTCACGATCCAACCGTCATCATCCCCATCACGGATACATTCGACTACTACAGCATCGACGCCCGGACAGCGCAGACACGATGATCTGCCGACTCGGAAAGATGGTGGCGTATCATACGCATCCTAGACTTGGCTGGTGATTCATCATTTACAACAAAACAATAATTACATCGCCGTGTCTGACATGCGACTCGGGTGCATTCATCGGCTCCGTCTCCGACACTCGGGAGCTGGCGGCCCTGCCTTCGTCGACTCCGCCTCCAACACTCGGAGGCTGGCGACCTCGCCTTCGTCGACTTCGCCTTTATCGGCTCCGCCTCCAACACTCGGGGGCTCGCGGCCTCGTCTTCATCGCCTCCGCCTCCGATACTCGGGAGCTGGCGGCCCTGCCTTCGTCGACTCCGCCTCCAACACTCGGAGGCTGGCGGCCTCGCCTTCGTCGACTTCGTCTTCATCGCCTCCGCCTCCGATACTCGGGAGCTGGCGGCCCTGCCTTCGTCGACTCCGCCTCCAACACTCGGAGGCTGGCGGCCTCGCCTTCGTCGACTTCGCCTTTATCGGCTCCGCCTCCAACACTCGGGGGCTCGCGGCCTCGTCTTCATCGCCTCCGCCTCCGATACTCGTGGGCTGGCGGCCCTCGCCTTCATCGACTCGCCTCCAACACTCGGGGGCTCGCGGCCTCGTCTTCATCGCCTCCGCCTCCGATACTCGTGGGCTGGCGGCCCTCGCCTTCATCGACTCCGCCTCGACACTCGGGGGCTGGCGCTTCGTCAACAACAACAAGTTCATCGCTGCACTCGACACGCGACTCGAGTGCCTTCATCGGCTCTGCATCGTCGACTCTGCTTCGCCGGCCTGATAAGGGACTCGGGGGCTGAGCGTTGCCCACGCCGCTCGACTCCGGCCCGTCGCTTCGACTCCCTCCGTCGCACTTCACGGCGTCGACTCCGTCCACTAAGACATCCACGACTCGCCAAGATCGCATCCATGATTCGACAACTTCTACAGCACCACTCCGCCGCGTCGACTCCGGTCCGCCGTGTCGATTGCCTCTATGGCACCACTCCGCCGCGTCGACTCCGGTCCGCCGCGTCGATTGCCTCTACGGCACCACTCCGCCGCGTCGACTCCTCTACGGCACCACTCCGCCGCGTCGACTGCCTCTACGGCACCACTCCGCCGTGACTCCGGTCCGCCGCGTCGACTGCCTCTACGGCACCCCTCCGCCGCGTCGACTCCGGCCCGCCGCGTAACAATTTCGCCTTGGCCGCACCCGATGCCCGGGTGCTGCGCCGCACTAGCCTTGGCCACACCTGATGCTCTCCCGGGTGCTGCGCCGCACAGGCCACAACAAACTAGCCTTGGCCGCACCTGATGCTCTCCCGGGTGCCGCGCCGCACAGGCCACAAAACAAACTCGCCTAGGCCGCACTCGAACACTCGGGGGCTGCGCCATACAGGTCCAACAAGGAAAACTTAGGCCGCACTCGAACGCTCGGGGGCTGCGCCGTACAAGTTCACCCAAAAATCCTAGGCCACACTCGAACACTCGGGTGCTGCGCCATACAGGTCCAACAAGGAAAACTTAGGCCGCACTCGAACGCTCGGGGGCTGCGCCGTACAAGTTCACCCAAAAATCCTAGGCCACACTCGAACACTCGGGTGCTGCGCCATACAGGTCCAACAAGGAAAACTTAGGCCGCACTCGAACACTCGGGGCTGCGCCGCACAAGTTCACCCAAAAAACCTAGGCCGCACTCGAATACTCGGGGGCTGCGCCATACAGGTTCAAAGACAAAAACCCTAGGTCGCACTCGAATGTCGCCGCAGGTCAACACTGACAGCGGGACCACAGTGTCACGTCCCATCGGTGGCAATGAAGAAAAAACAGTGTCAGCCATGACGTCAGCATTGAGCAACACAGTAGGCCGTTCGGCTGAGCAAATACTCGATATGTTTGTCGAGTCCACCAAGTAGGCCGTCAGGCTGAATGAGCACTCGAATCTCATTCGAGTTCCACAAGTAGGCCGTCAGGCTGAGTGAATACTCGAAACTCATTCGAGGTCCACAAGTAAACCGTCATGTTGAAAACTGCAACATATAGTAAGCCCACATGCTGAAAAAAGGACTCTGTTTTCTCAGTGATTTCTTAAGTTACTCCCATCGGGAGGGTTTCAGAAATTTCTTTCGACTGAGAGAGGTTTTTTGAGATTAACCTCAATTACAAGCAATTCAGCTTAATCTCGGGGGCTACTCCCATCGGGAGCACTGTTCGCGCTCCCGATAGACTCAGTCGAAACATTGCCGACTAAAGCATCCTCTGTGAGCCCTCAACGGCTGGAGTCGAATTTCTTTAACTATCCTTTTCAGGAACAAGACGGCGTGCCCAGGAGGAAAGAGTACTTACCCGACGCATCGACTACGCCTACACGACATGCTACTTTGAGTCTCTACCCGATTCTTCGTATCGACCAGACACTCGGGGGCTCCTGACGTGGGCATACCCTCCGGGCACCCGACCGTTGGCGTACTCGATGCAGCCCAGCACCTGGAGGCCCATGAAGCCCAACAAACTACTCATGTAAACCCTACCTGGCTCCCTTTATAAAGCCAGGCAGGGGCACCCCATAGATGAGATCCCCACGGGACACACAGATAGGCATAGCCCTAGCGAGACCACGTCTCATACCATCGCCCTTGCGGCCACCATGTAACTTCATCATCTATACAGATCAGACAAGCAGGATGTAGGTCTTTACCTCACCATGAGGGGCCGAACCTAGGTAAATCCTTGCTTGTCAGCCGACAGAACTACCAGCGCCAACTTCTTCCTCTATACGAAACCTGGGGTACTCGACCCTGGGACTTGCCGAGGTGATCCCTCGTCAATATAACTTTTTGGAAAAGGACCGTGCGTCTTTACTTTGAAACAATCTCGTAAAGGTCACCAAACATGACCTAACAAGTGAACGACGAGAACAAAAAAAACACTCATAATTGGTTTATCTTGTATCTTCTCGTTGAGACATTTGATTTGCCATTAACAAGTCTAGAATAGCGGCCAAAATATCAAACACGTAATGATGTACACAAAGAGTTGCAAGCATAGTTTAAAAACCGGACCGGACCGGCGGTTCGACCGGGAAAAACCGGAACCGAGGCCCTGTCTGGTTTTTTAACCGCAAAAGACCGAGCTATCAAAAAACCGGAAAACTAAATTAGAAATAATGAAATATAAGCAGGATTCGAACCCAGGACCTACAAACACCATGCCTGAGGCCCAATACCACCCGCGCTAATGATCTTTTGTGTTAAGTTATAGAAGTAAATGCTATATATATAATTTCGCGATCATTTTTTTCCGAAATTAGCTTACTTATTTATTAAATTTGTCGGTTTTGTGTCGCTATTGAACCGACTGAGCCGGTGGTTGGACCGGTGAACCAGTGAACCAGCCACCTCATCGGTTCACTGACCGGTCCGGTTTTTTAAACTATGGTTGCAAGTACTCTTTTTTAGGACATATGATTATTATTTCTAGCAACCACATGCTAAAAGAAGATTGGAACGTCTAATCATACGTGAAAAGTAAGGCAATTTTGAACAGTTAAGCCCCAGCCCGAACAATTGCATTGTGCATGATCTAAGAGATCTGGGTTAAAAAATCGCCAAAATGGTTGGCCCCTACGAATACAAAGGTGATTGCGTGAATTGTGGACGGATACACCTTCAAGTGAAGATGTAATAAAAAAAAGTACAACTATATCGGTTTTGAAAACATAACTTGTAACCCATGGCAATCTCAAACAAAAACTAAATTAAGTATGTTTAGCGAATTAACTAGTGTGCATGTATAGATGAAAACATCATCCCCAACAGTCTGAAAGTGAGATATGAACCGGTTTCGATCATGCCAAGCATGAATCATTTCTAAGTATCACATATCTTTTGACATTTAGCACTTTAGATATTATTTATTTAGTTAATCACCTTTTAGAGAGAGTATATGTTGTGTTGCCTTAGATCTGGTTTGGTATGGCGTGGTTGGTTGGTTGGTAAAGAAATGGTTAAAATAAGAATCTAAATAAATGTAATAAAAATCTTTCTTGAACATTGAGAGCATGTTATAGGAAGATAGAGTTCTTCTAAACTTATTGGTTTGTCTTTTAATTGTGTATTTCTTTATATGCATGTGACTCAATAAGTTGAAATCATTTTTTACATATATGTTACTTATATTCATCTCCACTATTGTTAAACGAGCAAACTTGGCAGGAAAAATACATCTACATCGTCCATCCAACCTCATCAAACAGCTCACATGCATGACCACACACACGAATACACGATGCCGACAAGGAGGACGGCCACTCCCAAGCTTGCCATCTGAGTTCCATGCTACTTGTCCCGCCCACGACCAACACGACAACGAGCAACAAGACCACACACACACGACTCCGACGAGCAACAAGACCACACACACACATGACGCCGATGAGCAGGGCGACCTCTCCCAGCCTGGGTCCACTACCTCCACCACACCCTTGCATGACCCCTCCAAGGACGCACCAGTTCAGGTGGCGATCATGTCTAATCCACCATGCCAGTGTCCTTCAACATCAGTGTCGCGGGAGGAAAATCTAATGAAAATTTGATCGTCTAATTTACATAATCAAATTTTACATTCCATCTATTTGTGTCGTTCTAGTATTGGAAATTTTTGATGCAAGTCTGTACTGTACTAGAATAAACCAAAGTTACTGGTATACTGAGCTGCTCTAATTGCATAAAAACCATGAATTCTTCTACTTGGTAAATTCTCTGGTGCTCACTGTAGCAATCACAGTGTTAGCTTTCTTGCTCATGGTCTACTTCACATAGAATACATAAGATAAAAAACAGAGCATTACTTCATGCTAAATTTTCATGACTGATCATTTGTTTCGGCATATAAAAGATAAACTATCTTCGAGAAATTTCATGATCTTTCGGTAATTAATTGATACCCAGTATTCAGTTAGATTTTGATCATGTGGTCTTTGGATGTTAAATTGTTTGTACATCCTTACACGGTTTAGTCATGAAATTTATTGTTCTGGTTTCAAAAAATCACTAAACTAGAAATAAGATTTATATTTTGAAGACGTGTGTTGCCCGTGCACGGCTACTAGTTTTAACAAGGACGGTAACATTTGGGTATATAAGGTATATATAATGCCGGTCCAGTACAACTTTGGACCCAGTGTGTATAAAAATGAATACAATTTATACTGAACTTTTATACTTCTCGAAGTCTTATTTCTGGCATGGCATTATATTACAAGTATAATTTGATGTTTGTTCTCATAACTGGTAATATTAATAATTATTAGTTGGTCCATTTTTTTGTGAATTAATTAAAAGATACAAAGTTGTATTTTGTAACAAACTTTGTTCTAGAACTATGTTTTCTACTATGCATAATCTGTATAATTTATAAGTATTTATGTTAAAGAGTTGGAAAGAGACCTAAAAAATATCTCAATAGCAGTTTGTAGTGTATGATTAAGCATCTTTATAGAAAATTGTAGAGTGTAAACTGAACCAATGACACTACTTTTTCATGGTCAAAATTTTCTAGCAAGTCAAAATTTAACAAAATGTGCATGCTTTGTACTTGTATTGAAACAGTATTTCTTAAAGTAGTCACGAATGAAAAATAGTGTGGATTATAGTATGTTTGCATATGCTTTTTCATGCTTTTGCATTGTGATTGTTATCACCTAGTGCATACAAGTTCCCCACCAGTTCTGAAGTATAATTTGCTGCGCGGAATTAAAATGGAAATATAGTTAAGTAGATCTCCGTAAAACCCTGCAGGACTCACCGGAATATCATGGTAACTAAACTTGTTGTCGCCAGTCACATTGATTTGTTTCTACATCCCAAGAGACCTGTGGTGTGTATTTGGTTCCGCAAATTAATCATTTTATTATCTTAAAATACTCCCTGTGTCCCAAAATGTTAGGTGTGCACCAGTTTTCACCAGCTTTAATTCACGTCTTTGACCACTAGTAATATCAAAGTGTATGGGCCGAATTTGTAGAAATGTCATCACTCTATTTTGTCTTGTGATATTTTTTTGCTCAAGTATTTATACTATTTTTTAGACATAGTTAAAGTTATGTGTTGTTGACCAGAAAAAGTCATTCATGCTTTTAATTTTTCATGGAAGTAATGAATAATAGCATAGTGATTACTATATACACTTTAACATTTTGGACCTTTTGTTCTCGGGGCCTTGGGCGGTCGTCCGGTCGCCCTTCTTGCCAGGTTTGAATCCTGGTGAGAAGTGTGTTGGAATAATTAGCAAACCCAGTGACAAGTTTAATCTAGTTTGGTGACATGAAGAGTATGCAACATAAAATTGATTGCATACGAGAAGTTAGACATAAAAGTTACCTAAAGTGGGAAAGATAGATGACATAGTGTGGCTAGTGAGTGAGCAGTGAAATGTTGTTCTCTTTTCTTAGGCAATGTACAAACAAATTCACGCCACGTCAGTCCATAAGCCACTTTCAGTAGCAATTTTTTCCCGAGGAAGACGGGAGGATTGCTCCCCACCGGTTGTTATATTCATCGAAAGAGTCTGGCGGGCTATGTTCTTACAACAGATATAATTGTACAGGGGGATACAGGGGAAGAGAAACAATGAAAATACATGAAAAAATACAACTAGAAGAGGCAAAGCAAGAGCCACCAAGAGACACAAGAGGTGAGGGGTGTAGTCGAGGGATCACAATGCCAAGACTCGGCAATCAGCCTCACGCACCGCACCGGCGTGCGACTCGAACCCCAGGCAAGACTAGATAGGGAGCTCCGCCACGGAGGTCGAGACGAAAGCAGGTGGGGGAGACATACATTGCGTCGTCATCGAGCAAAGGTGAGCCGAGACGCCACCGAGAGCACGAAGCTCCCACACCACAACATCAACCATTGGAGGTTCTTAGGCAAGCACGTGAATGCCGGCCGAAGAGAGAACACTCGCCGTCGGCCCCAAGCTAGCCGCACCAACCCACCAAACACAGCAGCAGCAGACCCATGCAGCAGCAAGAGCCATCGCTAGGTCTCCAAAATGACGCCTCCAAGGAGAATGTGTTGTCGAGGGCACAACACCGTCATCTTTCAGTAGCAAATCGTCCGTAACTGTAGCATTATTGCTATATATGTACGACGGAATCCGTCCGACAAACGTATGACACTCCCACAAATACGTCGGATTTACGTCAAAGTGCAGCAGTCCGCAGGAATGCTCATTATACAAAAATCGGACTAGCAATTGTCGTAGGTGAAGTAGTTTCGTTGTTTAAGTTCCGGTCATATTTACAGCAAGAGTATCTTCTATAAAATTAAGGTACGCGATTGCCTACTCTCAAAAAAAATATTTACAGCAAGAGACAGAATGGGACAAGACTAATTAGTTAAGAAAAATACGATAAATGCAAAACTAGGTTGGCGTTCAATCATCAGCAAGTTTGACCAATCAAACCTACATGAAAGATGGACAATTGTACAGATGCCCCATGGCCACCAAGTTGGACCACGTGTTTGTAAGGCTACCAGCACTTGATGATGAACCAATAAATATGCCATAATCAATAATCCAAGAACAAATCATGCATCACCAAATTCAATTATCCAGTAGACCACACTACTAGCACCGCGTGACCTGTGTAGCTAGGTAGCACGACTCACTCGCTCACATGTCCATCTATAACTTGTTTGTACTAGTGAGAGCAGCAGAAGTAGCCATGATAACCATCTACACGGAGTACGTATGTACAGTCATGCAGAGAAGAAAAGACTCGGTCAACTATAGCAAACGGCTGAGAGAGGGTAGAAGACAAAAGTATATTCACATCGATGCCAGCCTCGTGATCTGGGGCCGAGGCGAGTGAGCGCATGATGACATGGGACGGGACGGTGAAAAGCGCCAAGGGATCCCAGTAATAAAAACTTCTGCCTGCAGAATCACCACTGACGGAGAGGTGTGGCGGGGCCGCCGCCCCATCCCCCCCTCTGCCTGCGTCGTGTAATTTCATCAGAGTGGGTGCTGCCCTGCTCAGCTCAAAGCCCAGACCAGTCCTTGTCCAGTCCGGCCTTGGGACCTCTGTTTGACCACCACCGCGGTGATGCTCTAGCTCAAACGAATAATACTACTGTTTCCGAAAGGAGCTTTGGGGTTGGGAGTGTCTAATGGTCAGTCGACTGATTTTGATTTCGTCGTCAGTCGAATTTTCTGTCCACTCACACGCTGACACGTACGAACTTCAAACACCTCAGGAAACGACTGACGACAAAAACAGTTTCAGTCGAATGAGATAGACCACAACTAAAACCAGGTCCCCGCCCCCCGACCCACGTACTAGCCCACCTAACGGGTCGAGTTACTCCAGCCCGACCCGAAAACAGCAGGCCGAAGAAAGGCCAGTTGGTACAAAGCCCAGGAAAAATAATATAAAGCCGGATCAGGGAAAGGACCTTCTCTCAGATCAGCTGCAGCTTTGCCCCCAGTCACTACCCCCGACGCATCCATCTCACAAAACAAAAAAACAGAGGAGTAGAGAGAGACCACAATGAAAGGAGAACAGCCACGCTACGATCCAGATGGAAGAGATACTCAAGCCTCCAGACATAGAAGTCGTAGAGCGTCATGGACGCCGGCGCCTCGTTGAGCTTCTCCAGCTCCTCCCTGGCGTCCAGCTTCCTCGGCGCGTTTATCTCCATCTGCCGCGGCGCCGCCTCGCTCGCCGTCAGGTTCGTCGCAGCCGCGTCCGCGCCCAGCACGTCCTCGATCCTCGACATCACGCTGTACGACAGGCTCTCCAGCACGCGCGAGTAGCTCTCCAGGAGCGCGTACCCAACATCCTGAATATACATCCATGATGTTTCCTTCATCATCAACGACGTGCAGCATGCACAGATCGATCAAGCAGTATATAACATAGTAGATAAGAAACGAACCCTGTTGTACTGAATCTTGGAGATGTCGAGCTGCGACTGTGGCGTGCCGGGGAACTGGAGCTTGAGGAGGTGGAGGATGGTCTCGGCGCGCTCCTCGAACTGCTCCCGCTTCTCGAAGCTGATGATGGAGCCCCAGGAGGACTTGGTGTCCTTGGTCTGCATCAAGAACAAGGGAGCACCAGTCCATTGTGTGCAACATCAGTGACTGTTATGGTGTGGACAAAGACATGTCCCAATCCCAGACCTCGCATGAGAACAGAATGATGTTGAACAAAATTTCAAAGGCAAATAATTAAACAAAAGCAACATAGCAGATAATGAAAACTGGTCCAACAATTATACACCATTGGGTCCCTAGTTTTACTAAGAAAAAAAATATCAGTCTAGTCAGAAAGTATCATCAAGCAAACATATATAGACATAAATAACACCTACAGTGCATAGATACTTGGCAAAAACTTGGTGGACCAACAAGCACGACCAACAAGCACGCAACTAATCGAAAAAATAAAACTATATCAAGATGAGTACATCATGTCGTTTCATGCTAGTAGTCACAGATAATGCGTTTGATCAATACAAGCTAAGAAAATGAATAACTACATAGATAATACAATGTAGTATAAACAGAGATCATCAAGCATCTATTCAAAAAATCCACAACACCATCATTGTTGGGGATATACCTACTAGGGATATCACCAGCATGGATCAATCCGGCTAGTCCAGGGTGGCCCGCAGTGGTGGTGAAGGCTTTGCCTACCGGGCGGCCCAGATAGCTGACGACCAAGGAAGGCGGATGCCGGCAAGGAGGAGGCCCAAGACTGAAGCCCATGAAGCCACCAAGACCAAGACGGAAGGCGGCATACTTGCTAGCCGAGGGTGAACGTAGGGCAAGAAGGTGGACGTCGTCAAGGTCGGGATTGTACACGGCGGTTTACCCAGCTTCAGGCACCACGGCGGTGGCGGTGCCCTACGTGCTGCTATAACTCACTATAAGGCAATATCGCCGTGAACAGGTTACAATGAGTTGTTGTGTATCTGAGAGTTGCCCTAAAGGCGTCCCGAGGTCCAGCTTATATAGGCGGCTGGACCTAGGGTTACAAGGTGAATACGTATCCAGCAAGTATACGGAGTCCTAAACCTAGCCGGCAAGTATGCCGCCTTCCGTCTTGGTCTTGGTGGCTTCATGGGCTTCAGTCTTGGGCCTCCTCCTTGCCGGCATCCGCCTTCCTTGGTCGTCAGCTATCTGGGCCGCCCGGTAGGCAAAGCCTTCACCACCACTGCGGGCCACCCTGGACTAGCCGGATTGATCCATGCTGGTGATACCCCTAGTAGGTATATCCCCAACATTAGCCCCTGGGAGGGTTCGAGTTCTTCAGGCGCCGTCTTCTTTGTCGGCAACGTCCGCCTTGTCTTGTAAGCGTCTGAAGAGCTTGAAGCATTCCATAGTTGAAAGTAAGCGGCGGTCCGCCTAAAGTAGTCGGACAACTTGCCGCCATCATGGGAAAGACGGCCTGACCATTGTCAGGAATCTTCCTGGCACCAGTCTTGTCAATTGACTGGCCGTCAAATGTTGACGGATGACGCCATGCAGTCCACGACAGTTTGGACTTGGGCATGCGTCATGATGGTTTCTCCACTACGCACAGAAATCGGAGCGAGGCCGCAGACGCCGTTGCCACGACGTGCAAATCGTGGGCACGTGGCGGAAATCTCGCGTCCCCCAATTAGGCACGGATCTTGGCGCGTGGGGATAAATACCCCAAAGGGCACATCGATGCACTTCTTCTCATTCGCACACCCACCGTGGCCTCCTCACCTTCCCGAGCTCAACTCCTCCTCGAACTCAACTCCGGCGAGCACGAGCAGCGCCCTCTCCCCAAATGGCGAGCACTCAGCAGGATGCGGCGGCGACGGCGGCACTGGCTGCGGCTTCGACCCCCGCCGGATCTGGATCTATCCCAGCGGCGGCGGCGGCGCCCGCAGGTGCATCGATTACCTCCTCCGCGGCCACCGTGGCCACGGGCGGGGTTTCTACTTCTTCCCCAGCTCCGACGACGCCTGCGACCGCCGCTCCAACTTTTCCCCTCCCATCCCTCGCGGCTACCAGCTCAGAGGCCGCGGCGGAATCTGCCGCCGACGAGGATGACGACGTCGAGGAAGAGGAAGAGGCTGGAGACCTGGGTTCCAGGTACTGGCTGCCGTCAGTTATGACGTCAGCATATCTGAAGGAACTGGAGGAAGGCGGATACATTCCGCCAAAGACGGAATGCTCCTGGAGGGTTCCAGGCGACGAGGCGGTGCCTGACCCCCAAGACGGCGAGCGTGTCATGTTGGCTTCGCATAGCCTTCGCGGTATGTCTCTGCCGCTTTCCGCCTTCTTCTTGGCGGTGCTTAGTTTTTATGGGCTGCAGCCACACAACATAGCGCCCAACAGTATTCTAGTGCTAGCCGGCTTCCAGGCTTTGTGCGAAGGGTACTTAGGCATAGCTGCGTCCATAGAGCTGTTTAAGTACTGCTTCCTGTGCCGCCGGCAAACCATACCAGGCGGCCACCTAGCAACCTGCGGTAGTGTTACGTTCAACTGCCGCCAACCCGACTGGTACCCAAAAATACCATACATCGAGTCGGTGAAGCACTGGACCAGCACTTTCTTTTACTGCAAGGACATCCCGACACCTGGCAGCACGCAAGGGATGCCAGCCTTCGTCAACGGTCCGCCAACCCACAAGGCTTGCTGGACAGCAAAAGTGCCGCTCAGCAGCTTGCCGGAAGAACTTCGAGTTGCCGTTAGGCGGATCGAGTTCTTGACGAAGACGATGTTGGCTCCACGACTTGACGGAGTTGACACCGTCATTGCTGGGTGTCGAGGAAGATTATGCCTCTCCGCCATCGCCCACTGAAGATGTGCGAGTACAAGGCGGACGACGCCGGCAACAGCACCCTTGATCAGGATGCCTTGGAGTACCGGCTTAGAGAGCTTATCAAGCCTCTGTCGGTGAAGGCGGCTGAAGGCGTCGCCATGTTCACTCATAACAACCCAGCCCCAGCGGTAAGTGAAAGCTACTTTGTTATTTCACTAACATCCTTGCCCACTAGGTACTGAATTAATATTGTCTTGCTTCCTTTTCAGCTACAAACCTTGGGAGAGGACGAGCTGGCCCCAAACTGGTATGATACAGGTGCCAGCAAGTCGAAGAAGCGCAAGCTGAGCTCCTCCACCAAGGATTTGGAGAAGAGGAAGAAGGCGGCCACCTCTGCCGACGCAGAGGATGAGACCGTGGGGAACGTTCCCTTGAAACGGTTAGCAAACTTTGGCTTCCCTGACTTGGATATTTTAATATGTTTGTGCTGACAAACTTGCATGTTTCTGCTTACAGAGGCAAGCCTACCATGCCCAAACTCCGCTCCAACTTGAAGATTGCTGCCGGCAGGGGCAAGCCACCACGTTCTTCTCCAGCTGCTGCGCCGACAACGCCCACAGTTGGCGTTCCCGTGGTTGTGTGCCAGGGAACGTACACAGCTGCCGGTACCGCAGAGGCGGCTACAGAGAAGATGGCGGGCAAGAAATCAGTTGCCGGCATAACTTTTTCCAAGACGGCTGAAGCTTCGGCTAGTGATGCCGCTCGATTTATCGCCATGAAGCAGGAGATGGATGACCAGATGGCGGCCGAACAAGGCGGATCGTCCACTCATCCTGGCTCCCAACCTGGCAAAGGGTTGCAAGACCCCCGGCAAACACTGAAGACCATGCGTGACGGTACCCGCAACTGGTACGCACACATGGACGAACTCCACGACACCCTGCACGGACAACTTGAGGTAAAATAGCCTATGGTCCCAGCCCCCGAGCACTTTGGCGGCTGAAAAATTTAGCCGGCAAAGTGGTCTCGTTGACTAAATAGCGCTAACCATAATGTTGCTTTCGTGCATGCAGGCCGTTCTTGCTTCCAATCTTGAGCTATTTCGTGCTCAAGAGATGAAGAAGAAGGAATGCGAGGAACTGCAGCAGGACGTGGAGTTGAAGAACGCCCAAATTGCGAGTTTGGAAGAAGCTCGCAAGAAGGATGAAGGTGACAAAGCTTTCTTTGCCTTCTTTTCGTCCGACTTCTTTTCCTTTTCCGACAAGTATTTTAGTCGTCTTTTCTTTTTATTTGTAGAATTATTAAACACTGCGCAAGATATTCTCAAGAACTCCACTGACATGCAAGCTTTGATGAACGAAGCTGCAGATCTTGCCGGGCTGGTGACCAAGCTGAAGGCGGATCACGCCAAGGAGCTGGATGATCGTGCGTTGGCTCATGCTGCCGAAGTTAGCAAGTTGACTGGACAACTTGAGGCCATGAGCAACAACCTTGACCAGGTGAACAAGAACGCCAAGGAGCAGCAGGACCAACTGTCAAAGGCGGTCCAGCTAGCCCAAGAAACGCTTGAGAACCATCTGGATGAGGTCAACGCCATCCACGACCATGTCTTGGGTATGCCTCCAGTCCTTCATTTTTGTCACCTTGCTTTCTTGATACTTGAAGCTGCAGTGTGTAACTTTGTGTTTGTGCAGTGCCGGCTAGCTTGGGAGATGACCTGGCCACAACGCCGCGCCTTGCTCGGATCTTGAAAATTGGCGAAATCGTCAACCAGATTGTCGGCGCCGGCAAATCATTTGCCGCCAAGTTCTACCCTGGGGAAGACGGCGATCCCGTCATCTTCGATGCTCTGCCGGAGTTGCTGGAGAAGGCGACAGCTGAACACGACAACACACTACGCTCAGCAGCACGAGGCGGTGCCAAGTTGGCATTGGCGATGACGGCGGCGTGGTACCCGGAGGCTGATATTCATCAAGTCACCGAGTACTTCCCCACCGAAGACGAAAACAGCCAAGCCATCGTGATGCAGGACGTGCTGCGGTCTGTTCGCGGCTATGCGACCCGGGTTGCCAACATGGTTGACATCCGCAAGTTCTACAAGGAACACCCGGACCCGCATGTTGCCGTTGCTGATCCCTCCTTGGCAGATCCTGAAGCTTCCCGCGGCGAAGAAGGCGAAGCCGGAACCGACAAGCGCAGCCCCAAGGATGGCGGAGCCAGCCCCAAGAATGCCGGCGTTAGCCCCCAGGATCTCTCCACCAGCTCTACGAAGGCGGCAATCCCTTAGACTTCCTCCTGCAAAGGCAGCACAAAACACTGCGTTAATCTGTTAACGCATAAAACTTTATTTTGGGTTGTAAATATTTATGGGCCAACTTTTATGCTACACTTGGCGGTAGGCTTACTTAAGTGGCCCGCCTTAATATGTATCTCGCCTGCATGTTTAGCTTTTTCATATGTTGGCGGAACCTCATCTTAGTTACTTTAGCTGAGCCAACCAGGTGCAATACCAACTAATTTAGACTCAGAGACCAAAGCCAGCATGTTGGTGCCAACGACATACTACTAGGCGACCCACATACAAACAGACAGATAAGCATATTAGGCGGTGCAAAGATTGTTTGCGTTTTTAGCCGGCAGACGGCAAATGTCAAAAAAGTTTGGACCTTAGCACGGAGCAAAACTTATTTTATTTGGTAACTTTTATGACAACAGATATATGATTGCGAGAAAAGACAAAAGATGGCATGATCCCAAAACTGAATGAGCAAACCACAGACTTTTATTTCATAATCATATAGTACTTATTACAATGTGGAAATTGCTAAGTGTAAAAAGGACGTAGCTGCTCAATGTTCCAGGGTCGCTTGGTTTCTTCGTACTTGTCGTCAACCTTCCTTTTGCGCTTGCGACCTCGCTTCTTCTTGTATCCGTCACGTGCATCGACCAAGTAATAAGAACCATTGAGCAACACCTTACTGACCACAAAAGGTCCTTCCCAAGGCGGGGATAACTTATGCAAGCCCTTTCTATCTTGGATTAGGCGGAGAACCAGGTCACCCACTCTAAAACTTCTTTGCCTCACCCTTCTGCTGTGATAACGCCTCAAACTTTGCTGATAGATGGCGGATCGCGCAAGGGCAACATCTCGTTCTTCATCAAGTAGGTCAAGGCCATCCTGTCTTGCATCTTCTGCGTCCTCCTGGACGTAGGCTTGGATTCTGGGAGAATCGTACATCATGTCGGTTGGCAACACTGCTTCTGCGCCATAGACTAAGAAGAAAGGAGTAAACTTGGTTGATCTGTTTGGAGTTGTGCGTAAACTCCAAAGGACAGACTGCAATTCATCCACCCAAGCCCCAGCCGCTCTGTGCAATGGTACTTCGAGACGTGGTTTGATTCCTTGTAGGACTAAACCATTTGTACGCTCTACTTGACCGTTTGCTTGCGGATGCGCGACGGAGGCTAGATCTAGGCGGATACCATGCTTATAACAGTATTCCTCGACTTCGCCTTGCGACAAGTTAGTGCCATTGTCGGTGATAATGCTATGAGGCACCCCGAACCGAGAGATTATTCCCCACAGAAAGTTTGCGGCTGTGGCGCCGTCTAGCTTTTTGATAGGCTTAGCTTCAACCCATTTGGTAAACTTGTCTACAGCCACAAGTAAATGTGTGTAGCCACCAGGCGCCGTTTTAAACGGACCAACCATGTCCAAGCCCCAGACTGCGAAAGGCCACGTGATGGGTATTGTTTTAAGCTCTTGAGCCGGCATATGTGATTGTCTGGCATAAAGTTGGCAGCCCCTGCACCTTTTAACAATGTCTTCTGCATCTTGCTTGGCTGTCAACCAATAGAAACCTTGTCGGAAGGCTTTTGAAACAAGGGCGCGTGAAGAAGCATGATGTCCACATACGCCGGCATGTATCTCATCCAACAATTCTCTGCCTTCTTCGGGCGAAATGCAGCGTTGGTAAACACCAGTGGTGCTACGCTTGTACAATTCACCTTTGATTATTGTAAATGCCTTGGCTCTTCTTATTATTTGCCTTTTCAAAACCTCATCATCCGGTAACTCCTGATTGATCAGGAAGTCCAAATATGGCGTCGTCCAATCCGGCTTTACCAAGTAGACGGCATAGCTAGCACTATCAACTGGTTCTGCCGACTCTGGGTCAAGGAGGTCTGCTCCTTTAATTGACGGCTTGTGTAGGTGTTCCAGGAAAACATCTTTTGGTACCTTTTTGCGTTCAGACCCCATTCTGGCAAGTGTATCTGCCGCCTCATTTTGAGTTCTTGGGATATGGCGGACCTCGTAGCCTAGAAAACACTTGGCGAATTCGTCAACGGTAGCTCGATATGCCGCCATTGTTTCGCTCTTTGTGTCCCAAGTACCACGTATCTGTTGCGCCACCAAATCTGAATCTCCGTAGCAGAGGACACGTTGGACGCCAAGTTCCTTGGCAATGTGTAAACCATGAAGGAGAGCTTCGTACTCAGCAACATTATTAGTTGCCTTGAAGTGTATTTGTAACACATAACTAAGCTTGTCTCCTTGAGGGTTTCTTAAAACAATGCCAGCCCCCGAGCCCTGGAGCATTTTTGATCCATCAAAGTGCATGATCCAGTATGCATCTTCAGGGAGAGGTACTTCGTCCATGGCCTCCGTCCAATCAGCTACGAAATCTGCTAAGGCTTGAGACTTAATGGCCGTTCTGGGCTTATACGAGATGTCGAAGGCGGCAAGTTCAATGCCCCATTTGGCAACGCGGCCTGTTGCATCTGTATTATTGATGATATCCCCCAGAGGTGCCTTGCTCACCACGGTTATTGAATGTTCCTGGAAGTAGTGCCTTAACTTCCTGGCGGCGTAAAAAACACCGTAGACCAATTTCTGGTAATGCGGATAACGCTGTTTTGAGGCGGAAAATACTTCACTGATGAAGTAAACCGGACGTTGTTCCGGCAAGTCTGAAATTTCCGTCTTGCGTTCCACAACCAGTACCACACTAACAACTAAGTTAGTTGCGGCAATATAGAGCAGCATTGGTTCCTGCGAACGAGGAGCTGCCAAAATTGGAGCAGACGTTAACGCGTCCTTGAGTTGCTGCAAGGCGGCGTCTGCTTCGTCTGTCCACTCGAAGTTGTCGGATTTCTTCAGAAGCCGGTAGAGAGGCAGCGCCTTCTCACCAAGACGGCTAATGAAACGACTGACGGCAGCCGCCGATCCGGCAAGTCGCTGCACGTCCTTCAGGTCCTTGGGCCTGGATATGTTGAGGATCGCTTTGATTTTTTCTGGATTCACCTCTATCCCTCGTTCGGAAACGATAAAGCCAAGCAATTTGCCGGCAGGAACCCCGAAGACGCATTTTTTCGGGTTGAGTTTCATCCTGTATACCCGGAGGCTATCAAAGGTTTCTCTCAAATCATCAAGCAAATCTGCCTTCTTTCTTGACATGACGGCAATGTCGTCAACATAGACGTGAACATTGCGGCCAATTTGCTCGTGAAGGCATCTTTGCATACACCGCTGATACGTTGCGCCGGCATTTTTTAGACCGAAGGGCATCGTGATGTAGCAGAAGGTCCCATAGGGTGTAGTGAACGCTGTTTTGATTTGGTCGGATTCTCGCATTTTGATTTGGTGGTACCCGGAGTACGCATCCAAAAAGCACAGCAGCTCGGAGCCGGCTGTGGAGTCTATGACCTGATCTATACGAGGCAAAGCAAAGTGGTCCTTAGGACAGCACTTGTTCAAACCGGTATAATCAATGCACATTCTCATTTCCTTATTAGGTTTTGGAACCATTACAGGATTTGCCAACCAATCAGTGTGTACTACCTCCCTAATGAACTTGGCTTCTTGCAACTTGATGATCTCCTTGCCTATTGCTGTCCGCTTCTTCTCACCGTAGCGTCTTATTCCTTGCTTCACTGGTTTGGCTCCTTCGTAGACGTTAAGAGAATGCTCGGCAAGTTCCCTCGGGACACCTGGCATGTCGGCTGACGACCATGCAAAGATGTCCTGATTCTCACGGAGGAACCTGACGAGCGCGCTTTCCTATTTGTCGTCCAAGCCAGCCCCTATGGTGACTTGCTTGGAGCTGTCACCTGGGACCAGATCCGCCTTCTTTGTGTCTTCGGACGCCTTGAAAGTGTTCTTTTGCTCAGCGGTCTTTACATGCTCCGGCAACTGTGATGTATCGAGCTCTTTCTTCAACATGGCTAACTCCTCTGCGTGGAGGACTGCCTCAGCGAAGGCGGCATTGCCACGCTCACACTCCTTTGCTTTCTTGAAGTTGCCACTGATGGTAATTGTACCATTGGGTCCCGGCATCTTCAGCTTGCTGTATATGTAACACGGGCGAGCCATGAATTTGGCGAAAGCTGGCCGTCCAAAAATGGCGTGGTAGGCACTTTTGAAGGGGACTACTTCGAACCTGAGATACTCCGAGCGGTAGTTTGTCTCAGGCCCAAAAGTAACCTCCAATCTGATGCTTCCCATTGACTTGCCTTGCTTTCCCGGAATAATGCCATGAAACTTGACTTTGCTATAGTCAAGCTGGCTTTCCGACAAGTTCATGCGCTTCAGAGTGTCCGCGTAGATGATGTTGAGGCTACTGCCGCCATCCATCAACACCTTGGTGAGCCTGAAGTTATCGACAATAGGGTCGACGACAAGGCGTATTTGCCGGGGTGAGGAACGTGATCTGGATGATCATCTCTATCCCAGGTTATTGGCTCCTCTGACCAGTCTAGATACTGGGGAACGTCTGGTACTGTGGCGTTTAGCTCGCGCATCTCCGCCTTTTCTTCTTTTGCCGAAGGAGTGCCCAGGAAGCACACCAATTGGCCATGTACCTTGGGATATTTCCTTTCTTTACGCATCAGCTTGGGTTCCTCATCCTCTGACATGGACATAGCCCCATCATCGTCTTCCTTCTTTGTCTTCTCAGCCTTTTTGCTCTTTTTTGATTTCCAGCCAACCTCGGGGTCTTTCTTGAAGTCCTCCATGAACCGGCATTCCCCTAATGTGTGGTTGACTTTGCCTAAGGACGCGTGGATTGGGCAAGGCAAGGCTTTCGCCTGATCATACGTCAGGCGCTGCTTGCTGGAGCCGCCATCTTTACCCTTTCCTTTCCACTTGCGGTTGCTGCCTTTGCCTTCGAAGGCGGCGGCGACCTCGTTTGATGGTCCGGCTTTGTCATCCTGGGGAGCCTTGCGTTTGTGACTTGCTCGCCTGTTTGGCGCCATATCATGTGCGCCATCTCCATCGCGTGCATCGTCATCCGCCTGTGCGTACATGGCTGCTACTTCGAGCATGACTCCGAGATCCTTGACTTGCATGCGTACGAGCTTATGTCTGAGACTTGAGCCCTTCAGGAGGCCCGTGGTGAAGGCATGGATTGCTTGATTGTCGTCTACGTTCTCGCAGCTTGCCTTTGTTTGAATCCACCTTGCCAAGAAGCTTGTAGCTGTTTCATCTGGCTTTTGCACGCAACGAACCAAATCTGTGTATGTATTGGGTCGCTTGTACGTGCCTTGGAAGTGCTGCGTGAACACCTTTTCCATGTCATGCCAGCTATGAATGCTTTTCTCCGGCAAGTTTTCGATCCAGCTTCGGGCTGTCCCCTCCAACATGAGGGGAAGGAAGCGTGCGCGACGAGGCCATTGCCTCCAGCAATTTCAACTGCCAGCGCGTAGTCCGACAACCATGAGTTTGGCTTGTCCGCTCCATTGTACCTTTGATGAGTTTTTGACACTGACGTCATGTCTCTGGGTACTTGAACGTTGCGGATGGCTGGGCCAAAGCACTCAGGTCCTAGATAGGCATCTTGCTTTCCAGCCTTGATGTCATTGAGACGATGTCTCGCGTCTTGCGGACTGAGCTGTTTGCCAGATCTATCAGCATGTGGCTCGTCCTGCGCTGCCCGGCTGTGCCTAGGCTCATTGTTGTGTCCCCGGCTTCCGCCTTCGTGCCTGGGCACTGGTGGTGGGGACTGTGTGCGGTCCCTGCTTCTTCTTGGCGGCGGGGCATCGTCGCGGTTGCCGCCACCCTTGGCGGCTGCTTGCTGCCCCTGCTTCCGCCTTCATCCCGCCTAGGCGGAGGAGGTGAGGCCTTGCGCCTGTTGCCGGTCCTGGATGCCTCATCACGCTGCCTTTTTGGAGGTGGTGATTTGCGTGGGTCTTTCTCCTTGTCCTTCCCTTTTCCGTGGCTACTGGAACCGGACGGATCTTCGGGTTGCCACCGGCCGCAGCTTTGCAAGCGTTGGATTTTGATTCCAACTTTCCTCCCCTTGCGTCCGCCATGTCGGCGCGAGAATCAGCACGGGCCTGCTGCTCTAGAGCTTTGCGAGCAAGGATCGATGCGTAGTAGATCTTCTCGTCCTTGTCATAGTCATCATTGTTGAGGATGTCCAAGGCGGCCGCAGTGTTGAGGACAGGTGTTGCGAGGATGACGTCCCCGTTCTTGTCCTTACGCTGCGGCGCTGTAGCCCACTCGAAACCAAGCTTTTGGGCAGGGGATTTGAAGGTGTCATGATCCCTGCCTTTCCTACCTCTCTTCTCCGCCACTTGTCCTGCCGGCTTGGGCAATGGGGTGGTGGTGAAAAGATTACGCTTGGGGTCGCACTTGGCAGTTATCTTGGCGTTTTCCTCCTTGGCTTCGTCGAGGAGGCTCTGGACCTCTGCTTGCTTGCTTTTGAGGTACTCAGTTTGCTCCACCAAGGTGTTCCGAAGTTTCTCCAAATCAGCCGGATTGGTTTTGTCGTTTACCGGCGTGTGAAGAACTTCCGCCAGAGCCGCCATGCTTCCTATCTTGCTGGGCTCGCCCTTCTCCAGAATTTTCTTCTTTGGAGCCCCAGGAGGCTCTGGAAACTGTGGATCGGTTGCCGGGGTCCCCAGGTTGGCGGCGTCAGTTGCCGCCTTCTCTGAAGCTGCGCCGGTGACATCCGCCACAAAGATCTGCTGCATGTTGACGGAAGAGCCCGTAGCCGCCTCAGATGGCGGAGGATCAGGTGTAATAAAACACTTCTTGACCCGTTGCTCAAACATGCTGGCAGAATCTTCTTCGGAATCAGAGTCTACGTTGACGTGAACGGTAGATCTGGATCCGGCATCCGACATCACATCATCCTGGAGTGCAGGAAGAATAG
The DNA here is from genome assembly GCA_947311845.1 of Poa pratensis. Taxonomy (NCBI): domain Eukaryota; kingdom Viridiplantae; phylum Streptophyta; class Magnoliopsida; order Poales; family Poaceae; genus Poa; species Poa pratensis. Next base: position 15,353,538 of record CAMZMU010000050.1, on the reverse strand, counting down.
ATTCGGGATCTTGACTGTTGGGCTGGGAGTCTGATCCCAGTCCCGTCATGCCGACAAAGTGTAGATCTGAATCTGCGGACTCCTCAGAGGAGGCAAACTCAGATCCGTCTTGATTGTAGGGCGGGTGGGATGGCGAATAAATTCGCGGCAACCCATACGCCTCAGAAGTGTAGCCGATGAACACATCGACGCCGCCAAACGGCACAACTCCGCATCCGACAATGTAGTCGTCTGCGGGGATGTAGGACTCGTCGCAGCTGATGTAGTGATTGTCGCCGTAGCGAACAGCGCGGCCGACGGCGATTGTTTCGCCGATGCCGCCAAGAGTTCCCGCCTGGAACGTGACGCCTGACGCCTTAGGCCCCACGGTGGGCGCCAACTGTCGTCGTATCGGCATCTTGGATAGGAGACGGGGTCCTGCTAGCCGAGGGTGAACGTAGGGCAAGAAGGTGGACGTCGTCAAGGTCGGGATTGTACACGGCGGTTTACCCAGCTTCAGGCACCACGGCGGTGGCGGTGCCCTACGTGCTGCTATAACTCACTATAAGGCAATATCGCCGTGAACAGGTTACAATGAGTTGGTTGTGTATCAGAGTTGCCCTAAAGGCGTCCCGAGGTCCAGCTTATATAGGCGGCTGGACCTAGGGTTACAAGGTGAATACGTATCCAGCAAGTATACGGAGTCCTAAACCTAGCCGGCAAGTATGCCGCCTTCCGTCTTGGTCTTGGTGGCTTCATGGGCTTCAGTCTTGGGCCTCCTCCTTGCCGGCATCCGCCTTCCTTGGTCGTCAGCTATCTGGGCCGCCCGGTAGGCAAAGCCTTCACCACCACTGCGGGCCACCCTGGACTAGCCGGATTGATCCATGCTGGTGATACCCCTAGTAGGTATATCCCCAACAATGATGGTGTTGTGGATTTTTTGAATAGATGCTTGATGATCTCTGTTTATACTACATTGTATTATCTATGTAGTTATTCATTTTCTTAGCTTGTATTGATCAAACGCATTATCTGTGACTACTAGCATGAAACGACATGATGTACTCATCTTGATATAGTGTTATTTTTTCGATTAGTTGCGTGCTTGTTGGTCGTGCTTGTTGGTCCACCAAGTTTTTGCCAAGTATCTATGCACTGTAGGTGTTATTTATGTCTATATATGTTTGCTTGATGATACTTTCTGACTAGACTGATATTTTTTTTCTTAGTAAAACTAGGGACCCAATGGTGTATAATTGTTGGACCAGTTTTCATTATCTGCTATGTTGCTTTTGTTTAATTATTTGCCTTTGAAATTTTGTTCAACATCATTCTGTTCTCATGCGAGGTCTGGGATTGGGACATGTCTTTGTCCACACCATAACAGTCACTGATGTTGCACACAATGGACTGGTGCTCCCTTGTTCTTGATGCAGACCAAGGACACCAAGTCCTCCTGGGGCTCCATCATCAGCTTCGAGAAGCGGGAGCAGTTCGAGGAGCGCGCCGAGACCATCCTCCACCTCCTCAAGCTCCAGTTCCCCGGCACGCCACAGTCGCAGCTCGACATCTCCAAGATTCAGTACAACAGGGTTCGTTTCTTATCTACTATGTTATTATATACTGCTTGATCGATCTGTGCATGCTGCACGTCGTTGATGATGAAGGAAACATCATGGATGTATATTCAGGATGTTGGGTACGCGCTCCTGGAGAGCTACTCGCGCGTGCTGGAGAGCCTGTCGTACAGCGTGATGTCGAGGATCGAGGACGTGCTGGGCGCGGACGCGGCTGCGACGAACCTGACGGCGAGCGAGGCGGCGCCGCGGCAGATGGAGATAAACGCGCCGAGGAAGCTGGACGCCAGGGAGGAGCTGGAGAAGCTCAACGAGGCGCCGGCGTCCATGACGCTCTACGACTTCTATGTCTGGAGGCTTGAGTATCTCTTCCATCTGGATCGTAGCGTGGCTGTTCTCCTTTCATTGTGGTCTCTCTCTACTCCTCTGTTTTTTTGTTTTGTGAGATGGATGCGTCGGGGGTAGTGACTGGGGGCAAAGCTGCAGCTGATCTGAGAGAAGGTCCTTTCCCTGATCCGGCTTTATATTATTTTTCCTGGGCTTTGTACCAACTGGCCTTTCTTCGGCCTGCTGTTTTCGGGTCGGGCTGGAGTAACTCGACCCGTTAGGTGGGCTAGTACGTGGGTCGGGGGGCGGGGACCTGGTTTTAGTTGTGGTCTATCTCATTCGACTGAAACTGTTTTTGTCGTCAGTCGTTTCCTGAGGTGTTTGAAGTTCGTACGTGTCAGCGTGTGAGTGGACAGAAAATTCGACTGACGACGAAATCAAAATCAGTCGACTGACCATTAGACACTCCCAACCCCAAAGCTCCTTTCGGAAACAGTAGTATTATTCGTTTGAGCTAGAGCATCACCGCGGTGGTGGTCAAACAGAGGTCCCAAGGCCGGACTGGACAAGGACTGGTCTGGGCTTTGAGCTGAGCAGGGCAGCACCCACTCTGATGAAATTACACGACGCAGGCAGAGGGGGGGATGGGGCGGCGGCCCCGCCACACCTCTCCGTCAGTGGTGATTCTGCAGGCAGAAGTTTTTATTACTGGGATCCCTTGGCGCTTTTCACCGTCCCGTCCCATGTCATCATGCGCTCACTCGCCTCGGCCCCAGATCACGAGGCTGGCATCGATGTGAATATACTTTTGTCTTCTACCCTCTCTCAGCCGTTTGCTATAGTTGACCGAGTCTTTTCTTCTCTGCATGACTGTACATACGTACTCCGTGTAGATGGTTATCATGGCTACTTCTGCTGCTCTCACTAGTACAAACAAGTTATAGATGGACATGTGAGCGAGTGAGTCGTGCTACCTAGCTACACAGGTCACGCGGTGCTAGTAGTGTGGTCTACTGGATAATTGAATTTGGTGATGCATGATTTGTTCTTGGATTATTGATTATGGCATATTTATTGGTTCATCATCAAGTGCTGGTAGCCTTACAAACACGTGGTCCAACTTGGTGGCCATGGGGCATCTGTACAATTGTCCATCTTTCATGTAGGTTTGATTGGTCAAACTTGCTGATGATTGAACGCCAACCTAGTTTTGCATTTATCGTATTTTTCTTAACTAATTAGTCTTGTCCCATTCTGTCTCTTGCTGTAAATATTTTTTTTGAGAGTAGGCAATCGCGTACCTTAATTTTATAGAAGATACTCTTGCTGTAAATATGACCGGAACTTAAACAACGAAACTACTTCACCTACGACAATTGCTAGTCCGATTTTTGTATAATGAGCATTCCTGCGGACTGCTGCACTTTGACGTAAATCCGACGTATTTGTGGGAGTGTCATACGTTTGTCGGACGGATTCCGTCGTACATATATAGCAATAATGCTACAGTTACGGACGATTTGCTACTGAAAGATGACGGTGTTGTGCCCTCGACAACACATTCTCCTTGGAGGCGTCATTTTGGAGACCTAGCGATGGCTCTTGCTGCTGCATGGGTCTGCTGCTGCTGTGTTTGGTGGGTTGGTGCGGCTAGCTTGGGGCCGACGGCGAGTGTTCTCTCTTCGGCCGGCATTCACGTGCTTGCCTAAGAACCTCCAATGGTTGATGTTGTGGTGTGGGAGCTTCGTGCTCTCGGTGGCGTCTCGGCTCACCTTTGCTCGATGACGACGCAATGTATGTCTCCCCCACCTGCTTTCGTCTCGACCTCCGTGGCGGAGCTCCCTATCTAGTCTTGCCTGGGGTTCGAGTCGCACGCCGGTGCGGTGCGTGAGGCTGATTGCCGAGTCTTGGCATTGTGATCCCTCGACTACACCCCTCACCTCTTGTGTCTCTTGGTGGCTCTTGCTTTGCCTCTTCTAGTTGTATTTTTTCATGTATTTTCATTGTTTCTCTTCCCCTGTATCCCCCTGTACAATTATATCTGTTGTAAGAACATAGCCCGCCAGACTCTTTCGATGAATATAACAACCGGTGGGGAGCAATCCTCCCGTCTTCCTCGGGAAAAAATTGCTACTGAAAGTGGCTTATGGACTGACGTGGCGTGAATTTGTTTGTACATTGCCTAAGAAAAGAGAACAACATTTCACTGCTCACTCACTAGCCACACTATGTCATCTATCTTTCCCACTTTAGGTAACTTTTATGTCTAACTTCTCGTATGCAATCAATTTTATGTTGCATACTCTTCATGTCACCAAACTAGATTAAACTTGTCACTGGGTTTGCTAATTATTCCAACACACTTCTCACCAGGATTCAAACCTGGCAAGAAGGGCGACCGGACGACCGCCCAAGGCCCCGAGAACAAAAGGTCCAAAATGTTAAAGTGTATATAGTAATCACTATGCTATTATTCATTACTTCCATGAAAAATTAAAAGCATGAATGACTTTTTCTGGTCAACAACACATAACTTTAACTATGTCTAAAAAATAGTATAAATACTTGAGCAAAAAAATATCACAAGACAAAATAGAGTGATGACATTTCTACAAATTCGGCCCATACACTTTGATATTACTAGTGGTCAAAGACGTGAATTAAAGCTGGTGAAAACTGGTGCACACCTAACATTTTGGGACACAGGGAGTATTTTAAGATAATAAAATGATTAATTTGCGGAACCAAATACACACCACAGGTCTCTTGGGATGTAGAAACAAATCAATGTGACTGGCGACAACAAGTTTAGTTACCATGATATTCCGGTGAGTCCTGCAGGGTTTTACGGAGATCTACTTAACTATATTTCCATTTTAATTCCGCGCAGCAAATTATACTTCAGAACTGGTAGGGAACTTGTATGCACTAGGTGATAACAATCACAATGCAAAAGCATGAAAAAGCATATGCAAACATACTATAATCCACACTATTTTTCATTCGTGACTACTTTAAGAAATACTGTTTCAATACAAGTACAAAGCATGCACATTTTGTTAAATTTTGACTTGCTAGAAAATTTTGACCATGAAAAAGTAGTGTCATTGGTTCAGTTTACACTCTACAATTTTCTATAAAGATGCTTAATCATACACTACAAACTGCTATTGAGATATTTTTTAGGTCTCTTTCCAACTCTTTAACATAAATACTTATAAATTATACAGATTATGCATAGTAGAAAACATAGTTCTAGAACAAAGTTTGTTACAAAATACAACTTTGTATCTTTTAATTAATTCACAAAAAAATGGACCAACTAATAATTATTAATATTACCAGTTATGAGAACAAACATCAAATTATACTTGTAATATAATGCCATGCCAGAAATAAGACTTCGAGAAGTATAAAAGTTCAGTATAAATTGTATTCATTTTTATACACACTGGGTCCAAAGTTGTACTGGACCGGCATTATATATACCTTATATACCCAAATGTTACCGTCCTTGTTAAAACTAGTAGCCGTGCACGGGCAACACACGTCTTCAAAATATAAATCTTATTTCTAGTTTAGTGATTTTTTGAAACCAGAACAATAAATTTCATGACTAAACCGTGTAAGGATGTACAAACAATTTAACATCCAAAGACCACATGATCAAAATCTAACTGAATACTGGGTATCAATTAATTACCGAAAGATCATGAAATTTCTCGAAGATAGTTTATCTTTTATATGCCGAAACAAATGATCAGTCATGAAAATTTAGCATGAAGTAATGCTCTGTTTTTTATCTTATGTATTCTATGTGAAGTAGACCATGAGCAAGAAAGCTAACACTGTGATTGCTACAGTGAGCACCAGAGAATTTACCAAGTAGAAGAATTCATGGTTTTTATGCAATTAGAGCAGCTCAGTATACCAGTAACTTTGGTTTATTCTAGTACAGTACAGACTTGCATCAAAAATTTCCAATACTATCACCTAGTGCATACAATGTAGTATAAACAGAGATCATCAAGCATCTATTCAAAAAATCCACAACACCATCATCATTCAACATGCTGCAAATGAATACAGAGACAACCCTTAGAGAGATAACTACAATGACAGTACAGAACAGTTAACTGAATATAGAGATTCAGCCAGAGAGATAGATTCAGAGAACATAGTGTTAGGACAGAGAAAATAGACTAACTAATTAAACTGAAACTCAGACATACCGAAACAAACTATGTATAGAGACAACCTAGCAGAAAATAGAGACTAAACTGACCTCGAAACTGAGACACTGAATCTAAACTGAAACACTAAGAGAGAAAGAGATAATAAATCGTGACTGAGACACTAAAGCAATGAAACGACAATGAGACAATAAATTGAAACTGAAAGAGGGAAGCAGGAACTGTGAGAGAGAGAGAGAGAGAGAGAGAGAGAGAGAGAGAGAGAGAGAGGGAAGCAGAAACTGAGAGAGAGACTCTGAGACACTGAATCACTGAAACTAAACTGAGACAATAAATCATGACTGAGAACAGTTAACTGAATATAGAGATTCAGCCAGAGAGAGAGATTCAGAGAACATAGTGTCAGGACAGAGAAAATAGACTAACTAATTAAACTGAAACTGAGACATACCGAAACAAACTATGTATAGAGACAACCTAGCAGAAAATAGAGACTAAACTGACCTCGAAACTGAATCTAAACTGAAACACTAAGAGAGAAAGAGATAATAAATCGTGACTGAGACACTAAAGCAATGAAACGACAATGAGACAATAAATCGAAACTGAGAGAGGGAAGCAGCAACTGTGAGAGAGAGAGAGAGACAGAGAGAGAGAGAGAGAGAGAGAGAGAGAGGGAAGCAGAAACTGAGAGAGAGACTCTGAGACACTGAATCACTGAAACTAAACTGAGACAATAAATCATGACTGAGACACTGAATCACTGAAACTAGACTAAGACACTAAATCAAGACTGAATCACTGAGACACTGAAGGAATGAGAAAATTAATAACTGAGCAAAAAATCTAGACTGAGACAACGAAACACTGAAACAAGACTGAGACACTAAATCAGGACTGAAACACTGAGACACTGAATAAATGAGACAATTAACTATGCTACAACAGTGATAAATTTCAGGATATGTGCAACCTTTCTTTTAGAGATCATAAACAGAGCTATGCTACAACAATCAGAAGATATGCTAGCATTTAGTAATCTTGGTAGAAGAAATTTCTCACAGTAACAGTCATGCATTTCCTCAAAAACCCATACTAAAATATTTATACAACTTATACTTTAGCATGCACTACTGCTGACGGCCGACGAGTGAGCCAACCAACTACTCGCAGCTGACGGCCTGCCTGGCAGCGTACTCACAGGTGTCAACATGACGCTAGTGCTCTGACTTCTAATTCGTTTTCTGAACCTCACAAGTTACTGAAGTTCCAAGTTCAGCTGTCTACTAGGCAAATGGGCACATACAACATAAGATGGATTTTAGAACTAATATGGTTCAGTTTAGCTAAACTTGTACAACAGGAAAAGTGGTTTTCAGTACAGAGAAGCATGCAAACAAGGCATATGTGATATGTCCAAAACAAAGATCACAACGACTGCCATAGTGCTTTTCACCGCATTTTTTTAGAGAGGGGAAGTGAGTTGTTCAATCATGATAGCTATGCTTGTTCAACTTACACTGAGAAAAGACTGACTCAGAATAGAAAAAATGAGATAAAGAGAGACAGATAAGGAGATAAAGAGAGATTCAGGTCAGGTCACAGTGGAGCTACTTGTCCATACCATCTGTTCTAACTTCTTGACCTACAATAATTAAGTACAGATTAACAACAATAGAATCCAGATTAACAAAAAGAAGAAAACAAATGCAACAACGAAAAACATATAAGGAATTCATCTAAAAAGTATGAAAGAGGGCTGCAAACCTCATTGGTTCCAATCGTATCCTTGCAAAAGTCAGAGAAATTCCTCTTCATACTATTCACAGCCTGCATTTATTTTTAGAAAAACATATAAGAAGACGGCTAAAAAGATGCAGTTCAAAAACTGTTTTCTGAAAAGAGAAAATAAAAAAGATAAAACCAACCTGCTTCATGAAGAAACCAAAGAAAGCTTCATCTAGGGCAGGGTCTCTTCTTCCCTGGTCTATAGCCTGAAACAGATCATAATTACGCAAAATTAGAACATAGCCACGTGAAAAAATCTATTGCGTGAATACAAAACTAACCAAAGTAAAACAAACACACAACATTATCGCTGGATTGACTGAGCACTTCATCAAAGCTCTCAGTGGGTGAACGTTGGGATATGCACATAAAGATAATTCAGACAGTCAATATACCATATACAAAATTCACACTGAGATAAACCCAGATAGGCTTCAGAACTACAAAAACAACAACAAAAACTGCATGAAAACACCTACTTCAAAAGAAGGTGGCACATAGGGTCTACATATAATTTGTACAGATAACAATGAGGGACAGTTTGCACATGCTCAAAAAATCTACCTATAGATCCTCTAAAATCAGCGCCAGGGCAAACACCAACCACAAAGATTCAACGCGCACACACCACCGCATACAAGCAACAGAAAAAATTACTGAACCTAGCACCAGTAAACAGACACAAAAATCCGCCCGAGGAGGAGCTCGGCGAGGTCAGAACCTATCCGCCGGCACCGACGCATCAAACCACCGCGAATCTCACTTCTCTGTTACACCTCCACCTTCCTCCCTCTCTCTCCTCACACCAGCAGACAAAAATCCTAGCGAAAATACAGACAAGCAAGCACAGATCCTCCCCCTGCCACCCTCATGCTGACAGAGACGAAGGCAATTCCCCGCGCGACGAGGGGCTCCGCGAAGTATGAAAACCAGCGGACAACGGCTGCTGAATCTAACTCCGACCTCTAACACATCGCCGCATGCATCCGCCTACCACCCCGCGTGAAGAAATGAGCACATAATCAAGCAAAACAGCTGAAGAACAGAGTACCTGGACCTCCGCCGGTGGCGACGTCTCCAACGAGACCGGATCTACGCCATGGCGAGGCAGCAGCTGCGGCGGAAGGGGATCGCCACCTCTGGTTTCCGCCGCTTACACTCTCTCTCCCTCAGACAGAACACAAGCTGAAAAGGACACGCGGCCAGAATGGAGTGACGGGCCGCCGAGACGCCGAACGGGTATGGGCTGGAAAACCCGCAAGCACGCGCGATTTAAACCCGATAGCGAGGTGCAGAACCAGAGACGGGCGCGACGACGTGGAAGATTAAGCACGAATCTTGACACAGAACGGATGGCCAGAAAAACGACTGACGGGGAAAAGAGAAACAGTCGACTGGAACAGAGCAAATCCCTTGGGGTTTGGAGCGTTACAAGTGCACGCCTCTCGGGGAGGGCTAGATTAGCTTTAAGCTAATGTTAGTGCCACTTGTTAAATCTGGTGAGCACAGAGAGATAACCTTCTGTAATGGGAGAAGGATTATGCTAATCTGGGGAAAGCTAATTGTGAAAGAGGACGGACACTTTCTGAAGAAAAGTTCGTCTAACGTAGTTTGTCATAACAGATCCAAGTAGTACATAACATAAGTGCAGCGGTAGAATTTATTTAGGTCTAGGTTTGGAAAGGAGATTGTCACGGCCAGAGAAACTGGCCTGCCTGTGGACGCCTGTCCAGTGTGCATAATAGAAGAACTAAAAAAAGGCAAGGCATCACAGCGTGCCTGTTAGATCTCTGCTTACAGTAGCCAAGTCCCCACCGCTCCAGTGCTCTCTTCTCCCCTCCCTCACGCTCCGGCTCTCCTTCTCCTCGCCATCCTACCCACCCCCCTTCTTCTTCCTTCAGTCACTCTCACTCCCAGCAGCCACTCGAGCACGGGCCAATGGAGTACGAGAGGATTCACACGGTCAAGGTATGTACCAGCCCCATCCAAGCCGGCCCAGTACCAGTGGCTCGTTTGATCCCAGCTACTCGATTCATACCCATTGTTGGTGTTCTTTCGAGTCACGCATCTGTCTGTGTGCTTCATTTTCGTTTCCCTTTTGCTTTTCCGGAAATATTTCGTTTTTCTGGCTCTACAGATGTGCCTTTCCCCCCCTCCTCGTTTCCAAGCTTTCTTCTGTAGGAAGATTGAAGCTAGTTTCGCGCTGTAAAGAATGTCAGAGTTGAGCAATTTGGAAACAATTTGAGCCTTTTTTTTGTAGTAAAAGACAGCAGATTTGATTAGCGATTTATTTTGTATAGGAGTATCTGTAAAGTTGTCACTTCATTATGTAATAGTATCTGTTTTCTAAGTGCAAAGGAAGCTAACTGCATATTTAAAAGTTAGCGTGTTGCAGAATTTGCAGTTCTGTAGGAAAAACACCAGTTCTGCCTAGGTAGTACAAATCTCGAACGCCTATTCTGAAGAATTTGGCGCTGGTACCATTTTACATGCTAAAGTTGATGATAGTATCACTACCCGGGTACCAAATTGTCCTTGGTAGTTGGTACTGATTGTCACAGATGTCTAAAATCTTGCATGACACTGGTACTTCATACTTGTGCTTTCTTAACGGTTTATAAAATTCAGACTCCTGCCTAGAAATATTTTCAGAAAAATAGTACAATAGAGGTTAAAATGACCACCTTGAATCAAGACATCTTAAGTTGTAATGGTTCCATAGATAAAGACTTACCTCTTCGGTGTTCATGCAGGCAGGTGCCCTCTCTCCCACAAAGCTAAGGATGAAGCTCCTGGGAGCCCACAATCGCGTGAGGGTCATCAGCAACAGCTCGGCTCGGACATCGCCTTCGAAGAGCGTCGAGCCATCCCAGGCGCAGAACAGACTATTAGTCTCTGATGTTCTTGAAGAAGGTACATTCATAAAGTTAGCTTATCTATGTTTAACTTGCTTTTTCCCTGACCAAGAAAATTCACATCGCCGTCTTGGTTTGCAAAAAACAGTTTCAGACAGCTCTGGCGCCTCCAAATGCATTAACAACACTGAAGCTTTAGATATGGATCCGGCAGTGGATAGCGTCAAGGTTCAGAACATGTCCAAGAGTTCAGTTCACCAGCCTGCACCTAGTAACTCAAGCGTGATACACCCGGTGCGAACCGTCGAGGAAGACAGCAATGAATGTGACAGTGGTCTCGACAACGCTAGCACCAGTAGCTTCGAGTTCCATGGAGACGAGAAACCAGCGGCGCAGAATCCGACGGCAGGGTATTTCTCTAGACAGGCTTCCTCCAAGTGGAACGACGCAGAGAAATGGATTGTGAACAAGCAAACTGCGCAACAGAACACCGCTCAGGGCGCATCGCAGAAGCAGAGTGCGTACCAGGCGAACTCCGCCGCACCCCGAGGTGGCATTGTGCCCAAACATCCAAATCGTGGCGCATTTGCTCGCCCCATTCAGAACATGAAAAGATTCAACCCGGCTTCGTCGGCCTCTCGAAGCATATTGGAGAGGTTGTCTTTTGCTTCACACCAGCCGAAGGCGGTAAGACATGCAGATATCTGTCCAGTTCAGAGTGATACTAGTGCCACCTCAGAGTATCAGAAGGGGTAACTCATACCAGCTCAGTTGCAATTAATCCCTGCAATGATTCAGAAGGTAGCTTTCGTACTTGTTACTTTCTTTGTAAGAAGCACTAGCAGCACCATAGTATAACAAGCTTTCTCACATTATTGTCAACTGATATGAATTATTCCTTGCAGCTATTTCTTCAGTTCAGTCCGTGTCCGTCAGAGATGTGGGCACAGAAATGACTCCAATACCAAGTCAGGATCCTTCAAGAACCGGAACACCACTTGGGTCTATGACACCAACTCGCAGCCCAAACTGTTCGATGCCATCAACTCCAGTAGGAGGCCGATCATCAATAGGAGAAGACAATGGAGATGATGGTCCTTATTTCAACAGAAAAGGTGGCACGAATGAAATGTCTGAAGATGAAATCAGGCTTAAGGCAAGGAAAGAGATTGCTGCGCTAGGTGTACAACTCGGAAAGATGAACATTGCTACATGGGCCAGCAAAGAGGAGCTAGAACTAGTATCTGCCACGCCAACTATTGCTGATCTGGAGCGGATGAAGAAGGAATATGCTGCTCGTGCGGCCGCATTCGAGGATGCGGAAAATTCTAAACATACAGCAAGGTATATTCAGTCAGACTATCTGTTTCCTTGTTGTTTCTTGTTCTAATGAGCTGCAAAGGCAGATCGAAACCTGATCACATCCTGTTGATAATGAGTTATTTATCTGCTCTGAAATGTACTGTGTACAACTCAGATTCAAGAAGGAAGAGCTGAAGATCGAAGCATGGGAGAGCCGCCAAAGAACAAAAGTTGAATTCGAAATGAGGAGACTAGAGGTGCATTTCCCCTATATTTTTATCATTTGAATGTATCGTAGCCTTACATGTAGCAATTACTGAAAAATCGTTCTATGGCAGGAACGCGCGGAGAGAATGAGAAGCGAGGCGATGGCGAGGATGGCCGAAAAGCTCGAGATGGCGCGCCGTCTGGCCGAAGAGAAGCGAGCATCAGCCAACGCCAAGATGAACAAGCAAGCAGCAAGGGCAGTTCAAAAGGCCGATCAAATTCGCGAGACGGGACGAATCCCGCGGTCGCATATCCTATGCTGCGGCTGCTTCTGTGAACCTTAGCGTGTATGTTTAACAACAACTAGGCTGTTAAATATGGTCGCAAGAAATCTAGTTTCGTCGTCGCTCCTCCATAGTCGGCATTCCTTGGTTTTTAGTTGCAAAAGGGAATGTCTGGCTAGGTGATTCAGGTGTACGCATTCTTCGCTGTCATGGTATAAATAATATCAGTGCCTGCATTTGTTTGCTCAGTGTGAAATACCAAGTTGTGTTTTGAAAAAAGGGTACTAGGCTTTTTCATCAGTGGGACTCTTCGGTCACTACTATAGAATCAACGAGCCCGTTTGGCTGGTAATATGGAGAACCGCCGTTTCCATGACGACCAATGGATTCACCTTAACCATTCGCGATGAACCAAGTTACAGGTCATGGCATGTTTCTGGGATCGAACTTAAAGTAGCTCATCAGTCTTGGTTCTGCACTGTTCACGGGTCTCTTTGGACAGAAACGTTCACGGGTCTCTTTTTTTTTAGATAAAATGATTTTATTACTTAAGAGTTTTAAGCATTACATCCGGCCTCTGCATAGCTAAGATGCACACAACCACAAATCCACCAGTACTCAATTCGACGTGAAAAATAAAAGGCGAATTACATATCAAAATGAGAAATTGTAGATCCGCCTAATATGATGGTAGCTCAATCCGGAGACTATGTTGCCATCCATGTCGGGAGTATAACTCCCTGACCGCAGCCTCCAGTCTGGACGCCACCTCCATAAATAAATCCTGGTGCTCCACACGCTGCAAGGCCGCCCATGCTCGTATCGTAGCTGTACACCGATAAATAACCTGCATAACAGAAGCATTTTTATCATTAAAAACTTTGTCATTTTTACATAGCCATAGCGACCAAATAACAGCAATCGCTCCCACCCTACTGAAGAGTTTAAACCTAGGATCCACCCCATTTAACCAGCTGCCAAATATATTTGCAACCGATATTGGGGGATGTAAGGTAGAACCTATCTGGATGGCTGACCATATAGACCTGGAGAACTCGCATTGGAAGAATAAGTGAGTAATAGTCTCGTCATGGTGACAGAAGACACACTTTTTACTTCCGTGCCAATTACGTTTGGCAAGGTTGTCTTTTGTAAGAATTACTCCTCGACGTAGATACCACGCAAACACATTTGTTTTTAGTGGTATCTTCATCTTCCAAATTTTATTATTATTTCTACTATCGACTGGAACTTCAGGTAGAATTAGTGCTCTATACATGGAATCAACCGAGAATTTACCATTCGTCGTAAGATTCCATTGAAATTTATCTGGACCTTCCGATAGTTGGACTGAAACCAATCGAATGAGCAGAGCATTCCAGGATGCTTGTCTTGATCCAAGTAAACTTCTTCTGAACGAAACATCTGGTGGGTAAGAACCTAACACCTTCGCGAGCGTGTCGCTTTTGTTTCGTACAATAGAATACAGAGCCGGATACTGTTCTTTGAGGGTAGATTGGCCTAGCCATTTATCCTCCCAGAAGCGAATTTCCGATCCATCCCTAATTGTGAAAGATCCATGTGGGAAAAAGAACTTCTTTGTGGACATAAGTCCTGCCCAGAAGTGTGAATCGCCAGGTTTCCAAAGAACCTGAGAAACAGCTTGATCTCCCACATACTTTCTCCTAAGGAGGGTTTGCCAAACTCCATCTTCCGACAGAAGTTTAAATAGCCACTTACCTAGCAAGGCTCTGTTCTTGACCTCAAGGTCATGAACTCCGAGTCCTCCTTGGTCTTTAGGGCAGCAAACCACACTCCACTTAGTCAGTCGATATTTTTTCTTCTCACAATCCCCCTGCCAAAAGAATCTAGATCGGAAGTAATCCAATCTTTTTAAGACTCCTTTAGGCAACTAGAAGAATGATATCATGTACAGTACCATATTCGTTAGTACTGAGTTTATGAGAACCAGTCTTCCACCCAGGGATAAGAGTTTGCCTTTCCAACTATTTAAGCGTAATTGAAATCTTTCCTCCACCTTCTTCCACTCAGCATTTGTAAGTCTCCGATAATGAATCGGAATACCCAAATAGTTGATAGGAAATTGACCTTGCTCACAGCCAAAAAGCTCAGCATACAAGGCGGCGTTTTCTTGAGCCTCGCCAAAACAAAACAATTCACTTTTATGGAAGTTTATCTTCAGACCCGAAAGTTGCTCAAAAGCTGACAAAATCAACTTTAGATTACGAGCTTTTTCGATGTCATGTTCTATGAAAAGAATTGTATCGTCAGCGTAATGTAGGATCGATAGGCCACCATCAACAAGATGTGGAATCACCCCTTCAATATGGCCCTCAACTTTAGCGCGTTCGATCAGAATAGCCAACATATCAGCCACTATATTAAATAGTATTGGCGATAGTGGGTCACCCTGTCTGAGGCATTTTTTCGTTTGAAAGTATTTGCCAGTGTCGTCGTTGACTTTGATGGCTACACTTCCTCCCGAAACAAAGCTATTAATCAACGCGCACCACTCATTAGAAAAACCTTTCATTTTGAGGGTCTGTTGAAGGAAAGACCACTTAACTTTGTCATAAGCTTTCTCAAAATCAATTTTAAGTATAACCCCATTCAACTTTTTCCTATGTAGTTCGTGCACTGTTTCATGCAGGACTGCGACCCCATCTAGGATGTTGCGGCCTTGCATAAAAGCCGTCTGAGACGGACGAACCACATGATCTGCCACACTGTTCAGTCGAATCGTCGCTGCTTTGGTGAAAATTTTAAAACTAACGTTAAGGAGGCATATAGGTCTAAATTGTTGTATCCTTTCCGCCTCGTTAACTTTAGGTAATAAAATAATCTCACCAAAATTGAGACGAAACAAATCTAATTGTCCACGGTGTAGACAAGCAAACAGTTGAAGCAAATCAGACTTGATAACATCCCAAAAGTTCTGGTAGAACTCAGCCGGGAAGCCATCAGGTCCAGGAGCAGTATTATGTTTCATTTGAAAAACCGTCTTTCTCACTTCTTCCTCTGAGTAGAGTTTAGTGAGTAGGCTATTTTCCTCAGCTGAAACCTGGGGGATATCCTCTGTTCTGGACTCATCCAAAGTGAAGTTGCCTTCCTCTGGGTCACCGAACAGGCTCTTATAGTAATTTGTAATATACGACTTTAGTTGTTCATGGCCCTCAATCGTTCCTTCATCCTGTACTAGAGAATGAATACGCTTTTTCCTGTGCCTGTCATTGGCAATGCTATGGAAATAACGAGTATTCGAGTCCCCTTCTAGGATGAATTGTGCTTTAGAACATTGATACCATTTTAACTCATCCTCGCGCAGTAGTTTCGCTATCTGTTCATTTGATCACGGGTCTCTGAGCGCGGTGCATTGGTACATCGCAGTGAACAGTAAAACGAATAGCGAATCCCCGTTGGTGAAATGGGTGTGGAATAGAAGGGCCAAGGGACAGCGGATGACGAGTAAAAGGCGCGAGGAAAACTACATTCAGTACGTAACAATGGACTCGCTTAACTTGGTGTCAGCAAGGCTTTGATGACAGTGTAGCGGGCCGTACCTTCAGTAGTCCCTCGCTGTCTAAAGTACTCACTGAATCTATCTACAGTTGACATTTCATATCGTGCTCCACACTTCCATGCTGCAAAAGAGAGCTGGAACAGGTCAGTACGTGATCTTTGGAGACATATGTATATAGCACTTGGCCTGTTGACCAGGAAACTGAATATGGATATTCTCTTTCTCAGTAAAGAAATGTGCATCCCTTCATCGTGTTTCAATGCCTTTTATTTGGTGTTTTGCACTACCGGTAGAAAACCCTTGACATTATGTGAGTGGAACCAGGAGAAGGGACTTCAACCAACGGAAGAAACTCCTAGTATACAGCATCTACATTTTTTTTCTGAAAATCTAACTGCAGATCCTAATCCTAGACTGTACGCGATCTTTGGAGACAGGGATGGAGACATATGTATAGCACTTAACCTGTTGACCAGGTCTCTCTGGCTTTGTTAATTCAAAGCTGGGCATTTATGCCTTTTATCTAAAAAACCTGTTGACCAGGAGACTGAATATGGATATTCTCATTTCTCAGTGAGGAAATGTGCATCCCCTCATCGTGTTTCAATGCCTTTTATCAAAAAATATGTGTTCTGCGCTAACGGTAGTAAACCCTTGCAATTATATCAGTGGAACGAGGAAAAGGGACTTCAACTAACAGACCAAACTGGTTATATTTAGCATGTAGTACATCTTTTTCTGAAAATATAACTGCGGATCCTAATCCTAGACTGTATCTAGAAAAGTTGGCTACGCTACTCCATGCTTATATGACAGCTCTATCAGGTCAGTTACATACACATCCGTACCGTGATCAGCATTGACTGATGGACAGTGAATCAGTGACTCTGCATAAAGTACTGATGACTGTGGATGTACTCAAGAAGCCGAGCTGAGCGACATGTTCAGGAGCTCAAATCTTGCATGACATCGACTGATCGATAGAAATCTCAACATCACACTATCTTTCCCCTAGCCTTAATTAGCACACTAAACTCTCTGGCAGTCCCACAATACTCCTAATAATATGCTAAGAAGTGTACCTAAGAACTAGAACTGCTCCGATTGCTCGGCTGTGCTGAGGTCCAGATCATGCAGATTACCGATGCACACGCACTTTTCACGTACCCGATCAGGGACTGCATCCGCGGTTTAATCAGCAACTATAATTGCGCTCTCGCCATGTGCAACAGATTAGGGCAGAATCGCTTTTTCGTTTTGGCGGATAGCCAGATACTGGTCGCCATGTGCGACAGAGACTAGGGCACATGCCCGCGCATCTGGCACCATAAATTCGATCAAACAGCCGTCCTCGCAATGTCGGCCATAAGTTAATGCGTTTTGGGGTCGTTCTGAACGATCCGAATGTCGGCCAGAAGGAAACGGGAACCGATCTAAATCGAAACCCTTGCCAAAAAGATCTCGGTAAACACTGTAAGCTGCAAATTGGATCGGACCTTAAAGATTACCTTATGTGGAGATTTCGGCGACAATTTGGCGGTTGTGATATTTGGGGGATACGGGGTTTGTAATCGCGAGTGTTGAGCGCTGCGAGACCGCCAGGAACATCGACTGGGATCTTCGGTTTAGACACCGAGTGGCAACAGGGGCCGACCTTTTGGCACCAGATTTACGAATTGCCCCACTTCTCCGGCATCTAAACTTTTTTTTTAAGATTAAATTGCTGTGATTTTATTCAACCCCAGACAAATCCTGTGTCGAGGTGTGCCCTCGGCAAGTCCCATGGTTGCTATACCTAGGGTTGATTGTGTGGTAGAGAACGCGCAGTATTGGTGGAATCGACGGCTGACAAGCTGGATTTACCCAGGTTCAGGGCCCTCGAGTGAGGTAAAACCCCTACTTCCTGCTTGTCTGTGTTTATGATTTGAATATGGAGGTTACAAGGGTTCGACGAGCAACAGATCTCGTCGAGGTTTTGGTGGATATGGATTGCTTGCCTTGATTGATCACCCTCCCAGCCTTTATATAGGAGGCTGGGTCTCGGGAAACATAACCGACCAAGGTTACATATATGGAAAGCCTTAACCGACTATAACTTGATCTAATTTGGAAAACACTCTTCGTTTTAGGCCTTCCTTCATGGGTTTCGATTAATCTTTGGGCTTCTTTGATCACCACGTGCACCAGGTACCCTTAAGCTGGGGTACCCACAGAGCATAACCTCGTCATTAGCCCCCGAGTACTTGCTTGACTCGAAGAATCGAGCATGTGCTCCCTTCATCGTGCACGTCATAGTCTTTGCTTTTATACTCCTGATCTGACGTAATCCTCCTACTCTTAATTTATTTCGATTGTATGCATATGTGAACCAAGGGATATTAACATAGTAGGCTTGACTCACTCGAATACCGAGCTCAGCTAACTGCTTACTTGAGCAAAAACCCTTACTAATCTCCAGTCAGACTCGAGTCTCTGGATTCGAGCCTGGAACGCAGTCGAAAGATTTTGCCTAGGGATATTGACATAGTAGGCCTGACTTACTCGAAAATCGAGCTCAGTTAACCGCACATTCGGGCGAAACCATACTAGCCTTCAATCAGGTTCGAGTCCCCGGACTCGAAGCTGGAACACTTTTGCAATTTTTTTGCCTAGGGATATTGACATAGCAGGCCTGACTCACTCGAAAATCGAGCTCAGTTAACCGCACATTTGGGCGAAACCATACTAGCCTTCAATCAGGTTCGAGTCCCCGGACTCGAAGCTGGACAATACTGGACAGACTCGACTCAGGCCGTTGTAGGTCTTACTGATTCGTTCTGCAGTTTAACTTTTGATACCTAACGCGTCCGTCAGGATTTTCATCATGTCTGTTGACACGGAAAATTTCAAGGGAAAACACTGTTGGAGCGTCCCTTGGCCCATCTCGATTGCTCGGCGGGTCTTACCTTTGCATTTGCGTATGCAGCATCCGAAACATCTGCGATTGGCATAGTTCGGGAATTTATGAAGTTTGATTCTTTGTTTTGTGAAGTACTTAATGCTTTCAATCGAGCCTGTATTCGAGTGAATTTTTCTTACCTTGTTTGGAAATCTATGGAGCGCGACATGGAAGTAGCCCCCGAGATTGTGGTTTATTGTCTTGCAATAGAGGACAATCTCAAATCATCCTTTTACTCTTCTTTTTGTCAATCGAAATATTTTGTCTTTGAAATCTATGGGAGCGCGTCAGCGCTCCCATGGGAGTAGCCCCCGAGATTATGCTTTATTTCGTTTGAAGTAGAGGATAATCTCAATAATTTTGCTCCTTTTTGATCAATCACAACAAATTTTTGATACGCTCCCATGGGAGTACCTTTGCTAGTCGAATCCTTGCGTCGATTGTAGTCTCGAACCCACCACCCGAATGTGGACGTTATCACTGCCCCTGACGTCATTCATGACGTCTTTGGCGTGCGCCCGCCAATTTGACAAGACGTGTCTGTGTGGGCCCAATGCACAGAGTTTTGACCGCAGAAGACGCCGTTTCAGCTTTGATTTGACCGGACGTGGCGAATTTTTCGCCGCGCCATCATAACCTCCTTGGGTTTTGTGCGTAGTGGGCGACGTGGGATGCGACGGTTGCTCTCTGCGCCCGCCACGTGTACGGCCAAATGCTATGTGCATTTGGACGGACGATTGCGATGGGTTTTGCGTTGTGCGGTAAGTAGCAATATTTGCGCAAGATTCTGATTTACTTGCCATTCACTTCCTCTGTTCCTCTTCTTCCTTGCACACCGCACACCATTGCTCTGCCTCCCAAGCTCCTTGCTGCTTGCTCCTTGCGCAATGGCGCCAAAGAAGATCAAGCGTGCCGCTGCAACTGCCTCCGCCACCGATCCATCGGACAAGGGTGCTATTGTTTGAATGAAATTTGCTGAATCATCTGAATTTTGCAATTTCGTGTGTCCGGGCTTCTGAATGTTGCGTTTTATGAACCAGCAACAAGAGTGCGAGTCTGGTGGACCTTCTCCTTCTCATATTCGAACATCTAGTCGAGCAAGGGATGATACAAGGGCACTTGCTCTTGCAAAGAATCGAGTGAGTGAACTAGAGCAAGAACTCAAAAACACTCGATCTGAGTTGGAGCTACTGCGTTCCAAGCCAAGTTTTGCTACCCAACGCGAGGATTATGTTCTTGGCGAGATGGACCACATAAACAGGCAACTCCAATGTGAGTTTATGACACCATTTTTGCTTAAAAAGTTTTCATTTGCTTGCATTATGCTTTGGACCAATAGCTTTTTGGCCTTTTGCAGGTTTTGTTCCCGATGCCCAGCAAGAAAGTAGGAGGGTCAACCGACTCCTCGATAGTGCTGTTGATGTACCAACTACTGGCAGGCAGCATTTTTATTTGGACAAGGTGCACGCTCGCACACTTGCTACTTTGAAGGATCGAGTATGGCGAAACGCCCAAGTGCTCGAGATGTGCAGACGTATCTTCACTCGCCTAAATTATGCGTTTTTCCCGTCAGGGCCTCAACCTCAAGGCTTGTTTCCCTTGATCGATATCTTTCGAGTGACGGACTCAGTCAAAGAGTCTTTGATGCAGCTTGCTATTCTTGGATCCAACGCCACTATGGCTTACATCCGCGACCGTAAGCCAAATTTTTCGATTCGACCTCCTGCAACTGGCACACTTGTATCCCAATCACATTTGATCGAGACACGCTCTGCTGCTGAGGAACTCATCGATTGCTGCAAGGAGCAGCTTTTTGGTCCTGTACTGGATACAAAGGATGAGCCAGATTCTTAACTTGTAAACTTTTTGAAATCCTGGGCATTCTCCGAATGTAAATATGTTCTCTTATATTTGTGGCGAAATATTTATATGCGTATATTTATGACAGCCCCCGAGTCTATCGAGTGGGATTTTTGAGTAGTTTTGCCAGCCCTCGAGTATATCAAGTGGGTTTTGTAGTATTTTTGCTTGACCCAGCCCCGAGTATATCGAGTGGGGTTTTGTAGTACTTTTGCTTGACCCAGCCCCGAGTATATCGAGTGGGGTTTTAGTATTTTTGCTTGACCCAGCCCCCGAGTATATCGAGTGGGGTTTTTAGTATTTTTGCTTGACCCAGCCCCCGAGTATATCGAGTGGGGCTTGGGTTTGATGCTCGAGCCCCCGAGTGTTTGAATAGGGTAAACAATAAAAGGCATATATGAGGAAAATGTATCTTTATTCGAAATGTGTTTTCGACCAGCAAGCCGCCTCATTAAAACCTTCCAGTCCCCTTAGGTACCCTGGTAAGGGAAAAGAGTGCGTCTGAAACCTGCTGGTTCTTCCGATATTATGCGCCTATTACATATCTATTCATAGAACTGACGCAGATGCGTCCTTCTATATACTAGTGTGACTTGACGACATGTTGACCGTCTCTGAACCTTCACTCGCCTGCCCCTTGTGCTTCATCGCGTCGTTGATGACCTTGAGCCCTCTGTCGATTGCCTTTTTCTTGCTTTCTGGTAGAGGTGTACGGTCATTGGAGACCTCAAGCTCGGCGAGTGATTGCTCCATCCCGTACATCTCTGAGATTTTGCTGAAGTCACGGTCACATGAATCTGACCTTTGAAAGTTCCCGTTGATCGTGATGACTCCTTTTGGCCCTGGCATTTTGAGCTTGAGGTAGGCGTAGTGTGGGACGGCCATGAATCGAGCGAAAGTGGGGCGCCCAAGTATTGCATGGTATTGTGATTTCCAATCGACCACTTCAAACTCAATCGACTCGGTTCTGAAGTGAGTAGGGTCTCCAAACGTAACATCGAGTTGTATGGTGCCTTCTGGGAGCACTGCTTTGCCTGGGACGATGCCGTGGAAGGTACTTGCGGACTTTGGCAGATTTTCGACTGATTTGTTCATTCTACGCAGCGTATCTGCAAAGATTATGTTGAGACCGCTACCTCCGTCCATGAAGACCTTGGTCATGGCGTAGCCTCCAATTTGAGCGTCGAGTACCAAGGCTGCATGCCCTGGTCGATATACTGCGGGTGGGTGGTCCTCTCGATTGAAGTAATCGGAGTTTCTGACCCTTTCAAAAAATTGTGATGGCTGGGGGTGCCATGACCGCCATATTGACGTGTCGAGTGTGTAATTTTTGCTCTCTATTGGAGGGACGTCCTCGCTGGATCATGTTCATCTGCCCGCGAGTTACGGGATATTTTTGTTCATCTCCTTGCTGCATCTGGTGCACGGCTGCTGCCATTTGTGTTCCCGTAACGGGTTGTGCTGGCACCATGTATACTGGTGTCGGTTGCGCTGGTGTTGGTGCAGTATACACCTGAGTAGGCTGTGTTTGCGGTGGTATGGAATATACCTGTGCTTGTTGTACTTGTTGCGGTGCTGGATATGCCTGAACAGGCTGTGCTTGTGATGTAGTCGATGGAATCTGCACTAGTTGAGGAGGTGCACGCCCATCTCTTTGCAGTCGCAGTATATGTTCAATCGCAAGTTGATCAAATTCCCTGCAATTTCTCAGCGAGTGGTTAGAGCGAAGCTTACCATCATCCCCTTTGTAAAGATGGAACCTGCAATAATCGTCCATCTTTCTTCGATTGAGCGCTCAGGATCTTTGTCTGCTCGCCTGCGCCACTCTGGCCTTCTGTAGCTATCGCGGTCGTCGCGTCTGTGTCTCGACTGTCACGTCGATCGTCTGTACGGTGGTCTCGATTACCTCGGCGGTCGTCCGTATGATGATCTCGATTATCACGATGATCGTCGGGTCGTCTGTCAGTTTGGTCGCGACTGTCCCTTGACTGGACAAAGCCTGCTGCAATGAAGTTTGGATGGTCATCGTCGTGATAACGATTCTTGCGTTTGCGCCTTCGATCATCTCTGTAGCTATCTCTGCGGTCTCGACTGCCCCTCGTGATTTTCATGTGATGCTACGGGTCGAGTGCCTCGTACGGAGTCTTCTCCGTCTGCCCACTTTGTTGCGAGTACCATGAGTGCGGCCATTGTTTTGGGTCTTCTCGACCAAGTGTTTCTTTGAAGTCTTCCCTCCAGAGTCCGTTTTTGAAGGCGTCGATTGCCCTATCTTCTGATACGTTGCCTACTGAGTTACGGATGGTGGTCCACCGCCGTATGTACGATCTCAGAGATTCATCTGACTTTTGCTTGCAGGTCCGGAGCTCCTCGAAGGTTTTGGGGCGCTCACATAGAGGCTCGAAGTATTTGATGAAATCACCCTTGAAGTGTTCCCACGAATCGTAGTATGATTCGGGTAGCGATTTGAGCCAATCGCGAGCCGTTCCTTCCATCATAAGTTGTATGTACTGCATAGCTGTAGTTGTGGTGCCGCGCTGACATCCGACTGCCAGCCTGTAATCTTCTAGCCAGCCTGATGGCTCTTGTTTGCAGTTGAACTTAGGCGTGGTAGCTAGCGAAAATTTCTTGGGCATACGAGCCTCCCGGATCCGTCGAGTGAAGCATAGCGCTCCACATGGCCCGATTTCTGCTTCCGAGTCTGAGCTGTTGCTGTATGACCTCCTCGAGTGGCTCCTACTGGAACGATGACGGCGTGAGCTTTTTCGACTGCTCCTTCCCCGAGGGCTTCGACTGCGACGGTCCCGATCTGTATCTCTCCTTGGAGTTGCTTGTGGATGCTGTATGGCTTGTGCTGCTATTGCCAGTTGTTTGTACAGTTGGAGGTGCTGATCCCTCTTTGGGTCTCCTGCAGGAGGTTCGATTGTTCTGAGGTAGGTGCCTAGCGTCATCAGCGCCCCGGCTGGCTCAGTAGGTATGGGAACTCCTTCCGCGTCGACTGCCATAAAGGCTGGGTTTAGGTTCGAGTGACCGCTGCACGATCTGCGTCTCCGAGGTTTATGAATCGTGACCTACCGCGGGTCGTTTCTGCCTGTTGAATTCAGACAATGCTCTTCGTCGAGCACTCGATATGCTGGCTTGCTTTTTGCGTTCTTCGAGTACTGCTCGGTAATTTTTAACCGTATCGATTCTTGCCATTGGAAATATTGTAAGGTTAATACCTCTTCTGGAGTTGCGTTTGCTGGTAGCATTGTGCAGCTCTCGATTACTTTGCTCACTTTTTCCGCCATCTCTGCGGTGATGGTCAGCGTGGTTGTTCCGTCTGGCATGGTGACTGTGCAAGGGTATTCTGTAGGTCGACGGCATGTTGCGGCTGCTGATGTTTCTGCTGTACTCGCGGTATATACCTGATACGGTACCACCCGATCCTCCATCCATGTGTTGCTGATGCGTTTTATGGATTCGGCGTCGTCGTCCAGGCTCATGTTGGAGTTGCTTTGCTTGTTGGGGTTTCCGCCACAATCGAGTATATCTTCGAGTGCTTTGTCCAGGCTGTCTGCGTCGCAGGTGAATATCTCGTGGCTAGCACGGATTTCTGGGCCGTTGAGATCGGCGAGATATATGTTGTCGTCTATGTTCTCTTCGTTCCCCGCGACGTCGTTGCAGTCGACGATGTCGTCGAGTGACTCGATTGATTGTTTGGGCGGTACGCAGATTCGATCTCGCTTCTTCCAAATCTTTTTGCCACCTCGTCACGGAACTCTTGCGAGGTCATGGACGTTGCAGAGTCGCTTGGCGATTGGATCGGGACGATCTGTGACGATGTCGCGCCCAAGATGGATGGTGTTGCAGTCGAAGCGTTGTCGATTGTCTCCATGTCGAGTGTCTCCACGTCGAGTGGATCTAACAGGTCCTGCACACCATCTTTATCGACAAAGAAGTTAAATTTTCCAACCGTAATATCCAAACCTGATTCGAGTCCGGCGAAGGCTTGTTGAGCTTCCATCGAGTGCGGCGTGAGCCTCCTTGGAGATTTTGGCGAGTGATCGCTTTTTGAATTGATGCTGGTGGATCTTGCCGGCGAGTTGCTGTTTGCAACGGTGGTTGGTGATTTGCTTTTTGATGATGCAGTAGGCGAGTTACCTTGTGCAGATGCGATCGTCGGGTGGCCGCTTGATGATGAAACCGGCGAAACCGTGAGCCCAATACTACCTGTTCCCACAGACGGCGCCAATTGTCGAGGTGTGCCCTCGGCAAGTCCCATGGTTGCTATACCTAGGGTTGATTGTGTGGTAGAAACGCGTAGTATTGGTGGAATCGACGGCTGACAAGCTGGATTTACCCAGGTTCAGGGCCCTCGAGTGAGGTAAAACCCCTACTTCCTGCTTGTCTGTGTTTATGATTTGAATATGGAGGTTACAAGGGTTCGACGAGCAGCAGATCTCGTCGAGGTTTTGGTGGCTATGGATTGCTTGCCTTGATCGATCACCCTCCCAGCCTTTATATAGGAGGCTGGGTCTCGGGAAACATAACCGACCAAGGTTACATATATGGAAAGCCTTAACCGACTATAACTTGATCTAACTTGGAAAACACTCTTCGTTTTAGGCCTTCCTTCATGGGCTTCGATTAATCTTTGGGCTTCTTTGATCACCACGTGCACCAGGTACCCTTAAGCTGGGGTACCCACAGAGCATAACCTCGTCATCCTGGGTTAAAATGTTCCCAATACAATCTGGCGGAGCTAGAAACCAAACATTGTTTATTTCTGAACCGCAGCCTTCCTTCGCCAACGTATGAGCAGCTTTATTGGCAGTACGCCGTGCCCATTTGATCGAGCAATCATCCAACTCCTTGAATGCCGCTTTGATCTCTTCCACCATCGGTCCCAGCATGGACCTATCCTTCTCCTCGCTTGACAGTTTTGATGCCACATCCACATTGTCCGTTTCCAGGGAGATCCTCTTCAAATTCAGTCTCCGAACCAGCTCGATGGCAGCCTTGCATGCCCTCATCTCAGCGTCCTCCGGATGCAGGAAGGGGAAAAACGGCTCGCTCCAGCAAGGAAACGTCCATCGTGTTCACGCACGACCACACCTCCACCGCCTTTGTTGGAATCCTTCGCCATGGCTCCGTCTACATTGATTTTGACCCACCCCTCAGCCGGAGAGAGCCAGCGCTCGATCGGCTTGGGGCTTCTGAATGGAGCAGGAGACTGAATATTGCGCCACTCCTCAAGTACTCCCTCCGTTCCACAATATATGACGTTTTAGCATGTGTGCATGTTCACATATATGTAGATGTATGTAGACATGTTTTAGTGTGCATGTTCACTCATTGTAGCATGCATTTAGACAATATATGTGAGAGCTAAAACGTCTTATATTATGGAACGGAGGGAGTAGATGAATGGATCGCCTCGCTATACTTTCTGGATCATCAATTCTGGTTGTCTCTCGAGCGTCATTTCGCGCCAACCAGCATTGGTACAACTTCATCATGGTAGCCTCAATGTATGTATCTTTGGCACCACTGAACCAATCAAGCATCCAAATAAGAGGATCACGTTGATCATGGACATTATCCGGTGGGAGTGGAATACAGCTTTCCGAAAGATCACGAAAACGTTTCCAGACATCTAAACTTGATATGTAGGAAGTTTGAGTATACTTGAAAAAAAAAGACGGCGTGTGACACAAATTCCGGACTGGTTGTTTATGACCGTCGAATCAAACTTATGTGTGCAGATTTTGGTTGCTTGCTGATCATCATAACATAGAATCCTCGTATGCAACATTTTCGTCGTTTGACAAAAAATGGTGAAGCAAATCTAATTTTTTTGAATGCAAGCCAGGAATAACATATGTTGGCAACAAATCATGCTCAGTTCCTACAAATCGTTGAAGAAGTTCGCCTCGGGTAGAGCATAAAAACCAATGTACACCATAAAATTAATGGGCGCAACACTGTAAAACCATCTTTGCAACATGGATCCAACCTTTCGCACCAGACACCCAAAATGGCAACATCTCACATATATGTATGTAGTGAATCACATATGATCTTGCAACATGTCAAAATAATCAAAGGAACAAAAAACCCGAATCGCTAACCTTTCAACATCAATAAATTGTGGCATCGACCTCGCCGCCTTGGTTCACCAACCATGAACCAGTCTCGTTGGAACCCTCCCACCACTCGATATGGAAAGTACATATCTCACCATTGTAACCAATCTCGTTGGTGACGTAAGCTTCCGCTTTGACCTCCAACTCGAGGTCATACTCATGGCACCAAGATCCACATGCTTCGTTTAGGACAAAGGGAGGAGAAACAAGTGGACGGGAAGGAGGCAAGGAGCTAAGACGATAGGTATAGGCTATGCCAAGGATGAAAAAAAATCGTGGAGGGGCCTCGAGAAGATGTGAGCACATGCGAATCTGGTCAGTCCAAGGTAAGCAATCTTTTAAAAAAATAGAAATGTCCACTTCGTATATGTTGCGGGTGAGTACCATGGTAAAAGTTTTTTATGCCTTATTTAAAATTCATATTACCTCTAGCAATGTTTCTCTCAAACTAACATGAGTGCCTGTCACACTTAAGTGGTTTGTGACACGTTTAAGACATTCACTGGAGCTTGACCAAGCCTTCACACTGATCCGATCGTGCTCCTGTTATGAATGTGGAGAAAAAATATTTTTGACGGGCCGAGTGGCATCGATTGATTCATATCAACCATCGGTCACGCTAAGCCATGTAGGCCTTCAACGTAACTTTTGCCACATACAAATGCCCTCTCCATACACATGAACTTGAAAAGGGGACAACCGTCTTAGCTGTAGGAAAACAAAATATTATTTTTCTATCCGTCTTAGGGGACACGTGATATTTTAGTTTCTAGATTAGGTCCATGGTAAAAAAATCGTTAAATCAAAATATTATTTCTCATAAATTAACATCATCTTGAGAATATGGGGTTGAATGTACTGGAATGATGGAATATGAAAATTGGACGCATTTGAACAAATTTTATTGCCATCTCTAATTCCATGATTATTTCGTATGTGAGACCTCTTGTTTCCAAAGTATTCAATGAGTAACTAATTATATGTGATAGGTAAAAATAGGAGTAAAATTTCCTTGATAATTATTTTTATAGATAATATATGCCGCCAATTTGGAGTATTCTTCTATCCCTTCATTGTACCACTTTTTTTTTTTCCAATTTGAAGGTCTTCCACATTTATATAAATAAATGGTTCGTCTTGTGTGTCACTATATTACCAAGGGCCGCGAGATGCAAAAATAGTACTCCCTCCGTATCATAATATAACAAGTTGTTGGTATTTCAATATAGACTACATACAAAGTAAAATGAATGAATCTACAAATTAAAATACGTCTATATAGATCCTTATGTTGTCCATAGTGGAATAGCCACGGAGTGAGTAGTAGGCAACGCAATGCAAATGCTTTTTAATAGAGCAAACATGTGTTGAGCTGTGTTGATACATTAAATCGTAGCCGTTTAATTTGATCAACGTCCTAGATCACTTTAAACCTTTTCAGTTTCGTGATATTTACGAGATTGCCACCGCTAAAAAATAAACTGACGGGCACTCCTCGACAGTCTGTTCTCCCGGCTGGCCGACGCCGACCAGGGCAGTGTCAGGGATGGGCACGGCCGGAACTGAGAAGGCGAGCGGTCGAGGGCACGGGCGAGCACCGGGAGAGCCCGGGTTCCCGCGCGTCACCGCAGCGCGTCTGGGCCTGCACGAGGCCATCGCCGTGCCCTCCTGCCCGAGGATGCACGCGCGCCAGCGGACGACGACGGCAAGGGCTCGCCGCCACCGCCCTCTCAACCGGGGGAGGAGCAGCAGGCGCCGGGGCCGACGGCGGAGGCGCAGTCGTCGGGCCCCCGACCGCTAAAAAAGAAACTCGCCGGCTGGGCTTGATCTGCTGCGGCCGTCCTGCTGCTCCTCTTCAGCGCCGAGATGCTGCTCGACTTGCTGCTCCCCTCCAGCGCTGACCTGCTGCTCCCCTCCTCCCCATCAGGCTTCACAAGTCGTTTCAATCGTTTCTCTTGCACGCATGTCGATCAAGGAGGTTAGCAGGAACGCTCACACCAACGCTCGCCACCGCCGTCGTGGTGCGCGTGGACAAGATGGAGCCGCGGGTCTTCAAGACGCTGCTCTACTTCATGTACACACGGAGTTCCTGTCTCTAGCGCAAATACCTGCTCGTGGCGGCGCAACTATGGAGAGGCTGAAGCTGCTCTGTGAGGATCGGCTGTGCGGGAGGCGGAGCATCGACGTTGGCACGGCGGCGAACATCCTCGCGTTGGCTGAACCGCTTGGCTGCTGCGGGCTAAAGGACGCATGCTTTGATTTCCTCGTTCGCTCTCCGGCGAACCTGAAGGCGTTCATGGCAAGGGACGAATTCGAGCATCTGAGCGCGACCTGCCCAGGCGATGCCTACCGATCCGTTCTCATGAACGTCCAGCGTGAGGAAGGCAGCAACAGTGTTTACTGCAGTAACGTAGTATTTGTATGTCTTGAAGCTTTAATATTGCTTCGAGAAGCGAATCCCAAGAAGATACAACAATTCATTATGCAATTTTTATAGATGGCTCATACAGTTTAGTTAAAAATCATTGACTGAATTTTTGCCTTGTTGCATTGTTTGCATATTATTCGTACAACTGTACCAACCTCAACGCAATCATGTTTTTTAAGTAATTCCAATGTAATCATGTTTTTAAGTAATTCGAAATCAAATTCATTCTGGAGTGATTCAGAAACCAACACCCTATCTGTACTAGACTGCATGGTTCCTTAGGTTGTACTACTTGTGTGGAGTAGTGAGTAGCTGATAATCAGGTTCTCTTAGTTTCTAGGACGACAGCGTAGAGGCATGTACAAACTTTTTTGACCTTTACGTAAACATTCTGCAAGTTTATAATTGATGATTCATCTCACAAGGATTCAAATGCTTTTGACACTTGTTGAAAAATAATTCCGGTTGTCTGTATTCTAAATGTACTGCTAAGGATCAGTTTATGTGCCAGATTAAAGTCTTTATGCGTTTAATATATATTCCTGCTAATTAGCCTGATTTTCTGCTGCTTGAGTTACTAGCATTTAAATTTGGGTGAAGTCTGTTATGTGTGGACAGGACAGGACAGGACAGGACAGTGAAGCCAGGACAACTGCTTTCTCTATCAATTCGTTACAGTTAACAAATTGTCAATCTAAAGAGACTAATTGACATTATTATAAGGGTTTATGACTTACGACCAAGGTAAGCGCAACATATATTGGAATTTATTTTTGTACATGGGGCAATAGTCCCAGTTTCATGCAGAGTGAACAAGTTTGACATTGCAAGGCTATGTTGAAAGAGCAGTAAATCAGACTGCTCTTCAATGAAGGTACATTTTGTTTTGGCCCCGTGTGCTCCATCTACTTCAGTTTAGGCTTTTCAGGTTGATTTGATGGTTGCATCAAACTTTTGCAATTTTTTTGGTATTTATACTTTTTTTCTTCAAACTTTGGAGGGAGTGATGACCTGTAGTATGTTGTTCCATAATGCTCAGATTGCACGAGACCGGGGGGGCGGGGGCGGGGGGGGGGGGGGGGGGTATTTTTCATTACCACTGTTTCTATTTATTTACCATACGATTGTCGTGCTTCTGATATTTTTGTTAATGCAATAGAGTGGAGATTTGGTGCTCCTGAGCTCGAGTGATCTTTCGTATTTCAAAGAAATAAAAATATATTAAAAAATTTCAAACAAATCTGAAAAAATCGTGCACATTCTCAATGATATATGCTACAAGCGAGCAAAATCTAAATACAAAATACTTTCCCGTTTGAGCTCCACAAAAATGACAAATGTATAGATTCAAGTATAGTGAACAATATATATGTAGTTTCGTACTTAAACATTTTTCGTTTTTTATCTAGCTTAGAGCATATTGTATTTTGCATTGCGTTGCACATTTGTAGGATATATCATTCAGAACATGTATGATTTTTTTCAGAATTTTTAAAAACTTTTAAATATATGTTTTAAATTTTTTGAAAAATACGTGATCACTGGAGTTCGGGTGCAAAAATGACTTTCCGCAATATTTGAGTACATGTAACTTCAATATAGAAATGAGGAAATAGTGTTGTATATATTTGTAAAAGATGAGACGTGCGTTGCACGTGCACGTATACTAGTATTTTGAAACAATAAATCTATAAGGGTCTTTGGACAATTTTACTATGTGGAAATTCATAGGTCTACGTGTGCACACATCACACCTGGCATGCATTACAATAAAGTGATAGGTACATTAACTAAACAAGAGGGCAAATGACCGAGACGCACAACCAAATTAGGAACTTTCAACCTTGGAGTAATACACACCCAACGAGCCATGACCACAAACATACCAACTTCGACGTGGTCATAGAATAATTTGAATAATCGAGCTCTTAGATTAAATCAAAGTTCAAATCTTCATGTGCAATAGCTACAAGCCTACAAGTATAATTTATTCGCAATTTCTTTATATTGGTTGACCACGATCTTGACAATCGCGAGCTCACTCGAGTTGGCCGTGCGATCGCCATCGAACGGCCTTAGGGCGTCGCGGTACAAGACCACCTTATTTGTCTCGATTTTTTTTGACTTGCCGTATTTGTCGCGTTGTGTCACCGCGTCGCATTTCTCCCCAAATCCATTCGATAGCCGGCGACCGGGCGACGCCCGACTCCGGCGTGCCGAACCACCACCGCCCCTCCTCCTGCTCGCCTTCCTCCACGCCGCGCCTCTCCACCGTCTTCATCTTCGGCAGCGGCATCTCCGGCGGTTCCATGTTCTTATTCCTCACCAACAGCACCACCCTCCCCCGCCTAGCTCCGTGTCTTCGAGCACCTCGCCACCGTCGCCGGCCGCCGAGCACCTTCACCGTCGCGGTGGAAGGCTGGCGGCTCCGTCTTCCACGTGACCTCCTCAGCCTCATCGCCCGGGCCGACGCCGCCGCTGGCGCCTGGCTCGGGATCTGGACGGGGGCCGCTCCGTGTTCGAACTGATCCAGGAGGCGCTCCGACGCGGCAATCTCCGGCGGCTTCGTGACAGGTAAAGTTTTGTTTCCCGTCAATTTTAATCGGGATATGCGAGAAGCATGGTGATCTTACTCCGTGTTACACGCAGTAGGGAAAATAGACGTGAATTTCTATCAGATTAGGTGCCACTCCGGCGAACTTCTTCTTTGGTTTTGGGCAGATTGAGGTTGCTTACAGTCAAAAAAAGATTGAGGTTGCTTGAACATGTTCACCCCTCACTCGTAAGGCCCTCCTGATATGTTTTTAGATGTAATTCAATGTTCTTTTGTGCGTCGGATTCATTTATTTCTTTTCAAAAATGTTTGTATTCAGAGCAAAACTGATAAACTACACCTTGTATATGCTGCTCTATATGGTGCATGTCATTCCTTTTTCTGGGGATGTTCCATCTGTTAATAATCTAGGATGTAGTTCATTTTATAGTTGATGTAATTCCATCATCAGATATCGATAATTCTACTATGTTCCTCAATATATTTTTAAACTGTTTTCATGTGTTTTTATTTTAGCGGTGCGAGGCGTGTGCTCTCTTCATTTCATATTATTTTTTGTTAATGCAGCAGCTTCAATGGACGTTTTACCCCTGCATATTTGTTTTGGCCCATGCGATTCTACACTGTTTTACTTTGCCTACAGGTTAGCCAAGGGAGGGCACACTAACCCGTGCTTGATTTGTCACGACAGGGGACTGTAATCGACTTGCAATTTTTGAAGCTTTTTCCGTTGTATAGGTGTTACGATTTTTTACTTTCTCCTTAGACAACAGGTTAGTACACACAAGCATGTCTTTTTAATTGTTGGGATGTATTTCTTGCAGATGTATTTTTAGTGTTAGTCCAGATATAATTCAGTGTGATCCAAAATGTATTTTTAGTGTTACAACCATGTTGTATGGATGCAACATTTTTGCAATAGTTCTGTGGATGTAGTTACATGGTAGATGTAAACTTTTTGTGTTTTTATGTTCTATGTCCTAGATGCAAAAGTTGTTTTTAGATGATTTTTTTCTTCTTAGTACTAGTGTTGTAGTTTAGCCACACATATAGTACATGTAAGTTATTATTCAGTTTGAAAAAACTTGCATTATCAGAAACTTTTCCCTTACATCCATCTGATTTCTCTTTTTGCAGGTCATTAAAGACTAAACAGTTGCAATCAAGTAGAGGAAACTAACACAAGTAAGCAAAAGGAGATGGAGTAGATGATACACTATCAAAATCTCTGGTAGACAGTGTAAGTATTTTACATCTACCAACATACTTACAGGTTCAATCAAGTAGATGTGCATTTTCTGGATGCAAATTAATGGGTAGCAGTCTATATCTTCCTTTTTATTACACCTGCAAGTTTGTTTTACATCTGTACATAAATGAAGATGTAACTCGCGGTAGAAGCAAAGATAAATACAGAAGGTCCCAAAGTTTTTTAATATCCATTTAATCTTGCTCCATATTTTTACTTCACTAATGCATACTAGTGTGGCCACGATGAAGGGGGCAAACTACTGGGTTCTTTTCTGTCAAAATCTTTTTCATGATGGTTCACAGTAAATGTGAAGACTCACTAGACGATCTTTTTACATGCAAATAATCTTTGCTCCAGGTTTTTTACATCATATTCGGGATGAGAGGAAGACGACATCAGGGTACACTGCAAATATAGGGAGCAATCTCGGATGTTAAAACTACACTATTCAATCGAACCAGAAAAATATATAAACATGACAAACTAGCAAAATGTGTTAGCATATTTTTCTCTTTCATTTATTTATCTACAACAGTTCCTTTGTCTCATTTTGTTTGCAAACTACCGGTAATACTTGCTGATAACACTTCTTTCATCCTTGACATTCAAATGCAGGTTCAAGAAATTATTTGTCAGACCAGCAATTACATACTGAGAGAAAATGTAAGTTGCTCAAAAAATAAAGCTCTTACTTTACTTGCTGTCAATGGGATACAAATTAAAACCTTTTACTTGCTGCAAATAGTACTATTGAGACCAACTTACATGTTCTTTCAGCAGTGTTTTATCCAAAGTAAAGTTTTTTTTAGTTGATCCCGGTAACTACATGAAAAGTAACTACATGCAAAGTCTTAGTTTCTTCAATTCTACTTCCTCTAGTCACGTGAAAAGTATCTGGTTTCATTTTTCAGTAATTCACAGCAGTTTTACAGTAACTGTGCATTCTTTCTCTATTGGAATCTTGCATCGGTTTCTCTTCTAAGATAATTTATGCGTACTAGATAGTTTTTGTTCCTGCCATAAAAAATCCATATGTTTGGTGACAATTAGTTACAATGTATGTCCAGTATTAAGCTGTCAGCTCATAGCTCACACAAAACTTGACAATTGTTCATTTTCACTTCCTTTCTTGGAATCTTACATCGTGTGTCTTATAATTTTACTTACTGAAACTAACTTCTTTTATATGACAGCAAGTAAACTGTCGAAGAACTTGGTAACATGATGGGATACAATGTGAATATTACATTCTACGTTTTCTGGAAGTATTTTATGTAATTTTTTTCACAACCAAAACTTTAGATTCATTGCCAAGCCATCTAATTGGCAATGAAATCCCAGGATTCTTACACCCCACAGTTTTCTACAGCAAAGGCACAAGTTTTGATAAATTGCTGCCTGGCAATTCCTAAATTTTTGTATTGCATCTAGTTGACAAGAATAGCACCGGAACCTATTTCAATTTCTTACATAGCATAGTTTTTTACAGCACATCCACAGGATTTTGACAACAAATTATGTCAATACCATTACAGGGATGTAAATTAGGAACACGGACGGTGGTGCTGATGGGGAAAGGGCTGGAAAAGCAGATGGTGGAAAGAAAGAGATGATGGAGTATGCACGCACTTACATCTGCTTTCTGAATCTTCTACTAGCTGAAACCTTTTGATCCTTTTTGCTGAAGATTATACTTCCCGAGGGAGATGCAATTTCGTACGTGTGTGCTATTTCTGGACAGAGATCTGGATTGGGATGTAAAGTTTTTGATGTGTGTTCTGTTTTGTGTCTTTGCAACCTGGGGAATGAGGGGCGAGAGGGAGGACAGAAGGGATCTCCCCGGTGCTGATTTTTTGCACGGATGTAAATCAATGTGATTTATTGGGGACGTTGGGGGAAGAAAATCACCTGGGAGCCGCCTCTCTTTATTGTCCCGCCAAATCTGCACCTGGGCCTCGCGTCCCTGGGGAGCGAGCGGGAACGCTTTCCTTTTCGGTCGCCGGGCGTGCGTGGGGTCCTTTCCGTTTATGGGTTTGTCAGGACTGAGCTCGATATAAGGCTGATCGTGGTCGACCACGATCTAGCAACGTCCTAATTTATTGGTCCGAGCATATGGGTGTCATCCCAAATTCCCAATGGACGGTGGTCTCGGAGCCGATTCCCAGGTAGATACACGAACCCCTGAGCACGACCGTACAACCCGCACATGCCACTGCTCACTGGGCCCAGAAAACCTGCAGCCCCACCGCGGCAGTGTCCGCTGCACGTACGCCAAACGAGTGCCTGTAGCGGAGCTGGATCCCCCGAGATGGAATCTCCATGCTGCCAGTTACCGACACGTGGGCCCCGAACTCGCATGGACCCACCTCCAGCCAGTGACGAGGACTACAGTTTTTTTTCTCCGGACGGGACGCTGGCGCCGGTACGAGCTCTCCGCCCACTGTCAGCCCCACTTGCCACGTTATGCATCTCCCAAAACCCACCGCCCGCACCTCTGCCAGTTCCACTGCGCAGTGGTGCCCACCGAGACAATGGCCCCACCCGGCAGTGAGTGACCGAGCCTTTTAAAGGACCGAGGTACGTGCGCCAGATGAGTGACTGTAACGCACCTCACTCCACCAAAATCTCCTGCGCCACCGAAAGAATCTAGAAAAACCTCACTGTCATGCGGGCCCCGCGGACCGTTGGACCCACGCGTCAGAGAGACAGCCGCATATACCCGCACAGCTGGACGGAGAAGTCAAGCTCCCCATGCCTGCCGCATCGAGACGAAGCGAGAAAATAATTATATTCTCCCCAAAGTCTCTCTCTCTCTCGCTCGCGATCGAACCCTTCGCCCTCTTCCTCCCGTCTCCTCCTCCCACTCCTCTCCTCATCTCGCGATTGCCGAGAGCTCGATCGAGGGTTTCGGGGGATCCGCTCCCCGCCCCGGATCCAGCCAGCTCCCCAAAGAGCTTCGGATCGCGCTGCTGCCCACTCCCTCGCTCGCTCGCTGCTGTCCCCCCGCCCCTTTCGCCAGCCGCCGCCACGAGGAGGACGCGCCGGGCTTGGCTGGAGTCTCTGCCGCGGCTCCGTTGACGTCCGGTGAGATACCGCGCCCCTTCCTCCGGCTCTCTGCTACTGCTGCCTCTGTAGTCCGAACTTACCCACTCGGCGGCGTGCTGTCTGACTGTCTCTGGCTTCCTGCGGGCTCGATTCGATGCGTACGGAGGCGGAGTTGTCTGCTAACTGGAAGCTACTCCCTCCAGTTGGGGGATGACGCCTGCTCTCGCGTTTGTGCGCTTGCTTTATTGCGTGTCCTGTCCGAGTGGGTGGGGGCGTCGTTGTGTCAGTCGGTCAGCCAGTCATCGCTTTGCGGGAGTTGGTGCTTGTGGAGCTGGAAGCTCGTAGGATTGATTGCTTTGCCTTTTTAGAGCGCCTAGGCTTTGGGATGGGGACTGGGGAGTTCGGGGTGCATCTGTTTGCGCCGAGTTGATGATGCGCTTCCGAATTCGATGCAATCGGTTCCAGGTTCCGTGCTTCGTTGCCTTCGCTCTTCTGCTCTGAGGACTAGCCGTGCGATTCTGGAAGATCGTTGGTGTGTTGGCCGAGACCTTAGGTGCAGTTGTATGGGGATTTTGAGGGGTGGACTTTTGGGAAATGCATTTTATAACGCATATGTGCCGAGGATCTGGAGGCTGGGCATTTGGGGATTGCATTTTTGTAGTGCATATTTATTGAGGTGGGTATTTGTGACTAGTAGATGGTGGTGAATACAACGTCCTTACTTTTTTTTGGGGCGACCTCCTCCTCTTCAGGGTTTTTGGTTTTGCTGGTATCTGGAGGTTCTGCTTACAGGGAATGTTGACCTCTTCTGTCCATGTTTTAATTTTGGGCTCCTGCGGGGTTGCCGTTTTGTTATCTGTTGTAGTGCAAGTATTTTCAGGTCCAATTATCAAAATACACGCACTTTTTTGTAGCAATTCTGATAGTTATGTTTTCTGGAATTCATTTGTGGGTTGATCCGAGTGGGTAAACGATATGCATGATTAATACTAAAGCTGACTCTGCTTGATGTGGTTGAACTTTTACTCCGTCTCATCTTACGATCAGCTATTTCAGGGTCTGTTCTGAATACTGGATATGAATCAAGCCCACAAAGTGGAAATCAGAGCATTAAATCTGCTTAGCTTGTGAGACCGTGGCTGTGCTGGATACTGACGGAATTGTGATTGTGCAAGATGTTTTGGCACGTACCTGGACTCTCTGCCGCATCACCAGTGAGTGCTTGCACTTTCAGTTATATCTTGTGTAGGAGACGATTTTGAATTTCGGTTTAACGGCATCTTGCTGATTCTTTCAGGTGGATACTATCTTAGACAAGGAAAATTTTAAGTTGGAAGACCTTCTTGACGAGGATGAAATAATCCAGGAGTGCAAAGCGCTTAACACCAGACTAATTAATTTGTACAATTTCTCTTCCTGAACACTTTGGTTGTGTTTTTTTTTCTGTTTCTCCGAGATTTGTTCAGTACGGATTTTGTTGTAATCTCATCATTCATTGATATATTGTTTTAAATTTAGTTATGTGTTATTATCAATATATATGTACTTCCATGACTGCTGTGCATGTTTTTTATGCGTAAAGATGTGTGTTAATCTTTCCATGAAGTCCTTATTTGAGCTTTTCTTAAAGTCAGTCATCTCTAAATCTAATTTTATTCAACCACATGGAGTTTTGCCCTTTGAACTCACTGTCCACTTTTTTGTTACCACGACCCGGTCAATGTTTGTGCACCACAAGTTGAAATGCCACATGTTCTTAACGGAAGATCATATATATTTAAACATATTAGAATTATGACAAAAAAAAAAGATTATTTGATAATAAACTACCTGCTCATTCTGGATGTTGTAGTTTACGAGACAAAGTTCAGTTGGAGCTACTGCTCCGCTACATTGTGGAAGAGACACCGGAAGATGCTGAAAAGAAGAGGATATTTCGGTATAGCAAGGCTAGTTAAAAAATGTTTGTGCTGTGCCTAACAAGGACTTTGTTCACCATCATTAGTGCCTGGTTTGCAGGTTTCCTTTTATAGCTTGTGAAATATTCATATGCGAAGTGGATGTCATCTTGAAGACATTAGTGGAGGATGAAGATGTATGTTTTAATTTTAGCTTTCTATTTGTGTTAATGCAACAATATCCTCATAGCACGGTGTAATTTTTCTTTTACAACTGATAAATTGTGCTATCTGTGCAGCTTATGAATTTACTTTTCTCCTTCCTGAAACCTGACCATCCTCATGGGACTTTGTTGGCTGGCTACTTTGGCAAGGTACTTTTATGCAAATTATTAACTCCTGGTTTGATCTCTCTCTGGCCGATTAAATGGTATTGCCCTTATTTTTGGCCTGACATTTTTAATGGCCATCACCGTACTGTGTTCTTCAGGTGGTTATTTGCTTGATGCTGCGGAAGACGCTCCCATTAATGAATTATGTGCAGGTTTGTGTTGTTTTCCTTTTATTTGTCATCTCTTCTTTTGATTTTCCATATTTTTTTGTCCATAGATCTCCCATGGCAGCCATACCTAACATATGCATTAGTATGTACCATGTACAGTAGTGCATGCCATATCTTTTATTAACCAGTTCAAGTATCGGGTAGTTTATGCTGATGCTGCAGCAGCTGTTCTAGAGTAGTGAGCTAATGCCAGAGTCATCAACTTAGCACATAGTTATAGAATCAAACACTAGTCCATTTATGGAAACTGAAAGTATACTTGTAAATGACTTTAACATCCATCTCGGGTTTACGACGGTCAAGGCTTAAACATCTGTAAAGCCATTTCTGGCATCCCCTTGTTACATGTGTATTTTATTTGGAAGTTGTATATGTAGAGTATCGATATAAGTTCTTTTCTGTTTGTGTGCATTACAATCTAACATGTAAACTTTTGTGTGCTGTTGTATACCTCCTGCAGGGCCACCCTGAAATAGTTAGCCAACTTGTTGATCTTATTGGGATCACTTCTATCATGGAGGTTAGTTTATATTAATGGACAGATTTAATTACATTTCGCCTTCTATCGGAGTTTTTAACACTGAAAAAGGAGCCCTGGTCCTACTTCTGAAGACTGACTTTTCACAGTAAAGATTAATTAAACCCTCCAGTAATTTGATAGTATGTTGGTTTGTAATGCAGGTGTTAATTCGCTTAATCGGCGCTGATGAATCTATGTATACAAGTTACGCGGATTCAATGCAATGGTTAGATGACATACAAGTCCTTGAGATGATTGTTGACAAGTTCAGCTCATCCGTAAGAACCAAACATCACTTTTAGCATCTAGCCACGTCAATAGCTCACTTGTCCTTTTTATCAGATTTCAAACTATTTCAATATTGTCTATGCTGATGTTTATGCACACCGTGCTACTCCATTGGCAAAGGAGTGCCTTGGAAAACTAACCTTTTGGATGTAAATTGGTTAGCCAAAATGCATCATTCTCCAAAGGCTCCATTTTTTGAGTTATCTAAAACTTGAATCATCCTTTTCTAGCAGAAACTCGCTCAAAGATCTACATACCAGTGACATACATTATGTATATCTGATGCCTCAGGATTGACTAGCTATTGGGTTGGGTTTATCTACTCTTATCCATTACTTTGGCTTTGCCTACATCTGTCCAATCTGAACCTATATGATTGTGAGGTCCTCTTTAGAAATACATAATCAGTAATCACCTTCAGATGTTGGAGTCTGTTGTCCAGTTTCTGGTTGACATCCACATGGTTGATGTGTAGGCTACATCTGTCCTTCAGATGTTAGGGTCTGCTGTCCAGTTTCTGGTTCACATCCACATGGTTGTTGTGTAGTTACTCTTTACCAATGTAAGATGTTGAACCACCAGGCTATGTCCATGTTTGCTGCAATGGTATTCAGTTGCATCGTTCTGTGGCTACGCCCTCACAAATTCTAAGGGCGCACTATTTTTTCACAAATCAAGTATGAATGTTGGTTATTTCTCTGCCGTTGAAAATTTTCATTGTTGGGATTCTGCGGTTCATGCTTGTATTGTCAACGTGACTCCTTTTAATTTCCATTGCAGGATTCTGCTGAGGTTCATGCAAATGCTGCTGAAATCCTTTGTGCAGTGACTAGATATGCCCTCCAGCACTTGCTACCAAAATTTCCAGCCCTAGGTGATTTCTATTTGTGCACTCTTACATTTTAATACTGAATATGTTGTCTCGGGCATTTATAGTTTCAGTTTGGTATTGAACACAGCTCTCTGTATTCTTTTCTTTTTTTCTTCATATTTGCAGTTTTGTGGGGAGATTGTTTCATCATGCTTTTGAAGATTCAAGACCTAAATCAGTGCTGGTCCACTCATTGTCAGTGTGCATATCTTTGTTAGATCCTAAGAGACTTGTATCAGCGTCCTACCAAGCTTTCCGTAGTCAATTAAGTCATGGAACATTGGTCACTGCGAGTCCAGAAACAGTCGACGGCATGCTGGATAGTCTTGGTTAGTGGTCTATACATCTTTTCACATGGAGAGACGCTATATCTACAGCATTTAAATGTTCATGATTTAGCGCCAGTTCTACATTATGTATCTTCCATGATCCATACTGTAAATTCAGTAGCAAATGGTACAAAAATTGAAGGATTTGTATCTCTCTTTTACAGAAAATGTTTTATACATCTATGAACTAGCATGAATACTTTATGAGCTATATTTTAATTTAAACCCTACACAATTATATCTGTTCATTCTTCCTACACTTTGTTCTTGTTACGTGTTAATTATGAAGTGCAGACACTGCCTGTATTTACCAAGTTGTTAGAAAACCAATGCTCCAAGTATAATATCTGTCAAAATTCTAAATTTCTGTCTGTCATTTTCAGGTGATTTGTTGAAGCTGCTGGATGTTTCATCTGCTGAAAAAATTCTGCCAACAACATATGGCAGCTTACAGCCTCCTCTTGGAAAGCATCGCTTGAAGGTATGTGATGATTAATTATGTTGAGATTTACTAATTTGAATTAGTCATGAAATGAACATGAGTGCAGCGCAGGAAACCTTTTAGTGTTCCTTTGTCTAATAGTCTTCTAGACATTTGAGCTACCGTTAGTTTGTATGACTTTCTTTTTTGTACGGAAGAATCTCAAGTATTGAGATATGTATACAAAGCAGTGATGTTCTCTGTTTCCTTGTTCTGCGATTTGTATTGTTCAGGTAATTGCTATTCCCTATGTTATTACTGATGGTGGTTATTTTTCCATTGCAGATTGTTGAGTTCATCTCTGTCCTACTGTCCATTGGTAGTCCAGTTGCAGACACGCGTTTGATCCACTTAGGAGCAATCAAGCATGTTATAGATCTATTTTTTGAGTAAGTTAGACACTACAATCTGCTTCACATAAACTTGTTAAAGAGCTGACAAAGAATTCATCATCAGGTACCCTTTCAACAACTTTTTGCACCATCATGTGGAGAATATCATTGTTTCCTGTTTAGAGAGTAAACAGGATAATCTGATTGCGCATGTTCTTGACGAATGTAAACTTGTCACAAGAATTTTGGAAGCTGAGAAGAATTCTGCTCTGTCGATTGATTTAACTAAGGTGCAAGATAATGTCTGACCATTTCATATACACGCAACCAGCTGATAGGTCTATTACTTCTCCCACTGATATATTCACTTGTTACTCTCTTTGCAGCATACACTATCTTCAGAGGGAAAAACTTCACCAAGGGTTGGATTTGTTGGGCATATTACACGCATAGCCAATAAGCTCATTCAGCTGGCCAACAGCACCAGCACAATCCAATCACATTTGCAGGTTATTTTTTATTATATGAACCAAATACTATTTCCATTTCTCATATGTTACTGGATTTGTTGCTAGTCCCATGCTAGTTATTTAACTGATCCCTAGTGCAAGGATACTATGGTAGAGATGCAATAATATCTTGCAAAATTCCCTTGTTCATTGGCATTATCGCCATTATATTGCTGCATTTAACTTTGGTTGAACCCATTACGTTTAACTTTGATGCACTATTGGATTGCAGCAAAACTCTGGTTGGGCTGAGTGGCATGCTAGTATCCTAACAAAGCGTAATGCAGTAGAAAATGTTTACCAATGGGCTTGTGGGTAAGTATCATTTGACTTCCGTTCATGTAATCATCTTTTGTACTGTTTTTGCGTATACTTTTTGCATTGATAGGTTCTACTTTTGTTTATGTTGCTTCCTTGTGAATCATAATGCTGTGCCGTGTTGACTGAAAATGATTCAGTTCAGTATGATCACCTTAAGAACGTGATTATGTATGTGTTTAATTTCATCAGTGCTGCTCTGATCTCGAAAAATGTATTATGCATCTCCATTGACTTGTAGTCATTCACTTCCTTTTGTCAGAGGACTTTCGTCAACATGTTGCATTTTTCAACAATTAGGTGGCCTGAATTGATAGTGTGGTTGCAAACAACAGTTATTCTTGCTCCATAACTACTTACAGTCAGCTTCATTCAGTTTTTTACTTATTTAGATGTACAGCTGACTGTTGTTTATGATCAATTTATACATCGAATCTTATAAGAACGCACCTGCTTCTACATTTTTTTGCTATGGGACCATTGCACAACAAAAATAAAATAAAATACGATGTTTCACAATATAATAATTGGTTGAACGTGGCTGAGTTTTTTTCATTTAACCCATACCCTTCT
The DNA here is from genome assembly GCA_947311845.1 of Poa pratensis. Taxonomy (NCBI): domain Eukaryota; kingdom Viridiplantae; phylum Streptophyta; class Magnoliopsida; order Poales; family Poaceae; genus Poa; species Poa pratensis. The sequence continues at coordinate 15,310,602 of CAMZMU010000050.1, read as the reverse complement.
GCTCCTATATGACTATCATGCCATAGCTCTAATCTACATCAATTCGTAAAAACGTCAAAAGGGTCAGACATTCTATGCATAATGCATGTTCATATGAGTTAATTGGTGTTATTCCAGAGCCAAGACTTCACCCACTTATCTCTTTGCTAAATGTCCTGCATTCCATTGGGAAAAGGTCATCTGCTGAAATGTTTCTTTGGTCATAGCCGACCGACATCACTGCAGGATCGAGGTAGGGACAGCGATGATGAAGACTTCCGAGACAGGGATTATGATGTGGCTGCGCTTGCTAGCAATCTGAGCCAGGCGTTTAAATATGGTATTCACAGTAATGATGATGATGTTGATGAGGTCAGTATTTCGTTTTTCTTTTTGACCAGGGTCAGTATTTTCTTCTTGAATATCACTTTCTTGTCAAGGTATAGCTGATCACTTAGTGAAACAAGCTGTATTTGCTCCCTGGATTTTTCATGTATTATTTTTTGTTTGGATCTTTCAAACTTATCTGATCTATATATGAGTCAGTTCTGTATATGCATTCTGTAAGATAATAGAACGGGAGTTTTTTATGTCGTCAACCTTTGATCTATATATGAGTACATATATGCTAGCGTATTGAATCGTAACATTTACTACCTCGTTAAATGCCAAATTTATGTATAAGATCTCTAGAGTATAATAATCTTCTATTATGATTGTGGGCTTTAACAGTGGGCACAATGTTCAAATTTTCTATGAATAACTCTTTTGTGGATTATATATGCAGGCTCAAGTATCACCAGAGCGCGATGATGAGGTATGTTCATCTTTGTTTGCTTAAGTTCATGCGCCATTCTGTGCTGTCTAGCAACCTGATGGTATTTGTATTTCCTGGTACATGTAGTGCGATTGTCTGTGTTTTGATGGTTACTATTCTCTGTAGGATGTGTATTTTGATGACGAAGCTGCTGAGGTAGTTATCTCAAATATTCGTTTAGGTGATGATGGCAGGTATTTTCCTTTTCCTTAGAATTTGACCATGTCTTTTTCGTAAGTACATTTGATTTGATGTCTGTAACAACTGGCTGATGAAGAATATGCTTTGCAGTAGCTCCCTTTTTACCAATTCCAATTGGTTTGCATTTGATGAGGATAAAGCACTGAATGATGGCCCAGAAGGTTCCCGTTCCGCGAATTGGGAGTTACCTTCACCAGATGTGGATGACGATATCGATGAGGTCATTATTGGTGAACCTGTAGATGAGACAAAAGGTTCGGATTCACTTTTAGCAGCCTCTGACAGAGACTTAAATGAAGAGTCTGGTCACACAGTATTGACAAATGGCCCAGTTGATAAGCTGGAAGATGACATCAGACCGCCAACTCCAGATGTAAAAGAGAGTCCACCTGAGTGTGTTGAGTGGACGGAGGAAGACGCTGAACCTGCTGAGGTATCAGTGAATACTGCCGCTCTAAATTCTGAGGTTGGAGATGAGAAGGCGATGGATGCCACTGGTGGAGTTATGTCCAGTACACCCCAATTAGGAGAAGAACAAGGGGGTGTGAATTTAGTTGAATCCCCGGTTGTTGAGACCACAGTAGAAAAGACATCACCAGTTTCACCGGATGCGGTGGTCCATTCTGAACCAGGTGATGGAAGCTCTACTTTGGAATCTCCCATGGGTGAACAGAAGCAGGAAACCGATGAAAGTTAGGGAAAAAATAGTGGATACAAGGGTAGCAGTGTAGCACAGTTTTGTTCACATGGTGCTGGATGCCTGGATGGCATATGATCATGGACGTGCAGTGCAGGTGCTTGGTGGAACCGGTGAGACCATTCTTGTTTGAATAGCTCAGGGACCGATGTTTTGATATCGCTGTACGATTTGAATTAGATGGCCCTGCCATGCACCCAATATACAAAAATGGTCTCATGAATCCAACATGGTCTTGTCAAGCTGCTAAAGCTTGTCTTACCTCAGAATTTGGTGGAGCTCTGTTGTCAGTGTACTGGATATGTTGGCTACATATGGTGCAGAATATACCTAACAGTAGATATCTCTTGCTGCAACCACGAAGTTGGTTTCTGCTCGGGCAGCGTCCGGTAAATAACTGATTATTGGTGATATCTGGTTCTGATACTTGTTCATTTCTTTAGGTGGTGATGTTAGTAGTAAAATTTTGGTTCGAATTTCTGGAGATGATTATTGTTGTCATATGTGTAATACTATGAATACCATTTTTTGTTTCTCTCGAGTATGTTATAACTTTATGCGTCTGTTCAAGCTGCTAATTTCCGATTATTACTCCGAGATGGCCTGAGTACATGGTTTGACTTGTGATGATCGCTGTGTAGCGAACAATACATGATGAATGAACAAAGACAGCGATGGTCAGCATGAATATTTGCATCAGACTAAAAAGGGACACAATTTACAATTAATTGTCTCAACTAGTTTCCTCCCCTTTTTATTCGATACAAATGATTCGTACGTGTGAACCAGAATCATCAGTCATCGATGATGCCTCTGCACATCAAATGCGGCGATCGAGCAGGAGCAAAAACGCCACGATCGCCAAAATTGTCACCCTCGCCTGCCTCCCTTGGAGTATGAGCTTCTGGCCTGGCGCGCGGCATGGTTTCAGATCTCTTTCGCCAACGGTAGCAGCTAGCCCCGGCGTCAGGATCAGCAGCTGCCGCAGAAGAACCACCTCTTCTGCAGACAAAAGATATATATCCTCCGGTCAAAGCACGCGATAAACCGAAGCATGCCTGTGCACGCACAATATGTACGTACCTTGATACGTTTGGGTGATGCCACCCTCCTGTACTGGTAGCTGTTGCCGGACTTGAACTCGGAGCTGTAGCGGTCGGCGTTGCCGTTCCTGAAGGCCGGCGGGATGCCGGAGCGCCCGGGGCCGGTGGTCTTCTTGTCGTCGCGGGCCTTCTGGAAAATGACGGTGAAGCCGTCGGCGGTCGCCGGGTTCTTCACGTCCCACTCCCCGAACTTGGGCAGCGGCCGGCCCTTGTTCTGCGCGCATCCATCCGGGAACCAAATCAGCCACAGAAAGAAAGAGAAGAAAGAAAGAGATGCGAGCAGTAGAACGAGTACCGTCGGCGTTGTCATGGCGAGAGCTAGAGATAGCCCGCGCAAGGACGAAGGATGCCGATGACTTCCCGGCCGGCCGAGGTGAAAGAGACCGAAGGGGAAGGAAGCCGCGACCACCTGAATAGTATTGACGGGAGGAGAGGGTGATCGATGTGGGAGGGGCACGCCGTGTTTATATAGCCGTGGAGCAGGGGAACCTTGTCCGCTCCTTCCCCGCGTCCCTGGATTGTCCCTCAGACCCGGGCTTGGGCAATTCCCCACCGGTCATCCAAGAACAGTGTGGTCGTGTTAGCTTTTTTTTTTACGAAACAGTACAAACATACACGCGCACCATATGAATGCACACATCCACACCCCTACCCGTATGAGCACCTCTGAAAGACGAGTCAGCAAGTCGTGTCTTGAGATTGACTAAGTCACCACGTACGCCTCGCTATTGACAAAAACGTCGCCTCCCATTAAAGAATATTCCACCTTAAATGAGAAACACCAATATCAAATCTGAGGTTTGAACTCTCGTGAGCTATGGGTATAACCATCCACCTAACCATCCAACCACATGTTGGTTCTCTGCGGCCATGTTAGCTCGCTTGCCCGTCATGACGTGCCAATGGAAAATATTTTTACACTAACTATTGCTAGCATGAAAAAAATAGCGCGCCATAGCAGCACTAATAATAGGCTATAGTTTTAAGAATCACCTCGATAAATAAATCTGTATACAATTCCTCTCTAATAGCACGCTATAGCGTGATATATCACACTAATAGTGTATTTTAAGACTGACACTATTTTATTATAACACGCTATTTTTTTCTTGATTGCAAGTGCAACTACGTTTTCTGTTATGTATGCATGTGCCTCGATGAAGCAGACGTTTTTCTACTATAGGTGAAATGCTCATGGAAAAAATAGCGAGATATTTCGGTGCTAATAGCGCGGTATAGCATATTTAGAGAGTTAGCATGCTATATCACACTAAAACGTCGCTATTTTTTCTGCCTTTTAGGTCTAAAGGACCGAATTTCCACCTTATAAAGAAGAATTTACAACTTGTTTGTAGTAGCGATGAACTGCAATGGTTGGTACATTTTCTGAATCGGAAGTTGACAAATGTTGAAATTCTGAATAAATAATTTATATTATATTGTTGCTTCGTGGAATGTTGATGTTAGCCTTCTAGATAATTGGAAAACACATTTTCGATATGGTTCTGCATATATTGGTTTGCCATTTTTAGGCTATTCCCTTTATTCTTGTTTTTTGTTGAAATCTTTTATTTTCAAGCTATATTTGTTTTTTTTTCAAAACGCTATTTAAAATATACTGTAGCATGCACGGTATAGCCTCTGTAGCATCTGGAGAGAAGGCCACCGCTATTTTTTTACCTTGGTACTGCTACACGTGTTGGGCCGCTTCATAAGGTCCATCAGTAGTTCAAGTACGCACGGGCATAAACACAAAATCTAGGGCTGTTTTACAGACCACACCCCAGCATTCCCCGTTATCCAACATCGCGTCCCCGAGCCGAGCAAACGCGCGGGCCAAGGAAAAATAGGCGAGGCAAAACGAGAAAATCGCACATCTCTCGGCCGGAGAGACAGAAAACCCTCAATCGCACACCAGCGGTGCGGCGCCTTCCTATAAACACTGCGCGCCGCCGCCGTCTTCCTCCTCCCCCAAACCCCACCCCAAAACCCTACCCCAATTCCGGAGCTAGGGTTCCTCGCCGCCTCCACCGCCACCCCCTCCCGCCGCCGGTGAGTCGTCCCTCTTCCTTCCCGTTCGCGGTTTCGTGCTCCGTTGCGCTGATCGTGGCTGTGGTCCTATCCCTTCACCGGCGAACTTTTTGGCGCGTCTGATTCGTCGACCCCAAATTCGAAGGAGTCGTTGCTCCGGGGAGGCAGCGTAGTGGCGGAATCGAGTTAGGGACTGCGTCGATTATACCGTACCCGGTAGCCAGCGCTGGTTTTGTGTCTGCTGCGCGAGTTGGGCAATTCGAATCCTTGCAATTTTCCGATTTTTAGTTTTAGCCTCGACGTGACACAACATCCTTCGCAAGTGCCAGGAGGGTAGAATTCAGTCAGAATTGAGGTTACGCCCTGATTTCCTCGCTTAGCCGTTGGATTAGCAGCACGCGTTGGGTCGTTTTTGTTCTGTTTAGTTTATGACGTGGCTGTGGTAATGTGAAATTGTTGGTTTTGAGGGGATTTCCTTGATGCGATGACCAGTTACCACGAGGAATCGGGTAGATGAATTGTTTTCCCATGCCAGGGTGCCTCGGTAGAGTTGAAGACTTGAAGTGATGTGCTGTTTTGTTGGCTGTGTTCGTTGCTCTTAAGTTGCTGCTCATCTCGTTTTGTAGAGCACATATACATTCTATACTATGGGTAGGTTGAGCAAGAAGTCGGCTGTTGAGGTTGCACCTGCCGCTGTGTCGGCCACAGATGAAAAATCGGGAAAGAAAGGTAATATTTGAGTTAAAACATGCCTCGTGGTTTCTGTGTAATATGGTTTTGTGGCGTCAAAATCTCTTGATCTCAATTTGCAGGCAAGAGAAATGCGGAAGATGACGTCGAGAAGGCTGCCAAGAAGCGAAAAACTGCACCTCAGCTCGTGCCGGTGAAGAATGATCTCAGTAAAGTCAGGAAGCAGCCCCCTCCGAAAAAGGTCGAGAGCAGCAGTTCTGATGACGATTCTTCAGATTCTTCAGATTCCGAGGAGGAGGAGGTGCTTCCCCTGTCCTTCTGTTTGGCTTCTTTTACTTGAACAATAAAATGCATTGTGTATTTGGAGGTTATTTTCTTTAATCGTGATACTGTGTAGAATATTATTTTGTTAGATTTGCATTCATTACCCTGTGAAACCAACTTTCTAAACAAATCTTTCCAGGTGATGGTCCAACCAAAGAAGGCTGCACAATCTTCTAAACAGGAGTCCAGCTCCGATAGCAGTGACGATAGCAGCTCCGACGAGAAACCTGCAAAAAAGCCTGCTGCTGCTTCAAAGAAACCTGTTGCACTTGCTAGCAATGGTTCAAAGAATGCTGAGTCTGATAGCAGCAGCTCTGACAGCGACTCTGATGAGGATGATGAAGTGAGCGCTTGGTTCCATGACATGTTCATAATTGTCCCTTCCCTCGTTCTACGTAATCTGCATGTGATTTCCTCTCTTTTTTCATTTCCTCCTGAATAAATCTTTTCAGGTGATGGCCCAACCAAAGAAGGCTGCACAATCTGCTAAAGAGGAGTCCAGCTCTGATAGCAGCGAAGATAGCAGCTCTGACGACGAACCTGCAAAGCCTGCTGTGGCTTCAAAAAGTGTAGAGTCCGACAGCAGCAGTTCTGACAGCAGCTCTGATGAGGATGATGAAGTGAGTATTTGTTTCCAAGACCTTCTCATAATTGTTCTTTCTTTTCTTTTGCCAACATCATATGTCTTTTGTAAGCATGGCCTTCATTCTTTATTTCTGACAAATTATATGTTAATTTCAAGCTTACGCTCTTAGCTATGCTATATATGTTGGTCGCTTTCTTCCCCGTGATGGACCTTTTGCGGATGCGATGTGAAATAGGTTCTTTCTTATTAATGCTCCAGATTTTTAAATTATATATTCTCCGTAACAATGCATTATCGTTGAGCACTTAAAGCACTATATTTTCTTTGAGCTGTTCTTGTATGTTGAAGGAAAATGCATCTTTAGTTTATTTTGTATGAAAGTAATGAAAATACCATACAAATAACTATTTATAGCGATTAGCCAATTCTGATGATGAATCAGATGAGGTTAGCAACCTTATTTTGTACTTCAGATCTCTATACGATGCAGTAGTACTCCACGGGCTAGATCTCATATTTCCCCATTCTCCTGATCTCCTGGTCTTAATTTTGCGGAGCATACACAATTGTCAATATTTCTTGGTGCTGAGTGGAACAATGTCTGCAGGATGTGCCCGTTAAAGCGCCAGTAGTAGCCAAGATGGTGGAAGTATCCAGTGAAAGCTCTGATTCTGAAAGTTCTGACTCTGAGGATGAGGTAGTCACTTTGTCGATCTTCATCAACATCAACAACAACCTAAACTGATCCATTAAGAGGATGGAATTATCCAGTGAAATCTCTGATTCTGAAAGTTCTGATTCTGAGCATGCACAATCAACATATTTTTCTTAGTCCTGAGTGAAACAATTTCTGCAGGATGTGCCCATTAAAGCGCCAGTAGTAGCCAATAGGATGGAAGTATCCAGTGGAAGCTCTGATTCTGAAAGTTCGGACTCCGAGGATGAGGTAGTCACTTTGCCACTGATTTCGAAATAGAAGCCTCATCATTCATAGTCTTTCTAAGTATCCTTGCGCCTTATTTCACTGGTCATTTGTTTTCAGAAGCCAGCTACTCGGGTGGAGAATTCTTCAGTTGCCGCTGTACAAAAGAAAAACAAGGAGTCAGACAGCTCTGAAAGTGATTCTGATGATTCATCAGATGAGGTAAGTAAGCATATTCTTGCCGAGTGCAGCTATATGTAGCTCCAGCTACATGTAGGTCGTTTTCAAAAAAAATTGAAATCTGCATTTTGTGTTTCAAACAAATCGGAACAAAAATCTTAGGTGGATATAATGTTGAGATCTACCACTCTGCAAAATTTTGACGAAAACCTCGTTGTATTTTGCGCAACAAAGAAAAAATACGCATATCTGGATCAGTGAACAGTGCCGGGTTTCAAAATTTTGAGATCTTGCCGGATTTGTCTTTTTTTTGCCTAGGCCAAAATACAATGATTTTTTCATTGAAATTTGCAGCAGTAGATCTCAACATTATCTCCACCTAGGATTTTTGTTTCGATTTTTTAAAACACAAAAATGCAGATTTTTTTTGAATAACGACTACACCGTTTGGACTTTCCGTATTCTTGCCAATGTATCTCTATGTGAGATGCGAGTACTCACTACTCATACTTAACATTCCCGTGACCTTGTGGTTTAATTCTGTGAATTATGCACATCATTGTTCTTAGCCGACAATACTTCTTAGTCCCCATTTTTTTTTCGAAAAGAGGAACGAAGCCTCTGCATCGAAACGATGTACACAGTCCGTTTATTGCAACTTCTTAGTCCTAACTGAAAAACTGTCTCCAGGATGTGCCCATTAAAGCGCCAGTAGTAGCCAAGAAGATGGAAGTATCCAGTGAAAGCTCTGATTCTGAAAGTTCTGACTCTGAGGACGAGGTGATCAGTTTACTAGTTATTTCAGAATCAAAATTGTACGTCATCATTCGTTGTCCTAATAATGTTATTACATTTTCGATCTGTTTGCAGAATACCGCTGCTAAACCAGTTCAATCTTCCAAGGCTGTTGTTGCTAAAAAGAATGAAGAATCTAGTAGTAGCTCCGACGCTGACACAGATTCTGATTCTGAAGAAGTAAGTGTTCTGGTACTTGTTTTCTCTTGGTAACTCTGTGTTGTGCAATATTTGTATTTCTTGTCCACTATTTTGCAGCCAGCATAGTCTTTTTATCCATGCCATCTTTCTGATGTGGATACTTTCTTTGTCCAGGATACCACTGCTAAAATTCAGTCTTCCAAGAAAGAGGAATCTAGTGGTAGCTCAGATACTGACGCAGATTCAGATTCCGATGTAGTAAGTGTTCTGTCAGTTGCTTATTCGGTCACTTATTTGCTGTGCAATGTTTAGAACTTCTGTCCAATGTTTTTGCAGCCAGCAAAATCTACTATCCCTGCGAAGAGATCTTTGGCAACAGAGAAAAGCAATGGACATGTACACATTCTCTTAAAAAGTTTATTTGCTTAAAAGAATTGTCTTGTGTACATTAGATCTTGTTGTAACTCAACAGAAAACTCTTTTGCAGTCCAAGGATGATTCCGATGATAGTTCTGATGAGAGTGATGAAGAGCCTCCACAAAAGAAGCTTAAGGTGCTTATTTTGTGGTATTTGCTTTTCCTTCTGAAGATTTTTATTTATACTAAATTTCTTATTGTCTGCAGGATTCTTCTTCTGGTGCTGCCAAGCCCTCTAAGGTTGCCAAGAAAGAAAGCAGTGGTGATGATGACAGTTCTGAAGGAAGCTCCGATAGTGATGATGAATCGGTACTAGTGAAGAAGTCCGCGCAGAGTGAAGTATGATTCAAGTATATTTGTGCTGTTATAAGTTGTTTCTTTTATGTTTGATAGATGTTTGACTTCTGTCTTTGACTTTAGCTGTTGAAGCAAAATACTGCTGCCAGCAGTAGTCAACCTACTACTGTGTCAAAAACCGTTTTTGTTGGGAACTTGTCATACAGTGTCGATAAGGAACAAGTGTAAGTTTGTGAGATGTCATATATTTTCAGCTTTTCTGAAAGATATGTTCGTGACTTCTTTTGTTCCACACACCGCAGGACGCAATTTTTTCGGGACGCAGGTGAAATTATTGATATTCGTGTTGCTACCTTTAATGATGGGAGCTCCAAGGGCTTCGCACATGTTGAATTTGCTACAACTGAAGCTGCTCAGAAGGTACTTCACTACGTTTCTTTGTGATATATATGGACCAGCTGATCTGGATCAAGCATTAAATTGCCATCTAAGTTCTGTTTGGTTATCCACGTTCTGATTTCTGAACCTGATAGGCATGCGAATTAAATGGTCATGATTTGATGGGCCGGCCTGTCAGGCTTAATTTAGCTCAAGAGCGAGGCACGTTTACTCCTCGCAGCGGGTGATTTTCTATCCCACTATCTATGTGTGTGATTATCTTCCTAAAAATTGCTTGGATACGATAATCATTATTGCCCCTTAATTTTCTGCGTTCAGGAGGGACAATAGTTCTTTCAAGAATCCTGGTGAAAGCTCTAGCAGTACTGCCTTTATTAAAGGATTTGATTCAGCTCTTGGGGAGGATGAGGTAATTTGAAGTGCTAAAGTCGTTCTTTGGTTAAAATCTACATCTGTTTGGCATCCATATATGCCTCTTGTAGTACCCTAACTATTTTCCATCACCAGATCCGAAGTTCACTTATGAAACATTTTAGCTCATGTGGAAAGATCACAAGAGTTTCAGTTCCGATGGACAATGAAACTGGTGCAAGCAAAGGGTAAGTTGGCTCTGTTATATGAAAAAGTGCATCTGCTCCTAGGTCAAGCCATGTTCTTGTTCTTGTCAGTGACTCTTGGCTGCTTGGTTCTGTTGTGCAGGATGGCGTACATTATGTTCAGTGACAACGGTTCCTTGTCGAAAGCCATTGAGCTGAGCGGATCTGACCTCGGTGGCTTCAGCTTGTATGTCGACGAAGCAAAGCCTAGACCTGAGAAAAACAGAGATGACACCGTTAGCAACAGAAGAGGAGGAAGAGGTGACTGGGCCGGAAGAACAGGGTTTCAGGGGGGCCGTGGTGACAACCGTGGCAGACGTGGCAGATTTTCTGGACGTGACAGCCGTGGCAGACGCGGCGGATCTTTTGGCGGTGGTCGGAGTGCTGCACCTGTCAGGCAGAGTGTCGCTACAGCCAGTACAGGTAACTTGCCGCTTACATGAATATGAAAAAAAAAATGCTCACTTAGTTGTCTTTTGTTGGCCGAACAGAACCACCAGTCTTCTTACTGTACGTTTGTTCTCTTCTTTCACAGGAAAGAAGATCACTTTCGCTGATGACGACTGAGCCTGTGCGCTGCTTTAGATCTACAAGCTTTATAACACCAAACCTACCCCCGTGACTAGTGAAATGCAGAGAATACTTTTTGCCCCTCGAGATTGTTATCCTATGTTATTATTTGCTCTTGCTGTAGACCGTGTTGGTACTTCTGCGAGACAGATTTTCGGCCGTTTTGGAGATTTATACTTGTGTGATAAATTTAGTCCTATATATACTGCATCGTGGTCGTTACTGAAGAAGCCGATTGTCATGGTAACTAGTAGATCATGCTTGTTTGGCTACCAACACGCATAAGCTGTCGTCGGGTGTTTTACTTCCGTCAGTGCGAAGTGTACTCGTGAAATTCGACCAGGGAGAACGACACCACGGAGATTTGCATCTGAGCTATCTCAATTTGAAAAAGAAAAAGACAAAACTGAATGTTAGCTCTGATACTCTACTGTAGAGTCCAGTTGACCGTTTACAAAGGCAGGTAAACAGTGCCCTGAATCGACGGCTGGAACTCCACTCCACATAATTCGTCCGAATCCTTCAGTTGAAAAAAAGCTCGTCCCAATCTCCAGTTAAAAAATTAAAGTTCATCCAAATCTTCTTTCCCCGTCAAACAGTTAAAAAAAGACATCAGCTCATCTAGCGCGTCATCGCGCCGCTTGTATCCGCATCAGAATCCACCGGCCTCCGGCCACCGCGCCGCTTATGGCGCAAGCGCGCGGCGAGCGAGCCCATCTACAGCGGCGTGCAGTGAAGAATAGCGCGCGCCTCTGCGCGTCCCGCCCTGGTGCCGGCCACGCCGTCCAGCGTGTTTGCGCCCTCACCTGTTCGAGGAAATGCTCACGAGGTCCGTGCAGGATGCACTCGCGGGCGGCCATGTCGCAGGCACCATGTGTCCATGTGACCATGTCCAATGGTGGATTGATGGCTTGATGCCGTGGGCTTATCGTGTCGGTCGACTATGCCAGCTGCAGCTCGTATAGCTGAACTGAGAGGACTAGTTAGGGTTAGGGTTTAGAGACCCGGCGAGGCGGGTTTGTTTAAATTTCATTCAAATCCTTATAAAATATACTCCATTTGGTCCGCAATAAGTGTCGCTAGTATAGGTACAAAATTGTGGTACCTTGGTGAAAATCCCCATACACTTAAAACGGGCCGGAGGGAGTAACAAACTTTAAATGAAAATTTAAACGTTCTTATTCGCAATTTTAAATTTTGGTTTCAGGGGTGCCGGTGTGGGGAGCAAATTCGAATTTACTGGACAAGGTCTGGCACCCCCCAAAACAGACGCAATTTGGGAGGTGCCGGACAAATTTTGGGTACCGGTGAAGATACTCTTAAAGGAACAAAGCAATGTCATCATTGGCTCAAAAGGACAAAGCAATAGCCTGGTTATTGGAAGTAATTCCGAGCAAATCAACGTGACACGTCTGCCGATTGAGAATTGAGTCGCATGAGCACTAGTCACACCCTAGAAAATAGGGTCTATATTGCAAGTGGATATTTTGTCATTCCAAAAGTTAATGAAATTTGAAGAGGCATTATTGATTTGTAAGAGAATCCTTCACAAAAGTTTCCGGAGTTTTGAAAAGATATTAACCATCGGCACGACACCTACACCTCAATATGGCAACGGGTCTACTAACTATTGGTTGTTTCTCAACAAAAAATGTCCCCACAAAATAAATCTCTTTATGTGCCCATTCCCATTAACTGTCATGGGGACAATTTTTCGACCATCCCCATCCTAGCGGGTAACAATCTCGACTAAGCCGGCAACATTAAGTGATGAAAAAAAAATGACATGTGGAGTGGAGGATGGCGAGGACGCATGCCGTGAAATAAACACGCGGCTTTGAGAATGTGTTGCGGGAGTGGAAGATGGCTGCGGCTGAGAGGGCGCAGTGGAGGATGGCGTCGACTAGGCCGTGCGGGATGAGGATGACATACGGCTCGAGGGAGTGTGAAAAGGGGCGAGGGAATGGGAGATCGGAAATATTTGTTGCGGAGCCTCGAGAGAGAAGAGGGGGAAATTGAGAATGGGTTGGGATTTTAGGTTTCTTGCTTGTATACGTGTACGATGTCTATTGTCTTGATCCCACAATGTCATATTTCTTAATGGGGAATCATGGGTAGGAGTTATGGTCAGCTGTATCCACCCTAGCTACCCAATAGGATATATTTGGACTTGATAACTGACCTGTGAGGATTAAATCCCTACCATCGCCATCGCCTAATAGTGAATTAACCACGAGTGAGGCGTTTTGTAGGCGAGCTACATATAGCCCCTTTTTAATGACACTTAAGTTTCAACAAATTCTGTAAAAAATCCTAGATGTAGATAATAATTACTTCAACCAGTGTGCAAAATATCAATGCGAAATATTCTGTATTTTGTGCCTTGTAAAAATGACAATTTTCTAGATCTGAGGTGGTGAACAGTGTAGATTTCGAATTTTTCAGATCTGTCAGATATTCGTCATTTTTGTGTAGGACGGAACACGAAATATTTCGCGTTGAAACTTTGCAGAACCTTAGTGTACGTCATTTTCCACATCTATAAAATTTTCAGAGTTTTTGAAAACTTTAAAATGTTAATTTCAAATGAAATAAAAAATCCGGGCTACATGGGAAGAGACTTTTCTATCGGGAAATAGCCCCCGTTGCCAAATTTACTTCGTCCCGCAGGCTTTCGCAAAAAAAAAAAAACTTCATCCCGCAGGCCGCAGCAGGGTATGGCTTCTCCTCTAGCGCTCGTCGGTCTGTGTCGGTCGGTTTTCTGACGAGCAAATCCGCTTGATTTTCAGGGGGGCTAGTAGTAATACTACTCTTTATCATCGATTTGTTTGTGGAGAAAGAAATTTTGTTGGTCGATTTCGCTAGTTCATCTTGGTTGTGGCGCGATGGCTGGTGCTTTCTTGATTCCATCTAGGGGCTCGCCTCCGTGTTCCACTTCTTGTTCTAGTCGGACCCGGCACTGCCTCCTCTTTCAATAAAGACCATCGCTTGGGCTCAAGTCGTCTCTCCTTTGTTCCAACTTCCTAGCCTATCCATGGACATCGAGTCCAATAATGTCTGCCGCTGCCGATGCGTAAGCTCTTGCTCAACTTCTCCCCCTTTCTTAATACTGTTCAATTCAATTATACGAGGTATTGCAGTGTTCTTGTTCAGTGTAATTATTCATGGATGGACGGGTGGTAAGCAACAAAAAAGGTCAAGATGTATGAGATGTCAGTAAATTGTTTGTTTACGGATCTTCCTCGCATAGGTCTACGAGTTGGTTGGCTCTATTCTATTGCCATGTAACAAAAAAAATTTGCACCGTTCTCGCAACATGTTATGTATCCTCTTAATGAAAGAAAACGCTTTATCGATAATACAATGCATGACCATTAGCGGTACCAAATAATTCACCAAAGCACTGCGTGATCTTAGATCATGCATGATTGATCACTTGTTAACCTACTAGTCTACTACTCCATGGAGTAATAATAATTTGGCCATGATAAATAACCGGTAAGAGAACATGGTGATCGCTAATTCGGGTGTAGAATCCAAGCCCATCCTGAAGCCCACGGGCTGTCCATGGGCTAACGACAGGACGCACTTAGTAAGCCCACATCCATGGGCTAACGAGGGCAGTTGAGTAATTTCGACCGCCAACGACCCTTCCTCCTCCTCCTCTTCCTTCCACCACCAGCGTACCACCACGACCATTCCGCTTCCAGATCACCTCCACCTTCCGAGCTCGCTCCAGATCTCCTCCGCCATGGCCAACGCCTTCGACTCCCCGGCCTCCTCGCCGGCCGCCGCACCCTACCACTCCTCCCCCTTCCTCAGCTCCGGGACGACGGCGCCTTCCCGCCCTCCCCCGATCCCTACGCCTTCCGCTCCGACTCCGACGCAGCGCACCCCTTCGGCATGCCCGACTCCAACGGAAACGGCCTGCACCACGACGACGACGGCCTCTTCGCCTCCCCCGACGGCGGGCCCGTCCTCCCGGACCTCGCCCAGATGGACCACGAGGAGGGGTTCCTCCTCCGCGAGTGGCGCCGGTACGTCCCTTCCTCGCCTCTGCTTTTGTTACGCCAGATCTGGCCGGGATCGGCGGTTGGGTCTGCGAGATCCGGCTCCGCGATCGATCGTGGCGCGCTCGGTTCGGTGCGGGGCGCCTAGATCTGTCTGGAAAATGTACTCCTAGTTCTGCTACTACTACTAGTCGGTGTTAAGCTATGTTAATTTTGCTTTTTTACTTGCTAGTACGTACACCAAGGATGCCTAGGATTAGCTCCCTTCACGTAGGGTTCTCTTGCTGTAGCAGTAAAGGAAGAAGTACTCTCACTAGTTAGATGTAAATGGAGCATTGGAGACAGCATTCTGCATTAGGACATGGCAATGCGATGCATGGTTTTTGAGTCGAGCGACTAGTCGACGACTAGTCGATGAGTCGCAAAATAAAGTCCGACTCAACATCTCGACTCGACTAATTGGTTGAGTCGAACGACTCAATCGACTAGTCTCGACTAGTCCATGTTTTTTGAGTCAAAGAACGACTTAAAGTTGGCCCGACCGTCATATTGTTTTCCAATATTGCTTGCCCAGCTCCCCCGTGAAACCTAGATCGCCCCAATTTTTTCCCCCAAGCCAAAACTGCTTGGACACTCTATGGAGATGCCCAGGTTTGTATTATAGACTATTAATACGTATATAGTTATATACAATTATACATATAATATGGTAATTTTATAGTACCTATTGCTAAACTACTCATGTCGACTAGTCGACCATGAGTCTTGACTAGTCACGACTAGTCAAGAGTCGCTACCCCTGAACGACTCGTCGAATCACCGACTCGAAAAACTTGATGCGATGATATAGTCTCGCTTGCTATTGGCATTTCTGTTTACAAACAAATCAAATTTACTTGAAACTCTTGCTGTAAGCGCGCCGATACGGAAATGAAACTGACACCGCTTGTTCGTGTCAGAGCATCTTGAAGCCTTTAAGTTTGATATGTGGTTGTGCTTATACTGGAGCATGCATAAGACTGTTCTGTATCTCGGTTTTTTGTCTTTCAGTTGTTCTTATTTTATTTCTGGGGGTCATGACTTGTATAATGTACCTAGGAAAACTGAAAAACCATTTACTCTATAATTCTTGTAGCACTTGATCATTAATATGTGATGCTGCATTTTCATCACCATTACCAGTGATTCTGTTTGATATCGTAGGGAGCTATTGCTTTTATTGTCGTTTCTCTCATGTTTCCTGTTCTGCATTATTTTTCCAGAACTGTAGGTAGGTTACTCGCACCAGGAGTTGTAGTTTGATTTAGCCTCTGCGAAGTAAACAATTGGATCGAGCTAGAAATATGAGTGGCTACGAACTGGGCTATGTTTCTCGACAAAAGAACACATGACTTCCAATTATCCAATATAAACAAATTGAAAACATATTCGTCGTCAGAGTTTAGAAAGTTTGACTTCCCCCATGTACAAGATAAGAGCTTTCCCGAAAACGGAAGGAATATTGTTGATCATGTTACTGCTTTCTTTCTGAGAGGAAGTGTTTGCTTTTTGTCGTTGTTTGTCTTATGTTTCCTGCAGTGCACTATTTGTCTATTTAAACCCCTGCACCAAGATCTGTAGTTTGCTCTAGCCTAAGAAATAAAATATCAGATACTGTAATAACATATGCTTCCAGTACTGACTTCCGGGCAGTAGACCATTTTCATATAAATTGTTCTATGCCTTGTTCTGTATGGTGAACTAAGCACGGTTGTTGCATTAAAAGTCTTGCTCAGAGGTGCATGTTAGAGAATCTGTACTGCTATTTTTACAGCTTGGTTTCACCTATCTTGTAAGATGCTAACACAGACTCTTAACAGCCAAAACACAATCCTTTTGGAGGAAAAGGAGAAGAACGAGAAGGAGCTGAGGAGCCAAATCATCCTTGAGGCCGAAGAGTTCAAGAAGGGCTTTGTCGAGAAGCGCAAGCTGAACCTCGAGACGAGCAAGGATCAAAACCGTGAGAGGGAGAAGGTACATACGCTATTTCTTAAGATCATGACCCTCCCGTGTGCTCTGTGTGTCAACACATAGTGACCTGCCTGACTGCTCCTACCTATTGTTCTCTCTCCTGTGACTGAGACACTGCCTTCTGTCAGCTTTTCCTATCCAACCAGGAGAAGTTCCACAAGGGTGCGGACAAGCAGTACTGGAAGGCGATATCTGAGCTGATCCCGCACGAGATCGCCAACATCGAGAAGAGGACGGGCAAGAAGGACAAGGACAAGAAGCCAGGGATCGTGGTGGTGCAGGGTCCCAAGCCCGGGAAGCCCACGGATATGGCACGGATGCGCCAGATCCTGCTGAAGCTGAAACAGACACCGCCGGCGCACATGAAGCCACCCACCCCACCACCTGCCGTGGCTGGAAAGGACGGAGCCAAGGCAGCGCCTGGCAAGGACGCCCCTGCCAACGGCGCCATCACCGAGACAGAGAAGGCCGCCGCTGCCGCCACCCCGCGGCAGCAGCAGAAGCGCCGGCACCTGCACCTGCACCAGCGGCCGAGCCCATCGCCGCTGCCTGAGCAAAGATGATGCTGTGCCCGGTCGGCTGCTGATCCTTCCTGCAGTAGGATTGTATTTGGGTGTCTGTAGAGTTGTTCGGAAGTGGAAGGAAAGGTGGATGGAGGGTGCGTATGATGGGAGGCGGTGAACCTTCCGAGTTCATCATGGTGGCATGGTGTGGTGGGCGAGATTGCACGCAGTGTACTACTATTACTGTTAATTTGAGTTTGTTATTATTATTAAGAGGATGACCAACAAGCTTTATTCGTTATTGATATTTCATTTTGTAGAGAAAGGGAGGGGTTGATAATAATAAGGTTGTAATTTTGATGTATTAGGGAAGGTGTCTGTATCTCTCAAATTTGCGTTGGATTTTTGGTCAAGACCTCATCTTTTGTGTATTATATCATTTCACTTTTTCGCATCCCAACTCCTGTACCTTTGCCCTTTGTTTAGCTTTGCTGCGACTGCAAAGTACTGCTAACTTGAAGAGCTGAATACTGTTCAAGTGTTCATTGCTGCTTTACTATGCAAATTTGTATAACAGGATTGTTATCTGGTAGAAGTAGAAGTAATATCTGCTGACCATGTTCAAAGTTGCATGGATTGCACAGAATTTAAACCCATCAGGCGAATCAGTCCATTTAGATTAAACAAGAACACATCCTGTTTCTGTATCTAAAAAATACAGAGAGTTTGAGCAACCTTCCTACCTTGCTTGCCGACATCGGTCTGGTATGGACATCGACATACTCACATACAAATATATGCATGCTGCCATAATTAACAAGCTGTTTTCCTATTTCTCACAGATAGTGTTGTTTGTAACCAGGCCTGCATTTCCTGCAAGAGAAGGCTCCGTGCAATTGTAGTCTGCACACCACGGTAGCCGAGAGGGTAGTCGCAACGGTTGCAAAAATTAGCTCAAGAGGCAAGAACAAACATCGCATTGGTAGGACTCCTGCACGGAAAATGTACACACTAACCCCCAAATCCTAGCATCTTTGGTTTTCACATGCCACCAACAGCAAATTGTGGCACCAAATTGTTCCCTGATGCCTCCTAGTCCGAGCAACATTGCATGCATCCAACTACTTCTAGCAACTGGGATTCCTCTCTCTTTATCTAGAATGGGTACAACTATTTTGACGGGAGCTACGACAAGCAGGCGATATAGTTGTGAAAAAAATATATCGCCGCCGCCGCCTTTACCGCTGCATATCGCCGCAGCGCCACGACGCCTTCGCCGCGGGGGAGGCCACCCCGGACCCCTCCGTGCGGACCTACGCCGACGCCATGCGCGAGAACAGGCTGCAGCACCGCAAGGAAGAGTTGCTGCGCGAAATCGCTAAGATTAAGGAGGAGGAGCGGAAGCAGCCGGGTAAGCGGCACGGCATGTGGGATGCCACCGCCGTCGCCAGGGCCATGAACAATAGCTCAGCTTGGGAGGACGACGACGATGCCCCTGATGCTGCGACACCCAAGAAGCAGAGGTCGAGGTGGGACGATTATGAGACACCCAAGAAGCAGAGGTCGAGATGGGATGACGATGAGACACCAAAGAAGAAAACAGATGTTGGGATGTGATGATGAGACACCCAAGATGTTGAGATGGGATGAGACACCCAAGAGGCAGAGGTCGGGATGGGCTGACGATGAGACACCGGAGGCGAGTATGGAGACACTTGGAGCAGAGTACTATATTGGCACACCCACGCCGACATCTAGCGAGCTTGCTGGCTGTGGCCCAACGACTCCGGAGCTGTACCTGCCATGGGAGCGAGGCATCGAGGAGCCTCTCACCGACGACGACCTCGACGCCATGTTCCCGCAGAAGGGGTACAAGATCCTCAAACCTCCAGCTTCATACAAGCCCATACGCACCCCGGCAAAGGAGGCTTCTTGCTACCACGCCAACGCCTCTATGAACCTGCACGCCGTTGTATGCTCTACCACCCGGAGGAGTGCAACTCAGATTTCTGGAGCAGATGCAATAGAGCGTGCAATCGATAGGAGCAGAGGTAACTAAGTTCAGGGATTAGTCGGAAACGCATTATTCAGGTTTGTACTATGACAGTTGGCACTAAGTGCAAGAGTTGCATGGTAATAATAGATACTACTCCCTCCGTACGAAAAATGATGTCTTTGGTTTGTTTATATTTAGATGTATCTAGACATGTATTAGTGTGTACATACATCTAAATTTAGACAAAGTCAAGACATCCTTTTCCGGACAGAGGGAGTACTAGCTAATTTACTGTCTTCACAAATGTAAAAGCAACAGGTGGAACGGTCGATGCTACAAGTCTACAACTCAGTTAGGCACTCATGCTGCTAACTGATCTTCAGTTCCAGTTTCAACCCGCGACATCTGAAATCCAACAAGTATTCCACCTGTTTTTTTTTTTTTTGAACGGGAGTATTCCACCTGTTAGTAGTGTCCAGTAGAGAAACATTGCCTGCTATTTACTTCTTAAGTGCATGCCTCTGTGTTGTAAAATGTGTGAATTTGGTGGTTTCAGAGGGTCCGAAAAGTTATCAAAATATACATACAACTAGTATTACCACCTGCGTTTTCCTACGAGCACAGTTATACACTTCTAGTTTCTAATCAAATAATGCTTTGCGTGTGTAAGATACAAGGATTAGTGTTTTAATTGAGTTTTCTTCTTCTAATGGCCTTTAATGGTGGCATGATCCATTAGAAGGCATATTTATAGTAAATCCTTATAGTAGAAAAAGTTTGAAAGTAAAATCATGCTTCCATATTAATTGGCATAAGTATCCAAAATCGAAGTACATATGTCTGAACGCTTATAATGGACCGCTCCACAAAAAGTACATCAAGGAATTTAAACAAATTTGGCACTTCACACATTTCATGAAGAATGAATACTATTTTTTTTTTGTGTGGAGTGGTGTGTGTTTGCAGCTCACTTTACTTGTAAGGCTGAGCTGTATTCTTGTAATTAAACTCTCTCTTCTATAAATATATGGTACGCCATTGGCGTACTCGCAAAAAATTACTAAAAATTTACAAAATTCATGTAACGTGAAATACGTAAGCAAGTTTACCACCTGACCCCATCTTGGGGTTGTTGTATATATCATGTAAAGGATCCAAGTTTTCATATTAGTTTTTTTACCATAGTATACAAGGTTGCATAGCTGACTGTGATACTTACTAACAGAAATGAGCACCAAAATCCAGTATCTTACCAGAGTGGTCCGTCGCCCTTATGGATCAAAACTTTCTCCACTAGTTGCCGGTTCCATCCTTGGATTCTTCCTTGACCCGTAATAATAATTTTGCATCATATCTTTATCTGTACCTGCCCGATAAATCAATACAAAATCCTTCGGGATCCTCGATTAAGTATTATCATGGCATAACATAATATCCGTGTAATCCTAGGCAGAAGGTAGCCAGGCACCAGCGAGTGGAAAGTAGCTAGAAATTACCATGCAAATAAAACATGCATAAAATGTTAAAAAATGACATGATGAATTGACAGGACAGGGAAGTGAAGGGAAAGATGTTTTTAATATAAAAATCAAAGAGAAATTTTCTTTAACAACTTGCTCAGGAATCACATCACAGAGACGTGGAACCGAATGTAAAACTATCCAAACTCTGGCATGGTATCTTAGGAAAATAGGTCATGTCCAGCCATAGCCTATCCATATATACTCGGATAGTAGAACTAAAGGGATTTTAAGTTAAAACTGACTTTCGGTACTACTATGTAACTAAAAATTTGGTCACTATCTTTTATTGTAATGTATTTATGAAAAGGTATAGATAGTACAGTTATAGAGCAAGTATGAGATTTCAGTAACAGCTAGTCATATTCTTGTGGCAAACCTCGACAATACGTGCACAAGAAAATTGATGCTGTTACAGAGAATATGTGCACAAGAAAATCCAGGAAGCAGAACTTGTAATCTTGAATTTGGAAAGGCTATTTGAGCAAGTTGACTATTTGAGAAGATCATATATTACTATCAGTGTCACTAGACATTTTAAATCATCGCATGTTTCAACGATATGCACAGAGTCAACGAAGAAAATCATACTTTAGTATGCAACTAGTTTTCAGACAGCTATGACGGACAGTACTTCACTGGGACACTGAAAGTGCATGAGCCCTCATGTGTGGTTTTGGTAATTAATGACAATCTCTATGGACTAATGGTTACATTGAGCTATCCTTGTAGGGCTTGTCCATTGGCAATGCTTGAACACCATGTGTTGGTATCAAACTTGAAAGAAGAAGATAAAGTGATGACCAAGTGTAATATTCAAGCCATCATATATATTAAGAGAAGAAGATGAAGTGCAAGTTCAAGAGAAGCATATCGAAGAAATCCTATGCTGGAAGCTTGTCACTCATTTAGAGATATTGGTCAAGTGAAGATGTGCCTTATAGAGGCTCTCCCATATTGGTCTATGGGGGAGCGATATGTGAGTCTTCACCAAGCAAAGCGCAATCAAGAAAGGTGGTCCACTTGAAGAGATCAAGATCGTCATCATCTAGCTCAAGTGGAATGCGTAAGACAAAGGTATGATCTTGATAGGGTTTCTATTTTACCGGTCTCATGGTGTTAGTGGGAGACCGGTTATAGGATAGACGACGCACTATCAAACCTTTGCATCTTTGTGGAGAGCTCAAACCTTTGCATACTTGGCATCATCATCTTTTTTGGGTCTTATTTGATTTTTATCCTAGTTGGGTTTTGGTACTTGTCGTGATCTTTATGACAAGGCCAAGTTCTTCAAAAACGGATTTTGTTTGGAAAACTTGTTGCGTTTTTGTGTTAGAAATATTATCGGTTTATCCGTGAGGAAAGTTCCACACCCTCCCATGTGTGTCAACTTAACTCTATTTATGGTTCTTAATATTTCCAACAAAGTTGTCGTTACCTGTCCAACAAAGTTGGTTTCACCTGATTTGGAGTTCAAACAAGAAAGTTATTGCATTTCAGGTTTGCTGAGTGGTTGCAGGAAATCTAGGCCAGAGTTTCTGGTGCCCCTAGACCAGAGTCTCCGGTGTGCTCACACCGGAGTCTCCAGACTCAGGGGGATCGGAGTCTCCGGCCTGCCGGTTTGGCACTCGTGCCTCCATGGATGGCAGCTACTGTATCGTGCCCGGAAGTTCCCCGGAAGTGGACCGGAGTCTCTAGTCTGGCCGGAGTCTCCTCCCGGACCAGAGTCTCCGCCCCCCGGACCGGAGTCTCCGGTGTAAGTTTTCCTGCAACGGCTCTTTTTCTGGGGACCTATAAAAAGGCCCCCTTCTTCCCCAATGTGTTAAGCTCTTCCAAGCACGAAATTTCTCCCTCTCACCTCCATTGTTGACCTTGGAAAGCTTGCCCCTCTCTCAATTCCTCCCATGATTCTTGCATATCTTTGAGGGAAAAGTGAGAGGAGATCTAGATCTACATTTCTACCAATCCATCTCTCCTAAGTGACGGGAACCCTTTGGATCTAGATCTTGGAGTTCCATTTGTTGAGTTCTTTGTTCTTCCTGTCTTCTCCCCCATAAGCATTAGTTGCATTGAGATATCTTTATAGATCTTGTCCATGAAGTAGATTGGAGTTCATGTGTTGGACCCTAGAAGATTATATGATGACCAAGGTTCTATCCAAGGGTTTATATGAAGAATGGTCATCTAGAGTTGAGCTTATTGCAAGCATGACTTGGAAAAGAAGATTGATTGAACATTCATGTTTATCTCCAAGCTATCATCTATATCAAGAGAAGAAGATGAAGTGCAAGTGGACACATGAAGACGGAGCTAAGCGAGGCTCTCCCATTAGGGTGTATGGGGGAGTATTTGGAGAAGTCTTCATCAAGCATGTGCTAGCAAGCACAATCAAGAAAGGTGTTCCAACTTGAGGGATTCAAGATCGGCATCATCTAGCTCAAGTGGAATACGCAAGGCAAATGTATGATCTTGATAGGGTTTCTATTTTACCGGTCTCATGGTGTTAGTGAGAGACCGGGTTATAGGATAGACGACGTACTATCAAGAGGGGCTCTCAAGTGAGTAACTTGGCCACATCTTTGTGGAGAGCTTAAACCTTTGCATACTTGGCATATCATCTTTCTTGGTTATTATTTAGCTTTTATCCATATGAGAATTTAGAGCTTGTGTTCATCTCCATAGCAAGCTCTAGTTCATCAAAAACGGATTTCATATGCATATCTTGTTGCGTTTTTGATGTTGGAGGTTTTATCGGTTTGTCTTTTCTAAGAGAAGTCAAACTCTCTTCTTGTGGTTTCCTCCTCACATGATGGACTATGATGTGTATATGCATGATCTTGTAAAGCTTGTGATTATCTTTGAAACAAGCCCAAGATCATAGAAAACGGAGTTCGGATGAAAAACTTGTTGGGTTCTTGATGTTGGAGGATTTACCGGTTGTTCTCTAATAAAGATGTTTGACCTTTCCTCATTTGGTTTTATCCTCCCATGTTGAACCATGATGTTTCTCTGCATGATCTTGTAAAGCTCGTTGTGGTGATTCCAACGAGCCCAAGATCATCAAAAAAGGAGTTCGTATGCAAAAGTTATGCCCGTTTTTGTATTCATGTTTCTGCAGTTTTTACAAGGGCGGTAGTACCGGGACAAGCTGTCCGGTAGTACTACGTTAGCGTGAACGCTCCTGTTTTTGAGTGATTTTAACCCGGTAGTTGACCCGGTACTACCGGGTAGACAGCAGTACCAGGTGAAGCCCGGTAGTACCGCCCGGTACGCGTTTTGGGCATAACGGTTGGATTTTTGGGGACCTATTTAAGGGGCCCTTCTTGCCCAATGGTTCCCTACCTCTTGAGCACGTTTTTTACCTCTCTCTCCTCCATATTTGACCTTGGAAAAGTTTGCCCCCTCTCAATCCCTCCCATGATTCTTGCATATCTTTGAAGGAGAAGTGAGAGGAGATCTAGATCTACAATTCCACCAATCTATCTCTCCTCTAAGTGAGGGGAACCTAGTAGATTTGATCTTGGAGTTCTTGGTGTTTCTCTCTTTGTTCTTCCTCTCTTCTCCCCCCACAAGCATTAGTTGCTTTTGGTGGGATTTGAGAGTGAAGGACTTGAGCACTTCTTGTGTTCTTGCCATTGCTTTTGTGCATCGGTTTGTGCTCTCCACGAGGATTCGTGGAAGTGAAAGTTTGTGAGCTTGTTACTCTTGGGTCTTTGGACCCTAGACGCCTTTTGTGGCGGTTGAGGCCTTTTGTGGTCACTTGGGAGCTCCCAATCCTTTTGTGGGTTGTGCCTCAAGATTGTTGTAAGGGACTCGATTTCCGCCAAAAGGAAATCAATAGTGGAAGGTGAACCGAGCTTTTGGGCAAGGTTCATCGGAGAATAGGGTGAGGCCATTTGTGGCGTCTTGAGTTTGAAACTCACACCCCTCCAACGAGACGTACTCCCCTAAAAAGGAGGAACTCGGGAATACATCGTCGTCTCCGCGTGCCTCGGTTATTTCTATACCCGAGCTCTTTACTTATGCACTTTACATTGTGATAGCCTTCGTGCTTGAAGTTTTATATTGCTATCACCTTGTTGCTTGTCTTGCTTAGCATAAGTTGTTGGTGCACATAGGTGAGCCTAGTATATTTAGGTTGTTGGCTTGTTAATTTAAACACCTAGTTTTATTCCGCAATTATCAAGCCTAAACCGGAAAAGTTTTAAATCGCCTATTCACCCCCCTCTAGGCGACATCCTTGTCCTTTCAATTGGTATCAGAGCCTGGCTCTCTTTTTGGGCTTTACCGCCTAGAGAGTAAAGATGTCGTTTAGAGAATTAGTGCACGATCCCACTTTTATATTCGATGGCACAAATTATGATGTTTGGAAAATTCGCATGCTTAATCTTTTTAGGGCCATGGGTCCAAATTTATCAAGAGTATTGTAGATGTGGGTTTTTCTCCTCCAAAGGATTCCCAAGAATTATCTTTAGAGGATGAGGAAAACTCTCATCTCGATACTCAAGTATCTAATGGTCTCATTTGTGTTTTGAGCGATGTAGTTCTTGCATCAATCATGCCTTTTCGGAACGCTCATGAGCTTTGGACCAAGCTTCAAGATAAATATGAAGTGTCCAACATTATTGAGGATGATTGTTCTCCTTCCACCTCCGGCCGTGATGAGTTCACAACTTCTTCCACTCCACCAACATGTGATTTGTCACAAGGTAATGATATGGTGAGTGGTGATAGAAATTGCTTTGTTGATGGTGAATATTCTATTGACTATACTTCATCTCTATCTCATTGCAATGTTCTATCTTTGGACTTAAACTCTTCTAGCACTTCAAATGTCCTACATGCTAGTGTTGATAGTCCTTGCATATCATGTATTAGTTGCTTAACTAAATCTCATGATGATATGCTTTCTATGTCTTGTTGCCATGAAAATAATGCTTCCATATCCTCTAGTACTTGTGTGGCTAACAATGTAGAGGAATCCCAACTTTGTTGGAACAAGACATGGATCTCAATGGTGCTTCAAGCAATTCTTCATCATCATCGTCCATTACTCACTTTTGCCTTATGGCTAGGGATTCAAAGAATCTTCCCTTTGGAACCCTCTACATCTTGTGATGATGAGGATGAGGATTATTATGGATTAAAAGAGATGATATTGACTCTTAAAAGAAAGAGTGAGATGGTTTTTAGTGCTCTCCCTAAAGGTAGTAAAGCTTGCTCTTATTTGTGTGAAATTTTGACTTATGCTATTAAGTGCAAGGAAATCATTGAAGAAAAGGGAAGGATCGAAAGAGAGGATGCTATGGAAAAAGCATCCTTAGAAAATGCTCTTGAGGAAGAGCATGAGCTTCGAGTGTCTCTTGAGGAGAAACTTGAATCTCTTGATGAAACAAATGATCTTATTTTTGCTAAAATCATTAAGGAAAGAGATCATGCTATTGCTAAATATAAAGTGCTTAAAAAGGAAAAAGTTGAATTTGGTGTTGGCAATGCTAGACTAATTGAGGATATAGAGAGACTTGACAAAGCTCATAAGGCTTTGGAAAGTGAACACTCTCTCCTTACAAGTCTCATGATCAACTCCAAACTCAACTATCTAAAAATGATGTGCCTAGTTCCTCTACTCCCTCATGTGATCATGCTAATATTATTGAGGAAAATGCTAGGTTGAATGATGAGCTTGCCAAGTTGTCTTCTTCCATTTCTAATGTTAATGATGCTTGTGCTACTAACTCCACTTCTCGTGAAGCATCTATTTTGAAGGAGAATGTTGAGCTAAGGGCTCAACTTGAGTTGCTAACTAGCAAGTATGGGAAATTGGAAGAAAGTCATGAAAAGCTCTCTAGCTCTAATGAGGATCTTCTAGCATCCCATGCGAAGCTAAAGTTAGCTCATGAGGCTATCACTACAAAGAAATGGCACTACTTCTACTCTAAATGCTTTATTGCCATGTGCTAGTCCTTGTGATTCATCCACTCACAATATTGCTAATCTTGTGATGAATTACTTTCCATGCCTTGTTGCTCTAACAATGAAGCATCTACTTCCTCTAGTGTTTTTGTTGATACTAACCATGTAGAGGAATTAAAAGAGCTCAAGGCCCAAGTCGCTTCTTTGAAGAAAGACTTGGAAAAGCGTCATGTTGGGAGTCCACACTTGACAATGTGTTGAGTGTTCAAAGACGCCCCAATGACAAGAGTGGACTTGGATTCAACTCCAATAACAAGAACAAGTCCAAGTCTATCAAGAAGAACAAGGGCCAAGAACAAGTTAAAGATTCGGCCAAGATTGTTTGCTTCAAGTGCAAAGTTGAAGGGCACCATGTTAGATCTTGCCCTTTGAAGAAGAAGCCCTTAGTGAGAAGCAACAAGGGAAGAGGCCTCAAGCTCAAACTCAAGTTCAAGTTGAAGAACGGCCCTTCCCAAGAAGAATCAAGCTACCTCCTCAAGTGAGATTCAACTAAGAAGAAGGAGGAAGCCAATGTTGCTACATATGCCGTGAGAAGGGCCACTTTGCTTCTTCATGCACTAATGGTACCTTATCCAACCCCATTATTATTGATGATGTTTATTCTCTTCGGAAGGATAAGGTTGGCAATGTGTTTGCCAAATATGTTGGTACTCAAAGTGGTGTCAAGAAAAGCACCATTTGGGTTGCCAAGCCTATTGTGACTAACCTCTTAGGACCCAACTTGGTTGGGGACCAACAAGCTAAAACTTGATCAATAGGTGTTGTTGGAGGGCATTGGAGACTTGGCTACATCATGAAGAATTAAGGGATCTTCATCAATTATATTCTCTCAAGCCAAGTATTTGGATTATATTTTCTATCTCATATCCAATGTTCCTCCTTGCGGTAACTTCTATTTAAATCATATATACATTGAAAGTTGCTTGCACCCTTGCATGTGTTAGGTTTTGTACCTTGCTAGTGTTTGTATGTGTTGTGCTCTCTACTTACTTATCTTGAGTAATCAAGTATGTGTATGTTGGTTTGCACACCATTTACTTGTGTTGAGCCTTATTGCTTTTATTTGATATCTTATCTTGTTGGCTCTCTTTTTGAGAGATTAATGGACTATCCCATTTTGGGAGTGATGCTTCGTGCACTTCACAATCCTAAAAATGTGTATACATGAGGAATACCACTTAGTGTTGATATATCATATTATCTACTCTCTATGTGGTATGTCATTCTCATGAGAAATTCAAATTCTATAATGTCCATTAATTATCTCTAGTTGGTTTTGTTTGCCTCTTGTTTAAAAATTGGATTATCACATTATGGGGGAGTAATAAGCTATGTGCATATTACAAGCCTAGAAAATGTGAACATGTGAGGTATTGCCACCTAGAATTGATTTTGTTATAATCTTATTCCTATGTGGCATGTTGCTCAAACAAGTTCCATATTTGCTAAAATGATTTTGTTTATTCACTCTTTTGATCTTGTTTGTGATGTTCTTGGTACGGCTTTCCCCAAATTTGTTATATATCTTTTGGAAACCGATTGCTTCAAGCTACTCTTTGTAGTTGCTTTGCATGATCGCGTGAATATTGAAGCTATCAAGAATATCTATCTATCTAAGCATGGCCTTTTAAATCTATCCTTTGCCATATGCTTATTTTTGTGAAGTTGGTCTTGTGTTTCATTCCTATATACCACCGAGAAATATCTCCATATACTCCTTGTCCATGACAAGTGATACTCATAATTGTGGTGGAATTTGTAGACCATCTTCATTTGGCTCTTGCTTTGAATTGCCTTATTTTATTGCCAAGGATTTGTTTTGATCTAACTCTCTTCTTCCTTGTATCTTTTGGATCCTTGTTGCTCTACTCAAAATTTTTTTGTGCTTTCTTGTGTTAGGAAAAGCAATGATCCCATTATTGTGCATTTACATTCAAAGTCATACTTCTAGATAATGCACTATTCTTGGGGAAGCTATCCTACATTGAGTAGAACATCTTCTTTAAATGTTTTGTATCTTATTGCTTTCCTTGAACATGACTAGTGTTTGAATAATATGTATGGAGAGTGATGATCCATTTGTGTGCATTTTGTATTCAAATGCAAGATCATAAATAATGCACAATCTTGGGGGAGCAATCCTATATGCTTTTGAACATTAGTTGTCTTCAATTGGTATTTGATCCCGATGACGTGTCTCTTTGGAAGACAAACATTTTCGTCTTGGTACTTTGTGCCATCATGAAAGTGTAGAGGGTTTGGTTTATTCCTTGATGGTATTTTCATCATTTGGTATCTTCTCATAAGTGGTATCTTCAATCATGTGTTGATTTGGTCTTTGATATAATTTGGACAATTCTTTTTCTTGTCACACTTGTGTGTGCTTTCTTGGTTTAATTGGTGTTTTGTCCAAATTGTATCTCGTTTGGTTCTTGAAAGTCTTGTGCATGCATATTTACTATATGTATATCTTATGGCATGCTTACTTTCGTTGATCCAATATATATGATAAACTCCATCAAATCCTAAATGGCTAAGATGTGCATGAAATTCAATTTCATATCAATATGCACATATTTATGTGGAGTTTGTCCTATGTATTGTAGTTGCTCTAACTACTTTGGACCCAATGAGTTTGGGTACCATTTGTACTTGAATTTGTTTTAGGTACATCGGAGGTGCATTGGAAGCTTGTCTCATTTACAAGGAAGTGGTGTCACCATGTGCTTATTGGAGCCAAGCTTGGATGATCATGAATTTCTATCTTCTACATCACCAATGCTATCTCGGTAACGAGTATCTACCTCATGCATACATTTCTAGCTTTCAACCTTGTGTAGGTTGCTTCTTGGCATGAATAGTTGCAATTGATGTGGTTCTCGCAAAGTGCTTATCAAAACGTCTTTATTGCAAATGTGAGCAAGCCGGGATGATTACATATCAAGGGAATTTATATAATCATTTTCATGATTCACCTATCCCAAATATGTTAATCTAGCAATTCTTCTCAAAGTCTCTCATGTGCAATATTGATGAATTTGCAAAATCATTTGCCCTTTGTGATACTTGTTATCTTTCTCGGAGCATCCCTTCTATCATTTATTCCCTTGTGGATCTTCTTGATGCTATGATGAGGTTGTGTTGGAATTTCATCTATATCCATTTAAGATAAAATTGAGCTTTATGCTATGCTTTTCAGCAAAGATCTTATTGGTGTATTTATGACTTCCTTTTGGATATCATGTTCCTTACCTTTGTACCTATTTTATGTGTGCATGTTTCTTTGTTGACTTATATCTTCGCGATTGGTGTCTACTTAGAAACTTATACACATGAGAATAGTTACATCTTTAATTGGTATTCCATTTCGTTAGTGGCCACTTTTTGCTTTTGATTCTTTGGTGGTTCATAAAAGGCACAAACTTTGCTTTTCATTTGATATCCTTTTTGCATCTTAATAAGCTTGTGGACCTAGTTGCGTTGCTTCAATTTCCTTCTATGCTTTCTTGCACTTGTTTGTGTTCAAAATTATCTAGGAGGGAGTGAGGATTCTATTGGGTTGCAGGTAAAACTTTAAAATTTTATGTAACCTTGCCGCCAAAGATCTATTCTATGAAGATATGTTGCACCCCATAATGCTAGATCTAGAATACTTACAAACACCGCTGCGGAAGATCTTGTGTTTGTCGAAGTAGATGTCGGTGAAGCCTGATGAAGAATATCACGTCCACGCTGGGAGGTGAGATTGTTACCGGTCTGTCGTCGAGGGACTACTTGCGCAGCCCCGCTCTAGCAGTATCCACATGTGCACCGCGCCAACCCACCAGTTGCGTTCGCCGCCTAGAGCTACTAGCACCGACGAAGAGAGACCGCCTTTCGGCGTAATTTAGGTGGTAGATCTAATCAACTAGATTAGATCTATATGCGACTTGGAGAGATCTAATTCTCAACACATGAGATCTACTAGAGAGATATTAGATCAATGTCCGATTAGAGCGCCGTCTAATTAGAGCATCATCTAATTGCACAATATCTCAAGAGAGAGGAACTTGCACAAGCAATTGTTGTTATATCTTCTTGTGGGAGGGGGTGGAGTATATAAAGGGGAACAAAGGGAGAAGGTGCTTGGGGAAGGGGTAAGACCCCAACCCCTTGGTGCGCCGGCCCTAGGGGCTTGGCTCCCTCCCCAAGTCGGTTTGGGAGGGGAGTCCTTGTCCAACAAGGACTCCCTCCCTTCCCTTTTATCTTTTTGCCTTTTTCCTTTATTCTTTCCTTTTCCAATTCAGACTCTTTTAAATCTCCAAATCAAACAAGGAAAGAGAGGGAGAGGTGGTGGTGTGCCGGCCAGGAGGGTGGGGCCCGGTCGGCCGACCCACACTAGGTGCGGTTCGGCCCCTAGGGCCCCCCTTCCTCGTCCGGCACTCCCCCTCCTTATTGGCAAACTTCCGAAACTCGTCCGGAACCAAATATACTCTTTAGATAAAATCATTGACTCTATCTACTGATGTCAGAAACACTTCCCGGCATCCCGGAACATCTCATGTTCGCCATATTTCTCTCTCGGGAAATTCTGCCCTAATCCGGCATTATTTCCCTCTCATGATAACTTTACCGGAACACCTCCGAATTATTCCAGAGTTGTTTCTGTGACATCAGAGGGACTTCGACCTTTTCTCATAACCACAAAACTACTACTTTATTCTCTCAACAAAGGATTGACTCACAGCTAAAGTGTGAGATCCGAAAGGTTCAATAAACACAAAGTCATGCCTGAGAGCTTACCAAACAATAACCAACATTGGGACCTAGATGGCCGTACTGGCTCCCGTGTGTTTATGAGTAAACGACAGAACCTGTGTGTTACTCATTATGCTAATCCCCTTACGTACACGATACCAATGATATCTCGAGACTGAGACAATGTGCTCTAGTGTGATTAAACCCTTTAATCATAACACATATAATTCTCGTACCAATATCATTCTCTTTTCTCATTCCGTATTTATATTGTCCCATGATTAATCACGCTGTGTCTGGCCAGACGATTGGGTGACAATAATAATACTGAGATGGCCTAGAGGATGTATCTCTCTATCGTCTAGAGGAGTAAGTGCCATTCTTGAATAATCTCTGTTCCAATACATTACTCTAGTTCACACCCAAAAGTCACCGTTATGGTCCCCGGCCAGTTACGGCAAGACGTTAGGTAACAATCAAAGCATGAGTGTCGAATAAGCGGTCACCAGATATTCTCAGGGCATAGGAATATAGCTAATGAAAACAAAGCATATGATCAATTTCTATCTTCATCGTTGACGATTAGTCTCATAGCAAGATCATACAGTGGGTCGGTTCAGTACTATTCACTAGTACAGAACGATACATCCGATACCCCTCTATGGCAACGGCAGGAGTTAGGCGACGGAGAATCGCAACATCCCCCGCGTGCCCGCACTGAGCCGTAAAGCAGGCCCACAACAAAGGCAACGGGTGAATAGTGGAATATATGTTGGCAACGGAGGTTAGTTTACCTCCGTTACCGATGTGTGCTCATCGCACACGGACAATTTCGTAATCTCCGTTGCCATTAGAAGCAGCCCGCAGCCCGCGGCCTATAAGAACCTACTATGCCCTTCACTCTCACTCTCACTCTCACTGTCTCACTTCCAACCCTAGCCGCCGCACAGTCTCCTCTCTCTCCACTCTCTCGCATGGCTTCCACCCTCGGTGCTGGTAGATCCGGCCATCGCGGCCGCGGCCGTGGCCGCCCCACCCTCTGGGCCTTCAGGCAGCAACAGCGTCAGCTGGTGTTGCGGGACGAGCTTGCGAAACAGGCCGCCGCCGCTCCGGCCCCCGTGGGCCGGTCCCGCACCCTTGGCGCTCGTCCGCAGGAAGAGCACGACAAAGGCTCCAGTGATCCGCACCCTTCCGGCCGCACCCGCTCATTTGGCCGCCATTGCAGCTACCGCGAGATCCGCCAGGCGATGTACCCCGGCCGCCGTCCTCGCTTTCTGAACCATCCGTCCTCCTCCTCCTCCTCGTCCTCGTCCTCCGATGACAAGGAAGAGGAAGAGGAAGAGGAAGAGGAAGAGGAGGAGGATCGTGATCTGGAGATCGCTTGCCAACTCTCCCGCACCGATTTCGAGCGCGATGACGCCAAGCGTCGTCAGGGCGATGCCGATCTGGAGGCGGCGGTCCTCCTCTCCGAGGCCTCGACCCAGGTTGAACGCGCCGAGGAGGCGGTCTACCAGTCTGACCTCCGGGCCGCCATAGCCCTCTCTTTGGTCCACGGCGAGGGCAAGGCGCCGCCAGGGGAGGCCGGCGCTAGCTCCGTCGCCGGCGGCGACGCTAAGCGAGCCCACCTCGCCTAATGTAAGACCCCAGTTCAGTAGGAATTTTTTTTGCACTTCTTTTTGCTCGTTTCAGATGATTAGCTCTGTTCTTATTAGGCATTGTGGTAAGTAGCTAATTGTTTAGCCATAGATTTGCTCTGTTTTTAGTATGCATTGTTTACACATAGATTTTTAGCTGTTTTCTAGTTGTAAGTAGCTAATTCTTTATCCATAGATTTGCTCTATTTATAGTAGGCATTGTTTACACATAGATTTTAGCTGTTTTCTAGTTGTAAGTAGCTAATTGTTTGTCCATAGATTTGCTCTGTTTATAGTAGGCATTGTTTACACATAGATTTTAGCTTTTTTCTAGTTGTAAGTAGCTAATTGTTTATCCATAGATTTGCTCTGTTTTTAGTAGGCATTGTTTACACATAGATTTTAGCTGTTTTCTAGTTGTAAGTAGCTAATTGTTTATCCATAGATTTGCTCTGTTTTTAGTAGGCATTGTTTACACATAGATTTTAGCTTTGTTTCTGTTATGCCGATGATTAAAATTAGGTGACACCGTGTGATCCGGGGGTGGCGCTAGTGATCCTTGTGATATGCACAAATACACATCGATCTTGTGCATCCTACTTGGCTCGCTTGCCCCATCCCTGAAATTTATGTGTCCAATCTACCTATATATGAGACATTGTTTAGACTATGTTCTAGTTGTAATTAGTTCTATATTTTCTGTAATGCCGATGATTAAAATAAGGTGACACAGTGTGATTCCAGGTGGTGCTAGTGATCCTTGTGGTATGCACAAATACCGATCTTGTGCATCCTACTTGGCTCACTAGCTCCATCCCTGGAATTTGTGTGTCCAATCTACCTATATATGAGGCATTGTTTAGGCTATGTTCTAGTTGTAATTAGTTTTATATTTTCTGTAATGCCGATGATTAAAATAAGGTGACACGGTGTGATTCGAGGGTGGCGCTAGTGATCCTTGTGGTATGCACAAATACCGATCTTGTGCATCCTACTTGGCTCACTAGCTCCATCCCTGGAATTTGTGTATCCAATCTACCTATATATGAGACATTGTTTAGGCTATGTTCTTATTGTAATTAGTTCTATATTTTCTGTAATGCCGATGAAGAAGCATATGTCTTGTGTATAGAGATGAAGGAGCTTACATTTTGATTTTTTTCATCTCTTTTAGGGCGAGGAGGAAACCTGGAGACTATACGGCGGCCGTGAAGACGTAGGAGCGGGGCTCCGTCCACACGGTCCACTGAAGCCGGCGCCTCCAGGAGCAAGACTTTTGTGCAGTACTAAATAGGTAGAAGAAGACCACGCAATGAAGCTGGGCGAAGAGGAAGGTGAAGAACCAGCGGCCGTCAAGCAGGAACCACAGGGCTCCGTCGACGGCGCAGCAGGCGTCACCGGCTTTTTTTGTTTCCTTTAGCCCTCATTATAAACGGTCAAAAACTAATCTCCGTATCTGATGTAAAGACTAAAGGCAACGATTATATATTATGCCCGTTGCTAAACTTATTACAAACGATTAAAATCTCCGTTGCCATTGTGAGGCTTCACATCAGTGACAGAGGCGGGGACATGTACCCTTTCTCCGTTGCCGATGGGCTTTTTGGCCCGTTTCCGATGTGTCGTTCTGTACTAGTGATTATCATTCCGATAACAAACTCCTATAGTTACATGACTAACACAAAGTCCATGATCAGGAAAACATGATCATCAGGTAACAAGATAGGCTAGTCTTAGAGACAAGACCAGGAACACTTTTACTTGTTCGTATCTCTACACCTGTATTGGAGGTTTTCCTCTTGAACACGTTGTAATTGCTATTCAAGTGCCCAATACAGTTATAGCATAAATATATAAACATTAATAATAAACTTGGAGATAAATAATAACTAAATTATTATTGTCTCTAGGGCATATCTCCAACAGTCTCCCACTTGCACTAGAGTCAATAATGATTCTAGTTAGCATGATGACATGACACAAATGGAACTAAGGTGCCACTCACGCTTTCGCATGTGCTCTGAAACTGTGTCCATAATTTTGATCCAATCAAAATACATAAACTTATTTAACTCCTCACACGTCAAACTTGACATGTAAGTCGGATATATTAGGAATTGGATTTCGGTATATCCGGTTCCGTAGTAGCATTAATAATATCAAGCGTCTCCGAATGATATCATCATACCGTCTATTGAAACCTTACCAAGTCAATGACTTATCCAATAACTTGCTTATCATGACGTCTCACATCAATGATGCAACTATCCTTTATAGAAATTCTATTTATGTTGTAGAATCCACACATAATATACTAGTGATTTGATAATATCAAAACACCAAATATTTATCAATTGAAAATTGCATTTCTCAGATTAAATCAATTAGATTTGATTTCATAATTCCACTACAAATACGTATATGAGTAACTTCTCAACATACACTATTTGAAGCTTTACAAAATCTACTAAGTCGTTATTCTTTTGTAATATCACTATCGGGTCCTTTTACCAAACCCTCATGATCAATTACACCTTTTAATTAACTGCCTTTATGAGAAAACTTTTATCAAGTATTTCTCTTTAACTGCCGGTGGCTAAATAAAATTTAGCACTTTGGAAACTTTCCGGCTTAATGTACTATATATAGCAATGAGATAAGCAAAATCACATTTAAATATGATTTGATCTTATTCCTCTCTATTTGCTCATCATTGACTACGAATGTCAATGTGTCTTGCAAATATCACGCTATGAATTCTTGATCAAATTTCTTTGACTCAAGACACAATTCGAATTACCTTTCAGAATTGTACTTAGCACATTCATACTCATGTTTATTAAACTCTTAATCTATCTCATAGATAAAACTTTAATAAGACACTTTCCACCTTTTATTTAAAACTCTTTTAAATCTTTATTTCACAAGATATACATTTTTGAATTCGGCCTAGCCTTATTCAACAAATATAATATCAGCTCCCACTGTCTTTTAAGTCCCTTCGATTTATATAATGAAAAGAATAAATTCTTAATTCATTAATACGACTGACTTTCAAACACTCATAATATAATTATCTAGATTATCTCATAATCCAAACAATTATACTTAGCAATCAACTTTTGCTACTTTAGTCCAACAACAACTTTGAGCAATTGATATGATAAGTTTTGCAACTTCTCACTATCATTTATTCGTCCTTGATAAAACAACTTTAATCAAGACTAGCTCTATGAATATTAGATATTCACATCTGTCCTTCTTTATGAAATATTCATGCCCAGTGATTTCACATCACGTCCAAACTACTCTCAAGATTGAATCTTGGAGCTACATGAATTTTCCTTGGACTCCTTTATGACAAATACCGTCATTTATGAGTATTCATTACTCTGTTTGTAATTGTTTTGCCTTTAATCATGTTCCAGGACCTTTTAATAATTCAACCACTAGGTGATTTAATCATTAAATTCCTCACATGACTTTTATCTTAATACTTAATTCGAACCATGTATAACTCACATGTGTTCCTGGACAAAGTAATGATATGGAAAACATTTGCATGTTTCTCCTCTCATTCTAACACTTGTCCAAAGACTCCCAGTCTTAATTTAGTATTTTGATTTCCACTCTCTCTTCATGAGAAGACACTTTTCTCCAATTCTAAAGTCAACAAGCATTTAGAATTTTGTGTGGAAAACATCCGCCAATATAAACTTTGGACTTTACTTTTATGCAAAACATTTATTCAATTCGAATCAATACTTAGATTCACAATCGAAAAAATTCTTGGAACTTTCTATCAAAATAACTCCAAGTTAAAATTGATATAGGCCCCCTGGATACAAACAAAATAATCTATTTACTTTAGTGGGTAATTTGGAATTCTATTTCACATCACATCAGAACAAGACCTTTTGTTTTAATTATTATAACATCTCCTTTTAATCTTTATCTTGCAAAAGATTTTATTACCATGATAATTTCGAATCATCAAAATTCATCATTAGTAATTTGACTAAGAAAACTTTCTTTCGTCAACAATGTTACAATAATTTATTAAGTCCTTTTATTATTTTCATCAAATACCTTTGATTACTTTATTTTGATTCTCACATTCTCCCACTGAATTATATGAAACATTGAAACTTCAATAATTTCATTAACTCTATTTCATTAATATGCAACTTCATATTAAATCTTTAATAGAATTGAATTAATGGGTAGACTCCACTCCTTTATGTAAATTTCGAAATTTACTAGTGCCTAGCACTTTGCCAATTTCGAATCTACCAAATGCCCAGCATTTTGTGGATTTCGATTTTCAATAAATGCCTAGCACTTTATGAATTTCGAATTTCTCTAAGTGCCCAGCACTTTGTGATTTCAGTTTTATCGATTTAATTTTAGAGATAAACTTTAAGAGTCTCAAAGAGAACCAACGAAAAGTGTAACTCTAAACTTAAAGATTAAACCAACTTTATTATTACTCAAAACTTTAAGTAATATCTTGAATCAAAACAATAAAGACTTAACAAACAAAACTTAATGACATATTACAATAAAGAAGATAAAACCGAATTCACAAAATGAACTCCTTCACATACTTTATAATTCGAACACAACTTGTTCCAGAAATATAAAATATTCATTACAAAATGATCGAACTGAAAATAACTCTTATTTAAAGTCCTAGTGTAAATCTCCTTCATTGACTTGGATTGTAGACATAGTGGTCACTTTGCATAAAATGCGATCTTCCACTGTGCTACTTCTGGGATGTTCAGCTACACTCCAAGCGTATCATAAACGTCACCCCAGAATTTCCTCTTCCTTCCAGCATTAGCTCCTTCCAAAGTACCTGCCACTGGTGCAAGTGCGAGCATCAATTAGTATCTCATACCAATGATCATAATTGCTGAAATTATGTCAACATGTATAAATGTATTATACCTGTCCTGGTCCAGTTAGATCCCATTCTGAATATCAGCTTCTGCTTCCTTGAGCAAGGAAAACAGCATCCGAACCGGCCACTCATCCGCCATGCGATTATACATTGCCACAAAGGCATGATATGCAGGTGGTAGTGCCGTCAGTATAATGTCACTGAAAAACTCATGACCAACTGGATAACCAAGTTGTCTAAGTTTCTCCTCTATAGCAGTTATCCTGATTTCAAACAGCTGAATGGGTTCACCCAACTCAAGCCGAATGTTTTTCAGTTCCCTGTTTAGATTGTAACGCTCAGCGCACTTGAATTATGAACTGAGCTTTTAATACTTCCATGAGACGGAAGGGACGAAGGTCCGAAAACCGATCGCCCAGCTCGGATCAATACAAGCGTGTAAGCTCCTTGACAATACACTCTTCACAGAATAAATGTGGCCCACCATGGGCTTCATTATCTGAGTCAATGGGATTCAGAACTTGTTCCTTTCCTGTGTTCCTCAGAACACTCATCATGTGGTGAAACCACTCTCCAAAGTTGTTTCCATTTGCAGCTAACGGTGCACGACTCAACATCTGATTGAAATGGTATTTTTCAAAGTGGTCCATACTCTACAACAAAACAAGTTTATTTAGACTCATAGTTTATTATCAATTTAATGCACTACTTTAACTCAATATAAAATTAAGTCCAAGATATGCTCCCACTAAGCCCAATAATCCTCATGATTGGCGCTAAGCGATTCAGGACCCGATAACCCGACGAACCAAGTATGGATACATATCATGGTCGTGGCCAACCGGTAGGCACCATGCCAGTTGTAGTAGCTACAACTCCTGTCTGTCTTTCGACGTGTGTTCAGAACTCATAACTTGTTATGCTAGGACTTCAAGACAACCAACCGATCATGCTGCTGGAACGGTTCGCGCCCCTCCCAAACCCTTGGCACACATTACTCGTGGATACACGGCGCACGGTGACAAGCATCTGGTTTGACGGTGCCACGGTTGGAAGAACACGATCTCCTTGATATTTTACTTGAGGATTCACCCTAATAAACGTCTACTGCGCAATCAAGGTGCAAACAACAAAGGATAAACATCACAGGCAATTAATAATAATTCATGTGCTCTGGTATAGCCTTTTGTTGTTCTCCAAAGTTCTTGACGCTCGTCCTTGAGGATCACCATCTTATGATTCCCGGTCACAACAAAATCCCGAAGGAAAATTGCCGTAGCCAAGAACTCGCCAAGTACTTGTCGCCAACATACCGCTGGCGCCTCCTCCCGGTCCACGATGAACTCTTCTTCGCTCGATTGTCGATGACGAATCGATCAATTGTCTTGGCGCCGCCATCATGTTAAAACACCGTAACAAAATAGCTATACCAAAACACATGCACACAATCCTGCAAAACCAAGTTAGACGTTTCTAATGTTTGTTTGCAAGTTTTACGTGGCCTTGTAGGATTTACGGAAGAACCGTCACTACCTACGAATTGAGGCACGTTTAGGCTAGTTGCTAGATTAACTTTGCGGGGTGATGAGATCCCAACATTACGAAAATGTTGCGAACCCCACTCTAAGCGATCGCACTGCGCGTGGCCCCCGTGAGGCATCCAACCCTCATGCCCTGTCCATTATACAACAACGTCCATAACTATAGGTATAGACCGAAGCTACTGAAGCACTTCGTTGGTGCCAACGGGCATACTAGGAGCAGCCGGAAGGTCCGCGGATTGCCAGAAGTTCGTAAGATCTGCCTATGCCGCGATGGAATATGAAGTATAACTTATTGGGAAGCAACTAAAATAAACTTAATGCAAGAACCATGCAATGCCCGCACCAACTTGTGCTCTAGATCAAATCATATCTACGCATAGATCGGCTCTGATACCACTATTGGGTTGCGGGTAAAACTTTAAAATTTTACGTAACCTTGCCGCCAAAGATCTATTCTATGAAGATATGCTGCACCCCATAATGCTAGATCTAGAATACTTACAAACACCGTTGCAGAAGATCTTGTGTTTGTCGAAGTAGATGTCGGTGAAGCCCGATGAAGAATCTCACGTCCACGCCGGGAGGTGAGATTGTTACCGGTCGGTCGTCGAGGGACTACTTGTGCAGCCCCGCTCTAGCAGTATCCACACGTGCACCGCGCCAACCCGCCAGTTGCGTTCGCCGCTTAGAGCTACTAGCACCGACAAAGAGAGACCGCCTTTCGGCGTCGTTTAGGTGGTAGATCTAATCAACTAGATTAGATCTATATGAGACTTGGAGAGATCTAATTCTCAACACATGAGATCTACTAGAGAGAGATTAGATCAATGTCCGATTAGAGCGCCGTCTAATTAGAGCATCGTCTAATTGCACAATATCTCAAGAGAGAGGAACTTGCACAAGCAATTGTTATTATATCTCATGTGGGAGGGGGGTGGAGTATATAAAGGGGAGCAAGGGAGGAGGTGCTTGGGGAAGGGGTAAGACCCCAACCCCTTGGTGCGCCGGCCCTAGGGGCTTGGCTCCATCCCCAAGTCGGTTTGGGAGGGGAGTCCTTGTCCAACAAGGACTCCCTCCCTTCCCTTTTATCTTTTTGCCTTTTTCCTTTATTCTTTCCTTTTCCAATTCGGACTCTTTTAAATCTCCAAATCAAACAAGGAAAGAGAGGGAGAGGTGGTGGTGTGCTAGCCAGGAGGGTGGGGACCAGCCGACCGACCCACACTAGGTGCGGTTCGGCCCCTAGGGCCCCCCTTCTTCCTCCAGCACTCCCCCCTTATTGGCAAACCTCTGAAACTCGTCCGGAACCAAATATACTCTTTAGATAAAATCATCGAATCTATCTACTGATGTTGGAAACACTTCCCGGCATCCCGGACATCTCATGTTCGCCATATTTATCTCTCGAGAAATTCTGCCCTAATCCGGCATTATTTCCCTCTCATGATAACTTTACTGGAACACCTCTGAATTACTCCGGAGTTGTTTCTGTGACAACGGAGGGACTCCGACCTTTTCTCATAACCACAAAACTATTACTTTATTCTCTCAACAAAGGATTGACTCATAGATTAAGTGTGTGACCGAAAGGTTCAGTAAACACAAAGTCATGCCTGAGCTTACCAGACAATAACCAGCATTGGGACC
Source organism: Poa pratensis (assembly GCA_947311845.1). Lineage (NCBI taxonomy): Eukaryota > Viridiplantae > Streptophyta > Magnoliopsida > Poales > Poaceae > Poa > Poa pratensis. Next base: position 15,269,380 of record CAMZMU010000050.1, on the reverse strand, counting down.
TAGACGGCCGTACTGGCTCCCATGTGTTTATGAGTGAATGACAGAACCTGTGTGTTACTCATTACGCTAATCCCCTTACGTACAAACTGAGACAATATGCTCTAGTGTGATTAAACCCTTTAATCATAACACATATAATTCTCGTACCAATATCATTCTCTTTTCTCATTCCGTATTTATATTGTCCCGTGATTAATCACGCTGTGTCTGGCCAGACGATTGGGTGCCAATAATAATACTGAGATGGCCTAGAGGATGTATCTCTCCATCGTCTGGAGGAGTAAGTGTCATTCTTGAATAATCTCTGTTACAATACATTACTCCAGTTCACACCCGAAAGCCACCTTTATGGTCACCAGTTACGGCAAGACGTTAGGTAACAATCAAAGCATGAGTGTCGAATAAGCGGTCACCACATATTCTCAGGGCATAGGAATATAGCTAATGAAAACAAAGCATATGATCAATTGCTATCTTCATCGTTGACGATTAGTCTCGTAGCAATCATACAGTGGGTCGGTTCAGTACTATTATCATTCCGATAACAAACTCCTATAGTTACATGACTTACACAAAGTCCATGATCAGGAAAACATGATCATCAGGTAACAAGATAGGCTAGTCTTAGAGACAAGACCAGGAACACTTTTACTTGTTCGTATCTCTACACCTGTATTGGAGGTTTTCCTCTTGAACACGTTGTAATTGCTATTCAAGTGCCCAATACAGTTATAGCATAAAGATATAAACATTAATAATTAACTTGGGGATAAATAATAACTAAATTATTATTGTCTCTAGGGCATATCTCCAACAGATTCCATGTTGTGCACTCCATAATGAAATGCAAATCCTACTTTGTGCACGTACCTTGGGGAGCTCTCTCTCTTGATTGTTTAGAACACTTGGTTGATTTTATCATAATATCTTCTTGTGTCCAATTGGTTTTCGGATCCTTTGATTGCTTGCCTCTTTTGTTGAGGTATCTTTCACTTTGCTATTTAGTTGCAATCTTTGGATTCTCAATATAGCTTGATTTCCTCCTATTATTGATCAATGGAAATGTCCATTTGATTCTACTCATTTTATGAGAAAAGTTAAACATGTGGAGGAACTCTCACTATGTTAGCCTTCCAAATCTTTTTGCCCATTTTGGCAATTGTTGGCAATGGGGAGAAGTTTTGAGGGTTTATGAAATTTGGCTTTGTACTTTGATTGTTCTTAAGTATTTGCCTTTGCATTCGTTGCTTGGTTTTGTATATAGTGGAAACCCCACCACCGGTAATGGTTGACAATATATGCAATGAATTCATGTTCATACACACGTGCATAGATTGTGAGGGAGTTTGCACTATATATGTGGTTGGACTAACATCACATACTTTTGTAGCATGTAATATTAGTGCAACGCTCCTTGTTCGTTAAATTTCATATTATAAACCCTCTCAAAAGAGATTGTCATCAATTACCAAAATGGGGGAGATTGAAAGTGCATGTGCCCTCATGTGTGGTTTTGTTAATTAATGACAATCTCTATGGACTAATATTTGCATTGAGATATCTTTATAGATCTTGTCCATGAAGTAGATTGGAGTTCATGTGTTGGACCCTAAAAGATTACATGATGACCACACTACTAGGAAATAGGCTATCTGTAGCGCACCCAAAAAAATTCTGTGGCGCATGGTGGGTGCGCCACAGATATCTCGCCACTAAATTATTTTTCTGTGGCGCATCCGGGCGTGCGCCACAGAAATCCCACGATTCTGTGGCGCACCCTCCACCACGCGCCACAGAAATATTTCTGTGGCGCACCCACCACCATGCGCCACAGATTTTTTTTTGAATTTCAAAAAAAAAAGGGCGGCCAGATCTAGATCTAGATCTAGATCTAGCCGCCGAAATTTCACCAGAATTTCGTCGGAGCTCGTCGGAGGCCGTGTTGCCGTGGGTGGAGGAGGGGGTCGCCGGAGGTGGGTGGGTGGAGGATGGGGGTCGCCGGAGATGGTGGAGGAGGAGAAGGATGTCGCCGGAGGAGGTCGCTGAAGGTCACCGGAGGTGGAGTTGGAGGTGGAGGAGGAGGTCGCCGGGGTGGTGGAGGAAGTTGCCGGAGGTGGAGGTGGAGGAGGAGGAGGAGAGAAGAAGTGGAGGAGAGGAGAGGAGAGGAGAAGGAGGAGGGAGGAGAAGGGGAGAGGAGAAGTGGAGGAGAAGGGGAGAGGAGAAGTGGAGGAGAGGAGAGGAGAAGGGAGAGGAGAGGAGAAGGGGAGAGGAGAAGTGGAGGAGAGAAGGAGAGAAGGGGAAAAGAGAGGGAGAAGGGGTGCCGGCGGGATTCAAATTCGAATCCCGCCCAACAATTCTGTGGCGCATATGTGGATATGCGCCACAGAATTGTATTTTCTATTTTTTTTGAATTTTTTTGATTTTGTAGAAAAAAATCTTCTTTTTGAAATAACTTTTTTCCTTTTGGAATTTCCCGAATCTGAGAAAAGTTCACTGGGTAAACCCTGGTGAAATCGAGCTCGAATTTTTCTCTAATTTTTTTTGATATATTAAACGTATTTTTTCGACGTCGTATTTTCTTTTCTTATTTGGAAAACTGAAAAGGCGATCCACGGGGCGGGGGGGGGGGGGGGGGGGGGGGGGGTGGGATCTGTTTTCAACAATTCTGTGGCGCATGGGGCCACATGCGCCACAGAAATGACTCTTTCTGTGGCGCATGGGTCTAGATGCGCCACAGAAATGTGGCTTTCTGTGGCGCATCTAGGCCCATGCGCCACATAAATATGTCTTTCTGTGGCCCATGGGGCTTCCGTGCACCACAGAATTCCAAATTTTCTGTGGCGCATGCAAAACAATGCGCCACCGAAAATATTTCTGTGGCGCATGGCTATTTGGTGCGCCGCAAAAAGTGATTCTATCTATAGCTAGTTTCCTAGTAGTGCCAAGGTTCTATCCAAGGGTTTATATGAAGAATAGTCATCTAGAGTTGAGCTTATTGCAAGCATGGCTTGGAAAAGAAGATTGATTAAACATTCATGTTTATCTCCAAGCTATCATCTATATCAAGAGAAGAAGATGAAGTGCAAGTGGACACATGAAGACGGAGCTAAGCGAGGCTCTCCCATTATGGTGTATGGGGGAGTATTTGGAGAAGTCTTCATCAAGCATGTGCTAGCAAGCACAATCAAGAAAGGTGTTCCAACTTGAGGGAGTCAAGATCGGCATCATCTAGCTCAAGTGGAATGCGCAAGGCAAATGTATGATCTTGATAGGGTTTCTATTTTACCGGTCTCATGGTGTTAGTGAGAGACCGGGTTATAGGATAGACGGCGTACTATCAAGAGGGGCTCTCAAGTGAGTAACTTGACCGCATCTTTGTGGAGAGCTCAAACATTTGCATACTTGACATATCATCTTTCTTGGTTCTTATTTGGCTTTTATCCATATGAGAATTTATAGCTTGTGTTTATCTCCATACCAAGCTCTAGTTCATCAAAAACGGATTTCATATGCATATCTTGTTGCGTTTCTGATGTTGGAGGTTTTACCGGTTTGTCTTTTCTAAGAGAAGTCAAACTCTCTTCTTGTGGTTTCCTCCTCACATGATGGACTATGATGTGTATATGCATGATCTTGTAAAGCTTGTGATTATCTTCGAAACAAGCCCAAGATCATAGAAAACGGAGTCCGGATGAAAACTTGTTGGGTTCTTGATGTTGGAGGATTTACCGGTTGTTCTCTAATAGAGATGTTTTTACCTTTCCTCATTTGGTTTTATCCTCCCATGTTGACCATGATGTTTCTCTGCATGATCTTGTAAAGCTCGTTGTGGTGATTCCAACGAGCCCAAGAACATCAAAAACAAAGTTCATATGCAAAAGTTATGCCCGTTTTTGTATTCATGTTTCTGTAGTTTTTACAAGGGCTCGCGGTAGTACCGGGCCAAGCTGTCCGGTAGTACTACGTTAGCGCGAACGCTCCTGTTTTTGAGTGATTTTAACCCGGTAGTTGACCTGGTACTACCGAGTAGACAGCAGTACCGGATGAACCCCGGTAGTACCGCCCGGTACGCGTTTTGGGCATAACGATTGGGTTTTTGGGGACCTATTTAAGGGGCCCTTCTTCCCCAACTGTTCCCTACCTCTTGAGCACGTTTTTCCCTCTCTCTCCTCTATTGTTGACCTTGGAAAAGCTTGCCCCCTCTCAATCCCTCCCATGATTCTTGCATATCTTTGAGGGAAAAGTGAGAGGAGATCTAGATCTACAATTCCACCAATCCATCTCTCCTCTAAGTAAGGGGAACCTATTAGATCTTGATCTTGGAGTTCTTGGTGTTTCTCCTCCTTTGTTCTTCCTCTCTTCTCTCCCACAAGAATTAGTTGCTTTTGGTGGGATTTGACAGTGAAGGACTTGAGCACTTATTGTGTTCTTGCCATTGCTTTTGTGCATCGGTTTGTGCTCTCCACGAGGATTCGTGGAAGTGAAAATTCGTGAGCTTGTTACTCTTGGGTTTTTGGACCCTAGACGCCTTTTGTGGCGGTTGAAGCCTTTTGTGGTCACTTGGGAGCTCCCAATACTTTTGTGGGTTGTGCCTCAAGATTGTTGTAAGTGACTCGATTTCCGACCAAAGGAAATCAATAGTGGAAGGTGAACTGAGATTTTGGGCAAGGTTCATCGGAGAATAGGGTGAAGCCATTTGTGGCGTCTTGAGTTTGAAACTCACACCCCTCCAACGAGACGTACTCCCCTAAAAAGGAGGAACTCGGGAATACATCGTCGTCTCCGCGTGCCTCGGTTATTTCTATACTCAAGCTCTTTACTTATGCACTTTACATTGTGATAGCCTTCATGCTTGAAGTTTTCTATATTGTTATCACCTTGTTGTTTGTCTTGCTTAGCATAAGTTGTTGGTGCACATAGGTGAGACTAGTATATTTAGGTTGTTGGCTTGTTATTTTAAACACCTAGTTTTATTCCACAATTATCAAGCCTAAACCGGAAAAGTTTTAAATCGCCTATTCACCCCCCTCTAGGCAACATCCTTGTCCTTACAATACCTAATACATCTACTCAGGAATTGGTTGATATTCCTGATCCTACAATTTCGATAGAACACACTGATAATCCTGTGATGATTTCATTGTGTACCTTGTGGATGACACACCCAGTACCATTTCAGAAGCGTATGCATCTCTTGATGCTGACTACTGGAAGGAAGCTGTCCGTAGCGAGATGGATTCCATCTTGGTTAACGAAACCTGGGAAGTTACTCATCGTCCTTATGGGTGTAAACCTGTAGCATGTAAGTGGGTGTTCAAGTAAAAGCTTAGGCCTGATGGTACTATTGAGAAGTACAAGGCACGGCTTGTGGCTAAGGGTTATACCCAGAGAGAAGGTGAAGACTTCTTTGATACTTACCTGTGGCTAGACTGATCATGATTCGAGTGCTACTTTCATTGGCTGCCTCATATGGTCTTCTCGTTCATCAAATGGACGTTAAGACGGCTTTCCTAAATGGAGAGTTAGACGAGGAAATTTATATGGATCAGCCCGATGGTTTTGTAGTACCTGGTCATGAAACAAAGGTGTGCAAATTGTTGAAGTCTTTATATGGCCTGAAGCAAGCTCCTAAGCAATAGATGAAAAGTTTGAAAGAATTTTAACTGCTGCAGGTTTCGTTGTAAACGAATCTGACAAGTGTGTGAACTATCGCCATGGTGGGGGCGAGGGAGTTATTCTCTGTCTGTATGTCGATGACATACTGATCTTTGGAACCAACCTTGAATTGATTAAGGAGGTTAAGGATTTCTTATCTCGCTGTTTTGAGATGAAAGATCTAGGTGTGGCTGATGTTATCTTGAACATCAAGCTGTTGAGAGATGGTAATAGTGGGATTACACTGCTTCAGTCTCACTATGTGAAAAGGTCGTGAGTCGCTTCGGGTATGATGACTGTAAACCTTCTCTGACACCATATGATCCTAGTGTGTTGTTTCAAAAGAATCAAAAAAGTGCTAGAGAGGGTGGGATATTCTCAGATTATTGGCTAGCTTATGTATTTGGCTTGTGCCACGAGACCTGACATCTCTTTTGCTGTGAGCAAGTTGAGCCGGTTTGTTTCTAATCCGGGAGATGATCATTGGCATGCTCTTGAGAGAATTATGCGTTATTTAAAGGCACCACGAGCTATGTAATTCACTACTCCGGATATCCAAGGGTACTGGAGGGTCATAGTGATTCAAACTGGATATCTGATGATGATAAGATTAAGGCCACGAGTGGTTATGTGTTTACACTCGGTGGTGGAGCTGTTTCCTGGAAGTCTTGCAAGCAGACCGTTTTAACGAGGTCAACTATGGAAGCAGAACTCACAGCGTTAGACACAACCACTGTTGAAACATAGTGGCTTCGTGAGCTCTTGATGGACTTACTTGTGGTTGAAAAACCAATAACCGCTATCCTTATGAACTGTGATAGTTAAGATTAAAAGTTCTAAGGATAATTTGAACTCATCAAGGCATGTGAAGAGGAGATCAAAATCTGTCAGAAAATTGAGAAACTTTGTAGTTATTGCATTGGATTATATCCAAATGTCTAAGAATTTGGCAGATCCCTTCACAAAGGGTTTATCACGTAATGTGATAGATAGTGCATCGAGTGAGATGGATTTGAGACCCACAGTATGAGTTGTCCACAGTGATAAACCACTCTATGTGATCGGAGATCCCGTGAAGTAGAAGTGGGAGACAAGCTGCTGAACAGCTGGGAGGAGAGTATCCCTATATTATTTTCCCACTCTGTGAAGATGCAATAATCTCCTGATCTGCATGGTAGGTTGATATTTATCTTGATGTGTTTCAAGTGGCTTACTTTAAAAGCGGAGATGTTGTCCTGCAGAGCATCTCTTGAGGAATACACCTATATGAGTCTGACTGTTAAGCGTCGTAGTCTGTGAGAGTTGGGTGCTCTTTAATAAACTCATGAAAGGTCTTGGAGTATGACGCATAAGCTCCACCCGCGGGGAAGCCTTGCGGCAGCCCATTATCGGTCAAAGATTTGTGTGAAACTAGGTCGCAGCAAACTTGTAGTTTAAGGCATAGTCCACTATCCAAGTTGTGATCTAGTGTAGCATAAGTTTCTAAATGAAAGTTCAACTTAACAGTCTCCACTAAGCAACGGTATATAAAACAATGTTTTGAAACAAACGTGGAATGATGTGGCAATGCGACTTTGTGGGGGATTGTTGGATTTGATGGACTTGTACATGGGTCACAACCTAAAGCCCAATTAAATTTCGAAATTCCCATTTGGCCCATTCATGCTAGTTGGCTATGGGAGTGACTCAAGTTTAGTCCCACATTGCTAGTTAGGAGAGAGTTCCACCAATATATAAGATGGAGTGTTGTGCTACTTGATAAGCATGTGAAAACACAAGGCTCTCTCGCGCACTTCTCCTCCTCCGTCGCTCGCTCGTCTCGTCACGACGCGCCGCGCCGCGCCGCGGTTTGCGGGAATGAGTCGATGCCTATATTTTTGTAGTTCGGGAAATTTATTTAGTCATTGATTAATAATTAACGGACGCGTTAATTGTTTTGCCGTTTTCGATTCTTTTGGATCGTGGAGGCGTTACCGACTCGATCGTGCCTCCGGAACCCCGCCTCTTGTGATCCTGTACGGGAGAGGGGAGATCAGATTTTTGGGGAGCGCACTCGCGCGACTACTGGAATTGAGTTCTTCCCCAACTTCTTCCCTGACATCACCAATCTCTTCTTCGACGACATGGGCGACGCCAACAGTTCCGCTACTGCTGCACAGTACGTGTTCTTGATCCTCCTGTTTGAGATACTGCTAGAGTTTCTGCTTGTATTAGTTGCTCTAGATTCGTTCTGTTTATCTGCTATTTTACTAGATCGCATGATTAGTTTATTTCTGGTTATTCTAATTATAAACTATTTACTGTTTTCGTGTATTAATTCAACTGCTAAATTGCTTATATATTCAACACATGTCCCTACTTCCAATTTGAGATCAGGACGACAGGGTTCACACTGTGGCCGGCTGAGTCTTCTTAGCACAGGCACGTCGCAAAAACGACGTGTTTGGCGCGGGTTCAGGCTTCGGGTTCGGTTCTGATTCGTTTCGGCTTCGGTTTGTGATAGAGATTGACGAGGACGCCGGATGCAATCTTTCTAATTATATGTGTGCGTCGTGACGTCGTCAATAGCTACACTGCACTTGCGTGTTTGATGCTGCTTTTTGACTCTCCGGTTCGTCGGTGGCTCTGGTTCCTTGGCGCGCATCTTGGAAAGACGGCTGCGGAGACCCGAAATGGCGTTGCTCGCTCGGGTTCGGTTCTCCTGTTCGGCTTCGGTTTACGCGGCCCTTTGCCCCCACGTCGTTGTCCTAGTCCCTTCTCTATCATGTATACTACTCGTAAGAAATAGGGTTTTCCTAGCAACTCGATCAGCATCCAGCAAAATCTATATGTAAACGCTGCCGGCCTCGCTCTCTCTCCCCACCAAACACAAAACCCAAGCCAAACCCCAGTTCATAGGCACAGCGCACAAAGGCAATCGAATGGAGCTCCTAACCATCCTCGTCAAAATGGTGGCCTTGATTTCCCAAGCCTGCCGCAACGCGGAGAAGCTGCCTGGCGCTCTGATCTCGTGCGGCGTCATCCAAGCCGCGGCAGCGCTCTGCCTCATCATCTCCAAGCCTCCCGGAGGCATATTTGTTCACCACGGTAAGGCGCCTTTCTACATGTACTACGGCATCCTCATCGCCGTATTCGTCTTCGGGCTCTTCGAGGCGTCGGCCGGATTCTGGGTGTCGAGCGATGTGATAGGACGGCGTGCGGCCGGGAAGACGATCCTGTGGGTCTCCCTCCTGCCCATCGTCGTCGTCACTGCGCTGGGAGGCTTCATCATCCTGCACTAGTGCACCGATCGAGATAGTTCCACACTTCCACCCGCCATCTGTAGTGTACAAGGTTTTAAGTTGATTGTATAGAATAACGGATGTTCGTTGAGGGGGTGGAGGATCATTGGGGGTGTGAGAGCATGAGTTCTAGTATGTTTGTACTTTCATTTTTTTATTACTTTTTTTAGATAAAGATTTTTTTTTATTACTTGTAATCTTGTTACTTTTTTGTATTAGATCGGTATTGTTTTTGCCATGAATATTTATGGAAGTAGTAGTACTATTAAAAGATTTCGGATGTGTTTTTTTGTAAACACAAATATATTGACTGTTCCATTTTCTCATCTCGCCCTGCTGAAAATCATGTCGGAAGCAGAGGAGCAACAACAGCAGCTTCTCTCTTGCAAACTGACGCTGTGGCCGTCGTCTGGTTGATCTGGCCCGGGTTCCTCGATGGGTAAAGATGGGCCAAACCTATGGCAAAAGTCCATCTAGCCCAATACGCCTTCCACTCCAGCCCAATACACTTACTGAATGCTCGACGTTCCGGTGAAAGCGTAGTCCCCTTTCCCCCGTTTTCTTCCTCGAAGGGATAAATGCCTCGCGGGCTGTAGCTGGTGTTCATCCCCGCAAAGCTGCCCCCCTATCCACACGCTGAATTCTCCTTCCGTCGTTGACTCGAGCTCGAGACCTGCTCCTGCCGGATCTGATGGATGCAGCCGAAGACACTTCCCTGGAACCAGCGATTGCATGGCTGGTGCAGACCATCCTTGCGACCCTCCTGCTGGACAAGCTGGATGCGTGGATTCGGCATGTCGGGTTTGGCGATCACATCGAGAGGCTCAAGTCGGAGATCAGGAGAGCCGGGATGGTGGTCTCTGCTTTGAAGGGGAGGGCGATCGGTAACGAGCCGCTCGCTCAATCTCTCGCTGTTCTCAGAGGCTGCTTTACGACGCCGATGACGTAGTCGACGAACTGGACTACTACAGGGCACAGGCTCCAACAGCAAGTCGAAGGAGGTAAGCGCTGATTCCAGTAGATCAGATTTACATGTGCTAGTTATTAGTTCCGATTTAAGTGTGTGAATTATCAGTTCAGAGATCTTATCGCGCTCCAAAAGAAAGATTGATCTCGATCGGGTGCATGTTCTTATTGGCACAGATACCAGGGACGAGCAGCCCCAAGGTATGCATAGCGCAGAGTAGGGACGGAGCCAGCTCTCAGGCTTGGAGGGGGCAGAATTTTGTTGGAGGGGCAGAAATAGCTTAGAGCTACTAATTATGACATGAGTATTAGGCAATTTGTGAAGAAAATCTGATTGTTTGGGGTGGCTTAGCCCGTGCTCGTCCCCCCCCCCCCCCCCCCCCCCCCCCCCCTCCCCCTGGCGCAGAGCGAGTCCACGAGATGCCGAGGAGCCAAGCTGATATACCAAATAGCAGTGTTGACAAATTACGATCCGTGGTATGGGAACACTTCAAAATCACCGAAAAGGATGGCCGCGGAAAGCCTGGAAAAGCAAATTGTAGACACTGCAGAGAAGATTTCCAGTGCGATACGAAGAAGAACGGGACGTCATCTATGAAAAAAATTTGGAGAAGGTGCACTCCGTGACTTGCACCAAGAAAACTGGAGCGCATCCTCCAAATCCTTCAAGGTACACCAACTTAGAAAACTGGAGCACATTCTTAGAACTGAGTACACCTTGCATCACAGCATCAGCACATCTTTAGAAAGAGTAAAAGACATCCGTGGTACACCAACTTGGCAGACCATAAACATGGCAAATGAGAGCAGACGATACGGTCTGAGATATGCCTCGTCCCCGTATCCGGGTGATTAGGGGTTGCTTAGTTTTCCCTTTTTTTGTCTAGGAACAGAAAACATTATACTTAGATGCATTGATAAAGAGAAGTTTTTATGTACACGTCCAAGATTAGACCAATACCGCACCATACAACTCGACCCCAAAAAAAATAATCGCTGGTGAAGTCCTCTAGCCTCTGCGCTTGCCCACGAACATGCCTCAATATTAATGTGTCAAGCAAGGTGGCGGGCTGAGCATTGTCGAAGATGACCGCCATGTGGTGCTTACAGATCCATCAAGCCGTGAGCATGACCGTCAATGAAGTACCCTTGCGCAGCGGGCGATGGGTGGATCGAAGCACCAGTGACCACCAGTCCACGAAGTCGTCGGCGGCGACAGGAGGTCTAATGTGGATCAGATTGAAGACAACACCTCTTACAAGATAGTCCTTGAAAAGTGGAAACCAGTGATGATGTGTGACATGGTCTGTTGCGCTCGAAACGCGTCACACGAACACGTCCTCGTGTACCCGCGGTGTCGGGGGAGATACTCCGCAACTCGCCCCGCGGGAGGCCGGCTTCCAGCGGGATATGCAACACAGTAAGCCGGCGCTTTTGATACCAGATGCCCCAGCCCCTCGGGAAGTCCCGTCTGAGGAAGCCGGCGACGATTGGCTGAACAAAGCCGGACTTGGCCGCTCTTAGCTCAGTTTTCGATCTCCGGCAAAATCTAGGCGAAATTGTCGGACAACGGAAGCATGAACAAGGGTTTGAGGGAAAAAGTAGGTTGTATAGATAGGTTGTCGATTGTTTGCTTAATTTCAATCAGCCATCACCTCTCACATATATATGAGGCGGCCGGACTTCCCGTGCAAGTATTGGACTTCTACAAGGCTTACAATCATAGTCTAAGTCGAATCCATCTCTAAACTAGGCAACTCTTGGCCGACTTCGTTGGATTCAAACTTGCTGGCTACTTTGGAAAGTTGCCTTTTGTCATTTCGTGTTGGCTTCAACTTGCGGCTAAAAGTTGCCTTTTATCTTCCGTACTAGATTCAAACTTGTCTTCTTTCTTAGAGGTGTGATATCTTGATCGGCTTCGTATTGGACCCGGACTTCAGCATTCGTCCGGATTCTTTTCAGAAAGTTGCCTTCCATTCCCAGCCTTGATCTTGCAAAGTTGCCTTCTCTTTTTCGCCTTTTTCTTGACTTTGAAAGTTGTCTTCCTAAGTCTTTAGGCAACTTTGCGCACCCCAAATCCGGTTTCTGCCTTGTTCCAGTTTTGCCGGATTATTTGCCGCCTTCTTCTGGCTGCCTTTTCTGGGAAGCTTCCCAGATCACCATTTTAGCCTTCTTTGCCGCCTTCTTCGAGCCGCCAAACCTTCCTTCAACCTGAAACTGACAATCTGACAAAAACGGGTGCTAACACATGCCCCCCTGTTTTTTAGTAGAGCTTGCATACCAGAAAATATTCAATGTAGAAGTTTTGTCTAAGGGCGATGCTTAAGCTCATCGGCCATATGCTAAGAGCGATATATGTATCTCGGCCATACATGCAACCTATGCAGTTTGCCACACGCTCGGGTGGAACTTCTTCAAGTATTTCCCATTGACAGCTCGAGGCAGCATGACGCCTTTCAATGTCTCCACCAGATAAGAGTTGTCGGTACTATCCTCGTGAATCGCAGTGGCCCTTCCCAGTTTGGGGACCATTTGCCAAATTTCCGACTCCTGGAGCCAACTGGCAATATAACTTTCCGGACCAAGTCGCCAATTTGAATGTCTTTAAGCCGAACCTTCTTATTGTAAGTTTTTGCCACCCGCAACTTTTCCTTCTCGATTTCTCGCAAGGCAATAACACGCTCGTCGGCTACTTCATCAACATTGTCCATCATCAAACTGCAGTAGTCTTCAGCCGATAAATCGTTCTGTTTAGCATACCTCAAGGCAGCCAGATTCACTTCTACTGGCAAAACGGCTTCCTATCCATATACCAACTCAAAAGGAGTCGCCTTAGTTGCTCCATGCCTTGAGATTCTACGCGCCCACAATGCTTCGGACAGTACTTTATGTCACCTCCTTGGATGGTCCTGTACCTTCTTCTTGATCAGCTTTATCAAGATTTTATTGCTTGACTCGGCTTGTCCGTTGGCCTGTGCATAGTAGGGAGATGAACTGAGCATCTTGATTCCAAGTGATTCGGCAAATTGCTTCACCTCCTTAGCCATGAAGGAAGTACCTTGATCTGTGGTAAGAGTCTGCGGAATGCTGAATCGATGGATCATATGTTCTGTAATAAACTGAATCACCTCCTTGTGGGTCATGTTCTTGTGAGGTACTGCTTCAGACCACTTGGTGAAATAATCAATGGCAACCAGTACGAACCGATGCCCTTTGGATGAAGCCGGGTGGATCATGCCGACAAAGTCAACCGCCCAACCCCGGAAAGGCCATGGTTTTATAATTGGATTAAGTGGGGAAGCCGGCACCAACTGAATGTCCCCAAACTTCTGGCAGGCTTCGCATCCCTTGTAGTATCTGAAGCAGTCATTGATCATTGTCGGCCATAAAATCCTGCCCGCCTGAGCATCCACTTCATCTTGTGGGCCGACTGATGTGTTCCACATAAACCATCATGTACCTCTCCCATAGGAACTCTAGCTTCGTCTTCATTCAAGCACTTTAGAAGAAGACCATCAGCTGTTGGCGATATAAGGCGGCATCCACCAATGTATACTTGAGAGATAGGCGCCGAACTGCTCTGTCTGTTTTCGACTTGGATCTTGTAAATAGTCAATATAAGGTTGTCTCCAGTCGTCCGCTAAGTTGTCATTTGACTCCTCCTTAGCCGGCTCCAACAAGCCGGCTTCTTGTTTGGCTTTCTTCTTAGCCGGCTCCAACAAGCCGGCTTCTTGTTTGGCTTCCTCTAAGTTGGCAACATGAGTTGTCGGTTGTTCCCTGATAAAGAATATACCACGACTGACGTGATAGCCAGACGCCTGTTGTGCCAACTCATTTGCAAGCCAATTGTCTTGCCTAGGAACATGAGATATGTGGAAATAATCCAACGTCGAAATCATATCCAGGCATCTGTCAAGGTACATGTTGAGTGATCCGCTGTTGCATTGACAAATCTTGGCCACTTGCTAGACAATAAGCAACGAATCTCCATACGCCTCGACATGAGTTACCCCTGCGTCAATCAAGATTTCCAGCCCGAATAGAAGTGCTTCGTATTCGGCTTCATTGTTAGTGCACAAATAATCAAGACGGCAAGAGGCTTCGAAAACGGTACCGTGTGGTGAGATATACACAATGCCGACTCCTTGCCCGCAGCTGCAAACTGAGCCGTCAAAATAAAGATTCCACGATACAGCCGACACAATGTTCAAGTCAGCTTCTTGCTCCAAGTCAATCCGATGTTCGACAATAAAGTCGGCCAAAATCTGGCATTTCATAGATTTTAGGGACTCATAAGCCAAATCATATTCAATCAACCCGTATGCCCACTTGCCAATTCGTCCACTGAGAATCGGCCTTTGTATCATGTGTTTGAGACATCGGTCTGACCAAAGACTTTGCATTCACTGGAAAGCAAATAATGGCGCAATTCGGTGCAGGCAAAATAAAGAGAAAACACAACTTCTCTACAAAGTTGTACCTTGACTCGGCATCTAGCAAACGCCTACTCAGATATGTGATGACGTATTCTTGTCCTTCGGCTTCCTGGGTTAAGGCGGCTCCGATCACTTTTTCCTCAGCAGCAATGTAAAGCCGGAAAGGCTGACCTCGTGCCGGCTTCCTAAGAACTGGAGGAGTAGATAGGCAACTTTTCATTTTGTCAAATGCTTCTTGCTGTCTTGCCCCCAGGTGAATTTATCATCGTTCTTGAGCCGAAGGATCTGTGTAAACGTATCAACGTTTCCAGACAAGTTAGCAATGAATCTCCTCAAATAGTTTACCTTGCCTAGAAATTTCTGCATGTCCTTTTTGCAACCCGGCGCCTGTATTTTCTGGATGGCTTCAATCTTTGCCGGGTCAACTTCTATGCCATGTTCATGTATGATAAAACCAAGGAACCTCCCAGCTGACACACCAAAGGCACACTTCAAAGGATTCATCTTGAGCCCGTACTTCCTCATTCTTTCAAACGCCAGCCGCAAGTCGGCCAAGTGATTTGACTCGCCGTCTGACTTAACCACCACGTCGTCAATATACGCCTCTAGTATGACTCCCAGAAGATCATGAATTATAAGATTCATCGCTCTTTGATATGTAGCCCCGGCATTTTTCAATCCAAAGGTCATCACAGTCCATTCAAACAAGCCAACAAAGCCTGGGCAGTGAAACGCCATCTTAGCCGAATCTTCTTCGGCCATAAATATTTGGTTGTAACCTGCGTTGCCATCCAAGAAGCTGATAACTTTGTGACCTGAAGCTTCGTTGATAAGCATGTCGGCTATTGGCATAGGGTATTCATCCTTTGGCGTAGCACGATTAAATCTCTTAAATCTATACACGCCCTGATCTTGTCGGATCCTTTCTTCACGACCGGCACAATGTTGGCTATCCATTCGGCGTATTTGCAAGGCGGAATGAAGTTGGCTTTCAAAAGTCGGCCTATTTTCGCCTTAATCCGATCATAAATCAGCGGATTAAACTTGCGAGCCGGCTGCTTGTATGGTCTGAAGCCGGCTTTAATAGGCAACCGATGTTCGACCAACTCTCGGCTTAACCCAGACATCTCGTGGTATTCCCATGCAAAGCAATCCACGTACTCCTTGACTAGCACGATTAATTTAGACTTATAATCGACCGCCAACTTTTGCTTGACAAATATCGGCCTAGGGACAGTGCCATCCCCAATGTCTACTTCTTCAAGTAAGTCGGCCGACGTAAAGCCTTGTCCCAACTTGTCCATATCGTCTGGTTCTTCAATTGCTTCATACATATCGTTCCTTTCGGCCCGATACTTGTCCAGACGCTTTTGCAGCCACTCGTCATTTTGATCCATCTACTTGAGAGGCAGCCGATTACCACCAATCGGCTTTAGAGACACTGGCACGAATCCGTCCCTGGTAGCACTTAGGAAGTCGAACCCGGATAGATCACGCCCAGAAAGGCATGTGACATTAGAATGTTGCCAGTCAACAATCGATTCGGCCAATGCAATGCACGCCGATTTGTCTGCATGGATGACTTCGATTTCATCGTCAACCCATTGCACGAGTTACTGGTGCATAGTAGACGGAACACACTGGTTAGCATGAAGCCAATCCCGTCCCAGCAGCACATTGTAATTTCCCTGCACCTCAGCAACAAAGAAGGCGGTAGCCAAAGTCTTGCTTCCTACTGTGAGCTCCAAGCTGATAACGCCTTTGGCTTCTACTCCTTCTCCTCCTTCGAACCCATTCAGCACCATGTTTGTCTTCATCAAGTCACCATCATCTAGCTGTAGTTTCTTGAAGACAGAATATGGCATTAGGTTTACCACAACGCCGCCATCAACCATCATCCTGGTGACCGGCTTACCATCAATATGCCCTCTGACATACAGAGGTTTGAGGTGTTTCACCGGCTTGTCAGGTTTTTCGAAGACAACATTTTTGGGTCCAAAGTTGATTTGAGCGACCTCGCCTTCTTATTCAACAGCACGGAACTCAGCCGACAAGTAATACACCATGTTGATATCCATGCCCGTTCGAGCCGGCGATTCTCCATAATCTAGCAGATCTTCATCATCTGTCAAATTGCCTGACTCATCCATTGCCGACTCCAACATTGTTGGCTCTTCTTCTGCCTTTTCTTCCATTGCGAGGTCCTGAATTGCGAGGTCTTTGCTTGCAGGCTTCTCTATGGCCGGGTCTCGATTTGCCGGCTCCTTTGCCGGACTTGCCATTGCCAAATCTGTTGCTTCCACTTCGTCAGCCCACGAAGAATAGGTGATAGCCGGCGTAGCTGCCGCCTTTATTCCAGCAGGACTTGGGATAGGCGGCGTGGAAGCCGCCATAAGGACTGGCCTAGTAATCCACTTTTGAGCTGGCAACATTGGTCGCTCAGCATTGAATTTGATGTCCCTGGATCGTGCAACTCCTTCTTCTGCCTTCTCCCGGTTTCTTGCCCTTTGCAGTTTCCGCTTTTGTGGTTTTGTTATATCTGGCGGGCACCACTTTGACTGAGTGTATTTTGGATCCCGGGATTGGGCTGCCGCGGCTTGACTGGAGCTGGCTTCATGATCATTGGCTGTTGCCTTTGGCGTGATGGCAGGCATTGGCTCACTGTTTGTCGGCTCCATGACCAGGTCCTTCAACTTTAAAACATGAGTTCCAATGACCAATAACTTGTATGAGACCAATACGCCTTCTGGCTCCGCCTTTCTCAAGCCTTGCGCCTTGATCCGCCAATATGACGAGTCCCGGGATACACAAGCCGACTTTGCACGGATTGCCGGGTTGCCCTGCGTTTGAACTCATCAGCCGACTTATGCCGACTACTTTCCTCGACAGATGGCGACCTTGGCCGTTTTCCATACTGCCACTGGCGTGACCTTGACCCGGCTTGACGCACATACTTGTTTAGCAGCATGTCAAAAGTTGGCTTCATCTTCCTCGTTTTATATTCAACCTGGTTTGTCTTCCATCTGCCAACTTCCGGGCTCTTAGGCTTGATAAATCTAGGCGGCAACTTGTCTGGCCATGGTCCTGCCCCCCTGAGTGCAGGATTCCTGATAGTAATCTTGATGACCTCCTGTCCTCCGGGTTGCCGGCTCACTGTGACATGTCTCCCTGCCGCCTTGTTGAAGGCTTCTTCCCTGGGCTCACCAACAACAATGTTAGATTTATTGGCGGCTTCGGCCGCCTCAGGCCGAAGAAGAACCTTCTTTCCCTCCAAGTCTAGCGCATTTATTGGAAACGGCGGTGTGTCAATTGCCATGCCGGCAAAGCTCAATCGTCTGTCATTGAGGGCCGATTGTATCTGTTTACGAAAGACATTGCAATCATTAGTAGCATGAGAGAAAGAATTGTGATATTTGCAATCAGCCTGCCACCTTAATTCATCAGGCGATGGTATGACATGATTGATCCTAATCACTTTATCCTTTAACAAGGCATCAAATATTTTGCCACATTTGCCTACGTCAAAGCTACATCTTATTTCATCATCCCGATTCTTACAAATCGGCTTCAGATCATCACACATGTAAGGTTTGGCCTTGCTGGGCCAAACAAACTCAGCAGAATAGACATCGGCTTCATCACCGGAGTCGGCATCATTTTCGACAACATTAAGCCGGCTCCTGTTCATCTAATGCGAGTCTTTTGACTCATTTACTCGGCTTTCTTGTGCCAGAGCTCTTTCTTGTACCTGGCCAACAGACAAAAATTCATGTCCCTCTAACCTCTCTTTTAGGTAGGTCCTTAGCCCATTAAAAACCAGGTCCGCCATATCTCTTTCAGTTATTGCCAAACTATAGCATCGGTTTCTGGTGTTTCTAAATCTCTTGACATAATCGGATACCGATTCGTCATATTTCTGCTTAACCGATGTAAGGTGGGACAACTTAAGTTCTATTTCTCCGGCAAAGAAGTGCTCATGAAACTTTTGCTCCAGATGAAACCAAGTATGTATAGAATTAGGAGCTAAAGCCGAAAACCATGAAAATGCAATGCCGGTTAAAGATAATGAGACAAGCGAACTTTGATATGATCATGATTAGCTTCGCCTAATTGAGCCAAGTACTGACTAATATGTTCCCATGTTGATTTATTATCCACCCCATTAAATTTAGTAAACTCAGGAACTCTATAACCAGGTGGATAAGGTTGCAGATCAAAATAATCGGGGTAAGGCTTAATGTAAGTCCTGTGTTTTGGCATAACTCCGAATTTATCATAAGCTATTTGGTCCAATTTCCTCCTAAATTCGGCCATTAGATCGTCTATATTAGCCGATTGAGCCGGGACAGGAGAAGAATTGGCGGCAGAGCCAGCTTGCACCCAAGTAGCCAAATTTTGATTCGGCATTGACTCATGACCCAGGAGCCGCACTGTTTGATCCGGCTGGATTGCCGGATTTGGCATACTCTGGATAGGAGTTGGACATGGTAGAGTAGGTACAAGTTGGTTTTCCCTAGTTTGGCCCATCGGTTTTCTATCCGATGGTTGGCCCCGGAGCGTGTTTTTCTTAGCCTTTTCACTATCTAACATAAGATCATAAACATTGGTGGTGCCTTGCGAAACATGATATTGAATTTCGATTATTTGTTCAGGAGAAAAAAGGTTTTTGCTTACAGCGGGTTTGTCAATGTTGATCTCCAGAGGTACGAATTCCGGCTCCTTGATCGGTGAGATGACTCCTTGCCGATCTACCTTGAAGCTGGCTAAGTACAGCTCTTGATCTTCTTGGTCCCGCTTGGCTCGCAGCGCCTCGAACTCCTCGTCTCTTTTCTTCTTCCATGCCTCCAGACCTTGGCGTTGGTCTTCCGATAACTTCTCGAGAGTTGGGTTGATGATGTTGTCGGCGTTGATGCCGGCAGCGTCGGTCTTGGAATTGGTCATTGCTGTCCAATTTTTAGATCGAACCGTCCCCTGCGGAGTCGCCAAAAAGTGTGTTGCGCTCGAAACGCGTCACACGAACACGTCCTCATGTACCCGCGGTGCCGGGGGAGATACTCCACAACTCGCCCCGCGGGAGGGCGGCTTCCAGCGCGATACGCAAGACATTAAGCCGGCACTTTTGATACTAGACGCCCCAGCCCCTCGGGAAGCCCCGTCTGAGGAAGCCGGCGACGATTGGCTGAACTAAGCCGGACTTGGCCGCTCTTAGCTCGGTCTTCGATCTCCGGCGAAATCTAGGCGAAATTGCCGGACAACGGAAGCATGAACAAGGGTTTGAGGAAAAAAGTAGGTTGTATTGATAGGTTGTCGATTGTTTGCTTAATTTCAATCGGCCGTCACCTCTCACATATATATGAGGCGGCTGGACTTCCCGTGCAAGTATTGGACTTCTACAAGGTTTACAATCATAGTCTAAGTCAAATCCATCTCTAAACTAGGCAACTTCTGGGCCAACTTCGTTGGCTTCAAACTTGCTGGCTACTTTGGAAAGTTGCCTTTTGTCCTTCCGTGTTGGCTTCAACTTGCCGGCTAAAAGTTGCCTTTTATCTTCCGTACTAGCATCAAACTTGTCTTCTTCCTTAGAGGTGTGATATCTTGATCGGCTTCGTATTGAACCCGGACTTCAGCATCTGTCCAGCTTCTTTTCAGAAAGTTGCCTTCCATTTCCTAGCCTTGATCTCGCAAAGTTGCCTTCTCTTTTTCCGCCTTTATCTCGACTTTGAAAGTTGTCTTCCTAAGTCTTTAGGCAACTTTGCGCATCCCGAATCCGGCTTCCGCTATGTTCCAGTTTTGTCGGATTATTTGCCACCTTCTTCTAGCCGCCTTTCCTGGGAAGCTTCCCAGATCACCATTTTAGCCTTCTTTGCCGCCTTCTTCGAGCCGCCAAACCTTCCTTCAACCTGAAATTGGCGATCTGCTAAAAACGGGTGCTAACAGGTCTCCGCACACTAATCGCATAGCGGACAACACGCTGGTAGCTGCAGCCCATGTGTCGGAAGCCGCTCATGCGTCCAACATCTTTCCTGACAATCCAGATAATGAACTTCACCCTAGGGGAACCCTTGACATCTAGTAAACCTTCCAAGATCTCGATACAATTGAACCCAATAAGAGGGCATTATACCAAGATCTAGAGGAGTACCTGGAGTTAGTCGTCCATCTCCGAATCATCGTATCTGGCTCCCTTGCGAGATGAACGTAGCGAAGCATGGATCCTCAAGTGGATATTGCCACACTGCTAGCGGGCTCAGCTGTAGGGTCGCGGGTAGACTACGCTAGCGCAAATCTAAATTTTCTACCGCAACAACCAAGGAACTGCTGCAGTTATAGCTCACGGGATTACCACTAGACGCACTGTGCCATGCCGAAGTCGGTGAAGCAAGTCAGGGCAGGGTAGACGTACAATCCTCTCCGATCCAGTTGCTCCCACGAACAGCTCCTCTCGGTGGCTCGTCCAAGTGCTCCAAGTGTAGCACCTCTATCGGTATCCACACGTACGGCGTGGAGGCACCGCTCGCCGGACTGCTAGGTCCGCGCGGGCGACACGGGCGTGGTGAGACGGTGGCTAGTGGATTATGGTGCAGAATTGGGCAACCATAAAACGTCCAGCCTCCTCTCCTTATATAGACCTCCCCGTATTGGGCTGCCTCAACTGAAGCCCATCCTGGAGTCTATTCTAGCCCAACTCGGATCCAATCTGAATTATGCCTGCACAACCTTAAGTGTGTGACCCTATAGGTTCACGCACGTTTAGTCATGACACGGGTACACTTACTCGTCCAATATTTGGTAGCGGCTTATAGCAAAACATGCCAACTCCCAAACGCGCATAAAGATCGTATCGGACGAACCATCACGATGTTTATGCCATTCCCTTTGCCTCACGATATTAGGTCAAGCTTCTAGCTTACCACTCTTTCTTGATCCTGTGATTCGGAATCCCAAACTAGGTTAACCCTTAACCTTATGTAGCATGGCCATGCATTTCTGGATCCGATCACTCGAGGGGCCCAGAGAAATATCTCTCTCAAGTAGAGAGGGGCAAATCCCATCTTGACTGACTATGTCTTGCAGCATGTTTCATGACAAACCCGCAAGCTACCTTTATAGCTACCCTTTCATATCTCCAGTACATACGACAATCTCAGGTCTAGGGATAAAGCAAACACATCATGTAGAGAGAGAGCTATGAACATTTGCTTCATTGTCTCAAGGTGGGTCAGCTCAACTCTATGTTCATAACATAAGTCCACATTATTAGTTTGACATCTCCATGTCTATGACTCGTGAAACATAGTCATCTACTAATACATGTGCTAGTCTAATATTCAAGTGTGTCCTCAGATAAACTCCGACTAGGGACATATTTAGAATAACCATACAAGTAATGAGTTTCACAGACAAGTCCTCAACTCGCCAATCAATACAAAGACATTATTCAAGGCACATTATTATAAATCATGGATACTTGAAATATCATCATCTCTATGATTGCCTCTTGGGCATATTTCCTACAGTCTCCCACTTGCACTACTGTCAATCTAGAAGATATCTAATACCCATAGCTCTTGTGTGCTTGTCATGATTCTTCTGTGAGAGAGGCTTTGTCAACGGATCAGCCACATTCAGATCCGTATGTATTTTGCATAAGTTTATTTCGCCTCGTTCGACGTACTGCCGAATTGTGATACCCCTCCCTGGCACATCTCGCCAGAGAGGCGGTCGCCCCGTACGCCAGCCCAAGATATCTGGCCGCACGTTACGACAGTGCAACATAATGGAAACCATTACATAATTAGGCACAAAAAGTGCTACAAATGGTTTACAAGGCCATCATGGCGTAACTGAATATCAAGCCAACCTGGCCCAACTCAGAGTTTTAACTGGCAGCGGAAGACAACAATGAGGCAACGGCTTGGAGCGGCTCAACTCCACATGTATCTGGCTGGGCTACTGATCCTAGCACGCTCACGCCCCATCTTCTTACTATGGTAGAAGACGATTCTTGTCAAAGTCTGGCCACATGAAAAGGCAGTGTGAGTACGGTGACGTACTCGCAAGAAAATAACCACCAGCCACGAACAATCAAGCAATCCTGCAACAAGATATCCATGGAAACAACATCCTACCACATGGCAACAGTCTGCTCAAGTATAAACATCATCATGGCATGAAAGTAGCATGGCATAGCAAACAGTTTATGTCATAATCAACCAACAGGGGTATCGCGAGTACAGAGTCCAAGCCAGGTGGGGTTGGATCGTATACCAGCAATCATACAAAGGGCTTACCTGTGACGAGTAAACGGGTGTACCATTTGGTACCGAGTAACATAACAATATCTGTCACACTGCTAGGCCTAGTGGCCTTATTCCATCCGTCAACACTGCTAGGCCCTCTGTCCTTATCTTTCCACGTTGGGCATGCATGGTTGATGTTGGCTCAGGCCTAACTCTAGGCTCCCAACGATCACGCCGTCATCCCTAAACACGGTAACCATCCACAGCTCGAGTAACATTCCCTGCATCATCTTATTGTTCATTTAGTGAAATCAGGCTGTTCATCTTTCTTTCAAACCGAACTTATGTTTAACCTCCGGACTCGACAAAGACACACAGTGTGACCGTCATTGAACTGTTGTTCCATAACCTTGGAACGAGGCTAGACATCCATATTTGACACTCTCGAGAGGCTGCAGATACCATCCATCTAAGTGCACCACACTGAGCCGGTACTTTAGGACATTATCCCTAAGATGAACTCAACAAGATAGACTCACCTGACCGTTCACGCTACCAAGACACTCCCTGTATAGCTACCGACATCTCCATCGGACCTTGTCTTATGACGAAGTGAATCCGGCACGCCCCCAACAGATGAGCGACGCCTAGCTCCGGAACCTTCACAAGACTAGCCCCTACCACAAAGTTAACCGACTAGTCTTGCCAAAATGGTAGCATCAAAGGAGGCTCAATAGGTTACGTAGGCCAAGGCCCGCCCATATGAGCGACAGTGGCAGTGCTTTCGATGTTCAGATTAGTGGCACTATGGACTGACCCTATCGATGTTTGTAGGGGTGTTTCATTTAATCAAGTTTCATCATAACAAGTCCAAACAACAGATGTTCAGTCCAACACAATAACCATAGTAACATAATAATATATCATCAAACAACATGACATTAGCATCACAATATTTCAAGAAAAGTAGTTTGTATTGACCGGGTGACTAAGGCACCACCACAGATCGTATTGACCGGGCGACTATGGCGCCACCACGTATCAATGTCCAAAAAGCGTCAATCGGACAACTGTGGCGGAGCTACCTCCGACCAGCGCCATCTCGTTTGACTAGAAAAGAAAATAGCGTCAATCGGACGACTATGGCGGAGCTACCTCCGACCAGCGCCATCTCGTTTGACTATAAAAAAGATAGCGTCAATCGGACGATTGTGGCGGAGCTACCTCCGACCAGCGCCATCTCATTTGACTATAAAAAGATAGCGTCAATCGGACAACTGTGGCGGAGCTACCTCCGACCAGCGCCATCTCGTTTGACTACAAAAATCAGTAGGGGCATCGTTCCTCCATTCCTTCGACTGTGGCGGTTCCCCCGGTCCATCGCCTCGGGAATGGGGAGTGGTACCTCCAGACACACACCACAACTGTCGTGTCTCGGGTGACGGACACCGGGAGTAGATGATACCCCCTTTTTAGGTTCGGCATGGGGCGCGAAGGAGGCTGGAAGACGTCTTACCCGGGAGCAAGGACGCCAAGTTCTTCGTCGAGAGGGAGAGATCGAACAACACAGCAGGACACACAGAGTTACCCAGGTTCAGGCCGCCCGGAGGCTAAAAGCCCTACTGCTGCATGTCTGGATTGAGAGGTTCATCATGATGTGGTGTACAAGGATGTTCTGGGTGAACCCGGCAGAGTTTCGGCCGGAGGTAGACGAAGAGCAGATCCTGCCCTGGGGAGATCGCCTCTCTCTCTACCTTCCGAACCCTAGTCTAGTTTAGCCTGAGCTCTAGCTTGCTTCTGTTTCATCCCCCTCTTCGGTGCCATGGTCCTCCTTTTATAGGCTAAGCGGATCTGACATGGGCACGCGAGAGGTGTGAGGGGTCTTCGCGGGAAAACCCCTCGGCGGTCCTTGGAGGAGACGTGGCACTCTCTCCTCCAAGCATTATGAGGAGGGCGGCGTGGTCATCCGCCCTTGGAAAAGGTGGGACAGACAAAGCCTGTCCGCCCCACCAACTACGCTCGTGGCCACGTCACCGGGGCGCGGCCTTCATCTTGGCGCCCAAGTCTTCCACCAGCTTCCGGCGAGCTGGCGATCTTATCCTCTCGATGGTACGGACGGATACCCGGGGGCGCGCCTGGCCTCCTGCCGGGAGCACGGACCCGCGGGTGTCTCGCCTGGTTCTCCGGGCGATGGGTGACCCAGAAGGTCACCTGGTCCTTAGCCGCAGAGACTTGTTGTCGAACTTGTCGGGTGTCCTTGAGGCAGACGGGCTAACCCATCTGCGGTATTTGACTCCTTGCCTTGTCCATCTTCTTGGTGGGCCCAGCGGAGGACCCACTTTGGCAGCATCAGGGAAACCCCATGTTCCACTGCTGCGACAGTAGTGTCGGGGGAATACTTTGTGGATTAACCCGCGGCCCATATCAATAAGTGCGACCCACTTACTCGCACCAGTAAAGGCCTGCATGAAAGCAAGTCCAATATCGCACCGCCACAGGAAGAAGGATCTAGAAGACATATCCTGGAAGACGTGAAGAGGAGTTAGTCTCCAAGTAGGTTCCAGTCGATGTATTCCTTGTGGAGGAAGTTTCCTTTGTAACCTAGCGAGACTCTGTGTATATAAAGAGGACTCGCAGGACTTAGACGGGGTCAAGCGATCAAGCCCTAAAACCCTAGTTCTTACGGCGAGTACCCAGATCGGATCGGCTCCATTGTAACACCACACATATCATATCAATACCAATCTAGGGTAGGCAGGAAGTAGGTCTTTACCTCACATTGAGGGGCCGAACCTAGGTAAATCTGTGTTCATCCTTGTTCCTGCGATCCCAAGCTCGGAGACGATTGACTCGTGCAAATCCCACACCTACGAAGTCATCCATGACATCTAACGTGACAAACCCACGACAGTTGGCGCCCACCGTGGGGCCTGCGGTCAAGAGCGTCACGTTCCGCGCAGGATCGAAGAAAGGAGCTGAAGATCTCGCCATTGGCCACATCATCATGGTCGATGACATGCCTCTCATTGATGATTCAAGCTGGGGACCAGAAGCAGATTACCTAGAGACCGGTCGCATCATCCCGTTTGGATTTATTCATGTTTTCGTCGGCTTCATCGGCGGCGAGTCAAAAGACCCATCACAGTCGGGCGACTCAGAAGAAGGAGTCGTCGTAACGGTGGATGAAGAAGAAGAATCTACCAACAACGAGCCACTAACACTCGAAGACGAAGAAGCCCAATCCAGCGAGTATGTACTCGAGGAAAGGCTATGCGGAAACCCTAGGGGTGGCAGCTCGCCCTCCGTAGGAGATCAGTGCATTGAAGGGATCTACAGGACCATGGAAGCAGAGGAAGGGCTGGGCATGCCACAGGGCAGCTTAGTCCCCACAGCGCCAAAAGCAGCGGAACAAGTCGCACCAGAAGGATCAGGAGTCGCAGAGCTCGGTTCAAGTCATGCGGCACCCGCTGCAACCACCCCATGAGTCGCAAACAGAGAAACCCCGTCCGGAGTTGTACCTACGGAAGGAGTGCCAAGAATAACCCCCAACACGGCGGTTGTGATGACCCAGAGCAGCCCGCTGTTTACGCTTATATCTGCGGTTAACGCTGCCACTAGAGTTGCGGAGCTGGAAGCTACAAGGAGTGGGCTGTATGATGAAGTCCAAAGGATTGTGGATGAAAGGAGCAGGCTCGCACGCGAGGACCAGCGCCTCCAACAAGAACAACGGCGACTCGCCGAAGACACCATCATCTTACAAGGAGGGCCAAGCACCTTGCCGCACCGACGCCATATTAGTCGCCTGCAGCCAGGAACAGTAAATCCCATGGAGTTATTCCAATCACCCACCTCTGGACCTACAGCCGTGGTCCCTGCAGTCGATACACCAGCAGCCACGGCGCCACCCCACGTTATCCCATCAGTCGCAACTAACGCAGTGTGTCCAGTCGCATGGTCAGAAGCCGCAGCACCATCAGTCGCAGCACCCTCATACATGGCACCACCTATCGCGGCTACGCGACCCGCGGCGCCTTTAGTCACGCCTGCAGTGCGGACGATCGCATCACCGTCATTCGCGCCTGTAGTTCCATCTTTTGCGGCACCAAGGGCGGCGGAAGCACCAGGGTCAAGAGCTCTGGTGCAAGCTAACAACAGGGCTATCATGCCACCTCCTTTGCCACAACCAACTTTTGTGCAGCAGCCGACACCGCAGCCTCAAAGGTTCCATACACCGCAAGGACACTATATTAGCCCAGTGGAGAATCTCTATGCGGCTACCAACATCTTAGCCAGGTTGACACCGGTAGGAAACACTCCGATGGACAGAGAGGCGCGGCGCGCCATTGAGATGCTGAGCACAGCAGTAGTACAGCAGGCAAACATGTCTGAACATGGGGGACGGTTGCATGCCACCCCCTACAACAGTAGAGTAACAATGGAAAGAAGCATTCGAGCCGAGTCGCCGCAGGTTGCGACTTCAAGCTCAGCCAGGCGACAAAGGGAAAACCAACAGGTGGTACAAGTTCAACCCGCAGAAGATGTGCAGCTGCATACAATGGTTAATCCGGCAGGGATGCCAGCTCCATCCAACTTATCATCGCGACTTAAAGGTCCAGTCTGCTTCAGCGAGAGGATTAGGTCCGAGCCGTTTCCTGCGGATTTCAAAGGACCTCGCAAAGTCGTGAATTACGACCCAAGCATGGACCCAGTCACTTGGCTCAACAATTATGAGATGGGCATGAGCATCCTCAATGCATCTGAAGAGATCTGTGCCCGATATCTAAACATGATGTTGGAAGGCGCATCCCACATTTGGTTACAAAACCTACCACCAAACTCAATAAATTCTTGGGATGAGATGAAGGAAGCTTTCGTCAAGAACTTCCAAGGAACATGTAAGCGACTCTGCAGCATAGAAGATCTTGAGCGCTGCGTGCAAAAGGAAGGTGAGTCAAGTCGCCATTGGATGAGGAGAGTGGCAGAAATTATACACTCCTCAGACAACATACCTCCAAACTCAGCCATCCTAGTTATGGAGAAAAATTGCAAGTTTGAGCCGCTGGTTCACAAACTGGGTCGCATGAAGGACAAAGTTAAAAGCCTCAGCGAGGTGATGGCAGCGGCTAACAAGTATGCAAGCTCGGATAAAACCAAGGACGCATCTGATGAAGAGGAAGAGGAAACTGCTGGCAAAGGAAAGAAGACCAGCAGCAATCCTCAGCAGCAGCAAGCCAGCAATAATAATGCGAGTTACAACAAGCGCAAGAACGAGGAAGGAAACTCAGGATTAGTCGCAAACACGAACACTCGTTATAAGCCAAGTAGCGGCAGAGGAAGAAATTTCCACCCAGTTAACTTGGAAGAAGTTTTCAACCGTCCCTGTGACATCCATGTGGGAAAAGATGAAAAATCACCCAACCACACAAAGGCGCAGTGCTATCATTACAAAAAGTGGAAGGATAGGCAGCCACTTAATGAGAATAACAACAATCAGAACAACGAAGGAGGCAACTGTCGTGGGTTTGTCACGTCAGGTGTCATAGATGACTTCGTAGGTGTGGGATTATGCGAGTCAAGCATCTCCGAGCTTGGGATCGCAGGAACAAAGATCAACACAGATTTACCCAGGTTCGGCCCCCTCAATGTGAGGTAAAAGACCTACTTCCTGCCTACCCTAGATTGGTATTGATATGATAATCGAGGTGTTACAATGGAGGCGATCCGATCTGGTACTCGCCGTATGAGCTAGGGTTTGGGGCTTGATAGCTTGACCCGCTCTAAGTCCTGCGAGTCCTCTTTATATACACAGAGGCTCGCTAGGTTACAAAAGGAAACTTCCCCCATAAGGAATACATCCACAGAGGCCTACTCGGAGACTACTTGGTCTTCACGTCCTCCGGGATATGTCTTCTAGATCTTTCCCCTTATGGCGGTTCAATATTGGGCTTGCTCCCAAGTGGGCCTTTGTCCGTGCGAGTAAGTTAAGTCGCACTGGGCCGCGGGTTAATCCAGAAAGTATTCCCCCGACATTAGCCCCCAAGTTTAGCTTGGATTTCGAGTGAAGGCTCCTTCGTCTTAACAAACCCCTGAGCCGCGCACGTGAATTATCCCAGCTGAACTCCAATTTTCTTATTTCCAATCTGCGGCTTATAACTCTTCTTGGCGGCTCAAGAACGCGACTTATCCTGCCTTGACGGTTGATTTTCAGATCTAAACGTCTTCCGCGTCTGGGTTATTTATCTTGGCTCATCGTTTTCCCCAGCGTTCTGCATCAAGTCCTGCATTACGCATCCGCTACTCCTTTCCGCCGCCTCCAATCTCGCTTCTCGTACTCACAATCCTTCGGTGGATATCTCCATCGATCTGAGAAAAATGTCTCGCCGCAAGTGCAACTGGGAAGGCTCGTGGGTCGACGAAGATTTCCTGGAATCCCTATCTGCACGGGGCCTTCTTCCGCCAAAAGATCAATGCGAATGGCGGGCGGCCGGTGAGGAGGTAATCCCCAATCCTCAACCAGGAGAAGTAGTGATTTTTGCGGAGCATGTTGAGCGCGGGTTCAAGCCCCCGGGCTCTCTCTTCTTCCGCTCCTTGATGCAGCGGTTAGGTCTCCGCTTCCATGATATTGGCCCTAATTCGATGTTGCAAGTGAGCAACTTCCACGTCCTCTGCGAAGATTATCTGGGTATCCCGCCTTCAATAGATTTCTGGCTTGCTCTTTTCAATTGCAATAGTCAAAGGGAAACCACAGATGGTCCTTTTCTCCAATGCGGCGCCATTTCCTTCCAACGCCGTAGGGGTAGTATCTTCCCAAAACTAACTCTTGCCAAGAAAATCAAGGAGTGGCAAAGGACATTCTTCTATTGTAAAAACACTTCTCCTGAGGGTGAAATTCCTCTCCTCTTTGGTCTCCTCTTCCCTTCGAGGCTACCGATGCTCTGTCTTCCAAACCTGATCCTTCTTCGTTGCCCTTTATCGAATCCCTTTAGACAAGGTGAGAGCGCTGACACTCCATGGTCTCACTGGATTAGATCTCATATCTTGCTGGACTAAGTGGCGAGTTCAGCCTGTGAGTCGCCGCTCGCGGCTTATGGTGGATTTCACTTGTCATGCAAACGACGTCGATCGTACTTGCCCTGAAGATTGGGACAAAGGGGAGTGGATAAATTTCATTCGCCGAGTGACGGACGAGGATATTGACTCGTATGACAACGTCGGACTTGCTCCCTTCTGGGCTGAGCACAAGCCTTTTGTGGTAATGTTTACTTGTCACCTGTTTCCTCGAAAATTCCTTCTCCAAAATTAATTATTTCTGACCTGAGCTCCTTTTCAGATCGATCCCTATTTCTGGGTTCTTCCTCAGAGGACGTCGACTTGAACCAAGGATCCGCGGCTGAGTCGTCAAAACAAGCCGCAGCCTTTGGCGAAGATACAGTTATGCACGAGGGTAGTGCTTCTGAAGAGGAACAACAAATGGCCGACGCTCTTCTGTCCTCGACTCCAAATACACCTTTCCTGGAACTTCCTGAGGTGCCTCGCAGGTCCTCGAAACGTATTTTATGCCAGAGCTCAGAAGACCCCGCGCAGCCTGAGAAACGTCGCAAAGCCTTGGCGTTACTAGCAGAAACAAGAGCTGCCAAATCTTTAAAACTCGCTGATCCCAACAAGGCTACTTTTTCTTCCGAGGCTGTTGCAAAGGATTGCTTCTCAATAAGCTCGGGTAATTGTTTGCGACTCTTCTCCTTTTCTTTTTGTGTTTACGTATTTCTGGCAAGGAATTGCTGATCACTACTTCTTTTCATACTCTGTAGGTTCAGATTTGCAAGGTTTATCTTCTCCTTCCTCTGGTTGCCTGATGAAGAGTATCCGTGTCGCCTCTGGGTATGGTTCGCCTTCTTTTCAATGTTGCGGCTCTGCTAGGTCAGCTTATTAACCCATCAATGTTTTGCAGGGCTATGTCTGAAGAGGCTACCAAGTCTAATTCCCATCCCACTTCTTCTCAGCAAGCTATGAGCGAGGATGATGCTGCTGATGAAAACGTGGGAAACAGTAATGGTGCGACTCAACCAAGGCCCTCCCTGGAGGAAGGTATTGCAGACGCGGCTCCTGCCGCGACTCCAGTCGCAGCTCCATCCACAACTCCTGCTGCTGGTAGGGTATCTACTGAAAATAGAATTCCAGCTCCAGGAAATAGTTCTAAGTCAATCGCAGATGCCATAATTTCTGCTGGAGACAAGCATGCTGCTCTGCTGCGCGGCTTAGTTGAGCAATTTTCTTCAAGTCGCCAGGTACATATACCGTAGCCCCCAAGGATCAAAACCTTGTGTCATCGCACGGGGTGTTGATTCTTTTCCTGGCTTCAAATCTCGAGCCCCCAAATTCCTGGATAATTTACCTATGCGTTTTGCTCTGTTTGTTTTCAGCGTGAACTGTCCTTGCTTGATGCTTCTGGCTCAATAAAGGGTAAAGGCATTTCCATAGACCATCCTGAAATGATGCAGTCTCGCCTGGAGCAGCATAATGAGGTCATTAGGGACCAAGATCAGGAAATAAAATCTCTCAAAGGTCAACTCGACTCCTGCGAAGAGCAATTTAAAGAACTTGAAGCTGATATGCAGCAGCGACTCATGGAGAAAGACGAGGTCATTAGATCTTTGCGAGAAGGGCTGACTCTTAAATCTGAATTGATTGATCGCCTGAAGGGAGACCACGCAAAGGAACTCGCCGCGCGAGATGAAAAATATAACTCGCTGCTCAAAGCCTTTGAGGGTTTTGGCTCCATGGTCAAATCAGCCGTCCTGCAGCTTGCTGGTTGGTCTTTTATTCCTTTAATCATACATATTTTGGGTAACCAACGTTAGTCTCTGACTTGTTTCTTGCCTTTTCTTTCTTTGACATAGGACCTGAGGCCCCAGTGTCCCGCTCCAATTTGAAGGATCAACTGGTATATCTGTCTGACTCAGCCAGCGCTTCTTAAAGGTTACCAAGGAAGTTATGACGGTAATCTCTCCTGCGACTGATGGCCCAACATCTTGCGAGTATTGGATAAATAAACTGCTCAAGGCTCCACATTATGTCTCTGATTGGAAACGATCCTCTGCTCGCGCCGGAGCCGCGCATGTCTTGACATTGCTTCGAGCATATTATCCAGAGATAGATGTTGGCAAGGTTGCTCGCCACGGCCTGGCGATGAGCGCGATGATACTGAACTGCCAATAAGCGAGTACTTCGATATCTGGAAAGGGATGCGCGGGTATGCCACAAAATTTGTTGATAACTTAGACTTGGGCACTTATCTCGATAAATTCAATCTTGATGGGAGCAAGGTGTCAAAGGAAAAGTCCTCAGGAGCTGAGTCATCTCGGGCTGCCACTCCAGCAACAGTATCTGGTGGCCCTTCTGCCTCGTCTGGCGGCGCCCTGATTATTAGGACACCTGCGACTGCAACTGCGAGACAAGCCGCGCCAATTCCCACTCCTGTTGCTCGGAAGAGGAAAAATAAATAATGTGGGACATGCCCGTTAGTCTGTAAGATATTCATGTATTATAAACAGTATTTTTGTGACCTATAAGCAGGTTCTTTTCTTGATAATTCCATTAAGTAGACGCTCGCGCGGCTCAGTATTTCCTAGGAACATGTGTGTTCAGGGTCGAGAGCGGCCATGATAGGCAATCAAGCTCGATTGACGCCACACCCCAGTACTTTGGTCGCATAATGCAAGACGCTTCTAGCTTAAGGATTGCCACTAGTTTGGCAAAATTTGAGGTGCGATTGGTACTCGCGATGCTCGTAAGGAGCCCTCAAGGGTCAGTGATATATGAAATTCAAAAGACTCAGCGACTCAATGATAGTTGAGGCGAAACGACAAACCCTTGAATGTCAAGGGTGCCGGCTTTATTTCATAATCACTCGATGTTTTACAGGGTGTTACAGGATGATGCAGGCCCTTTAATGCGGGTTTTCTATTCCCCGCAGGCCATGCATACTTGATACTCATCGCACTTAGTTGCGAATTAATACTCCTAACGGAGTGGGTTGAACACCTGATTGGTTCAATTTTGAGTCGCTAAAAGCGACTCGGGTCGAGCATGATAGCTCCGATGTATGTCTCATGTTGAAGCAGAAGCAATTGTGTTGGGCGATCAGCCGCACTGAGCTGCGACTTATGTTGAGTTGAGTTTGCTTTGTAAGGTCTCACGATAACTGACCCCTTTGGCTGGGGTTGTTGATCGAGGCTGGTTATGCACATGCGCCATTTCTTGTCTTCTTTTTGTATCAAGGCGACCTCTGGGGCATTATCTTGCTGATGCGCGACTTCTCGGTGGGTATTTACCATCCGGTGGCTGCATCCTGTTGGCCGCTTCCGCGGTACCTCCAACGCGACTCGTTTTGAGCTGCGATTACCGATCTGCGACTGATACCATGTGAAGAGTTGGCGATACAAGCTTCTTCTGCGAGTACTGAGCCTGCGTTCTCGCATTCTAACGCTCTCTGCCTGTCTCCATATATTGTAATAACACCGTTTGGTCCTGGTATCTTTAACTGTAGGTAGACGTAGCAGGGGCGAGCGGTAAATTTGACATAGGCTTCTCTTCCAAAGATCGCATGATATGAGCTTTTGACTGCTACAACCTCAAAGTCTAGGAGCTCTGTGCGGAAGTTCCGCTCTGTTCCAAAGCTAACTTCAAGTGTTATCTTTCCGATTGGTCGCGTAACAGCTCCTGGGATTATGCCTTGAATTTCTTTCCTGGATGGTCGCAGCCTCGTCTCGGGTATATTCATTCTTCGGAGCGTGTCTTGATATAGGATGTTTACTCTTCCTCCTCCGTCCATTAGGACCTTACTTAACTTGTATCCCGCGACTTCTGGCGTGACCACCAGAGCTGGCTGTCCTGGATCTCTTACTTCTGGGGGGTGATCGCCGCGACTCCAAATAACCGATTGCTCTGTCCAGCGACGATACCTTTCTGGCGTTGAAATCTGACCGCTCTTCCGGCTTCCATCCGTCGTTTGTACTCCACTGTATGAAACTGTCCTATGTTTCTTCTAGGTAAAACGTCAGGCTCTTGACGAGAGCTAGATTTATTCTTGTGCTGCATCGATCTGCTGCGAGCTGTATCTGGCGTGTCGCCTTCTTTCCACCTCCGGTAATAATGACATTGCGCCTTTGTGTGACCCGCTGGCCTGCCATCTCTCCTGCGATGTAAGTCGCAAGGCACGTCGAAGATCCCCTTGCAGTTATTAGGGGTAAGGCCTTATCACTCCCTTGCTCCTGCATCTGGTGTGCGCGACGTTCTGTCTTCGCGACTGCAGTTTCCCGTTGGGTTCTGTGATAAGCCGCCTGTCCCTTTATCTGTCTTTGCGTACTTGTCAGCCGTTGCCAAAAGCTGGTCGAAACTATCAATCTTGTGCTCAGCGCGACTTAATTTGTGCACCAACGGCTCAAATCTACAGTTCTTTCTCATAGCTTGTATTGCAGCTTGTACTGTTAAGTTTTTGGCGGAGCCAAGGATCTCCGCGATTCTCTTGATCCAGTCGCCGCTTGATTCGTCCTCTTTTTGAATGCATTGTCTAAGGTTTTTCATATCTTCTGTTTGGAATCTGCGATGAACTTGTCCTTCAAGTCTTCCCATGTGCTTATTGATTTTGATGGCAGCCTTAACAGCCAATCCCTAGCTTCTCCCTGTATTGCCAAGTGGAAGTATTTCGCACGTATTTCTTGAGTCACATCAGCCCCTGTTATGCTTGCCTCGTAATCTTCTATCCATAAGGCAGGGTCTTGGTCACTGCGATAGGTGGTGACTCGCTGCGACTCGTCGAAGTTCGGGGGGAAACGAGTGAGCCGTATTTCCTCTCCAAAACATGCTGGTCCTTTCAATAATGAATAGGAGTTTACTGGCGCTGAATCTTCATCTGAATCAGTTTCAATCTGGGATGGCTGAGTCGCTCCGGATCCGTGACTCGCCTTCTATCTTCTTTTCTTTTTCCAATGATACCTGCAAACCTGCTAGCTGGTTGACCACTTCTTCGACGCTGCACCTTTCTCCTCCCCATGATACCTCGTTTTGCGGCTCATTGGGCGTGACTCCATACATATTTGCTTGTTGTAAAGCAGCGGTTTGCAGTAGGTCGATCGCATAGCGAGCTTCCTTATCAGCTCGTGTGTCTCCAACCGGTGCTATCTTTGACAATATCCCTATCGCGGCGTGCACGTTGCTCTCTGGGTCGCCGTGGAACTGTGATTTCATCTCTCCTTGTCCATCTTGATCTGATGTTTTTGCTGCCAACGACGGAGTCGCCACTCTTCTTCTTGGAGTTTCTTGCGCTCAGATGTCGTCTTGGTTCGCACCGCCTGGTGCTTCGGCTGGCAGCGACGGAGTCGTCGACCTTCTTCTTGGAGTTTTTCGCGCTCAGCCGCGAGTCTTTGTGCCTCTTCACAGAGTTCCGTCCTGATAGCTTCAATCTTGAGGTCTCCTTCCTGATTTGGTAGAGATCCCCAAACAGGTCTTGACGGGACGGGGATGGGCAGTCTTGCCGTAGCTTGTTGTAGCTCCTCCAACACGCGGACCCTGACCGGCCGCAGCTCCTTCACCGATTCGCTTCCTTGAGTCGCGTCCATAGATCTGCGACTGACGGATCCGACGAAAACTTTTACTGATCCGATGGGAACGATGTATCCGAACTCGATGCGATCTGCCTCGGGTCCCCACTCTGAGTCGTCGATGAAGGGGACCCCATTGATGTCTTCAACTTGGCCGATGGCGATGTCCTTGAAGCCTGATTTCGATCCTGCGCGGAACGTGACGCTTTTGACCGCAGGCCCCACGGTGGGCGCCAACTGTCGTGGGTTTGTCACGTCAGGTGTCATAGATGACTTCGTAGGTGTGGGATTATGCGAGTCAAGCATCTCCGAGCTTGGGATCGCAGGAACAAAGATCAACACAGATTTACCCAGGTTCGGCCCCCTCAATGTGAGGTAAAAGACCTACTTCCTGCCTACCCTAGATTGGTATTGATATGATAATCGAGGTGTTACAATGGAGGCGATCCGATCTGGTACTCGCCGTATGAGCTAGGGTTTGGGGCTTGATAGCTTGACCCGCTCTAAGTCCTGCGAGTCCTCTTTATATACACAGAGGCTCGCTAGGTTACAAAAGGAAACTTCCCCATAAGGAATACATCCACAGAGGCCTACTCGGAGACTACTTGGTCTTCACGTCCTCCGGGATATGTCTTCTAGATCTTTCCCCTTATGGCGGTTCAATATTGGGCTTGCTCCCAAGTGGGCCTTTGCCGTGCGAGTAAGTTAAGTCGCACTGGGCCGCGGTTTAATCCAGAAAGTATTCCCCCGACAGCAATCACGGCGGAGGCCACCACAATGCTGCTCCAAACCCACAGCCAGACCAACCGCAGTTCCCAAAACAACTGGGTCAATATCACACAATTGTGGTCAGTACCTCAAGGAGGGAGCAGAAGCTGCGACGACGCAATCAAGCTGTTAACGCCGTAGTACCAGCCATACCACAGTGGCTGAAGTGGTCCGAGCAATCAATAGTTTGGAGCCGCGAAGATCATCCTAGAGAAATAAACGAAGGAGGCAAGCTCGCACTTGTAGTTGCCCCCCTCAAGTCGCAGGATACATATTAAGCAAATTATTGATGGATGGAGGCAGCAGCATCAACATACTGTACTATGAGACTTTCAAGAGGATGAATCTCCAAGAAAAGCAGCTGTATCCGTCCAGAACAACGTTTCACGGAGTCGTGCCAGGCGTATCAGCTCAACCATTGGGGCGAATCAACCTGGAAGTCGCCTTCGGGACGCGAAGCAACTTCAGAAGCGAGTATGTTTGGTTTGAGGTTGTAGATTTCCATAGCCCATATCATGCCCTCTTTGGCAGAGAAGCGTTTGCAAAATTCATGGCTCGACCATGCTACGTATACCTGAAGCTAAAAATGCCCGGTCCTAAGGGAGTCATCACAAGAAATGGCAATAAAGAGATAGCACAAGAATGCGAGGAAGGCGACAGGGCTATGGCCAGAGACGCTTGCGTCGCGGAAAATGTGCCTGTTCCTGAGCCGCAACAAAACTTTGATGACATCGCGGAAGCCAAAAGACACATGCCTGACCTGTGACTTCAGATTACAGCCGCAAGAAGGGCAAGAGCTGCAGGCCATCGGCAATAAGGGTATATCCCAACCATCGCGAGTCGCCATCAACGATCGCAACAGAACCAACAAGGGTTCACAGTATCAAGCTGGCCACTCAGGGCTCAAACCTCAACACCGGTCGCCACCTAGGCGCGACCGTACCATATGTATCAAATTGGATCGCCACCTAGGCGCGATCAACCCATGTATCAGGAATTAGCCGCCACTCAGGCGTGGCCGTACCTGTGCACCAAAAATCTGGTCGCCACTCAGGCGCGACCGACCCCATGCATCACCTCTGGTCGCCACTCAGGCGCGACCGACCCCATGTATCACTTCTGGTCGCCACTCAGGCGTGACCAACCCTATGTATCATATAATGATTCTGAAATAAAGCCGGCACCCCTACCATGTAGGTGGTTGTCGTTTTGCCTCAAACTACCAATTGAGTTGTGAGTCTTTCATTTTCTAATCATTGGTTCCTTGGGGGTGCGGCAGCTTTCTGAGCGCGGCCTATTACCTTGGAATCGCCAAACGAGTGGCATTTAACGTGATTATACTCAACCTTCACTTGGATGCGACTTGCATTATGCGGCCAAAGTACTGGGGTGTGGCGTCAATCGAGCTTGATTGCCTATCATGGCCGCTCTCGACCCTGAACGCACATGTTCCTAGGAAATACTGAGCCGCGCAAGGGCCTAAGTTAGGAAAACCGAGACAAATCATAAGGACCAGACTATTGGTCAGAACTTGTACTGCTGAGAGTACTTAATAATCATAAAATATTGTTGCTAACACATCATTTCAACAATTATTACAAGCCACTAAGGGCTAGCTTCACCATATCATTGTTTTTTACT
Source organism: Poa pratensis (assembly GCA_947311845.1). Classification (NCBI taxonomy): domain Eukaryota; kingdom Viridiplantae; phylum Streptophyta; class Magnoliopsida; order Poales; family Poaceae; genus Poa; species Poa pratensis. Next base: position 15,231,794 of record CAMZMU010000050.1, on the reverse strand, counting down.
CACTTCTTCCCAGCTTTTGGCTTATGAGTAGGAGGCACCGGCGGCTTACCAAGCTTGGCAGGAGCAGCAGTCGCAGGCTCGCTTGAAGGCTTATCAGTTGTGGGCTTGGGGGCTGCGGAGCTGGACACACCTGGAGAAGAGTTCTTTTCTTGAGGAGCAGCCACGCTGGTTGATGCAGTGGGTAATCTCTCGAATCTCGACCCATCTGAATGATACTTTCCCAGAAAGGTCGCTAGGTCCACTCCGTCCACAAGTTCAGTCGTGTGGCCTCGCATGCTCTTCCATGTTGCCGCATACTCTGAGGGTGTCAGCACGGTGCCGTCCGCCTTCTTTGGAGGCCTGCCCTGCGCAACCCTGGCAGCATCGAAGGATGGATCATATGTCTTAGCCAATGCAAGCACATGAGCCGCGCCAGAGCGAGCCGAAGATTCTTTCCAGTCCAAAAAGTACTGAGCAGCCTTTTCAATAATCTTTCAGCATCGGCGGGGACAGACTTGGTTGGCAGAATGCAAGCTGATAATTTCTTCATAGCATTGACAGCTTTGTGCGCAAACTCGCGGATGTGGTCAAGTTGCTCCTGGGTGCTATGGTTAAGTAATGAAGAATCCTCGCCCGGAAAAAAGCACCCACTAGTGAATACAGAGGCATACACAAGAGTTCAATATCACAAACAAAGCCGAGGTCTAACAGGACATACCAGCCAGCTCTTGCGTCATGATGCACACCTTGCCAAGGACAAGGTTGGAGGCGTTCGATACTTTCGTCAGTTCCTTTTGAAGGCGCCCAATCTCCACAGGTTTAAGCCGCGCATCCTCATTGGCTTGAGTAATGGCATCCTTCTGGGCATTGATTTGACAATCCTGCTGCTGGATCCTCTTATGAGACTTCTCCTCCAACTTTTTAAGCCGCAGCTCAGTGGCCTTGGCTTGTTCAGACAGCTTATAGCTTTCATCAGTAAGATCGCCAATTCTGGCGTCTTTTTTCTTCAGTTTAGCCTCGCGTTGGAGAAGGAGCTCGCGCAGACTTTCAAGCTCAGAGGGAGTTTCCTGCAATTGCTTCTCCAAAGCCAGCTTCTCCATAGTCACAGTATATAATTCTTCCTACAAGACAGAAGATCAACAAATATAGGGCAGCGGAGAAGTTTTGCAATAATTTGCGAGAAGTTACTACAAAAGACAACAATTACAAGAAGTACCAAGTTCCCCTTTGCGTCAAAGAAGATCTCGATCCTTGGGGGCTAGGGACAGACAGGACCAGAGAGATCATTACCTTGTAAGCCGCAGATAAATTGGAGAGTGCCTCACGAAGCTCTGCGGCTTGTTTGTCGCTTGAAGCAATGATGGCCAGCGACAGCTGTTCAACGCGGCTCAATGATGAGGAAGAGGAAGCAACTTCAAGGCGCAGCACTGGTGACTTCTGATTAACAGCCACTGGCGACTCAACCAGCGGTGCGTCGGCATCCTTAGCCACCACAACTGCGGTTGTGGGATCTACCTCCTCTGTGTCCTGGGCGATGAGGGGATATGTCCTGTCTTCCAGAGCCACCTCCTGGGCAGCCGCGTCAGGAGCAGGGGCCACAGCCAGATCGTCAGTGGGGGCCATGCCCTCCACCACGGCAGGAAAAACCGCCAGCGCCTTAGCCGCGGCTGCAGCATCAATCGCAACTCTGCAAGAACAAGACAATTATATAAGAAAGAAGCACACATGGCAGAAGAGAAATGCTATAAGGAAGTTACTAACTCTGGAGCCATCTTCACAGAGGCCATAAGGCCGTCGCTTAACGGCGACGACTGACCTTGGAACCCTGAGTCTACAATCAGAGGTCTATATGTTAATAAAAGGAAATGAAGGAATATGCAGTCAGGATGCCAAGGCAGCGAGAATTACCAGAGTGGGGTTCCATATCATCTTCAGCTGAGGCGGTGGTCCTAAGCACACGCCTAACAACAGGAGGTGTCGCACCCACCGCAGGTTTGCGATGCTTGACGACCTCAGGATTTTCTAGAGCGTTAAGCTCTGCCTCCTCCCGGGACAGTCTCTTTGAGGCCCTGCGGGGAGTTGGGTCAGCCGCAGCAGGAGGACTCGCGGCTGGCACAGGACTGTCGTCCTCCTCCAGTTCAGTATCTTCACCATCTGAAGCCGCAGTAGCAATAGATGGGATGTCAACGACCTCACTGCCCTCTAAAGCGGGCAGTAACTTCTTCTTTGCGGCACACTTGAGAGCAGCAGTGCCCACATCGGCCGCGGGAAGCGACCAGTAGTTCTTATCAGCCTGATACAGAAAAAGGAAGATCTTAGTATAAAAAAGAAATGCAATTCTGCTACAAGGACAAAGAACTAGAGAAGAAGGGTTACCTCAAAAGGCTTGTTGTTAACACTAAAAGGGGCGAGCCCCACCTTGTCGAAGGAGATATTCTTCTCCTCAGTCACACGGGCGACAAACTTCACCCAGTCTTCAGGCTCCCAGTCAGCGGCCTTGACACGATCAACATCAGCAGAAGTGCCAGAGCACTCGAGGAAGGACCGTTGACGGGGACTCACTGGTTGGATGCGCCACTTTGTCTAGCAAGAAAGAAGATTAAGGCCAGTAAGACCATGACCAATCAAAGCGCGAATTTTGATCAGCGACTCATTTATAAAGGATGTAGCGGCATCCCGAGGTTTGGACTTGAGTGCTTCAGAAGGCACGAAGGTGGAATTGGACCAGGAGGGGAGGCGAGTTTCGCCCTCCGGAGAAGTATCTTGGCAGTAAAAGAAAGACTTTTGCCAAGCCCTGGGTCGATTCGCCAGGGCTAGCTTGGGAAGACAAGAGTTTCTGTGGCGCTGCAGAGAGATGGCGCCGACCTGAACATAGGCGCCACCTTTGGAGACAAGTTGGCTGTTGCAAGAAAAGGAAGCCAGCCACAGATCGATGTTGGGGGCAATGCCAAGATAGTCCTCGCAGAGTACATGGAAATTGCTCACCTGGAGCATTGAGTTAGGCCCGATGTCGTGAAGACGGAGGCCTAGGCGTTGCATCAGACTGCGGAAGAAGAGGGAGCCGGGCGGCGTGAATCCACGCTCCACATGTTCCACGAAAATCACCAGTTCGTTGGGCTTGGGACGCGGCTCGATTTCATCACCTGGCGCCCGCCAGACGTTGTCCTCCTTCGGCGGCAAGAAACCAGCATCGGCGAGATCCGTAAGAGTCTCGTCCGTCACCCAGGATCCCTCCCAGTTGCAGGAGATCTTGCGCTTATCATCGGATGGCTTTGCCTTGGGCGCCATTGCGAGAAGATTGGATCAGGGGGTAAGCTCGATTGAGGAAGACGGCGGCGCAGCTGGAAGCGAGGAGAGAGCAGAGGCAAGTGAATATTGACCTAGGCCGCCGCAGATTATAACTGGGATGCCCAAAATCAACAGAACAATTTGCGCCCGCAGAATGAGGAACGGTCCGCAATTGAAGGAAACAGAATATTTCAGATGGAAAGGGTGAGTCGCGCAAATGAGTCGCGGCTTTGAGTCGCATCAGTCAGAGATTAGTCAGAACGCTCACAGTGCGGCTCAACAACTACCTCAAGTAACCAGAGGATCCTCACCGTGAAGTCCTAACCAATCTTGGGGGCTAATGTCGGGGGAATACTTTGTGGATTAACCCGCGGCCCATATCAATAAGTGCGACCCACTTACTCGCACCAGTAAAGGCCTGCATGAAAGCAAACCCAATATCGCACCGCCACAAGAAGAAGGATCTAGAAGACATATCTTGGAAGACGTGAGGAGGAGTTAGTCTCCAAGTAGGTTCCAGTCGATGTATTCCTTGTGGAGAAAGTTTCCTTTGTAACCTAGCGAGCCTCTGTGTATATAAAGAGGACTCGCAGGACTTAGACGGGGTCAAGCGATCAAGCCCTAAAACCCTTGTTCTTACGGCGAGTACCCAGATCGGATCGCCTCCATTGTAACACCACACATATCATATCAATACCAATCTAGGGTAGGCAGGAAGTAGGTCTTTACCTCACATTGAGGGGGCGAACCTGGGTAAATTTGTGTTCATCCTTGTTCCTGCGATCCCAAGCTCGGAGACGATTGACTCGCGCAAATCCCACACCAACGAAGTCATCGATGACATCTGACGTGACAAAGCCACGACAAGTAGCCCCCGGGCATGGTCCCGGCGGCTCTTGCTTCAGCTGCTGCCGGGGCTATGGCCAAAGAGTTGGCCAAAGTGGGTACCCGGCACCTTGCCTGCTTTGCCGGAGGCTCGCCAGGGCGAAGTAGAGACGAGCCCCCGAGCTTCTCTTGTACTTGGTCGCGGCGAACGTTGCGGTTCGCACGGACGGCCAACGTCTATCTTGAATCCAACAGGAGGGAGCGCTTGAAGCGGAACGCACCCTCGATCCCCACGTCAGCCGGAGTAATGGGGCCGCGACGTGACGCGTGGGAAGCCTTATGAGTCACGCCTCGCAGTACTGTGGCAGTTGTTCCCCAAATCTTCCGAAATCCCCAAGTCGTCGCCACCGGAATCCGACTCTTCCTCTTCGCCGAGCGTCGCCGTCCTCCTCCGGCCGCCCGAACCTTACTTCAGAGAGTCCAATCCTCTGCCACTCATGGCGCCCAGGCGCGAGAGGGGAGGATTGCAGAAAGTGAAGCAAATCGTAGCAGAGAAAACGGCGATTGAAGCCTCTCGCGCCGCCGCCGTGCCTCCCCGAAGAGGGTGATGCAGGCAGTGTTCTCTCCGAGCGCTTATGCTGACGAGAAGAGGGTGGATCCTGCTCGCCGCGTAATAGCTTTGGAATTCCGTGGTGGAGAACAAGTGGGAATCCGTCCTGGAGAAGGCCTTCAGGGAGAAGATGAAGTGGTCATCTTCCACAATTTCTCGGTGATGGGAATATTACCCCCCTTTTCATCTTTCTTCCTCGCCATCCTGGAGGCATTCGGACTGCATATGCTTCATTTGCATCCGAATGCGGTGTTGATTCTGGCCTCCTTTGCCTATGTGTGCGAGGGATTCATCGGGGTAACGCCTTCGGTGGCCTTGTTCCGCCACTTCTTTGTTCCCCGCCTGGGAAAGTCGAAGTGGATAGCCGGCGGGGTTACCTTTCGCCTCAGGAAGTCGTCGGCGCACCAATACCCAGTTGTGAAGCTTAAGCCGGACTGGAGAGAGTGGAGGCACAACTGGTACTTCATTTCAGTGGGAGGCTTCAATCCTCACCTCCTGACGCCAACCTTCCCTGCGGAGCGTCTGGCCAACTCCAAGGATAGAAGCTCTCAGGACCCAGCTCTTACCCCAATCATTGAAAGACTAACCGAGCTCCGCGACCAAAAGCTGACATGCTCCGCCATTGTGGGTGACTTCATCCGAAGAGGAATCGCCCCGCTGCAGCACAGGTCACAGCCGCTATGGAAGGTTCAGCCGAGGATTGGATTCCTCTTACAGTGGAAAGAATGGTCGAGCAAGATGCTCTTTCTGCTTCCGGGTGTTTCTTTTCATCTTCCGCCAGGAGTGCTTCCCCTCTTTGATGGCCCAGGTGCTGCGGTTGCCCGGACACTCATGCCGGAATGCAACGCATTTGGGATTGCTGGCACCGAATTCCTGGATCCCCTTTCGATTCCAGCGCAGAAGATCGCACCAGGTCAAGGGTCTTTTACAGCTGCTGACTTGCTCGGCGGAGACGTTTCGCCGGAAGGTCCTGATCTATCCGACAACGAAGTTGAGGGAGAACTTGCCTCGGACGAGCCTGCCGGGTGCGCGGACCTTGCCTCTCCCCGAGAGGCGAGGGAGGTCCCGACGAGGGTCGAGGGTGCAGCGGTGGAACTGCTCCCGGAGCAGCCAGCGCACCCAAACCCCCTTGACGAGCTAGAGTCGGAAGATGACTCCGAAGCTCTCCCTCCTCCGCTCCTAGCGGATGACGGCGCCGAGGAGAGCCTGTCACTTCCGATTCCTTCCGGGGTTTTGAGAGAAAGGAGCTGGAGCGTCCCCGGAGCCAAGCGGACTCGAGAGTAAGTTAGAGTCCTTACGACCCCGAGCGATGAATCTTTGCCTGACACTTCAATGACGTGATGCCTTGTTTTCTTCGTAGATCCCCGGAACTCGGAAGTTCCAGGAAATGCCGCCGGGTCGAAGACGGCGTGGAAGCTGGGGAGACCGTGGAGAGCTCAGTCATGGTCACGGAGGAGCCCCCGGCTCCTGTCGAAACTCCGTCTTTACAGCGTGACGTACAGGAAAAGAGGGAGATGGCGGCGTGGACCCTCCTTCCCCGAACTCAAGAGATGACTTCCCCGGCGGGACCGCCAGCGAGCTCCTCACTGCTTCCGGGTATGTCCTCCCGAAGCTCTGGACATTGTCCTTTCGCGGTCGTGGCACGGCCCTTGAAGATTTACTTGCCGCTTGTTGATGCAGATCCTGAGGCGGCGGGTTCTCCCGGGAGCAGGCTCGACGTGAAGCCCCCGGAATCTCGTCTAGAACGCAGGATTGAGACCGGTCATTCCTCGCGTGGAACTTCTCTCCCGTCAAGGGAAGCTACACGGGAAGCCGGCTTCTCGAGGGCATTCCCCGGCGCTGGGGAGTTCCTCGCCTTTGCTCGCGCCGAAATTGAGAGGCGATCGGAGGCTGCTTCTGGTGACGGGGAGGATTTGCGAGCTCGAGAGGTGAGGATAGCTGCATACGAGGAGACGCTCCATGCCCGCGAGCTTAGAATAGCTCGTGAAGAGTGGGAGCTACAGCAGCGTCTGGGCAACTTCGAGGAGCAGGAACAAGCCCAGTTCGAAGCCTTGAAGCAGTTGCAACTGAAATCCTTCCAAGACGAGGTCCGCCTGGAGCAGGGGATGGAAAACGCGGCAGGGTGGACTCGATAGGAAGTTGAGCTAGAAAACGTGGAGGCCTTGCGAGCCAAAGACAGGATTATCGAATCCCAAGACAGACGTCTCAGGAGGCTGGCTAGAGATCTTGAGTACGAGCGAAAGCGTCTTCGGCAAGCAAAACAGGAATCCCAGCGGATCCGTGACGAGAGGGAGGATCTCAGGCGACAGGTGAAATCCAGCGCCCACACCATAGCTGTGCAGCGGGAGGCCTTTGCTCGCAGCGGGGAAGACCAAGGAGGTGCGTTTGCGGATCGGGCAGAGCTGGAGAAGCAGATCCAGCGCCTGAAGGAGGCGGTGGCATTCAGGGATGAAGCCGCAGCTCGGGTGAGAGCTACCCGGAAGGCTGAGGCCGAAGAACTGGCAGCAGGCCGCGAGGCAATGGAAACGTCCAAGTCACAGGCGCAAATTGCCTGGGATCAGCACGAGCAGAAATCTACCCAGCTTAAGGCGGTTCAATCCGAGCTGGTGGAGACCAAAGCGGCGCTGGAGAAGGAGAAATACCAATTCCAGCTTCACCATCGCGAGGATCACAACATCTTGCTCAAGATGTACACGTGGTCCTCGAGGATTGTGAAAGAGTTCACTGATTTGGGGGTGTCTTCTCCGCCCACCCTCAAAGCTGACCATTCTCGCACCTTCATGCACTATCCTGCATTCTTGGAGTATGTGGCGACGCTGGTTAGGGGTATCCGGGAGCGGGCAAGCAGAGCCCCTTTCCTGGAAGGAGAGCAGGCGATCCGGCAGGCCATCACCCGCATAGTAGTGGCCCTCCACCAGCAACACCCGTAGCTTTCGCTGCTATCCACGTTGGAGAGGCTGGAGCCCGGGATGCCGACTCCTCCTAACGCTGCTGGACAAGTGGGCAAGATCCTGGGGCGTCTCTCCCGTGAAGACAACCCGTAAACCTGAAAGGTCCTGCAAGGGATAGGACAATACCAAAGGCCGTGAACCAAGCTTTTGCAATTGTACCGCCGAAAGGCTTATGAACTTTGTACTTTGAATGTAAATAACTTTTTCCCGAATTACATGAGTTTTATTGCACTCGTGGGGGCTTAACGCACTCGGGAAGGGTCCAAGGGCGAGAGCGCTAACCAGCCATGAGCAATCAGACTGTTCTGAATTGCTGACACAGGGCGCAAGCCCCCCAGGGACCCACCGGTCTTGACCGTACGGACCTCAGCCCACGACTCCACTGCCCGAGGGAAACTGACAGTATTGTCGCGGAGGTGCTACCCCAAGATTACGCCCGCTTTCGCTTTAGCCAAAGTGTATAAAACCGATGCAACCAGGAAAAAGCCCGCGCGAGCGCGTTTATACTTAGCTCGCATTTGACCTCCTTTCGGTATATCTCGGCAATTACTTCGTCGCGCTGCCACCGTGGCGGGTCTTCTATGTCGTTTTTCAGACATAATTCTGCCCTGCCCCACAATTCTTGGCGGGAACAGGGCTTCCGTGCCGAAATATACCCAAGGGCCCAATACACCCTTGCGGGGACTGGTCCTTGCATGCCGCTCGAAGGCACAACTGGCTGGCTGACGCCGGTCCGGAGACCACCTCCTTGGTGATCCGGCAACTGGCTGGCATGATAGAAATGCCGGTCCGGAGACCCTCTTACTGCAAAACCCGGAGCTCACCTTCTCGGTGATCCAGCAACTGGCTGGCATGATAGAAATGCCGGTCTGGAGACCCTGATGCTGCTTACTTCTGAGGATTGGAAGCCAACCACTTCGCGATCCAGTACTTCTGGGGAGGTCCACTCGGTCCCGGGTGTATTGTCACTATATGATCCGGGAGTTCCCATTCTCCTTCGTCAGAATTGCCGCAGATGAAAGTTTGGTCCCAACTGGCAGCAGTTAATCTTTGACAATCTTGTGTTCGTTGGGTTGGGCTAGGCTCTTCACGCTCTTCAGTCTGAGTAGAGGCATTAGCGAAGGTTCGGAAAGACTTTCCTTTCTGCGGGGCGCCGGGATTGGCCTAGGTTTTCTTGGGTTTCTTGGTGAAAGAGCAATCTCTGCAGATATGTCCTGGCTCACCGCAGGCATAGCACTCCCCATTCTTCTGCTTTAACTGAATATCGTTGAACTGGCGGCACTCTTCCAGACTGTGTCTATCAGATCTGTGGTACATGCACCACACTCCAGGCTGGCCATCTTTGCGCAGAGGAATCTTGAGCTCTTAGGGCACGTAAATGAGAGGATCTTCTAGGTGAGGATCATCCTCCGTTCTCTGATCTGGGCCCTCGCCTTTCAGAGGCTGCGCTGCAGGTGTCACGTCGGAGCAGAGTTCCTCCTTTTCCTCGTGCGTCCACGAGGGGGAAGGTACATCGATGCTCATGGCGTTTTCCTGAGGCCTTTCCTCACTGATTAAAGGACTGACATACGCTGCTGGCCGAACAAACTGTACTCCAAAGTCTCGACCCCTGGTGGCGGAGGTCAACGAGGGCTCCCCAAGGACAAAACCGAGCCCTGGATACCACAGAAACTCCATGGCTGCCTTAGCCTTTCTCTTCTTTGTCATCTTGGCCGTCGGATTCGGCGCCTCGCTTGAGAGAGTCGAAACTAGTGCTGCTCCGAAGGCGTCGGGGGTCTTGAAGCGGATCTTGTCACGGACGAGAAGCTCGACGCAGAACTTGACGTAGGACTTGACGATGAACTTGACGCAGAACGATGAAGAAGAAGGCGAATCCAGCGCTTGCACCCCCTACGTGGCGCGCCAGATGTCGTGTCTCGGGTGACGGACACCGGGAGTAGATGATACCCCCTTTTAGGTTCGGCACGGGGCGCGAAGGAGGCTAGAAGACGTCTTACCCGGGAGCAAGGACGCCAAGTTCTTCGTCGAGAGGGAGAGATCGAACAACACAGCAGGACACACAGAGTTACCCAGGTTCAGGCCGCCCGGAGGCTAAAAGCCCTACTCCTGCATGTCTAGATTGAGAGGTTCATCATGATGTGGTGTACAAGGATGTTCTGGGGTGAACCCGGCAGAGTTTCGGCCAGAGGTAGACGAAGAGCAGATCCTGCCCTGGGAAGATCACCTCTCTCTCTACCTTCCGAACCCTAGTCTTGTTTAGCCTGAGCTCTAGCTTGCTTCTGTTTCGTCCCCCCTCTTCGGTGCCATGGTCCTCCTTTTATAGGCTAAGGGGATCCGACATGGGCACGCGAGAGGTGTGAGGGGTCTTGGCGGGAAAACCCCTCGGCGATCCTTGGAGGAGACGTCGCACTCTCTCCTCCAAGCATTCTGAGGAGGGCGGCGTGGTCATCCGCCCTTGGAAAAGGTGGGACGGACAAAGCCTGTCCGCCCCACCAACTGCGCTCGTGGCCACGTCACCGAGGCGCGGCCTTCATCTTGGCGCCCAAGTCTTCCACCAGTTTCCGGCGAGCTGGCGATCTTATCCTCTCGATGGTACGAACGGATACCTGGGGGCGCGCCTGGCCTCCTGCCGGGAGCACGGACCCGCGGGTGTCTCGCCTGGTTCTCCGGGCGAGGGGGTGACCCGGAAGGTCACCTGGTCCTTAGCCACAGAGACTTGTTGTCGAACTTGTCGGGTGTCCTTGAGGCAGACGGGCTAACCCATCTGCTGTACTTGACTCCTTGCCTTGTCCATCTTCTTGGTGGGCCCCAGTGGAGGACCCACTTTGGCAGCATCAGGGGAACCCCATGTTCCACTGCTGCGACAACAACTCTACGGAAATTAAATGTCAAAGCCATGATATCTCATGACGCACAGTTCACAGATAGCAGGCAAACATATACACATACATGGCATGATAATCCATAATCAAATGAGCAAATAACATTGCAAGACTGGTCATAGCAAGTGGTTAGCTTGCCTCCGAAGGTCGACACCAGTTGGTTCAGGGATCACGAACACGTCACGGGTTAGGGTCTTGGTTTGCCGGTACTGCGGGATACACCTATGCATGCATACAAGGGTGCTGAGCATACAAGTATTTTACAAAAATGTAAAATTGATACTAATGGACAGAGCTTTTCAAACTAAGAATTTACAAATCTGAATCACCATAAATGGAGCTACGTTTCAAAAGATATCGCCGGGCGAAGGATAGCTAGATGCTGCTCACCCGAAAAAAACAGAACGGCAGAAAAAAAAACTGCACGGGCCGCTCTGGCCGTGCGGTTGGGCCGCGGATGGGCCTGCCGGCCTGCTACCGCGCTGCGCTGCGTGCTGGGCTAGGCCGAAAAAGTTTCACAGAAACGCAGGAAGGAAAAAAACGACCCGGTCGTCTTCCTCCCGAGCTCCACATACTGGAAACTTGGGAAGTCGAGCATGGACTCGAACATGCCGAGCTCCACTTGCTACTCTGGACTGCGGGGAAGGTAGAGGAGATGGATAGGAGGCTCTGTGGGGATTTAATCGTGGAACGGGCCGGACACGAGCTTGCCACAGTCGAGGTTCTCGACGGCGGCGTCTTAGCCAGGAATTGAAGCAGAGCTTCACCGTTCATCGACTAAAGACGCCCAGAGGTCCAGGGGGAGAGAGGAGTGTGGTGCGGGGCTCAGCAGAGGCCGGGGCGGCCTTTTTATAGCCTCCCGAGGGGGGGGGGGTCGCCGTGGGGATGCGGTGAGGTGGCGGGGTGAGGTGCTCCGGGGCTGTAGCGGGTAGGCGAGTTTCACGTCGAGGCGGCGCGTCGCTGAGCATGCGTCCCATTAGCTAGACGACGGAAGACCCGCGGCTGTGGATAGGCTCGGAAGGCGTCGTGGCACTGGCGAGGGTGTCCCGTGACGGCGCTGTGCGTGCGGCGCGTTGGTTAGCGCTCGGCGGCGCTGTAGCGTCGGCGCGTCGGCTAGCCGTTGGGCGGCGCTGTAGAGGGGGTGAGCTGGCGAGGAGAGGCGGCTGGGGGTCGAGGGAGAGGGGGTCACCTGCTAGGCACGGAACGGGATGGGGAGGAGCTGAACGGCGTCGACCTCAGCGCGGCGGCGCTGTCGGGCATGGTCATGCCCGTGGTGACCACGCCAAAGGGCGTGCCGACATCGGCCTCTACACGGTTTGCTCAGCTCATGGCTTCAACTGGAAAACTAATCGTGTCATCCTGCGCCAAATTGAATTTCCAACAACTTTGCAGAACAAGGTTTTCCCAAATTCTCAACTTGGTCCAAGCAAAAATTCAGAAAAACTAGGGAACACCAGGTGCTCGATGAAATGACCAGGGTCTTGCACATCTCAGAAAAATCCCCAAAATTCACAGTAGGTTTGTAAGGAGGTAAATAGTCTGTCTGTGTAGTTTGAGCTTAATTGGTCAGCTGTAGGTTGGTCAAATAAATTGGGTGTCCAAAAATGCCCTAATGGCATGGGTATGCCAAGTGTGCTTACTAAAATGATATGGATATGATATTGTGGATATATTGTTATATATAGGAGATCGTCAATTTGGCAAAGTGTCAATGCCAAATGATTTTTGTAGCTAGGGGTTGCTTTGGAAATTGTAATTAGACATGAGAAGGGCATTACAAAGGAAGTACTTCAAATATTGCTCAAATGAGGTTGGGCCAATGGAGTGAAATGTTCAGGAGGTGGAATTATGCACCTTCCCAAAATTGCATAATTTCTGGATGAGTGGAAGGTGTCTAGATAATTTCTGGATTGAAAATGACATAATAGAGAATATGGTTTAACTTTGGAATATTGCATGGGACTATGAAATATTTTTCCGTGAGAGTGATCTATATGTATGAGGGAACCATATGGTAGCTTGGTAGAATTTATTTCAAGCTAAAATTGTGGTGGAGGCTTTAGTAGGAATAGACAGAAAGGGTTTTGGAATCACCAAATGGAACCAATGTTTGACAGGCACAACAATGGCATGGAAATATGGTGGAGGTCGACAAAGATCGAGGATTATTGGGAAATTTCCTACGAGGGCAAAACAAAAGTCAAATCAAAGACCAACAGGTTCGAAGAAAACATTTTGAAAACAGAAAAAGTTTCTCACGTGTGAGAAAACACCACTAAAATTAGGGACGAATTTTTGGGGTGTTACAAACCTTTCCCCCTTAAAAAGAATCTCGTCCCGAGATTCGGAGACTTATAGAGACTCCCGGAGTTATACAAGATATTTCTTGTACGGTTTTAATATACCCCTATATCTTAAAACTTTTTCAAAACTTTTTCTTCATGATGCTAGAGTTTTAAAACACTCGGAGGATCCACGCATATCAAGGTATTTCTCAAAACTGGGCATTTTGCAAGCATAGCATTACTATCAAACAAGGCACACCCAAAAGAATGACATGGCAGGGGCTCACTGAATCAAACAAGATAGGATCTACCACCATGGTATATAAATATAAACTAGGGTTTTTGCTTAAACGATCACACATGGCAAGGCACACATAAACAACACAACCATGGCAAAAGCAAACAAGCATGTCGACAAACAAGCTAACATTCAACAAAACAGAGTTTGAACTTGGGTAAGCAGTTACCCAAAATTTTATAAACAAAAGGATTGGGATATGCTATCATATCCCCTCATCTAGGGTTTTATTTTGGAAAAGCTATATATACACTTTCATGCATACATAGGTTTTGAAAAATTTAAGTTTTCTTTTAGAAGAAGGATGTTTGTGCCAGCCCAAAATGGGCTCACAAGCACCTAGATTTTGAGGGGTAGGGCCACACCCCAATTTCTGTTTTTGCAAAGATTTTTCCCTATGGAACACCATAGATACGAGGGCAGAACTTTCAGGGTACCTCCTCGCACTGAAGTAATTGTAGAGTTCTAGCTGGAGTAGAACTTACATCCTTTATTTCTGAAATTTTTCCACCGGCCATACTCCTTGTCTTGCAGCAAAGATAACATGGCTGGGATACAAGCATATAGACAGCAGAATTTCTATTCTGAGAAAAACATCATTTTAGAAAAATAGTCCTGCATTTTCATGGCCCAAAACAAACAGTTACTGCAGTATGGCATAATCATTTCAACCATACCGGATAAGCAAACACACAACGGCTAACAAAACACTCCACAAAAATCCTTTTGTGCTCCAACGATGATGGGGCACTCAACAAGCACGCTAAAGCTTGCGAGGGGAAGTCATCGTGGAGGGCTTGGGCCATTTCTTTAACATGGGACACACAAGGTTCAGATTGGGTGAGGAACCTTGCGGTGATACATGTACGAGTTTTTCAAACCTATGCACGAGCCAACATTAAGTGAGCGGGGCACCGTGGTTACAGTGTCTCATTAAATACTTCCACTTAATGGTTAAACTTGTGCAACACACACAAAATAATCCTCATACTAGAAAATAATATCCCATTCAAAGGTTGTGTTAATTTTACAGGTGGGCATATGTGTCTTGGTTCACATACACGTCCTGTTTTAAGTGTCCTGTCATTTGTTCAAAACTTTTAAAAGGAAGAAAGGGCATGGTTTTTGTCGCACGTCAACCAAGTAGTTAACAAGTGAACAAACATCAAGTCTTTACACGGAGTTGAAATAACAAGTCCCCTAATAGCTGCGAAGCTAACATGCGATACAAGAAAACACAGAAGAACAAACAACCTCACAAACTCTCACCTACCAACTTAGGACTTCTCACTTGGTGGGGATTTGGTCTGGGCATCCACTTTGTTGCCTTCTGGATCCTACGGTTTTGGTCCTAAGCGAAGCTTGGTATCCACTGGGCTCCTCGCCACCACGGCTAGAGTCTCAGGGATGCCATCTGGCACAACGCCAAAGCTGCGAAGGGGTTGGAGGTCATGGGTTGCGGCTGGTCCTGGATGAAAGGTGTTGAGTCCAAACTTTAGAGCTTCCATTGATGGGGGTGGCCTCTGGAGTTTAATTGTTACGGTCCTTGCGGAGCTGGGCTCTTGTCAGTGGGCTATGGGACTCGGGCAAGGGCTTGCCTATTGGAATGGCATTCCTCCAAGTGGTAGGCAAGAATGCTCTCCAAGGCGGTGGTGTAGGCTACGAGGTGGGACAAGGTTGAGTTGAGCATCACTTCGATGCTTACCATGGGATGGCTAGGGTTTTGCAAGGGATCTTGGCGGGAAAAAGCGAGACGCGGGAGGTTCTGTCGCGGCTTCAAAGTACCGCAGACGAGCGAGACATTTCCAAGCTGCAACCTGGAGAGCCATCTCAGAGGAATCCACGAAGTGGCTTTGAATCACATATGGCGTCGTGCTTCCTAGGAAGTGTACTCTTACATTGCTAGCATTGGTAACATGACATCACTTCAAGAGCTGCATGAGTTTACTGTTCAAGATTTGTCTAGCGGCTTTGAGATGGCACAACTTGAATCCATGAATGAGCTTGTACAACTTGGGTTATGTAACCTTGATAAGGTTGAAACTCACAAGGAGGCTTGTGGGGCACGTCTGAAAGAAAAAGTACACTTGGAAAAGCTGCACTTATCCTGGAATGGTTACTTGCAGGAATTTTTGCCAACGGATGATGGTGGCCCAAGTTCTGAACCTTCTATGGATATAGCAAGAGAAGTGCTTGAGGGCCTTGAACCGCCTATGGACTTAAAGCATCTACATATATCTAGGTATATTGGTACTATCTCACCAACTTGGCTTGTCAGCAATATCTCAGTTACCTCCTTGCAAACGCTTCAACTTGATGATTGTGGAGGATGCAGAATACTTCTATCTCTGGAAAGTCTTCCGTTTCTTAGAAAGCTGAAGTTGAGAAGAATGTGGAAAGTAACAGAAATACTGGTTCCTTCACTGGAGGAGCTAGTTTTAACTAAAATGCCAAAATTAGAGATATGCTCAAGCACTTCTGTGGAGCATCTGAGCTATAGTTTAAGGATACTACAGATCAAGAATTGTCACGCACTGAAGAAATTTGATCTTTTTGAAAGTAATACTGAGTCGGAAAGCAGGCAGAGGTCATGGTTGCCTGGTCTTCGGAAATTAATACTTCTTAAATGCCCTCAGTTGAAAGTGTCAAAGCCTCTTCCACCTTCAACCACTGTTTCTGAGTTACTCATCGAAAGAGTTTCAACACTTCCATGTATGAAAGGATCATCCAGTGAAAATTTATTTATTGGGTCTATTGGTGGGTCTGGAGAGGATTTTGTTGAATTTTCTGATGAGTTGAGGATACTGGATGACAAAATCTTGGCGTTCCATAATCTGAGAAACCTCAAATCGATGAGAATAAATTGTTGCCGGAATCTAACTTGTATTTCGCTCAAGGGATTTAGTCATCTCGTCTCTTTGAAGAGTTTGGAAATAAGCATGTGCAGACAACTTTTCTCTTTAGATGTGATGCCAGAGCATACCCTTGAAGATGGGTCAGCTGCGTATGGCAAGGCGTTCCCATATCTTGAAAGTCTCAGTATTGCTTGATGTGGAATAACAGGGAAGTGGCTATGTCTGTTGCTGAAACATGCGCCAGACCTAGAGAGACTGGATTTACGCGAAGAGCAAGAAGAAGAGGAAGCTGTGGAAGAAGAGGAGGAGCAACAGGAAGAGGAAGAAAACGGTCAACCAAATCTTATCTCAGCTTGGGAGGACTCATCATCAGGAAAGCATGGTGACGGATTGACAGGGTTAGCTCAGGACCGTCTCGTGCACATTCCGCTAAATCTCATCTACTCTCTCAAGAAGATGAGTATTAATTGCTACCCCCGTCTAACATTTAACTTGAGCAAGGAAGGATTCTCTGTATTTACCTCCCTTCAGGAGCTAAAAGTTGTGGGATGCCCCGAGCTGTTCTCGTCTTTGGTCCATAAAGACGGAAGCCGGGCGAACGGAAGATGTCTCGTCCCGACATCACTTGAGGAATTTGTGATTTTAAGGAATTATTATGACGTAAAAACGCTGCAACCATGCTTTCCGAGTGATATCACCAGCCTTAGAAAGTTAGAGGTATGGTCCTGCCGAGCTTTGGAATCTCTACAGCTGCAGTGGTGCACGGCACTGAAAGAATTGAAGATTGCGTTCTGTGGATCGCTCACCGCTATAGAGGGCTTGCAATCCCTTGTCAGCCTCAGAAAGCTAGAGGTAGAGAGCTCCCCAGATTTGGAATGTCTAGAGATGCAGTCGTGCACGGCACTCGAAGAGTTGAAAAATCGAAGACTGTGAATCGCTCACTACACTAGAGGGTCTGCAATCCCTTAGCAGCCTCAGGCATCTGATAATATTGACCTGTCCTCATCTGGTGCCAAAAGATGGAAATGATGAACCGGAGAACGGACGATGTCTCCTCCCGACATCACTTGAAGAACTTGACATTTATAATGGATGTTCCCTAAAAACGCTGCAACCATGCTTTCCGAGTGATGACACCAGCCATAAAAATTTAAAGGTACGTCGCTGCCCAGCTTTGGAATATCTGCAGCTGCGCTTGTGCGTGGCACTGGAAGAGTTGATAATCGACGACTGTGAATCGCTCACTACACTAGAGGGCCTGCAATCCCTTAGTAGCCTCAGGTATTTGAAAATATCCACCTGTCCCCGTCTGGTGCCAAACGATGACAATGATGAACCGGAGAACGGAAGATGTCTCCTCCCGACATCACTTGAAAGACTTGACATTTACAGTGGATGTTCCGTAAAAACGCTGCAACCATGCTTTCCGAGTGATGTCACCAGCCTTAAAAACTTAAAGGTACGTGGCTGCCCAGCTTTGGAATCTCTACAGCTGCGCTCGTGCGTGGCACTGGAAGAGTTGATAATCGACAAGTGTGAATCGCTCACTACACTAGAGGGCCTGCAGTTTCTTGGCAGACTTGGGCATTTGGCATTGTCGAAATTGCCTGGCTTGCCTCCATGGTTAGAGAGCTTTTCAAGGCAGGGCTATGAGCTATGCCCTCGGCTGGAAACGCTTGAGATGGCCGATCCGTCTCTTCTTACCACGTCATTCTGCGAGCGCCGCATCTCCCTCCAACGCCTAAAACTTGAAAGTTTGGTGCTATCAGAAGAGCAAGGGAGAGCGCTTGCTCTCCTCATGTCCCTGCAAGAGCTCGAATTTTATTATTGTTCTCTCGTAGATCTTCCTGCGGGGCTGCACCTTCTTCCTTCCCTCAAGAAGTTGAAAGTAAAATCTTGTCGGGGCATCTCAAGGCTGCCGGAAAGAGGCCTCCCACTTTCGCTGGAAGAAATAGAAATCGAGTTTTGCAGCAAGGAGCTAGCTGATCAATGCAGAGATCTAGCAACGAGCAAGCTTGATGTCAAAATTAGTTGTTGTTTTTTTTAATTGGTTACTGGACGCCATGTTACTTTAGCCCACAGAGACAACATGTATCGTGGGTGGTCAGAGTTCCTATTGGATGGTCTGGCTTCAGAGGATTATGTGCCGTATATATTGTGGACAAATAAGGCTGTTGAAGATGCTCTAACTCGTAAGTCCGTATGTTTTGTTGTATGTTATCACCTTATCCTGTTAACTAATAAAGATGATTAATAATTATTCGCTTGACTGCACAGAGAACTACATGAGATAAACCCGAAAATGCATTGTGCTGTCTGTTACACAAATTGATTTAAGCCAAAGTTTCCTTTGCTACACCATGCAAACAAGCTCTGCAGCTACAATAATTCACTTTGGAGAACGAGATACTAGCTCTCGTGTTCAACAAGACCAGCAGCAAATGTTGGAGGTGGTTTAAACTTATGTGTTGATCAGCCAGAAGACAGAATGGCTTCATCAGCAGACACCTAATCCGTGCGAAAATTTAGTTTGAATATGCAAGCTTGCGACCTGTTGTGTGCCGTCACTAATTTACTAGTTTCCTTTGTTGTGGATACCAGTGATTCGGCGTGGTCGTCATTGTGCGTATTATGCTATTTTGGTACATCCTGTTGAGTTCATTTCTTCTGTGTTTCAGATCTTCTAGGTGCTGGTAAGCAAACATGTTGATCTTCACACTTAACATAATTTTACTCCTGGTCTAGAGCCGTTCTGTCAGTGGTTGTTTGCTCACTTAAGGTGGTCGTTTTCTTCAAGCTTACTGCATATGCAGCTTTGCTGCAGCCGTGGTTCAGCAATGTGAGACACAAACAAAATTCTAATCAAATATAAGAAAGTAAAGGCCACGATAAGTTACCCGAGTGAACATGTAGATCAACACAGAAGAAATAAGCATGAACTCTTCATTTCATTTTGTGGAGGACAAACTCAGCACCTCTTCTCACACGATTACTGAAACTGCATTGACCATTTCGACCGGTAAGCAATAGCTGAACATTAGCATGGAACAAATTTGCTACGCTGACAAGCACCCTAAATTACCATAAATCACAATGGTTCACCTGCACCTGGTACTGACATTTTCACAGCCATCATCAGAAAAAGCTTCTAGCAACAGGAAAATTTGAAGTTTCTCAATATTAACATGCCAGTTTATTGTCTTGTCATGTGAGACAATAAAACAGGAGACAATTGTTGAAATCAACAGGCGTAATTTGAAAAAATCGAGCAACACCATTGTGACAAAAAGTTACAATCAAATCGGATTTGCATGGATACTGAATCATATATCATTCACGTGCCAGTCGCACGTAAATATACATCACCCTACAAAGATGATAACCGGGATTTTAAAATCTTCTTACTCCGATACCGTAGTTACATCGTGCATATAAAGATCAAACTGCATACAGAATAGACAGTACTACGAAAAACACACCCGGTACAAGAGGCTCCTTCAGATCAGAAGGCCAGATGAACTACCACATGCCAAAATACCCTCCACTTTTCACTTATATATACATGGTCCAGTTGAGCTATCAGATTACCCGCCAAGCTAGAGCATCCACTAGGAACTACGTTAACTAAATCCAAACCCACATGCACATCCCAGAACTTTATCTAAAAAAATGCACATCCCAGAAACAATTACTCATATTATCCACCAACTTAAATCCTACCGTCAGATAAACCTACCCTACATCAGAGAACGAGCATCGCCAGCTTCTGAGGCGCTGCCCCCTGAGCTCCCTGACTCCGAACCTGTAAACAAAGTCAGATGAGAAACAATGCAAGAACTTCAAGTTCATGACAAATAAACCAGGGGTTTGACAGTACCACTCGATGACGAGGAACCACTGCCCGATCCACCAGCGACAGTCACTACCTTAGAACCCTTCTCGATCTCCACTGATTGGTAAGTCGCCGTTGGCATCTCTTCCTCGATATCTACATACTCATCCACCTGCTCAGCCACTACAGTAGTCTTGTCAGGATTCGCGCTCTCCTGCAAATAACAAACAAAACAACACACATGAGAGTCCAATTTGCATATCGACTTACTGCAAACAAGAACAACACATGTAGTTTCCTACGGTCATTGCCCCATCAGCATTGTCAACTAATGCAGAAACAGCACCATTCACAGCTTCAGCCCCAGTAGTATCGCCGACCTCGGCAATGTCCCCATTCATCATGGCAGCTCGTCGGCTCTTGTTGAGCGCCTTGTTGAAGTTGTTGACGAAGCGATCAAGCTCCCACTGCGTCTCGATGTCCATCTCATCAATATCCAGCTCAATCTCATCCCCAAGCAGCTCTGGATTGTTGACACTCCTCTTGCGCACAATCTGCAACACATTATGAAGAACCAGGGCGGGGAGTTCCCGCATTGCATTATAGAAGAATAGAATTGATCCAGTTAATTAGGAAAACCACAGCACATTATGTATCTTCTCTTCAGGCAAGCTTTCAAGCCCCACCCTGAGCTGAGCATGTTCTTCTCCTCCAAGCTCATCCCCTTCTTGTTCAGCTCTATCTGCCTTCGGCTTCCGCATCTTCCGCACCCTCTGCTGTGCCGGCCTGAACCACCGGCAGCAGGGGCGGAGACAGGCCCCAGGCTGCCCTATCCTTCGCCCGGGGCGTGCACACGAAACGCAGGCTTGACTAGCGAGGATGGCGGCGGCCATCGCCGGCGAGGGTTTCGCGTGCTGGAGTCTGTTGGACGGCGGTGAAGGGCCACTTCTTTTCAGCTTTTGGGCTAGCTTCTAGGTTGTCCACAGCAGAAACTTAAAAGAAGTCTCCGGCTGGTCGCGGGCTTATTCCCACCGCGAAGCCCATTTCCTTCCTATATCAAAAAACTGGTGCCGACCTGATTCTGGGAGCTTCCCGAGCTTCTGCGCGAGGAAACGAATAGGTAGAGAGGTTTGCCCCGTTGGTTGCTTCTATTTACGGCAGGAATGCCACTCCGCATCGTCGCGTCGGCTGCTACTTCAGTCGCGTACTCGCGTTCCTGTCTAGACTTCACGTTTTCTACGAGAAACCGCATATGCATGCACATGGGCCAGTTGCCCAGCTAATTACCTACTCATGTAATGATGCCGACTAATCGATGCATGCACGTACGATTCTGCCTTACACTCAGCTGTCTTGCGACAGTCAATATTTAGTATGCATTGCAAAATTTATTTTTGAGGATATCTTTTGCACATGTTTCCTTCCGTTTTATTGTAGTGCAACATACCATTTCTTTTGCACATGTTCTCAAAATCACTATGAGTCCATGACACTTCTTTTATTATGACTTGTACTGAATTATACAACGACACCAGATTTTTTTTTATCAATTGCCTTTTCATAGTATTTTAATTTTATTTCTACCTCATTTTCTACTATATACTAGCATATGTAAGTTAACATCGCTTTATTAGGTACAACATATCAAACTCAAGGGCATAACAGACATTTCGCAACTCATTCTTGCAAACAAGCCAAAACAGAATAAGCTCAAAAGAAGTCTCCCATTAGTTTCTAAGAGTTTCTATCCACCGCAGTTTCTACCCACCGAAATCTATAAGCAAGCTTATGCATAAGCATAAGCCCAAAAAAGTGGCCCGAATTCGGCCAGCGGCAGGTGGATGAGCGGATAGTGGACGGCAGATAAAATATTTCCCCGCTGCGCACTCACAAAGGGAAAAAAAAGGGGGAAAGTCGCCTCTGCATTGTATACTGTTCAGTTCTCAACTCCACTGACCATCGCTTCTCCAGCGACCTGCTTCGCCGGATCTGATGGCGGCCGCGATTGGGTGGCTGGCGGACACCATCCTTGCGACCCTCCAAATCGGCAAGCTTGCTGCGTGGATCCGCCGAGCCGGGCTTGCCGATGACACCGAGGAGCTCAAGCGCGAGGTCGAGCGAGTCGAGATGGTGGTCGCTGCCGTGAGGGCGAGGGCGACCGGGGACGCGCCGCTGGCCCGATCTCTCGCTCGCCTCAAGGAGCTGCTATACGAAGCCGACGACGTGGTCGACGACCTCGACTGCTGCAGGCTCCAACAGGAGGTCCAAGGAGGTAGGCGCTATATCTCTCTCTGTAGATCCATCCGAGTGCGCTGATTCGGATAGACTGCGATAGGAATAGGGAGTTGAACATGGCACTGGGTAAAACAGCCCGCTATATCTCTTCTGCTCTTATTTCAGCCTTCCGGCTCATCTGAATAGGCCCCCAGATAACTCTAACTACTGAAAGAAATACAAATGTAATGCTACAGCTCCAAATGGCAGGTAACATGAGCATCTTTGATTCATTTTGACCGATGAACGCACCCAGTTGCAGTGAAACTAATAGGCCCAAATAGCTCTCAGTAGTCAATACCATCAGATTAAAGGGACGAGAGGGCACTGACGCTTTGTCATGCACGTGTTCTGTTGTGTCGAAGCAACGGGTAGCATGTGTATTTATTTCTTCCTTCCTTCATTTGGGTTTGGTTCGGGTGAGCTGACCTACTCATTTACACAGCGGTATATTAGATTTTCCTTTGTTCCTTAAGTTTTGTTATGATTAAGTGTTATTTATATTTAAACAGGGCATTATTTAAAATATGGCAAAGAAATTTATTGCATAGTAGAAATTAGCATGGACATGCCCAACTAATATTTGGGTCTAGTTCGGTTTGGGTTGTATGTGTACATCTTTTTCTTCTCTTCGGGTTTGGTTCGGGTGAACTGAGTTGCATATACTCCGTATATGATCAAATCGCTGGTCCCTCTCCCTAGTCCCTACCAATAGACACAGCAGGAGACACTCACCAAAGATTTCTTTTTCTCATTGACTCACGAGAATCTCTTATGCTAAGTACACATTCTTCTTCCTCACATGCTACCTCCCTCAACCCCAACGAGGCCCTTCCCCACTCGCCGGTGATGGCCCAAGCTTTTTAGTTTTTCATTTTTGAGTTGAACTCACGATTTGCAATTCAGCTTTTGGATATAGAATTCAAATGTTACAGTTGGTTAGACCAAGCATGACCACACTACTAATTTCTCGTTTATTCTTAGTTACATGGGACGATACTGAAGGAATGCATGAAGCAGCACGAGTAGTTCAGAGATCAAGGGGCAGTGATGCTGATATACCTAGTAGCAGTGGTGGGAACAAACGGTCCAAGGCATGGGATGATTTTGATATCACAGAAGAACACAATGGAAAGCCTGTGAAAGCCAAGTGTAAGCACTGTCAACAAGTGGTTGAGTGCGGGGCTGACAAAGGGACATCGGTTTTGCACAACCATGTCAACATGGAGGGCTGTCAAAAGAAACTTGCAGCAACTGACCAGCAGCCAAACCCTTCAAGGTACATTTTAAATATCTTGCCGTATCTTCTCCTCCGGATCCTAAATTACTCATATTTCTGCACCTGTTTTTAGTGTTTGGTTTGTTTGTATGTATCTAATCGATGCCCGGAAGATATTTTGTCACTCGCATGGATGTCCACCCAATATTCAAAATTTATTTTCTCATAAAAAGATATGGATCGTTTTTGTAATTATAGTAGATATAAATCATTGCTATAGCAAGTAACCATGGAAAACTATGTGCCAAATGTGACTAAGTGTGTTGCATAAAGAAGACAAACCTGTACATCTTGAAAAGTGCAGAGTGTGCATGCTTAGGTTGCACAAAATTTCTTTTTTGTATGGAATGCATGTCATATATTTATATTATTATACCAGTTTTCACTAAGATACATGTTATGCAATGGTGTATATCTGCACAAATTTGTATTTCTAATAGCCAATCTACAATATCTTTCATATTACAGCAGCAGTGATCCTACTGAAAATGCTGCGCCTATTGTAACTGGTGATTCAATTGGAAGAAAAAGGAGAAGAGATGGGGAGTCAGCACAAATCACCGCAAATAACATACACAGTTGGCGCAAGGACGAATTTTCCAATAGGATAAAGTTAATGACTCGTCAGTTACAAGATATCCAAGCGGATGTGAGAGACACCCTAAAGATGCATGGATTAGCCTTTGATACAATTTCAAATCACTACCGTGGTACATGCTCAGATGATGTGTGTCCAACAACATCAAGTCTGAATCAGCAAAAAGTATATGGAAGAGATTCAGAAAAGAACACCATCATAAAGATGATTACATCTGAGAAACATGAAAGTGTATATGTGCTTCCTATTGTAGGCATTGGAGGAGTTGGCAAGACAGCTCTCACACAACTCATATATAACGATCCACTAGTGAAAGAGCAGTTTGAGCGGATATGGCTATGGGTGTCTATCAACTTTGATGAAGTAAGGCTTACAAGAGAGATTTTAGAATTCGTTTCTCAAGAAAGACATGAAGGCATAAGCAGCTTTGCAAAGCTTCAGGAGATCTTGAAGCTACACATGGAGTTCCAATCGAAAAAGTTTCTGCTCATTTTAGATGATGTCTGGGACAACCTAGATGCTTACCTATGGAACAAACTGTTGTCTCCAATGATGTCAAGTCATGTGAAGGGTAATGTAATTGTAGTCACAACTAGAAATTTCTCTGTTGCACAAAGGATAGGGACACTCGAACCAGTCAATTTAGGTGCTTTGGCTAATGATGATTTTTGGCTATTGTTCAAATCATGTGCATTTGGTGATGAGAACTATGCAGGACATCAAAGTCTAAGCATCATCGGGCGTCAAATAGCAGCGAAGTTAAAGGGCAACCCGTTAGCAGCTGGATCTACAGGAGAACTACTAAGAAAGCAACTTACCGTTGATCATTGGAGTAACATTTTGAAGCATGAACGTTGGAAATCCCTACAACTAAGTAGAGGCATCATGCCCGCTTTAAAGCTTAGCTATGATCAACTACCCTACCATCTACAACAATGTATCTCGTGCATTTCTATATTTCCCTGCAATTATCAGTTTCTTGGTGATGAGTTGGTCTGCATATGGATTTCACAAGGATTTGTGAAGTGTAACGATTCAGGTGAGAAACTGGAGGAGACAGGACAGTGTTATCTGACTGATTTGGTGAACCTAGGCTTCTTTCAGCAAATTGAAAGCAATGACAAGATACTCCTTTTTCAAGGTGAAATTTTTACCATAGTTTTAAAAAATCCAGCTTCAGTAGAAGGGTCATTTCCAGGCAGTCAAACTTGCTATGCTATGTGTGGCCTTATGCATGATTTTGCACGGATGGTTTCAAGAAGTGAATGTGCAGTTATAGATGATCTACAGTGCAATGAATTGTTGCCAACTGTACAACATTTGTCTGTAGTAACTGATTCTGCATACTGCAAAGATCAAGATGGAAGCATACCTCGTAATTTCAAGTTTGAAGAAAATTTGCGAAATACAGTTACATCAGTAAGAAGATTGAGGACACTGGTGTTAATTGGGCAGTATGACTTTTTCTTCTTCCAATCCTTTCAAGATATATTAAAGAAGGCACATAATTTGCGTGTGCTGCAAATGTTTGCAAAATCTTCTGATTTTAATTCCTTCATATGCACTTTGGTAAATCCTACACATCTTCGCTATCTGAAGGCCCTTAAGCCGGGGATCGATTTACCTCAAATTTTGAGCAAGTTTTGCCATCTTCAAGTATTAGATATTGGCTCATACACTGGTCCAACGATATCTAATGGTATCAATAATCTTGTTAGCCTGCGGCATATTGTTGCAAAAGGACTGTCCTCCTCCATTGCTGGTATTGGTAACATGACATCCCTTCTGGAGCTACATGATTTTAGGGTTCAAAATTCTAGCAGCTTTGAGATAACACAACTTCAATCCATGAACGGGCTTGTACAACTTGGTATCTCACAACTTGAAAATGTTACCACTACAGCTGAGGCTCGTGGAGCAAAATTGAGGGACAAAATACACTTAGAAAAGTTGTGCTTGTCGTGGAAGTACACTTATCACAGTGACATAGCAAGAGAGGTGCTTGAGGGTCTTGAACCACATGGAGGCTTAAAGCATTTACGGATATTTGGGTACAATGGTGCTACCTCCCCAAGTTGGCTTGCCACCAATATCTCAGTTACCTCTTTGCAGACACTTCATCTAGAGGATTGTGGAGAATGGCAAATACTTCCATCTCTAGAAATGTTTCCGTTTCTTACGAAGTTGAAGCTGTGCAAGATGCAGAAAGTAACAGAAGCAACATTTCCTTTATTGGAGGAGCTGATTTTAATTGAAATGCCAAAGTTGGAGAAATGTTCTTGCACTTCCATGTGGGATCTGAACTCTAGTTTGAGAGTACTGAATATCCAGATGTGCCGTGAACTCAGGGTTTTTGATTTGTTTGAGAATTGCAATGATTTCGGAAGCAAAATGAAGTCATGGTTGCCCGGTCTTAGAAAGCTAATTATCTATGATTGTCCTCATTTGGAAGTAGTGCACCCTCTTCCACCTTCAACCAACTATTCTGAATTACTTATATGCGGTGTTTCAACACTTCCAATGATGAAGGTACCATCCAGAGAAACATTAGAAATCTCAGGCCCAATTAGTGTTTATGGTGGGTCTTATGAGATGTGGACACTGGATTACAGAAGATTAGCATTCCATAATCTAAGGGGCCTTAAATACTTGTGTATCAGGCATTGCAGAAATCTGATGTCTATTCCATTTAAAGGATTTAGTCAGCTAGTCTCCTTAAAGAGTTTGAAAATAAGCGACTGCGAAAAACTTTTCTCTTCAGATATGCCAGAGCATACCTATGAAGATGCGATAGCTGCAAATTACATTGCCCTCCCATCTCTTGAACATCTTGAGATTCATTCGTGTGGTATAGCAGGGAAGTGGCTATCTCTGATGCTGCGACATGCGCCGGCTCTAATGGTATTGATATTAGGGGCCTGCCAACAAATAACACAGTTATCTATAGAAGATGAAGAAAACAGTTAGTCAAGTCTTATCTCAACCCTGCAAGCTTCGTCATCAGGATATCCAGACTACGCATTGGAGAGCTCAGCTCCAGAAGGACTATTGCACATTCCGTTAACTATACTCTCTACTCTCAAACAGATGGACATTGCGGTATGCCCTTATCTAACATTTAACCGTAGCAAGGGGGACTTATCTGGATTTACCTCCCTCGAGAAGCTAACAATTTGGCCTTGCCCTGAGCTCCTTTCATCTTTGGTGTATTGACGGAATTGATGACCAGATGAATGGAAGATGTTTCCTCCCTCAGTCACTTGGACAACTTGTGATTGGCGATTATTCCGGAGTAATGCTGCAGCTATGCTTTCCAAGAAATCTGACCTGCCTCAAAACTTTCCAAATACGGGGCAATGGAAGGTTGCAATGTCTACTGCTGCATTCATGCACGGCACTGTAGGAGTTGAATATTTCGGGATGTACCTCGCTCACCGCATTAGAGGGCTTCCAGTCTGTCAGACATTTGAGCATATTCAGCTCACCCAGTTTGCCTCCATTTTTGGAGCATTTGTCAAGGCAAGGTTATTCTCTATGCCCTCAACCAGAAAAGCTTGTGACCGATGACCCCTGTATCCTTACCACGCCATTCTGCAAGCAGCTCACATCCCTACAACGCTTAGAAATACAGAATTGCGAGAGTGAAGCAATACGACTAACAAATGAGCAGGAGAGAGCGCTTCTGCTCGTCGTGTCCCTGCAAGAGCTCCAGTTCTTGAAATGCAATTATCTCATGGATCTTTCTGCGGAGCTGCACAGGCTTCCTTTCCTCAAGAAGTTGGAGATCAGGCATTGTCAGCGCATACTGTGGCTGCCAGCAAAGGGCCTCCCACCTTCGCTGGAAGAACTGAATGTAAGCTGTCATGGCAGGTGCAGCAAGATGCTTGCTGCACAAAGCAGGGCGCTAGCAACGAGCAAGCTAAAGGTCAAAATTGATGGGAGATATGTGAATTGATTTCTGGTTAGCTTGTTAAAGCACACATTTGTATCTGCTTAACACATATCACTGAGTTCTTTTTGAGGTATACTCGTACTATGGATCATGTTTTTCGCAGAGGTGACAGTTTTACATATTTTTGGTTCAGTATGTCATGCTAAACTATACATGTTTGTTGCTGCAGGGACTGTCTTCTCGACCATGCAAATATAAGCTGGTGCATCCCTGTTTTCCATGGTCACAAGCTTATGTTCGGAAGACCAAAGCCTAAATGCATTTTCTTCCTTGCATTTTAGTAAACTATAGGAAATGCAATGGCGTCAACTGGACTTAAGAAATGGACTTCCTCTCATATCAACTGAAAGCCGTCAACAGGTCCGTTGTTTGTTAGTCATCCCATCTTACGGACTCAATAGCATGATTAAATTTCATTTTTCTTGACTGGGAACTATATAAGATGAATTTTGATCGTTCCTTACAAGTTGGTGTCATGGATCTCACCAAAACATTCCTTGCTACATCATGCAGATACGCCCTGCAGGTACAGAAATGCGCTTTGGAGATCGGAACACCAACCCCCTCATGTTGTACATAAAAGAGTAGTTGGGGTTCATCGAACTCAAATCTCCCACCATCCGGGCTCAGGATGTGCTCAGCAGCAGAATAAGCAGATACCTAATTTGTGCACACATTCGAATATGCAAGCCTGCAACATGTTGTGTCTGATTATTTATGATATCTGGGTACAGTGTAGGGTATTCCAACAAGGACGTTCTTGACCTTGCTGACCAAAGTGAGACCACCGCTCAATTTTAGTGACTATAGCTGAATTTTTCTCTTTTTATTCATGCTTTTTTTAGGTTTAAGACGGTCGTATCCGTCATCCGATTAGATAGAATAGAGTGTTATGTACAGAATTTCGAGCTAAGGAAAAAATCCCTTTACAAGCAAAGCAACAAAAACTAGTCTGCAGGATCTTGCGTGTGGGCGAAAGCCCGCATCGCCAACTCCTCCCGCACTAAAGCCGCCACCTCAAAAGGCGAGATTGCCACATTGCAGAAGGTACTTTGCTTCCTCTCCTTCCTTCTCCGCCACATCGGGTTTCGCCAGTCGCTCTCCTAGCCTCGTGTGAACAACCCACAAGTGCTCGCCATGTCAACAGACAGCCTCGATCAGCAACGCACAGATCTCCCTTCCTCGCAATAACGCGACGCACCATCTCAGCCACGCAACCCTGAGCCCCACAGACACAAAAGGCACCTCACAGATCTCCCTTCCTCGCAATAGCGCGACGCACCATCTCAGCCACGCAACCCTGAGCCCCACAGACACAAAAGGCACCTCCTCTCAACATTTGCAAGGAAGAGTGTCCAAACATCAGAAGCTTCATCATTTAGGCCTTCCCCGGCGGCATCTGCCGCTCCATCCTGGTCCCTGACGTCGTCTTCTTCTTCTTGGCCTTGTTCACGGCGAGGACGAGGTCGTCGATGGCCGCCACCGCCTGGTCCGAGAAGGGGCCATCTAACAGGGCCATGAAGTCCTCTCGCCGACGCCCCGAGGGGTGGGCCTCCTCGGTCAGTGAGCCGAGGCGGCGCGCCACGGCCTCCTTTGCCAGCTGCGCGATGTTGGCGCCTTTCGGGTGCAGCTTGGCGAGTCTCCCGCTCCTCCACACAGACGGCGCCTCCACCTCCATCTCGTGGACCAACGGCGTGGCCGGCGTGGCCGGCGTACCCAATACGGAGGCCGCAAGTGGCACCGTGATCCGGGCTAAGAAGCCCGACAAGGGGCGCGGAGATGCACCGACCTCCATGTTGTACGTCACTGTTTTAAGTTTTAACGCAGTCAAACTACATTCAAACCAAAAACGTAGCACCCATTCAGGCAATCAACATGAGGACTTGTAATTTAATTGTTGAATCAGGGGAATACACTGGAGTCTCAGCAGTCACGTTGGGAGACCGATGTGTTCGGATTTGACTCTGGTGTCTGAGTCCGGGGCTGCGTGTGTGACATACTGTGACGATGCTTTTGATTCCCGTGAGCATCCAGGGAAGGCAGCAGAGAAGAAAGCCGAGAAGGCGGAACAGGATCGGTTACGAGCTACCAGCTTCCAACACGGCCAGCTCGTTGTCGTTGCTGTTGCTTCGGCCAAACGTTCTTCTGGAACACGATAAAATACTAATCAGGTCATTTTGGTTCGTTAACTGACATTGTACAACTGTATGCTCATGATACTCCCCGATCCCAATGGTGAAGTATGAGCAGAGGGTCATGCTCTGTCGTTTGCACCTGCGTCATTGCCTGATGACACATGATCAGATCAGATTACCGCATTTGATTAAATTGATTGCCCTGTTCTATGCGTATCTGAACTTGTGACGCCGCCTAGGGTGTTCCTAAAAGCGTCAGTGGCGCCAAGAGACTATTTAAAAAAAGAGAGAAAAAACTCCTCGAGAAGGCTGCTTCACTACTGTGGTAAATTTTGTACTAACTCTGATCACAAATGGTTGACATACATTTGCCAAAATACGGATGAATCTATATAATAAAATACATCTAGATACATCCGTATTTAGACATATCTGTGTCAATCATTTCCGATCGGAGGGAGTACAAAACAGCACACAAGAATGAAACAGCACATGTAGAGGCCAGGGTTCTCCCCTTTTCTAAAAAAAACACAAGAATGAAGAACATCACACTATCCGTGTCTGCAAGTAACTAAAATGAATACTAGTGGGTACTTCTTCTTAAAGATTTTGATGGAAAAATAATAGTGAGAGGACTCGAAATATTTGCCGCCGAAATCCCGTACTTTGGCTAAATCAACGCATCCTCTGTGGTTCTGTTAACATGAA
This sequence comes from Poa pratensis, assembly GCA_947311845.1. NCBI lineage: Eukaryota > Viridiplantae > Streptophyta > Magnoliopsida > Poales > Poaceae > Poa > Poa pratensis. The sequence goes on along the minus strand of CAMZMU010000050.1, from coordinate 15,201,043 downwards.
ACAGTAATCAAGCAAGCATCATGAGGATTTGTAACGTAGCCACAGACCTAGTCGCTTTTATCATTTTCTGGACTATTAACTGTAGTATGCACTCTATTATGTCTCTTCATAATGATGGGTGGATGTGCTTCATTTGTGTTGGCATGATTACGACAGGGGTTCACATCATGGTCGTGCAGGTTGTCTATTATAAGCACAGCCATGTCACGAAAACAAAATGTTCGGTCTGGTTGGGCTTGGGTTTCGGTTTTTGTGTTTAAGAGATTTTCTTGTAGATTTTTTTTTTTTTTTTTTGCCGTGTGATAGAGAGATTGAAGTGAAGATGACTCTCTGTCTGTAATTTTTATAAAAACTGCAGATAAAGATTGAAGATTGCAGGTGGTGAAGCCATTTTTCAAAAATGATGTTTATTTTGTTTTCATGTTTGTAGTTTTACCTCTCTGTTAGTACTTACTATGTTTGGTCCTATTGTAAAGAGGGCACTCGAAAGATTTTGGATGCCAAAAATCTCGCAAGCAGTTTGGCTGTAATCAACGCATCCTTCGTGGTACTGTTTGTTGGAATATGTAATAGGATACATATACGAGTATGGTATAGTATACCACCGCATATACGTATAGTATGTAAACACCACGGTAGGGGTTCTTCCTACCACTATAACACGCAACCCGAGCCCCTCGTCCAGGGTTAACTCGGTTCCGCTACGTAATTCGATATGGTATCAGAGCATTCGTGCTCCTTGACCTAAGCCGCCGCCGCCGGAACTCTTCCCGCCGTCGCCGCCGCTACAAACACCCTCCACGATCATCACGATCGGAAAACCACAACCACAAACACAAAGCCCCTCACGATCTCTGATCGGAAAGCCCTCACGATCTACTTTGATCGGAAAACATCACAAACTAGACGATCTTGCGATCGGAAACCCTACATCCGCCACGATCTTGTTTGATCGGAAAACCAATCTCCATCGGCTTCCATGGCGTCTTCGTCCTCTTCGACCGCGCCCCTGCTCGCCGCTCTGGGGAACCCTCCTTCCTAAAAGTTGACAAGGTCCAATTTTCTGTTTTGGAAGACCTTGGTCTACCCCGCTCTCCGTGGTGCTCAAGTGCTTGACTTGCTCGATGGTACTGAGACCGCGCCGGCGAAACTCCTGGAGGTTGACACGGATGGAAAGAAAACCACAGCCCCAAACCCTGCCTACAACGCATGGTTGCTCCGAGACTCCATGGTTCTGACCTGGATCCTCAACTCCTTCTCGCCGGAGATTCTTGCCCATGTCGTCGGCATTGATTCGTCCGCCGGTGTGTGGGCTGTGATCACCAAGATGTTCAGTGCCGGATCCCGCGCCAAGGTCAACCAGCTCCAGGGCTCCCTCAATGGCACGAAGAAGAATGACCTCACCGCCTCTCAGTTCTTTGCAAAGATGAAAGGCTTCGCATCTGAGCTGGCTGCTGTTGGCAAGCCCGTAGAGGAGGACGAGATGATCGGCTACATTGTCAATGGACTAGATGGCAGCTACAACGATGTGGTGGCAGCTGTCAATGGTAACAGTTTAATTACTTTAGATGATCTTTATGCTCAGATTTGTGCTCATGACATGCGTCAGGACATGCTCGCTGCTACCGGGCAAGATGCAAGCTTCACCTCTTCTGCCAACGCCGCTGCCCGTCGTGGCCGTGACAGTGGCTACGACAACCGCTCACGTGGAGACCGTGGGCGGTCTGCCGAGCGTGACCGTGGACTTGGTGACCGTGGCCGCTCTGCTGATCGCGGCCGTGGAGACCGTGGCCGCTCTTCTGAGCGTGGTGATCGCGGTGACCGCGGCGGAGAGCGCGACCGCGACAGAGATCGCTATGACTCCGATCGTGGAGATCGGTGCCAAGGGCGTCGTGATGATGGACGTAGAGATGATGCTGGACGCTGGGACACCGATCGTGGTCACCGCAATGATGACCGTCGAGACGGTGGATGCCGGCGTGATGGTGGGGGTAATCGCCGTGTTCATGGCCGTGCGCCTACTCCATATGTCAATGTCACTTGTCAGATATGCAAGATACATGGCCATCCAGCTTATGCCTGCTGGTGGCGTTTCAAGGATGACTCTCGGTCCGATTCTGATGATGATGTTGGTTGCGAGGAAAAAGGTGCTCATGTTGCTTCTTATGATCTTATGGACAGTGGTGCCACGGATCATATTACAGGAGAACTTCACAAGCTGACCACCTACGACAAGTACAAGGGTCGTGATCATGTGCACACGGCTGATGGCAATGGTATGTCTATAAGTCATATTGGTTACTCAACGTTGCATACTCCCCATAGTAATTTACATCTCAACAATATTCTTCATGTTCCTAGTGCTTCAAAAAATCTTATTTCTGTTCATAAGCTTACACTTGATAATGATGTATTTATTGAATTCCATCCACATTTCTTTTTGATTAAGGACCAGGCCACACGAAGAACTCTGTTAAGGGGCCATGTCATGGTGGTCTCTACCCGCTAGTGCCTTATTCTACCGGGTCTTCCAAGCAAGCTTTCGTCACAATAAAGCCATCGTCTTCTACATGGCATCGCCGCTTAGGACATCCTTCCTCTTTTGTGGTGCAGCAAGTTCTTAGGAAAAATCAGATTTCTTTCACTCCTGAAATAAATTCTTACGTTTGTGATTCCTGTCAGTTAGCTAAAAGCCATCAGTTGCCATACCCTGTTTCCTCTAGTGTATCTACTGTTCCTATGGAACAAGTATTTTCTGATGTATGGGGTCCTGCACCTGCTTCTGTAGGAAAACACTTATATTATGTAAGCTTCATTGATGATTTCAGTAAATTTACATGGATTTATTTGCTCAAGAATCGTTCTGATGTTTATCAAGTCTTTCTCAATTTCCAAGCTTTTGTTGAGCGCAAGTTTGATAGAAAAATCATCACAATGCAAACTGATTGGGGTGGTGAGTATGAAAAACTTAATGGCTTCTTTCAGAAAATTGGCATCACTCACCATGTTTCTTGCCCCCATGCACACCAACAGAACAGTTCTACTGAGCGTAAACACCGTTATATTGTTGAGGTTGGTCTTGCCTTGCTTGCACATGCATCCATGCCATTAAAATTTTGGGATGAAGCTTTTCTCACAGCCACCTTTCTTATCAATTTACTTCCTAGCAAAGTAATTGGTTTTGAAACAACTATTGAACGTCTTCTTCATACCAAACCCAACTATGACCCTCTACGTATTTTTGGCTGTGCATGTTGGCCCAACCTCCGTCCATACAACAAACGAAAGCTTGCATATCGCTCAAAACGGTGTGTGTTCTTGTGTTATAGTCCTCGCCACAAAGGTGTTAAATGTCTAGATGTCTCTACAGGACGTGTCTATGTGTCTCGTGATGTTGTTTTTGATGAGAACGTGTTTCCCTTTGCTGAGCTCCATCCTAACGCTGGTAGACGCCTCCGCAATGAAATTCTTCTTTTACCCACACATTCATCTATTACTAATGGGGATGTACAACTTGATGATCATATGCCTTTGCCTATTGTACCCATTGTTGCTAACAATGCTCAGGATAATGTACAACCTGATGATGATGGTGCGGATGACAGTAGCACTGAAGATGTGTCAAACAATTCAAATTTGAGTGAAAACAGTGAAGGAAATGAAGAAAATGAAGAAGAAACAAATTCTGCACAAAATGACGAAACGGGTGCTGAATCCGAGCAAGATTCTGGCTCGGATCATGTGCCCTCCGATCCCGAAGCTGATTCTGCTGCAGATTTCCCTGCGCCGACAGCATCTGCGTCGCCTTCCGTGAGCCAGTCGTTGTCTGCCACGTCGTCGTCGTCGTCCGTCCGCCACGTCGTCATCGCCCTCGGCCTCTCCCCCGCGCCGCATGCACGGGACCCCGCTGCAATCATCAGGTGATGATGGGCGCCGGTCCCCCGTCGCCACATCATCGACCGGGTCCAGCTTTTCTGCTGCTCCCCCTGACGGTGACTCCGGATCTTCTGCTCCAAGCTCCCCTGCTGCCTCAGCTGTGCCTACTGCTCGGACTAGGCTGCAAAAAGGCATCAAGCAACCAAAGGAATTTAAAGATGGGACAGTTCGATATGGCAAACAACCAAAAATTTATACTGATGATAGTATTCATTTTAGTATGCTTGCTTCTACAGGTGAACCACGTTCTCTGTCTGAAGCTCTTGAGGATCCAAAATGGCGCAAAGCAATGGGGGAAGAATATGATGCATTGCTCCAAAACAAAACATGGCACTTAGTTCCACCTAGTGCAAACAGAAATTTAATTGACTCAAATGAGTATATCGTATCAAGAAAAATGCAGATGGTACAATTGACAGGTATAAAGCTCGCCTTGTTGCAAAAGGTTTTAAACAAAGATATGGCATTGACTATGAAGATACTTTTAGTCCTGTTGTCAAAGCAGCCACTATCAGAACTGTGCTGTCTATAGCAGTCTCTAGAGGATGGAAGTTGCGACAGCTTGATGTGAAAAATGCTTTCTTCCATGGTATCTTGGAAGAGGAAGTATACATGAAACAACCACCAGGTTTTGAAGATGCCAATGCTCCTCATCATATTTGTAAGCTTGATAAAGCTCTTTATGGGTTAAAGCAAGCTCCTCGAGCATGGTATTCTCGACTCAGTTCTAAATTATCTGCTCTTGGTTTCATTCCCTCTAAGGCAGACACTTCCTTGTTCCTTTATCAGAAGTCTAATGTCACTATATTCATGCTGATTTATGTTGATGACATAATTGTTACAAGTTACTCAGATCATGCCATTCCTGCTCTGCTCAAGGACCTCAATGAAAACTTTGCCATTAAAGATCTTGGAGAGTTACATTTCTTCTTGGGCATGGAAGTGAAGAAAACACAAAGTGAAATAAATATTGACACAGGAAAAATATGCCTCAGAGTTGCTTGAAAAGGCGGATATGCACCAATGCAAGCCAGAATGTACACCACTGTCTTCGACCGATCCTCTCTCTCTCAATGTAGGAGATCCTCTTGGTCCTGATGATAGCACAAGGTATCGTAGTATTGTTGGTGCTCTACAATATCTTACTCTTATACGGCAAGACTTATCTTATTCTGTCAATAAGGTTTGTCAGTATCTACATGCTCCTACAACTGTTCATTGGGCATCTGTTAAAAGAATTTTGAGATATGTCAAAGGTACAACCAAGCTTGGTATTACTTTTCAGTCATCTTCATCTACACTTTCGAGTGCCTTTTCAGATGCAGATTGGGCTGGTTGTCTTGATGATAGACGATCTATTGGAGGTTTTGCAGTATTTGTAGGACCAAACTTGGTTTCTTGGAGTGCCAGAAAACAAGCTACTGTCTCTCGTTCCAGTACAGAGTCTGAATACAAAGCCTTAGCCAATGCCACAACAGAATTAATATGGGTTGAAACACTTCTTAATGAGCTTGGAGTTAAGTTAAAAGAGAGGCCCTGCCTATGGTGTGATAATATTGGTGCAACGTATCTGTCAGCAAATCCAGTCTTTCATGCTCGTACCAAACACATTGAGATTGATTTTCACTTTGTTAGAGAACGTGTGTCAAGTAAACTCTTGGATACTAAGTTCATTTCCAGCAAAGATCAGGTTGTAGATGGTTTTACTAAGGCTCTTCCAGTTAAGAATCTTCATGAGTTTAGGTGTAATCTAAATCTTTCACAAGTTTAGATTAAGGAAGGGTGTTGGAATATGTAATAGGATACGTATACGAGTATGGTATAGTATACCACCTCGTATACGTATAGTATGTAAACACCACGGTAGGGGTTCTTCCTACCACTATAACACGCAACCCGAGCCCCTCGTCCAGGGTTAACTCGGTTCCGCTACGTAATTCGATACTGTTAACATGAAACAATAATCAAGCAAGAAACTTGAGGATCTAACATAACAACAGACCTCCCTTCACTTAACGATTATGGACACTTAAAACTAATCTGCACTCTGTTCTGCCTCTTAAATCTTAATCCTGCCTGATGGGTGTTTGACGCTGCTTCGAATTTGGGATGAGGACGACAGGGTTCACATTGTGGGCCGGCTGAGTGTTCTTAGCACAACCACGTCGCGAAAACGACGTGTTTGATGCCGGTTCAGGCTTCGGGCTCGGTTCTGTCGGGGAATACTTTGTAGATTAACCCGCGGCCCATATTTGGAAAAGTGCGACTCATCTTACTCGCACAATAAAGGCCTGCATGGAAGCAAGCCCAACATCGTACCACCACAAGGTGAAGGATCTAGAAGACACATCCTGGTCGACGTGAGGAGGAGTTAGTCTCCAAGTAGGTCCCGGTCTGTATATTCCTTGTGGAGGAAGTTTCCTTTGTAACCTAGCGAGCCTCTGTGTATATAAAGAGGACTCGCAGGACTTAGACAGGGTCAAGCTATCAAGCCCTAAACCCTATCTCTTACGGCGAGTTCCCAGATCGGATCGCCACCATTGTAACACCACATATATCATATCAATACCAAGCTAGGGTAGGCAGGAAGTAGGTCTTTACCTCACATTGAGGGGCCGAACCTGGGTAAATCTGTGTTCGTCCTTGTTCCTGCGATCCCAAGCTCGGAGACGATTGACTCGCGCAAATCCCACACCTACGAAGTCATCCATGACATCTGACGTGACAAACCCACGACAGTTGGCGCCCACCGTGGGGCCTGCGGTCAAGAGCTTTACGTTCAGGACATCGCCATCGGCCAAGTGGAAGATATCAATGGTGTTCCCTTCATCGACGACTCAGAGTGGGGACCAGAGGCAGATCACATTGAATTTGGGTATATTATTCCCGTCGGGTCTGTGAAAATCTTCGTTGGGTCCGTCAGTCGCAGATCTTCAGACGCGACTCAAGGGGACGAATCAGGAGAGGAACTGCGGCCAGTTAGGGTCCGCGTGCTAGAAGAACTACAACAAGCCCCGTCCCGTCGAAACCAATCTGGGAACCTCTGCCCGGCCGGGAGAAAGATCCCAGAGTTGAAGAAATCGAGGCTGTCAGGATGGAGCTTTGCGAAGAAGCACAAAGACTCGCGGCAGAGCGCAAAAAACTCCAGGAAGAAGATCGGCGACTGAGGCGTCGGCAGCAAAAGCAGCAGGCAACTCACGCCAGAACGGACGAAGAGAGCAAGAGATGAAGCAGAAGTTCCACAACAATCCGGAGAGCAATATGCACGACGCGATCGGGATATTATCAAAAATAGCACCAGTCGGGATACGCGAGCTGATAAGGAAGCTCGCCATGCGATTGATCTGCTACAGACTGCCGCCCTACAGCAAGCAAACATGTATGGAGTCACGCCTAACGAGCCGCAACACGAGGTATCGTGGGGCGAGGAAGGATGCAATGTGGAAGAATTAGACAACCAGCTAGCAGGTCTGCAAATATCACCAGGAGAAGAGAGTAAGGCTGACGGTAAGCCGCGATGCTTGATGCGACTCAACCAACCCAGTTTGAAACTGATTCAGATGAAGATACGGCACCTGTGAGCTCCTATTCGTTATTGAAAGGACCAGCATGTTTCGGGGAGGAAATACGGCTCACTCGTTTCCCACCGAACTTCGGCGAGTCGCAGCAAGTCACCACCTACCATAATGATCTGGACCCTGTTATGGATAGAGGACTATGAAATAAACATGACAGGAATCGGTGTAACTCAGGAGGTGCTCGCAAAATATTTTCACTTGGTACTACAGGGAGAAGCCAGGATTGGCTGCTAAGGTTGCCACCAAAGTCAATAAACTCATGGGAAGAATTGAAGGATAAGTTCATCAAAAGGTTCCAAATAGAGGGCGTGAAGAACCTCAGACAGTGGATCCAGAAGGAGAACGAATCAACCAGCGACTGGATAAAACAAGTCACAGGGATCCTTGACTCTGCCAAAGATACCACGGCGCAATCTGAAGTGCAAGTTATGAGAAAGAACTGTAGGTTTGAGCCGCCGGTGCGTACCTTAAGCCGCACTGAACATAAGATCAATACTTTCGGCCAACTCTCGGCGTACTAACAAGCGCAGAGACAGATAAGATGGCAAGCGGCTCCTTGCCAATCTCAAAGGAAACAGAACACTGTAAGCATCAACTAAGGAGCAGAAAAGAGACAGGAGTCACTCCCCAACAGCGCCAAAGGGATTTTCGATAGTCCTTGCGACTTACATCGCAGAAGAGATGGAAGACCCGCGGGTCACACCAAGGCACAGTGTCACTACTACAGGCGATGGAAGGAAGGTGATTCATCAACCGCGACTCACAGCGGACCAATGCAGCATAGGGACAAGGAGAACTCCTGTCAAAAGCCTGAAACTTCAGTAAGAAGAAACATAGGGCAATTTCATACCGTGGATGTACAAACAGCGGGCAACAAAAGGCAAATGAATAGCAGATGGAGCCGCGACTCAATCCCAACTCTGGAAAGACACCGCCGTTGGACAGAGCGATCGGTTGTTTGGAGTCGCGACGATCATCCCCCAGAAGTAAAAGATCCAGGACAGTTGGCTCTCGTTGTTACACCGCAAGTCGCGGGATACAGGTTGAACAAAGTCCTCATGGATGGAGGAGGAAGAGTAAACATCCTATACCAAGACACGCTCCGTCGAATGAACATACCCGAGCGGCAGCTACAGCCAACAAGGAAGGATATCCAAGGCATAATTCCAGGAATAATCACCGACCTATAGGAAAAATTACCCTCGAAGTCAGCTTCGGGACCGAGCGAAACTTCCGCACAGAGTTCCTGAGCTTCGAGGTCGTAGCAGTCAAAAGCCCATACCATGCGATCTTCGGGAGAGAAGCTTATGTCAAATTCACTGCCCGCCCCTGCTACGTATACCTGCAGTTAAAGATACCAGGACCAAACGGCGTGATCACGGTGCATGGAGACAGACAGAGAGCGCTAGAGTGCGAGGAAGCAGGCTCAGTAATTGCAGAAGAAGCTTGCATCGCCAACTCCTCACATGGTCTCAGGCCATCAGTAAACCTCCGCAGCCCAAAGCGAGTCGCCTTGGGGACTCAGAATGGACGGACGCAGGACGCGCCCACCAGATGGTGAATTCCAACCATACAGTCGCGAATCAGGAAGATAATACTCCAGGAATCGCTTTGATACAAAAACAAAACAAGAGATGGCGTATATGCATAGATCCAATATCAATCAACAACCCAAGTCAGAGAGGCCCAACTATTGTGAGCCTTACCCCCGCGACTCATCCCCCAAGGACGTGAATTGCATAAGTCGCAACTCAGTGCGACTACCCTATCAAAAGATTTGACCCTCACTTTGGCATGAAAACATCGGAGCTATCATGCTCGACCCGAGTCTTTTAGCAACTCAAACATGAACCAACTAGGTGTTCAACCCACTCCGTCAGGAGTATTATTTCGCAAATGAGTGCGATGAGTATCAAGTATGCATGACCTGCGAGGAACAGAAAACTCGCATTAAAGGGTCTGCATCGTCTTTGTCTCACCCTGTAATAAATTGAGTGGTTATGAAATAAAGCCGGCACCCTTGACATTCAAGGGTTCGTCGTTTCGCCTCAACTATCATTGAGTCGCTGAGTCTTTTGAATTTCATACATCACCAACCCTGAGGGCTTTTTTACAAAGCACAGCGAGCACAGCTCGCTACCTCAACCCTTGCCAAACGAGTGGCAGTCCTTAAGCTAGAAGCGTCTTGCATTATGCGGCCAAAGTACTGGGGTGTGGCGTCAATCGAGCTTGATTGCCTATCATGGCCGCTCTCGACCCTGAACACACATGTTCCTAGGAAATACTGAGCCGCGCGAGCGTCTACTTAATGGAAGTATCATAAAAGAACCTGCTTATAGGTCACAAAAGTACTGCTTATAGTACACAAATTTTTTACATACTAACGGGCAAGTCACTATTGACGAGTCGCACATTACTATTGGATGTTTATTTCTGCTTTCGAGTCGCAGGAACAGAAGCCTTCGCGGCTTGCCTCGAGGTGGAGCAGCAGGTGTCCTTATAGCCAAGGCACCACCAGATGAAGTGGAAGGACCACCAGGTCCTGAGGATGGATCGGAAGCTCGGGATGATTCAGCCCCAGTGGATTTCTCCTTCGTAGCTTTGCTACCATCAGGGTTGAACTTTCCCAGATAAGAGCCCAAGTCTAAATTCTTAACAAGCAATGTGGCGTATCCACACATACCCTTCCAGATGTCGAAGTATTCACTCATGGAAGCTCAGTACCATCCGCGCGCTTCGCCCGGTCATGAAGAGCAATCTTGCCTACCTCTATTTCTGGATAATATGCCCGGAGTAATGTTAACACATGAGCAGCTCCGGAGCGAGCAGAAGACCCCTTCCAATCAGAGACATAGTGAGGAGCCTTAAATAGCCTGTTCAGCCAAAACTCACATGAATCTGGAGCATCAGTCGCAGGGGCGATTTTTGTCATAACCTCTTTGGTTACTTTAAGAAGGCGCAGGCTAAAATCTTGAAGATATTCCAGTTGATCCTTCAAATTGGAGCGGTACACAGGAGCGCCAGGCCCTGCAACAAAAAACAAGATATTATTCAGATCAGCAGCTCATGATGGTCACTCAGATAAATGATCAAGAGACAAAGGATTAGGGATGTACCAGCGAGTTGCAGAATGGCTGATTTAACAGCAGATCCAAAACCCTCAAAAGCCTTGAGCAGCGAGTTATATTTCTCATCTCGCGCGGCGAGCTCCCTCACATGGTCTCCTTTCAGCCGATCAAGCAGCTCAGATTTGAGATTCAGCCCCTCTCGCAAGGATTTTATCAATTCATCCTTCTCCATTAGTCGCTGCTTGGAGTCTGCTTCGAGCTCTTTAAATTGCTCTTCACAGGAGTCAAGTTGATCTTTGAGTATTTGTATTTCTTGCGCTTGGTTCTTAATGATATCGCTATGATGTCCCAAGGCAGATCGCGTCACTTCAGGTTTATCTAAGGAAATGCCCTTGGCTTTCATTGCGTCAGAAGCAGCAAGCGAGAAAGCTCAAGCTGCGAGTAAACGGAATATAAGCAATTTTGAAAGGTACTTGGGGGCTCAAAGCTTGGAAAAAAGAAAGAATCAACACCCTGCGAACTGACACAAGGTCTTGATCCTTGGGGGCTACAGTATGCGTACCAGGCGACTTGAAGATAATTGCCCAACCAGGTCGCGCAATAAAGCAGCGTGCTTATCTCCAGCATCGATTATGGCATCTGCAATTGATTTGGAACTACTAGCGCTGGGGAGGTCAGCCGCTTCAGAAATAGGAGCTCCAACTTGAAGGGGCATCCCATCAACATTAGGAGTCGCAGATGGCGCTGCGACTGGAACCACGGCAGGAGCCGCATCGGCAATACCCTCTTCTAAAGAAGGCTTCAGATAAGTCGCGCCATCGCTAGTTCCCATGTCTCACCAGCAACATCACCTTCACTTGTGGTTGGCTGAGAAAGATCAGTGGAGGAGGTAGACTTTGTATCTCCTCCAACCATGGCCCTGCAAGATATTGATGGTTATAGACCAAAATGGCAGCACAACAGTTATAGAAGGAAAGCAAGTCTTACCCAGAAGCAATACGGACGCTCTTCATCAGGCAACCAGAAGAAGGAGAAGACAAATCTTGCAGGTCTGAGCCTACGGGATAGAAAAAACAACAGTGAATAAACAACCCTTCATGAAGACACATGAATACAAAGAAAAGAATGTCACAAGGAAATACCCGAGCTTGTCGAGGGACAATTCTTCACCGCAGGCTCGGGGAAGTACAGCGCTGCCAGGCTTAGCAAGTTTTAAAGATTTGGCAGCTTTGATATCCACAAGCAACGCCAAGGCCTTGCGACGTTTCTCAGGTTGCGAGGGATCTTCTGAGCTCTCAGAGAGAAGACGCTTAGAGGACCTGCGAGGTACTTCAGGAAGCGCCAGAAAGATGTGCCTGGAGCCGTGGACAAGAGAGCATTGGCCATTTGTTGCTCCTCTTCAGATGTGCTACCACCAGGCTCGGAAACAGTGCCATGTGCGATCATTTCCTCGCCAGGATCAGCGACTTCTTCTGGCAACTTCACAGTGGTTTCTTGGCCTGAGCCGGTCTCCTCTTCGGATGGGAGAGTCCAAAAGTAAGGATCGATCTGAAAGAGAATCAACATCAGAAATAGTCAACTTTGAAGAAGGAATCCTAGAGGGAAAAAGTTACAAGAATAATTACCACAAAAGGCTTGTGTTCAGCCCAGAAGGGAGCAAGACCGACGTTATCATACGAGTCAATGTCCTCGTTCGTCACTCGGCGAATGAAGTTTATCCACTCCCCTTTGTCCCAATCTTCAGGGCAAGTGCGATCAACGTCATCGCATGGCAGGTGAAGTCCACATAAGTCGCAGACGGCGACTCACGGGCTGAATTCGCCATTTGGTCCAGCAAGATATAAGATCCAATCCGGTAAGGCCATGGAGCGTCAGCGCCCTCACCTTATCTAAAAGAATCTCGATGGAGGCAACGAAGAAGGATCGGGCTTGGAAGACAAAGCAGAGGTAGCCTCGAAAGGAAGTGGAGACCAAGGGGGGAGATGAATCTCGCCTCAGGAGAAGTATCTTTGCAGTAAAAGAAAGTTCTTTGCCAGTCCTTAACTTTTTTGGCAAGGGCTAGCTTTGGGAAAATACTACCCTTACGGCGTTGGAAAGATATGGCGCCGCATTGGAGGAAAGATGCATCTATTGCTTCTTTTTGACTATTGCAGCTAAAGAGAGCGAGCCAGAAGTCTATTGAAGGAGGATGCCTAAGTAATCTTCGCAAAGGACGTGGAAGTTACTCACTTGCAATATTGAGTTGGGACCGATGTCATGAAGGCGAAGACCCAGCCGCTGCATCAGGGAGCGAAAGAAAAGAGAACCAGGAGGCTTGAATCCGCGCTCGACGTGTTCCGCAAAAATCACCACTTCTCCTGGCTGTGGATCGGGAATTATCTCCTCGCCAGCGCGCGCCATTCGCATTGATCCCTCGGAGGAAGAAGGCCGCGAGCAGCTAAAGACTCCAAAAATACCTCATCAATCCACGAGCCTTCCCAGTTGCAGCTACGGCGAGACATCTCTTTCAACCAAGGGGATTTCCGCCAGAAGATTGCAAGCGCAAGAAGCGGAACCAAAGGCGGCGGAGAAGAGTAGCGGCGGCGTAATTGAAGTAGAACGCCAGGGAGGCCGATGGGCCAACATAAAAAGCCCAGGCGAGAAGACGCTCAGATCTGAAAACCAACAGGCACGACCAGATGATTCGCGCCCTTGAGCCGCTAAGAAGGTTATAAGTCGCAAATGGCGATACAAAAATTGGAGTTCAGCTGGGACATTCATGTGAGCGGTTCGATGGTTCAATAAGACAAAGAAGCCTTCGTCCGAAGTCCAAGCTGAACTTGGGGGCTAATGTCGGGGGAATACTTTGTAGATTAACCCGCGGCCCATATTTGGTAAAGTGCGACTCATCTTACTCGCACAATAAAGGCCTGCATGGAAGCAAGCCCAACATCGTACCACCACAAGGTGAAGGATCTAGAAGACATATCCTGGTCGACGTGAGGAGGAGTTAGTCTCCAAGTAGGTCCCAGTCTGTATATTCCTTGTGGAGGAAGTTTCCTTTGTAACCTAGCGAGCCTCTGTGTATATAAAGAGGACTCGCAGGACTTAGACAGGGTCAAGCTATCAAGCCCTAAACCCTAGCTCTTACGGCGAGTTCCCAGATCGGATCGCCACCATTGTAACACCACATATATCATATCAATACCAAGCTAGTGTAGGCAGGAAGTAGGTCTTTACCTCACATTGAGGGCCGAACCTGGGTAAATCTGTGTTCGTCCTTGTTCCTGCGATCCCAAGCTCGGAGACGATTGACTCGCGCAAATGCCACACCTACGAAGTCATCCATGACATCTGACGTGACAAACCCACGACAGGTTCTGCTTCGTTTCGGCTTCGGTTTTCGGTTTGTGACAGAGATTGACGAGGAGGATGTAATCTTTCTAGTTATGTCTTTTGTCGTCGATAGCTACACCTTCGTGCGTGAGGCTGCTTTGACTCTCTGGTTCGCAGGTGGCTCTGGTTCCTTGGCTAGCATCTTGGAGAGAGACGCCCGGAGCCCCAAAATGGCGTTGCTCGCTCGGGTTCGGTTTGCCTGTTCGGCTCCGGCTTACGCGGCCTTGGTCGTTGTCATATCCCCTATCTATCATCTGCTGGTACGAATGGGGTTTTTCCTCGCAACTCAGCATCCAGCAAAAGCTATATGTAACGCTGCCTTCCTCCCTCGCTCTCCCCACCACGGACCTCCAGCCACTACATCACGGTATAGATTTAGGGGCACTTTGGCTAGGGCACTTTTCAAAATGCCCCAAAAGCTCCTAATTAGGGGCACTTTGACAAAGTGCCTCTAAATGTCATACATTTTGGGGCACTTTAGCAAAATGTCCCTAAATGGCATAGCTTTTGGGGCAGTTTGATGAAATGCCCCTAAATGTCATAACTTTTGGGGCAGTTTGATTAAATGCCCCTAAATGTCGTATCTTTTGAGGCAATTTAATGAAATGCCTCTAAATGTCATACTTTTTGGGGCATTTTCTCAAAGTGCCCCTAAAACTCAATACCCGAAATCATAACATTACAAATACAAGAACAAACTAAACATCACAGCAACATATTCCAATCCATAACTTAGCAGTTCGCATCAATTGTTGACCACGCCGAGGGGGAGAAAGAGGATGAGGAGGAGCACGGTGGTGCCGACAGCGTACGCGGCGTCGGAGAACGTGGGCACCTGCTTTTGCACCACGATCATAGCGAGGAGGTAGGTGGCCGCGCGATGGAGATGTAGAGGAAGCAGAAAACCGGCTTGGTGTTAGGCTCCTCGCCTTCGGCACGGCGACGGTATGGCAGGACGCGGATGGTGTGCACGAAGAAGATGTACACGGCGGCCGGGAGCCAAGCGATGAGGAGGACGAGCGACTTAGCGTCGTCGCCGTAGATGGCGAGGTAGAGCTGCGTGTAGATGGCGCCGCTGAGCCCGACGAAGCACTTGAGCAGGCCAATGACGATGCCCCGGCTCTCCGGGAAGTTCTTGACGCAGGAGACGAGCACGCCGATGTTGGAAAGGTGAGCGCGTTGGCGCCCACGCACATGTATATGGACATGAGCCACACGGGCGGCGCCGCCGTGCGCTCCGTCAGCGCGAGGTACACCATGAGGTAACCCGCCAGATTCATGGCGGCACCAATGAGAAGCACCGCCCACGTCGGCGCCACCTGCTGCACGAGGCCGGAGACCACGCCGACGTTGGTGCCGAGGTCCTTGAAGAAGCTCTGATGGTTGTACCCAGCACCGACCGGAGCACCTTGGAGTAGAGCGCGAAGATGTACGTCGACCCCGACGCCGCCATCACAGCCATGGACGCGAACACCACGTACCACCGGCTCCACGTAACCCTCGACGCGAACGCCGGCGTGCACATCACAGCCGCAGCCCCCTTGCCGCCGGCCATTCTTCTTGCTCTCTGTATCTCCCTCGATCTCTGTTGGAAGTAAGGGAGATTCATACAGCACAAGTGCGAGCGTTGCTACTTATAGCGACGTGGCGGCGTCCGTATCTGTACTATAGTTGACTAGAAGTGATCATGTAGTGCGGAGCATGGACTTGGAGACAGCTATGACAGATTGGGAAACTAAAAGATTAGGAAATTTTGACAAGTACTGTACACGCAATGTGTAGCATGCTCGTAGGACTTTTGGGCAAGTTGACGAGATTGGATTGGATGCAAGTGCCAGTTCAGACCTTAATTTGTGTTAATTAATCACTGGCAAGCTCACCATATCATGGAGTTGCATTGTTTAGGAACTAATGGCAGCTAAGGAGTGTGGACTGATCTACTCTATCTTACTCCCTCCAGCACATGCAAGTTTTTTTTCACTATTAGCACACTATCACTATGGTGCCAGTTTAATTTGCAGAGCCAAATCATTAAACAGGACGAACGGGTAAGACGGTACAAAGCGATCACCGCGGCCACCCATCTGCTTGAGTCGTGATGGCGATGAACACAGCAAGCACTATATACCTCATGCTTTGAATTTGCACGGTGAAAGCCTAGACTAGTAAGTTCTTCTTTTAATCGAGAGCAATTATGGAGGATTTTAGTAGGATTTCGTTACATATGACTTCAGTTAGTAGCGTGATGTTTTATTTGTAAGATTAGAAAACTCACATTTTTTGTGAGTTATAAACAAAAAACATTGGCTCGTAGCTTTCGAAAGTGAACTTAAGGCGCCAATACTAATTTATTACTTATATAACTAGTAATGCTGCACGTGCAGTGCACGTGTTGTCTAATATAATTGAAACAAAAAATATTTGAAGTATAAAGAAAAATTTAGAACAGGATCTTATATTTCACTTTTTGGTTCATTCAAATTGTGTTTATCATCTAGTCCAATTAATTGGTTCGAGTAAAAATGGTACACGTCATACAAACTTTATTCCTGTAATTTTTAGCACTTTTAACTATTGTTTCATTACCCATTAAAATCAATTGTTGCTCAAGTTCAATAAATGTTCGGGTGTACTGAATAATTGTTCACAGTGTTAAAAATAATCGCGACATGCGGCGCAAAAGTTTTTGGTCATCGTACCTGAAAACAATTGTGTCACATGATTGTAAAATAATTTTTGTACGAACAAAACATTTCAGTTAAATTGTTCACAAGGAATTAAAATTTCTTGCTACATAACTCTTTTTTTCAGAACTTCATATGACTTATTTTCGTTCATTCATTTTTTAAAATGTTTATTTTTAGCGAAAAATGATTTCTCTTTTTTAACAAATCGAAAAGGTCATTTTTAGGTCTCCAAAAATCTGAAAAAAACTCCTGGGAAGTTATTTAAACGTATTGAGTAATAAAGACATGTTATAATTCAATATCATTGGGCGCGCCAACATGCGCCTTACCCTTCTAGTTTCTTATTCAAATTACAACATTTCTTTTGTCAAAACAAGACTTTAAATTTTAACTATGCTTATTTGTGTAACACGAAACAATATTTGATTGTGATTTTCATTTGAATTATTAAGATATTTGTAATTCTTGATTTGGGTTTTTTATAGAAAAAAATCTTGATTTGATTAAGTATTTGTATTTATTTTCATAGGAAAATGGATTAAAAGTAGAATACTTTTTTTCGTAAAGGTTTTGATGGGCTTTGGCCCAGACGAAACTGGGCTCAGGCGAAACTGGGTCATTTACCTAGCATCTCCCCTTTCTCTCACGCACGAGCGCGACCCCTCTCTCTCCTGTGGCGATGCGCCGCCGCCGCCACGCCTTGCTCCGGCCATCGCCGGCCTTCCCCGGCGTCGCCGCGCCATGGAATAGCTCCGCCGCCACTCTATCCCCGGTTCCCCGCCTCCGATTCATACTGCACCGCCCCAGCCAAGCTCGCTCGCGAACCCTAACCCTAATTCGCCTCCGCCTCACTCGCGCCACCGCTCGCCGGCCGCTCCTCCACGGCGTCCGCCCCTCCGGATGCTCCTCTGCAACAACCCATCACGCCAACTCCTCCGACCCGATCTCCTCGAGCTCAATCCTCTGCTCCTTCTCCTCCACGAATACGGCTCTCTCAATCTCGACGCCGGCGTGACGGCAGTGGGCTACTGCAACCCGGCGTCCTCCTGTGGTTACTAGCGAGGTGGTGGTGAAGCTGGTGTGGCTGTGGTTGTGCCGCTGCGACTACGGCTGGTGAGTTGGTGCGGTGCTGGACTGGTGTTGCCGCTGCGACTCCTCCGTCTCCGATGCCGGCGGGAAGGTGATGTGGCCACAACCCCAGCATCGACTACGGCTTCTTCTAGTACAGTTCTGCCTCGGCTACAACTTCTCAAGGTGAGCTCTCCGGTCTCCTTTTCTTCTAGCTGCTCCTCCCTTGCTCTTTAGCATGGCCATCGTGCCATAGCTCAACTAGTTTAGGTTGCTCTCTGTGAACAGCCATCGAGCCGAGTAACTGTGTGATGGTCTGTTCGATCTGGTGCTATTACTCATGCTACTTTTCTAGGGTCAGTCTCTGCCAGTGTGGTTTACTGATGATGTTCTTCAGTTTGGTCAATTAACAAACATGATTTGCTTATGTTAGTGTTACTAGAGTGTGGTTTACTTGCTCAAATCATGTGCATAAAGAATCTAGTGCTGTGTATATGTATATATAATATTTCCTGGTGATTTCTAGCTGCTGCTATGAGTTCTTAGTATATCATGTGATGAATTATATGCAGGTGCAGTAGTGTAGTTTAAACTTGCATAGACAGATTCTCTGTATATGTATTCTTGTGATTAATTTGCACTTGCTCTTGTTTACCCCATGTAATAAAATAGTTTAAATAGGTTGTGTGCTGGTTGGTTCATATATATTTTCCTATAGATAACTTCTTGATGATTGATCCCCTAGATAATTAAATTAGAGGTTGGCATGCTTGAGTATGAGCAAATGCTCAAGATGTGCTTGCTGTTTACAATCCAGTGATCATCTGATCACTGATCACTGGTTGGCTTCCTGCATGACCAGATGATGAATGGATCTGTGTTAATGTTATCTGTACCCTGCAGTGCAGATGGTGAATGAAGAAGTGCATAGTTTGTTTTATGAGATCAAAGTCTGAAAGCCCAAATGGTTCTCTAGATGCAGCAACAACTTAGTTCAGCTTAACATACCATAGGTTATGTTAGGAAAGTGCAGATACAGATAGATGGTTTGTGGCGTGAGCATAGAGAATCAATTTGGGTTCCTGGGCTCTTATGCATGGATGTCCATGGAGAAGAGTTTGTATGTGCATAAATAAACTAAAATTTGCTGAATATATCTACTCTAATGAATCGGCTAGGTGAAATACTAACATAGGTCAGAAATTATGTCTTTTTTGGGAATTATTATCAGTCAATCTTCACTGTGCAACATAAGATAGATGTTAGGGAAAATTCTTTGTCCTGAGTACCTACTTGCCTTTTCAAACTATACTCATGTCGTGACAATGTGCATACCAGTATTTTGATGTGGGAGTTTGCATTGTTATCCGATGACCCTCTAGTATTCGAGTTGATGTCGTGGCATTTGATAGTATTGAAAATGTTTTAAGAAAAAAACTACAGTATATTTGGAAATGCATTGAACTTGCAAGATGTGCATCTGCAGATCTGCTTACTAATGCCTCATTAGCCTTTTCGAGTTACGAAGGCCATATTTTTCTAAAGTTGCTAATAACAATAAGCTACTTTTCATAGTTGATTGAAGTATGACCTTCTATTGTTTAATTGGCTAGTTTAGGCAAATGGTACAATCCCACCCTTTTATTCAGAGGCTTGATATGGCTGTTTATTCTGGAAATGTTTGGAACTTTGGATGTATAAATTTCAAATGAATGTGGATGCTAACCATATCAGAGAAATATATAGCTCTGGATGTAACTTTATATCATTTGTTTGCTATAGAATGAATATACTCAAGTTCTTATGAATCCTTGTATTAGCTTGTTTACATTGTGCATATTGCATTAACTTCATTGAACAAGCTAAGCCGAGTGTGTGAGGTCACCGTGTTGTATTGTGTTCTGTAGGTAAGGAGTACAGCAAGATTGACTCTAGGTATAGCGCCACCATTAACGGGTCACTCTGCGATGCCCTAGCAGCCATCGGCTTCCATGCGATGGCGGCGTCTACGTGTCTGTTGTTTAGGTGAGTTTCTGCTTCTGCGTTGGCTCTCATGATTCCTTATTTCTGCCTTGATCTATTGTTATCGTTAGGGTTCGACAAGGAACACTAATATAACTTGTATGTTGTATCCATGAATATAAAGTGCCATGAATGCAATTAGAAGGAGCTTACCAGCCTGCCGTGTATTTGATGAGTCACTGTTCATTGATCTTCCCTTTTTGCTGAAGCAGTTTTAGGAATATTTTACGCAGTTTCTCTGATGTGTTCAGAACCATGGAATTGAATGCAGCTTTTTGCTTATTGATCAAATTTGAATTTTCTCGATTGTGTCCGAGATTGATGCATAGTGTGCTAGTATGTCTGAGATGGATGTGCTAAGTGTCAGGTTTTGTTTGGTAGAAATTGCAGCCTTGCTTGAACCTTGCATAAACGTATCAGTAAGTGGCACAGCTATCTATGATATCTATGTTAGTTGGTTCACTTGATAATAGTTTTCAGAAATGAATATTTGCACTATATATAAATACAGAGCATGCATGTTGCTACATTTTGGTCTACATTTTATATTTCTAAGTAACGACACAGATTAGTATGAAGTTGTACACTTTGGTACCACCATGAAGTTATCTCTCTCATTTTACATTTTGGTCTACACACTTGCATGCATGATAATTAAGCACGTTTCTTTCTTTTGCAGAAGTTGAAGCTCTTCTAATCGTTCCTCTGATTAGCATGAAGATTTAAGAGACCAGGGCCATGAGGATTAAGTTTGGCATGTGAAGCTTAAGTTTTGTTGCTTGTCCTCTTTATGTTCTAACATGTTCTTATCATTCCAATTGTACATTGTGAATCTCTGGGCGTTGAACATGTTGTTTCTCATGTGGCATTGTGGATATTGTTCTAGTTCTGTGTGTATATCAATCTTGAACAGTGTTCTCTGTCTCCTGAGTGTACAATGTCAACAATATTCTGTGGCCCTAGGGCAGCTCCTCAAAGTGCCTCTAAATATATTTATGGGCACTTTGAGAAAATGCCCCTAATTCAATTAGGGGCACTATCTCAAAGTACCCCTAAATACAATTAGAGGCAGTTTCTCAAAGTGCCCCTAAATATATTTAGGGGCAGTTTGTAGAAGTGTCACTAAATGTATTTTGGGGCAGTTTGTAGAAGTGCCACTAAAAGCATTTTGGGGCAGTTTGTAGAAGTGCCTCTAATGGAGACTTTTAGGGGCACTTTTTGGGGGCACATTTGAAAGTGCCTCAATAACTTTTAGAGTCACAGGTAAATGTGGCACTTAAAAAAAGTGCCCTAAAAACATTTAGAGGCACAAAATAAACATTTAGGGGCACTTTAAAGTGCCCCAAAATGTATACCGTGATGTAGTGAGCTCCAGCTCCACGCACAACACAAAACCTGGAGCCAAACCCAGTTCACAGGCGCACCACTCGCGTACACAGAGGCTATCTAATGGAGCTCCTAACCATCCTTGTCAAAATGGTGGCCTTGATTTCCGAAGCGTGCCGCAACGCCGAGAAGCTGCCGGGTGCTCTGATCTCGGGCGGCGTCGTCCAAGCGGCGGCAGCGCTCTGCCTCATCATCTCCATGCCTCCCGGAGGCATATTTCTTCACCACGGCAAGGCGCCCTTCTACATGTACTACGGCATCCTCATCGCTGTGTTCGTCTTCGGGCTCTTCGAGGCGTCGGCCGGATTCTGGGTGTCGAGCGACGTGATCGGACGGCGTGCGGCTGGGAAGACGATCCTGTGGGTCTCCATCCTGCCCATCGTCATCGTCACTGCGCTCGGAGGCTTCATCATCCTGCACTAGTGCACCGATCGAGAGTTCCACCCGTCATTTGTAGTGTACAAGGTTGTAAGTTGTTTGTATAGAAGAACGGGTGTTCGTTGAGGGGTGTGGGAGCATGAGTTCTATGTTTCGTACTTTACTTTTTACTAGCAAAACTTGCCCGTGCGTTGCAACGGGAGAGAAAAACAATTTTAAGGACCAGCTTGATTTGTTTGGTGGCACATAATCGGCGTATTCGTCGGATCCGTTCAATTTCTGGCCGAGAGCAGGAAACTTGCTTTGTTCTCTCCTTTTAGTATTTATTCTTGCGCGGCTTTGCCTTAGAAAACTAGTTTTTCAGAAGTTACAGCTCAAATACCCATCAAATTTTGCACTCGTATATTCAGTCCATAATTCAAATCACTTTGACTGCATGACGGCGGATTCAGACAATCCTTTTTTCTGCAAAGCGGCAAACAATACTACTTTCTATTCTCTCACGAGCTTCGAACGGCAAACATGCTCGTGCATCATTAAAGTTTGGGAGCGGATGCTCTAGGAGGCGAGCTTTTACTATGGTTTGGGCGTACGTGTGTCGGAGTCACCGATCTGCAGACTTCCAAGAAGAGAAAGCAGTATCCTCCATATATTTGATGGCGGAAGCTGATCTGATCGAGCTAGCAAATTGATCAGACAACCGTAGTGCTTTATCCCAGGAACGATCCCATACTCTTTCGTGCTGTCGAAGTATTCATTGTGTTGTTGGAGACAGCGCACTCCCCGTCTATGCCGCATCATCGACGGCAGCCAGGGAGCATGTTATACCAGACGACGTCCTCCGCGGTTGAGGGACATGTCTCGTGTCCGGGTCCTAGACCTGTTCGACCGGGTGTTGTGCGATTTGATCGAGACCGTGTAGATTGTACTAGTTGAAATTAGCGTGGCGTCACGCCACGCCTTGGTGATTTTTTGTGTACAACATATATTTTTTCTGGTCACAAAAATGTTGGCCAAATTGGAATGTTAAAACATGTTTTTATTTTGTTACGGATAAGTAGCATTTATTTGTGTGAGTAGTTTTTGAAATATTGTGTAGATTTTTCTAATTTTTTGTGGATTGAAATGTTCAAACATGTTTGTATTTCGATGTCAATTGTTAATTGAAATCAGAAAAATTCATTTGAATTTGATTCGACATGTGGGGAAAGTTTATTTGTATGCTGTAGAAATATTGGCCGAATTGAAATGTTCACATATATTTGTATTTTGCTCTAAGTATGTAGTTTTTTTTTTGAGTATTTTCAATATATTTTATGGAATGTCGGAATATTTTTCCAAATGTTGGCCAAATTGGAATTTGGAAATATGTTTTTTATTTTGTTATGAGTAGGTAGCATTTTTTGTGAGAAGGTGTCACGTCGCGCTTGTGCTAGTTTGTATTTTTTTTGTAAATTTGAATTGTTTAAATATGTTTGTATTTTGACATTAATAAGTATCATTTTTTTTGTGAGCATGTCGATACATTTTGTAGTAGCTCTAATATTCTAGCAATCTGAAATATCCAAATATACTTCTAATTTCCAAATAATATTTGATTTAAGTACGTAGTCAGTGCTAATGCATATTTTTTGATTCGAGGCCACAATTCGGGAAAGTTTATTTATGTTGTATTTAAACATTGACTATTTTGAGTTGTCTAAATTTGTTTTGGGTTTTGGCATACATATTTAGCGTTGATTTTTTCTGAGCATTTGTTATATAGTTTAGATAATATCGAAATATGTAGCAAATTGGAATATTCAAATATGTTTGTATGTTGCTATGAATTGTTAACTGGAATTAGAGGAAATGTATTTAAATTGTATTCAAATGTTGTCCAATTTAAGTTTTTCGAAAATGGTAGGGTATTTTGGAATAGTTTGCAAATTTAAATGTTTGATTATGTTTGTATGTTGGCATAAATAATTGTTTTACCTTTGTAATTAGAAGATGTGCATTATATGAGCATTTAGTTAAGTGAATATATAATTTGAGTAATTGCATATGAATTTCATATTTCAATATATAATTTGAGGAATTGCATCTGAATTTCATAAGTAGAAAAAGTTTTTTTTGTGCCAATATTTTGCTTAACTGAGATATTCAATTAGAGTCTATAATTGGAGGGAATATGTAGTGTGAGTATTTGTTAAATTCAACTCTACATAATTATAGATGGTCTTTTTTTTTTAGCATGTTGATATATTTTGCAATATCTCCAATGTTTAAGCATTTTGAAATGTTAAAAAATTATTAGTTTTAAATGTAAATCCATAATGGGTGGAGATGCACATTTATTCATTTGGATTCCATAGCTAGAGAATTATTTTTAAATATAGCTCCATATAATTGGAGCGTGCATATAGTATTTTTTTTGTAAACAATCTGACATATGTAAATATGTTTTTGTTTTGGGATAATTTATTATCATTTATTTGGTGATGTTTGTGATGTCTGTGATCAAATAGAATTTAAAACTATTTAATTTAGAATTTATTCAAATTTGAATTATTTTGGTGTGTACCGAATGATTAGGTTTGAAAGTCATATGAAATTTTGGAATGCTAAAAATTTATGATTTGAGTTGGAATGTTGTAATATGAGTGTTTTTTCCATAAAATTATCGTAATGTAGGCCTATTTGAATTAGTCAAACTTATTTGGTTTTTTTTTTAAAACATAACATTTTGTTTCCCTAACAGTTCGATATATTTTGAATATTTTGTTGATGGGCATTTATAGAATTTTTCCTGTTCTATGTTTATGTTTTTTTTAGGGAAAAATTGGCATCTGAATATGAAAAATGGCGACGTTCTAAAGTTGTCTAAGTTTGGGAATAATTTAATTTGAAAAATCTTTTCGTTTTAAAAATGGTTGGATTTTGGAGATTGCTCGAATTTGGAAATTATTGTAATTCAATTTCAAATGTGTTTGTTTTTTTGTGTGAAAATACTCTGAAATAGTTAGTATTTTTTTTTGTTGAGTGTCTTCACGCATTTTAGAGTACCGTTAAGTGTTTAGCAAGTTGGAATGGTTATATATGTTTGTATTTTGTCGAAATATTTGTTTGATTTTCATAATTGGAGGGAGTACAGTACATGAGCATTTGTTAAAGTCAGTCCATAATTAGAGAAAATTCATTTGGATCTTGTACTAACATTCATCAAGTGTGTTGCATGTATTTCTTGTGAGAATTATGATATATTTTATTGTAGAAGAAGCAATTTGTCGTACAAAATTTGGAGTGTTTGGATATTTGTGAAATATATCATAAACATTTGTTTCAACTCCATAGTCAGGGGGAATGCAATTTGTGTGCTAATATGTAAGATTTATATATTTTGGAGTATTTTTTTTAGCAAATTGAAATTTTCAAGTGTGTTGCATGTATTTTTTTTGTAAGGACTCTCGTATATTTTATCGTAATTCAAAATATTTAGCAAGTTGGAAATGTGAGCATGCTGATATATTTTAGGGATGTTGAAATGTTTATTTATTTATTTCATAAACAATTTGAAATGTTCAAATTTTTATTGTGTACTAATGCTAACCAAATTGAAGTAGTCAAACGGCATAAATATTTATTTGAACTCCATAATGAGGGAGAGTGCAATATGTGAGATATTTTGTGAGGTATATGTATTTTAGAGTATCTCTAAATTTTTTTTAGTATGTTGAATTATATATTGCGTTGTATGTATTTTTTGTGAGAATTTTGATATGTTTTATCGTAATATTTAGCAAATTGGAATTGTGAGCATGTTGCTATATTTTAGATTTTTTGAATTGTTTTTTTTTTTCGTAAGCAATTGCAAATGTTGAAATCTACTTCATATTTTTTTATTTCGTGCATTTTGATGTATTCTAATGTATTTGTAAATTAGTAGTACAAATAAGTAGTTCATTTAATTTTTGAAATGTGTTTGTATACGAAGGTAGTGAAAACATTTGCAATTTTTTTGTATTTGAAAAGGTGTAAAAAAAATTTGTGGGAAAAGAAAATTAGGGAAAAAAAGAGGAGATAAAAAAGGGCCGAGGCAGCTCCACAGCAACCAGCCCAGCCCAGCAAGCCGCCCGGCTGCCCAACCCAGGTCCGGTAGCATGTCATGCTGACGTCACGCAGGAGCGGGCTGCGCTGCGGAGGCGTCGAGCTCGCCGGAGGCGAACCACGGGCATCTGGGACGCGAGGCTGGCCGTGCGGGACGCGCCTGGACGCGGGGCAGCCGGAAGTGGCGGCGCCGCTTCGGTTTGGTCGCCGGAGCGACCCGGCGGCGAGCATTCGCGGCGGAGGGAGCAGGGCACGGCATCGGCGATTCCGCGGCGGCTCCGGCGTCCCAGCAGTGGATCTTCGGTGAGGAGGAAGATTTGGATCCAAAATTGAGAAGTTAAAGTCGACAAAAACTCGAACTGTTCACGGGGGTTCTTCATGCCAAAAATGACAAAATTCGTCAAATATTTGTGTGAAATTTGGATCAAAATTGAGAAGCTAGAGTCGACAAAACTTGAAACCGTTCGGGGGAATGGAACCTACTCGCGGAGCGACCCGGCGGCGAGCATTCGCGGCGGAGGGAGCAGGGCACGGCGTCGGCGATTCCGCGGCGGCTCCGGCGTCCCAGCAGTGGATCTTCGGTGAGGAGGAAGATTTGGATCCAAAATTGAGAAGTTAAAGTCGACAAAAACTCGAACTGTTCACGGGGGTTCTTCATGCCAAAAAATGACAAAATTCGTCAAATATTTGTGTGAAATTTGGATCAAAATTGAGAAGCTAGAGTCGACAAAACTTGAAACCGTTCGAGGGAATGGAACCTACTCGTCGACACACATATTTTGTGTATATAATTTTTGGAAGAACAAAAGAAAAAAAAAATTTCGCAAAAAAAAAAAACGGCGTACTTACTGTTCATAGGAACAGTGCCTCGAGCGCTCACAGGCCGCTAAAGCGACCGTCTTTCATATCTCTACTATATAATATGTCTTCAGGTGATGGTACGTTTTTTAGATTTCCGATTTTACCCCTGCGTTTTGGGAGATACTACAGGACTGCCACCGCCAAGTGAAAATATCCCAATCGCTCTTAGAGCTCGTCCGCCGCCCCGTAGGGCCCTGGACCTCCTCAGCGCGCCGCCCTGGAGGGCCCCTGACCTCCGCCATGCTCTGCCTTGGAGGGCCCCTGCTCGTCGATGGGGTCACGGGAGGTACTCGCGCGCCGCCTCTGAGCCCCTCACCTTGCCGCCGGTAGCTTCAACTGTCCCTCGACGGGAGGGCCCCGATGCGTCTGCTCGGAGGGCCCCGATGCGTCTGCTCCTCCCTTGGATTCCAGCGCACGCGCCACCGGTTTCCTCCCCTGCTCGCATCCGCGGCTGACGCAGCCCTCCGCGGCCGCCGGGATCCCCAAGCCCTCACCGCAGGCTACCTGTTCCCGTCGCCCGGCCATCTGCTCCGTGGGGCTTGCTCATCTCTGCTCGACGGATCCATCTGCTTCTCTCCGCCACGAATTGCCCTCGTCCTGCTCGCCTATGGGGCACATCCGGCCGTCAGTCTTGTTCGCCTCACCGTCGCCAGCCTGTGCCCACTTGCCATCCATCGGGAGTTCACGGCGTGCAGCCCGTGGAGTTGACCGTGTGTCCGTCAAGAAGTTCACCTCGCATATCTTTTGCTATCTGAAGAATGTCGACTGAGACCTGAGGCTGGGACAAAGATTTTTGCTGTTAAATTTTTGCCTCACAGTCTCGCACACATACGCACGCACGACATGGTTTACTCTCTGCCCTCTACGGTCAAGACCTCCACCACCGCCACCGGATGCTCTGTCCCCTCCACCACCGGAAGCAGCAACAGTAGCTCCTCAAGTTGAAGAACATGTACTCTGTATTTGTTATTTGAGATGAGCTGAGCACGTGAACTGATCAATGGAATACAGTGCGGTGCACATATTGGTATATTTAATTAGGCACGCAAATTTTAGATCTGACGTAAACAAGCATCACCATGAATAAAAAAGTTTATAGCTGCTGCCTAATTTCGTATGTAATAGTTCAACGAGGAAATCTGACAAAATACTGCTGCTTGTCTAATACCATAGCATAGCTGCTGTAGAACGAGGAAATCTGACATACTGCTGCTGCCTGATTCACAAGATTATAATTTAAGTAGCTGATCAAAGACTCAGAAAGTTCACCTTCTGTGAATTTGTTCAAGCAATGGGCTGCTGTATAGTCAGAAAAGGTTCAAGATTATAATTAACAAGGCTGGATTTACTTAAGTATTTCAGAAGTTCAATCCTATTCATGTTCAAATTCAGTTATTTGTAGACTGTATAGTAAAACTAGATTAATTTCAAAGGTAACAGTGCCACTGTGATTTACTTTGAAAGGCAGCATAGTGATTAGTATGTTATTCCAGTAGCTGTTCAATAGTTTCTTTACAGAACTCTATCACCATTTTAATCCAATTTGGTGGTCCTATATTTTGCATTTAACTGAAGTAGCCCTCTAATTGGCCTGGTCATTGGTGAGGATATGGTCTCAAGTGGGAAGGATGGTAAATATATAAATTATATTCATTCTGTGTTCGCTGATCCCATAGTTCTCCAGTCACGAGTTTGATCAATAGCACATTTTGTTATTTTGGACTAACAATTATATAAATTTTTAGAAACATTTGTTGATGATTTCTTATTCAGTATTCTTGCATGTACGTATCCTGGTCAAAGTACGATTATTTGAAGAACTTTGTATCCGGTGCAGACATGGGCATGCAACAAAGAAATAGAAGGAAATGGCCTGGCACTACAAGTTTGTTGTGGTCTGCTTGCTGCATTACCCGCGATCTTGGTTACAGGTTCAGTCCTCGAGGATTAGCTCGATGGATCTGTTCTTATCCATCTGTGGTCCTTTTCATCCGTTGTAAATTAGTCAGAGTATTTTTACATGATAAAATAGTGTGGAGTGGATTATGTTTGGTCAAGACCTTTGAATGCGAATATCTGCATTATGATTTGGGGTCTGAATGCAGGAAGGGCTTGAGTTAGGGATGATGCCTTTTTACCTGCCTGTTGATCTTTCATAGTTCTCTTTCCTGAGTTAAAATTGATCATATCCCAATCACGTCTTATCATGTTTTGTTTGGGAAGTTGTAGATCTTTGTGTTTTGCCTATAAGTGTGGTCGTATTTTCCGCCGCTAAAAAGGAATGAAAAGACGTAGTACACCGATGAAGTAGAAAGATATATTTGTTATTGAAAACTTTGATGGCAACGCACGGGTATTCAACTAGTATTGAGTAATACGTCCCTCCGGTCCGGTTCAAAGGTGGGAATCCGGTCGTGCGTTGCTATGATCCTGCGCGTGCTCCGTCACCTAATCGATCGATCAAACGTGGTTTAACTGCACCACCAGATGTGCTGGGCTTGCGTTGGGCTGCCTTTGGGCCCAAGATGACAAGAACCGCAGCTGAAACTCGCGAGGTAGCTAGATATCGTGTTTTAGTACCACCTTGACTAATAATAGAGCTGTTACGAGCGCGTGACGAGGTGACAAACGTTTTTGACGTGCAAACCAAACGAAACCAAAACCAAACCAAGCAAGCGACGTACGAAACCAACGAAGGAAGCCCTAATGTCTTTATTAGTAGGTAGGAAGCCCTAATGTCTTTATTAGTAGGTATATATAGATTACTTGTAATCTACTACAGTACTACTATTTTTTGTATTAGATCTGTATTATTTTCTCCATGAATATTTATGGAAGTAGTAGTTGTGTAGTACTATTAAAAGATTTTGGATGTGTTTTTTTTGTAATCACAAGCATATCGACTGTGTTTTCTCGCTCTGCTGAAAACCATGTCGGAAGCAGAGGAGCAACAACAGCAGCTTCTCTCTAGCAAACGGACGCTGTGGCCGTCGTCTGGTTTGATCTGGCCCGGGTTCCTCGTCGGGTAAAACTGGGCCGAACCTATGGCAAAAGTCCAGCTAGCCTAATACGCCTTCCACTCCAGCCCAACACACTAATTGAATGCTCGAAGTTTCGGTGAAAGCGTAGTCCCCTTTTCCCCGTTTTCTTCCTCCAGGGGATAAATGTCTCGCGGGTTGTGGCTGGTGTTCATCCCCGCATAGCTGCTCCCCTTTCCACACGCTGAATTATCTTTCCACAGTTGACTCGAGCTCGAGATCTGCTCCTGCCGGATCTGATGGATGCAGCCGAAGACACTTCCCTGGAACCAGCGATTGCTTGGCTGGTGCAGACCATCCTTGCGACCCTCCTGATGGACAAGCTGGATGCGTGGATTCAGCATGCCGGGGTTGGCGATGACATCGAGAAGCTCAAGTCGGAGATCAGGAGAGTCGAGATGGTGGTAGCTGCTTTGAAGGGGAGGTCCGCGGAGAACAAGCCACTGGCACGATCTCTCACTCGTGTCAAGGAGCTGCTCTACGAGGTCGACGACGTTGTCGACGAGCTCGACTACTGCAGAATCCAGCAGCAAATCGATAGAGGTCAGCGTAATGTTTAAGTGTGTAATTTTTAGTCCGGAGATTTATCGTCCTTCAGAAGAAAGTTATGTTACGACCATACCTTTTGGCACAGTTACAACGGACGAGCCCGAATGTATGCATGGAGCTGAGCGAGTCGGTGAGATATCGAGGGGCGATGTTGATACACCGAATAACAGTGTTGGCAAATTACGGTCCCCGGTATGGGAACACTTTAAGATCACACATAAAGATGACGACGGAAATCCCGTCAAATCGGTATGTTTATATTGTGACAAGGAGTTCAAATGCAAGACGAAGAAGAACGGTACATCATCTATGAACAAGCATATCAACCGGACTTGTACCAAGAAACCTAGAGCATCTCCACCAAACCTTTCAAGGTACCTACACGAAATTTATTCCTTTCATTGATCGTCATTTATACCTTACATCGATCATCATTTAGAAATCTTTACATAGATTTTCTTCTGTCAACAACCGGTACTACAGCGTTGATCTTGCAATCTCGTATGTATGCGCACGATGTTGAATATTGGGAGCAACACGAGTCCCATGAAACTAAGAAGAGATGAAGACCCGGATATACTTGAGTTTTCTTCTAAAAAAAGATGTACCAGGTTTAGGCCCCTCTCGAGTAACCACTAGTACAATTGTGCAAATAAAGCCTTGTTCTATTGTATTTGCAGTAGGGGCGGACCTAGAAATTTGTCGGTGCCTGGGCACGCCACATAGCAACACAAAATTATCTTAGACACATGTAAGCACACATAAAGCAAATATAGTTTTCACTATGGTTCTAATGTAGAAACACGAATATAATACATCACAAGTTCACAACACATTCAAATGCTCACAAGTTCATAGCACATTGAAATGTTCATGTTTCTAATATTAGACATGATATCAATTATCAAAAACTTCTAAAAGACAAATGAAACTCCGGTGGTCGATAAAAAAGTTGAAATGTACAAATGCACACACAAAGAGACTCAATAAGATTAAAAAACATATATTACTAAATAATATGACCATACCTTTAAACTATATCCGTGATTTCATGAGGTAAGGAAATATACCGAGATATACCAATGATGTGCTAATCAGCCCAAGGCATACAAGGTAAATGTCTCCTCCTCTTTATCATGGTTTGAAACAGTCAAGTAATACCACCACCATCAAGTTGTCGAAATAGCTCTAATTGGATATAACATATAATCAAGTGATTTAACCATTCATTCTTGCGCTTCTTGCGTCAGTTGGACTTGATGATCTTCATTGCTATAAAATCTCTTTCAATTGCGATGGTGTTGACACCCATAATATCAAGCCAGCTCAATAAGCTTATAGCATGGGATACCAAATGCTTCTTTGCTCAACCCTCTTTGTAGCCAAACATTGAAGATATATGCTAGTAGAAAAAGATGAATTCATTCTCACATGGTAAATGTATTTCTCAAATTGCCTTCTTATGGTTGCATGGTCTCCATTAGAAAAACTGCAAGAAAAATTGTAGAGAAGTGAGCAAGCTTTTCCACATCAAACATATAGACATAGTTCTTCACACTAAGGCAATAGAAGCTTATGCCTTTTACGTACTTCACGAAAGCGATGATTCATCTCAACACATACCTTGTCAATAGCAACATGGGAATCTCAACTTTGTATAAGTGAAAGCTAGTGTAGGTCATCCCATTAAGCCACGAAATACCCCAAACAGGTATTTGTTTTTCCATATTTGGCTTAGAATACCCTGATCTCTGTGCAAAAATGTTGGACCTCACATCAAAAAAGCCATCCCAACACCTGCTTAATAGACATCAATCGATCTTTCACATCATTAACAAGGTCCATTCCATGGACCATATTGAGATCCTTATTTTATAAAACATGTGGAAGACCATCTGTGATTGAAAGTAACTTTATCATAAGCTTGAAAATAAAATAAAATTTAGTTCTCCATTTCTCTATCAAACCATATGCTTGGGTTAATCCACGCCCCTCATCATTCTCATCATTGACCTCATGGAGAACATACAATTTCGTCAATCACATTTTGTTCAAACGAAGCAAAGTTGTATAATGTGAACCCCATGTAGTATCCCCGGGCCTACTAAGACTTGTATCTTGATTCAAGCCTATTCCACTAGATATCAGCTCACCCTCTCAACCACATCCACCATATGTCTTCTTCTACAAGATGCACTTGATGTGGTCACAATAAAGAATATGTACTCAAAAATATTAAGGCGAGGTTACTAGAATTTTTTTGCCTTTGATTGCGAGAATCATCACAATGCAATCTTTTGCCTTAACTGTGGTCACTATTTATACTACCAATATGGTCGCCCCCCTGGAAGTGGTGATTGTGGTAAGCTTCTTGTCTAAAGGAACTCCCAATTTCTGAAATATGATTTTTTTTACTTATGATTAATCAAATATTTCAAGCTTTAAGCCATGGTATTTAGAAACTTATGAACGAATCAAATTCAACTAAACTTGAGAAATTCAAGTCCTAAATTGAGTTGAAATCAACTAAAGTTGAAGTAAACTTGAGAAATATCAAAATAAGGATGTAAAGTGGGAACCTTACTTATTTGTCTTGTGCCCATTGAGGTTGAGCCCAACGAGTCTGCCGGTGTCAGAGTCATCGACTAGTCTCTTTGTTGGTTCTTGCAACCACCAAATGCAGTTGGGTATATCCGTTGCTACCTAGGACGCTCGTTGTTTCCGTCGTGTGAAGGATCCGTATGAGGGAAAGGAAGAGTTTCGTCAAATCCCTTCCAATCCCGGGTCGAGATGAAATTACTCCCCTGGTAAATAAGGTCTAAGGCTTTATAATCAGTTCTAGAAAACTGCTCTCAGTGATCAATATTACATGATCATCACCAGAATTCACATTGCTACAAACATGATTATCCTATATCTCACATCACAAGTTCACGACTCATGGAACTATTAGCACAACATCCACATCACTAAGTTTTACTAATCGAGATTACACGTAGCCATGTTGTAAGAGGTCACAAGTCAAGATGGAAACCGGCCTCCCAACCTAATTATCAGGGCAATGCTTAATGGGTTAACCCGTAGCCCAATATTGAAATGCGGCTTATAATAAGTTTGCGGCCGCACCATTGATGGGCTTACACGGAGATGGGCCAACCAAGAATCACGACGTGCCAATGGAAGGATCTAGAAGGTTGAAGATAACTTGACTTGGAAGACACGAAGACGTTTAGTCTCCAAGTAGAACTCCGGCTTATACTTTCCTAGAAGGGGAAGCTTTCCTTATAACCTAGAGAGTCTCCGTGTATATAAGGAGGACTCGTAGGACCTAGAACCCGAAGCTCACAAGTTCCAAACCCTAGAATTTACGGCGACTCGACACATCGATCGCCAGCCCTTGTAACACCATATTCATATCAATACCAATCTAGGATAGGCAGGACGTAGGTCTTTACCTCGCATCGAGGGGCCAAACCTGGGTAAACATTGTCTTCTTTGTGCCCTGTGATCTTAAGCTCGGAGACGCTTGACTCGCGCAGTCCTCACGCCTACGAAGTCATCGCAATGACATCTGTCGAGATTAACCCACGACACTAATCCCGGGTTGTGGGGCCCTTCTTCCATCTAGATCATTGGTGCTATTGTACCTCTTGTGTGCTCAAGTACTCATGTCTGATGATTTCCTTCATCATGGAAGGGATCTCTACTTCCTGATAGATTACCATACTCTCCAATGTTGGGGATATCGCTTATCGGGAACTTATCGGTCGAACCAAGATAAGGGATAAATCAGCCGGTTTATCGGCATATCGGCGATTTATCGGCATATCGGCAGATTTATCTTATCAGTCAGACACCGATAAGCGATAAATCGGCATATCGGAAGATATCTTGAACAGTGATACTCTCATACTTCGCGTGTGACCCCAAGTGCTCATATGGTGGTGATGCCTAAGGGTTTTACCCCGGGAGGGTTTATGTAGTGGGACATTGATCCCTTGGTTGGTTCCTATTACAAAGACAAGTCCAAACTTGCAACCATGGGGCTAGTTTTTCTCATAGATGTAGTTGGCGCTTGTTCCAGAAAACCTTAGTGTGTTTTTGCCAGTTTGGATAGGTTTGAGACGCTAGCAGGGAGAAATCCCTTTTCATCTGAAAAAAGGCTTCAATTTTAAACATTATTCAAGACTACTTGTATAGTCTGAGAGCTTGTTAATCCTGAATAGGGCCATGAGGTAACTCGTAGACCTGTCCGAGATGTAACTCGCGTACCCTCTTAGAGGACTCGCACATCACAAGTGATCATTTCTAAAATCCGAGAATGACTTGGTCATTGACCTGTCTAGGACCTGAGCACCAATGTGAATATTTTCTTTATTCCTGTTCAGAACATGCATTGTCGTTACAAAAAGATGAAGGATGCTGCATGAGCATAAAAAATACACAATTGCAAGTTTATTGACTAGTAGAATAATAAATGAAATAAGAACGAATTGCAAAATCCTTACCCGAACATAAATAAGTACATCAGATATGTGTGTCTATATCGGTGGACATAACATGTCAAGTATCGGCCATATCGGTAGATATATAGATCTTATGATCTATATCGGCTAATACTTGTGAAAATCATACTTAAGAAATGATATGCTACATCTTTATTGGTAGACCCCCTAAAATGATATATCAGTCGTATGAGCTGAGATTCAAAAGCTTGATCTGAAGGAGCATCACCTCCATTGATAGTTAAAATCTCATGTAGATTATTTTCCACCCACCTTTGTAATCCCTCGTGAGAATAAAGATCAGAAGGGAAGGACGTAGGGATTCTTACCCACCCTGGGGTCCTATACTGGGTATATTGTGTGTCTTGTCCTCAGGACGTAGGGCATCCCCTACTCACCCTACTTTCGAAGCATATACTTTATATATAGAATTGGCGTAATTTCACCATCGACACTAGCATCAACATAATTTTAGAAGTAGTTTAGTAAGCATTCCCATTGTGTTTCTAATAGCCAATTCATGTCTTTATCTACTACAGCACCGGTGATTCTACTGCAAATGCGACGCCTACTGTAATTGTTGATTCATCTAGCAGAAAAAGAAGGAGAGTTGATGGGTTAGCACAAATCACTGCATCTAATACACACACCCCTTGGGACAAGGCTACGTTATCCAATAGGATACGGAAAAATACTAGTCAGTTACAAGAGATCCGAGGAGAAGTGAGCGAGGTTCTCAAGCTACATAGCTTAGACTTAACTTCCAGTTCAAATCACCATCAGGGTACAGCCTTAGATCAGCACCTAAGGACATCAAGTGTGGTTCCAAGAGAAGTATATGGAAGAGTTGCAGAAAAGGACTCCATTATAAGAATGATAACAGAAGAAAGATCTGATGGTGTAGTTGTTCTTCCTATTGTAGGCATTGCAGGTGTTGGGAAAACAACTCTTGCTCAAGTTGTATACAATGATCCAGATGTGGAAACTCAATTTGACCAAAGGATATGGGTTTGGGTGTCTCCCAACTTTGACGAAGTGAGACTCACAAGGGAGATGCTAGACTCTATTTCTGGAGAAAGACATGTAGAAATAAACAGTTTTGCGAAGCTTCAGGAGATCTTGAAGAGTCATGCCAACTCAAAGAGACTTTTACTTATTTTAGATAATGTCTGGGATGACATGAACAATATCCAATGGGACAAAATTTTGGCTCCTCTGGTATCTAGTCATGTGAAGGGTAATGTTGTTCTAGTCACAACTAGAAATATGACTGTTGCGCAAAGGTTAGGCACCCTCAAACCAATCAAGTTAGATGCTCTGGCAAGTGATCACTTTTGGTTATTGTTCAAATCATGTGCATTCGGTTATGAGAACTATGATGAGCATCAAAGTATAAGTATCGTCGGGCGGCAAATAGCTGAGAAGTTAAAGGGCAACCCACTAGCAGCTGTATCAATAGGGGAATTGTTAAGGAAGAAACTTAACACTGATTATTGGAGAAACATTCTAAAGAACGAATACTGGAAATCCATGCAGCTGAGTAGAGGAATCATGGCTGCTCGGAAGCTTAGCTATGATCAGCTTCCCTACCATTTACAACAGTGTTTCTCGCATTGCTCTATATTCCCTGACAGTTATCAATTTCTCGGTGAGGAGTTGGTCGGTGTTTGGATAGCACAGAGATTTGTGAAGTGTAACAACTCGAGTCAGAGTTTGGAGGGGATAGGACGGTGCTATCTGATTGATTTGGTTAACCTGGGCTTCCTTCAAGAAGTTAAAAGAGAGGGAGAATCCTATCTAGGTAGTCATATCCTATACACCGTGTGCGGTCTCATGCATGATTTTTCTAGGATAGTCTCAAGAGATGATTGTGCAACTATAGACGGTCTACAGTGCAATAAAATGTCTCCAACTATACGGCATTTGTCAATAGTAACTGATTCTGAATACATAAAAGATGAGCAAGGGAACATTCCTCGTAACGAGAAGTTTGAAAAAAATCTGAGAGATACAGTTACATCAGTGAGCAAATTGAGGACATTGGTGTTACTTGGGCAATATGACTCTTTCTTCTTACAGTTGTTTCAAGATATGTTCGAAGAGGCCCATAACCTACGCCTGCTGCAAATGTCTGCAGGATCCGCTGACTTTCTGAAACTTGGGTATGACGAGGTGGATGAGGATTTCCCTCAAGCTTTGAGTAAGCTGTACCAGCTTCAAATATTAAAGGTCGTCTCATACACTGATCCTACTATACCTGACGGGATTAATAATCTTGTTAGCCTGCGACATCTTATTGTACACAAGGGAGTGTACTCTTCCATTGCTACCATTGATAGTATGACATTATTTCAGGAGCCACAAGGTTTTAGGTTCAAAATTTCTAGCGGCTTTGAGATGGCACAACTCCAATCCACGGACGAGTTTGTACAGCATTGGATCCATGTTAAAACTCTGGAAGAGGCTTATGAGGCAGTACTGAGAAACAACGAACTCTCAGAAAAGCTGCTCTTGTCCTGGAAGGATACATTGTCAGACTCAGACCAGGAATCATTATCACGTCCTGAATCACGTCGGGACGTAAAGGATCTCCAGATATCTGGGTATGATGCTACTCGGTTTTCTAGCCTTGACAGCTGTATCTCTACCTCCTTCCAGACGGTACATATATACCATTGTGAGAAATGGAAAATACTTCCATCTTTGGGAAGGTTTCCGTTTCTGGCAAAGCTGATTTTGAGCAGCCTGGAGAAAGTAATAGAAGTATTGGTTCCTTCGCTGGAGGAGCTAATTTTAGTTGAAATGCGGAGGCTGGAGAGATGTTCATGCACTTCTGTGGAAGGTATGAACTCTAGATTAAGAGCACTGCAGATCGAGGAATGTTATGCACTGAAGGAGTTTGATCTGTTTAAGAACGATGGTAAATTCGAAATCAAGCAGAGATCATGGCTGCCTGGTCTTAGGAAATTAATTCTGCGTGATTGCCCTGATTTGGAAGTGTCGAAGCCTCTTCCACCTTCAACCACTGTTTCTGAGTTACTTGCCGAAAGAGTTTCAACACTTCCATACATGGAAGGATCATCCAGTGGATTTTTAAATATTGGGTCTCCTAATGAGTGTGGAGCGGAGGGTTTTGATGAATCTTCTGATGAGTTGAGGAGACTGGATGGCAAAATCTTGGCGGTCCATAATCTGAGAAACCTCAAGTCGATGAGCATAAAGGGTTGCCGGAATCTAACTTGTATTCCATTCAAAGTATTTAGTTATCTCGTCTCTTTGAAGAGTTTGGATATAAGCATGTGCAAACAACGTTTCTCTTTAGATGTGATGCCAGAGCATACCCTTGAAGATGACACAGCTGTGAATGACAAGGCCTTCCCATCTCTAGAAAGTCTCAGTATCAAGTCATGTGGAATAACAGGGAAGTGGCTATGTCTGTTGCTGAAACATGCGCCAGACCTAGAGATACTGAATTTGGAAGACGAAGAGGAAAAGGACGAAGAAGAAGAGGAAGAAAACGGTCAACCAAATCGTATCTCAGCTTGGGAGGACCCATCATCAGGAAAGCATGGTGACGTATTGACATGGCTAGCTCGGGACCGGCTCGTGCACTTTCCGCTAAATCTCATCTCCTCTCTCAAGAAGATAAGTATTGATTGCTGCCCCCGTCTAACATTTAAATTGAGCGAGGAAGGCTTCTCTGTATTTACCTCCCTTCAGGAGCTAAAAGTTCTGAGATGCCCGAGCTGTTCTCGTCTTTGGTGCATAAAGATGGAAATGATGACCGAGCGAACGGAAGATGTCTCCTCCCGACATCACTTGAGGAATTTGAGTTTGTTGGGAATTATGGCGTAAAAACGCTGCAACCATGCTTTCCGAGTGATCTCACCAGCCTTACAAAGTTAAAGGTATGGTCATGCCAAAATTTGGAATCTCTACAGCTGCAGTGGTGCACGGCACTGAAAGAATTGGACATTTATTCCTGTGGATCGCTCACGGCACTAGAGGGCTTGCAGTCCCTTGGCAGTCTCAGAAAGTTGAAGGTACAGAGCTGCCAAAATTTGGAATCTCTACAGCTGCAGTGGTGCACGGCACTGGAAGAATTGAAGATTTATTCCTGTGGATCGCTCACGGCACTAGAGGGCTTGCGACTTGGCAGTCTCAGAAAGTTGGAGGTACAGAGCTGCCAAAAATTTGGAATCTCTAGAGATGTACTCGTGACAGACTTTTTCTTTCCCCTCTCCTTCTCGTGGTCGCCGCCGCCCGAGCCGTCCCCGGTAGTGGTGGACCCAGAAATATTTTAAAGCCTAGGCAAAATGTACAAATACCATGAAAATATGCTAGTTTTTGTACAAATACTCAGTGGTGGGAGCATGGATTTGGGAGGATTTCTTCCAACTCGTCTGGGTGGCGTGGGAGGAGGAGTTCATCCAATTCGTGTCTGCTCGCGACTGATTTTGCACCAGGGGAGGAGTTGCTACTTCTCTCGGGAGATTCCCAACACCGGCGATGGATTCGTTGGTGTACTCTATGGTCGAATGGCGACCTCTCCCTCCTCTTGTGTCGGGGACGGTTTCCTCCGGCCGGCGCAAGTTGGTCTTCCTCAACCTCCAGGCCTTGTTGCCATTGCGGAGGCACTTGCTAGCAGCGCGGTGTGCTCCCCCTTCATCGGCCCAAGTGGTTTCGTCCCCGGAGACGATGAAGGTGACTGCGCGGCGGCGTCATGTTGTGGCGGAGAAGGAGCAGGCCTTGATTGTATTTCTTATTTTCATCTTGAGGTCTTATGTGCAAATTTTAGGGACTTGTTTGTAATTTCTGTTTCTCTTGAGTCCCTTAATGTAAAATGTAACTCTGCCGCTGAGAATTAATGTGAACTCCAGGCCCTTTGGGGCCATTCCCTGTTCAAAAAAAAAAAAAAGAGAGATGTACTCGTGCACGGCACTGGAAGAATTGAAGATTTATTCCTGTGGATCGCTCACGGCACTAGAGGGCTTGCAATCCCTTGGCACCCTCAGAAAGTTATGGTAGGGAGCTCCCAAAACTTGGAATCTCTAGAGATGCACTCGTGCACGGCACTGGATGAGTTGACAATCGAACACTGTGAATCGCTCACTACACTAGAGGGCCTGCAATTCCTTAGCAGCCTCAGGCATCTGACAATTTTCTCCTGTCCACGTCTGGTGCCAAAAGATGGAAATGATGAACAGGAGAACGGAAGATATCTCCTCCCGACATCACTTGAAAATCTTGACATTTATAATGGATGTTCCCTACAAACGCTGCAACCATGCTTTCAGAGTGATGTCACCAGCCTTAAAAAGTTAAAGGTACGTGGCTGCCGAGCTTTGGAAACTCTGCAGCTGCGCTCGTGCGTGGCACTGGAAGAGTTGATAATCGACGACTGTGAATCACTCACTACACTAGAGGGCCTGCAGTTTCTTGGCAGCCTTACGCATTTGGCATTATCGAATTGCCCTTGCTTGC
The DNA here is from genome assembly GCA_947311845.1 of Poa pratensis. Lineage (NCBI taxonomy): Eukaryota > Viridiplantae > Streptophyta > Magnoliopsida > Poales > Poaceae > Poa > Poa pratensis. The sequence goes on along the minus strand of CAMZMU010000050.1, from coordinate 15,161,019 downwards.
CTCCATGGTTAGAGAGCTTTTCAAGGCAGGGCTATGAGCTATGCCCTCGGCTGGAAACGCTTGAGATTGATGATCCGTCTGTTCTTACCACGTCATTCTGCGAGCACCTCACCTCCCTCCGACGCCTACGACTTGTACGTTTGGTGCTAACAGAGGAGCAAGGGACAGCGCTTGTGCTACTCAAGTCCCTGCAACAGCTCATATTTTTGATTGTTCTGGTCTCGTAGATCTTCCTGCGGGGCTGCACGTCCTTCCTTCCCTCAAGTGGTTGAAGATATACTATTGTCCGCGCATCTCAAGGCTGCCGGAAGCAGGCCTCCCACTCTCGCTGGAAGAACTAGATATCTTCTATTGCAGCAACAAGCTAGCTGATCAATGCAAGCGGCTAGCAACGAGCAAGCTAAACGTCAAAATCCATTGATGTCGTTGAATTGATTACTGGACGCCATGTTAAGCACATGTTTCTACACACACAAGTATCGCTGGGTTGCTTTTGAGGAAATTGTGTGTCATGTATACTCAGACTCAGAGTTCACATATCCCTAGTAAATGTGCAGTCTGCTCACTCCAGAACGAGCTGTCTCTGCAGCCATTCAAACTGCTCGACATATATCATGTAACTGGTAAGTCTGTATGCTTCGCTGCTTGTTATCATATTATCCTGACAACTATAAAGATGATTGATTCTTATTTCCTTCACTGCAGAGGCAACTACATGAGATAAACCCGAAGATAAATTGTGCTGTTTGTTAGGCAAGTTGGTTTAAGCCAAAGGTCCTTGCTACACCATGCAAACAAGCTCTGCGGCTACAATAGTGCACTTTGGAGAATGGTATACCAGCTCTGTGTGATCAAAAAGACCAGCAGCATATGTTCGGGGTGGTTTAAAGTCATGTGTTAATCAGCCAGAAGTCACAATGGCTTCACCAGCAGACACCTAATCAGTGCGAAAATATTATGTTTGAATATGCAAGCTTGCGACCTATTATGTGGCGTCGCTAATTTACTACTTTCCTTTGTTGTGAATACGAGTGATTCGCCATGGTCGTCATTGTGTGTATTATGCTATTTTGGTACATCCTATTGAGTTCATTTCTTCTGTGTTTTGGATCTTCTGGGGGCTGGTAAGCAAAACATGTTGATCTTCACACTTGACAGAATTTTGCTCCTGCTTGTTTGCTGACTTAAGGCAGTCGTTTTCTTCAAGCTTACTACATATGCAGCTTTGCTGGAGCCGTGGTTCAGCAATGTGAGGCACAAACAAAATTCTCATCAAATATAAGAAAGTAAAGGCCATGATAAGTTACCCGAGTGAGCATGTAGATCAACAGAGAAGAAATAAGCATCAATTCTTCATTTCAATTTGTGGAGGAGAAACTCAGGACCTCTTCTCACATGATTACTGAAACTGCATTGACCATTTCGACCGGTAAGCAATAACTGAACATTAGCAAGGACCAAATTTGCTAGGCTGACAAATATAAGCAAACTAAATTACCATAAATCGCAATGGTTCACCTGCACCTGGTACTGACATTTCCACAGCCATCATCAAGAAAAGCTTTTAGCAACAAGAAAATTTGAAGTTACTCAATATTAACATGCCCGTTTATTGACTTGTCAAGTCAGACAATAAAACAAGAGACAATTGTTGAAATCAACAGGTACAATTTTAGAAAATCAAGCAACACCAATGTGACAAAAAGTCACAATAAACTCAGATTTGTATGGCTACTGAATCATATATCATTCATGTACCAGTCACATGTAAACATGCATCACCAGACAAAGATGATAACCAGGATCTTAATATCTTCTTTACTCCGATGCCATAGTTACGCCGTGCATAACAAAGATCAAACTGCGTACAGAATAGACAGTACTACGAAAAACACACTCGGTAGAAGAGGCGCCTTCAGATCAGAAGGCCAGAAGAACTACCACATGCCAAAATACACTCCACTTTTCACTTATATATACATGGTCTAGCTGAGCTATCAGATTACCCGCGAAGCCAGCCCATCTACTAGGAACTACGTTAACTAAATCCAAGCCCACATGCACATCCCACAAACAAGTACTCATACTATCCCTATTGAAATCCTACCGTTAGAACAACCTCCTCTACACCAGAGAACCAGCATTGCCAGCTTCTGACGCGCTGCCCCCTGAGCTCCCTGACTCCGAACCTGTAACAAAGTCAAATGAGAGATAATACAAGAACTTCAGTTCATGACGAATAAACCGGGGGTTTGACAGTACCACTGGATGACGAGGAACCACTGCCCGATCCACCAGCGACACTAACGACATCAGAACCCTTCTCGATCTCCATTGATTGATAAGTCGCCGTTGGCATCTCATCCTCGATATCTACATACTCATCCACCTGCTCAGCCACTACAGTAGTCTTGTCAGGATTCTCACTCTCCTGCAAATAACAAACAAAACAACACACATGAGAGTCCAATTTGCATATCGCCTAACTGCAAACAAGAACAACACATGTAGTTTCCTACGGCCATTACCCCATTAGCATTGTCAACTAATGCAGGCACAGCACCATTCACAGCTTCAGCCCCAGTAGTATCGCCAACCTCAGCAATGTCCCCGTTCACGATGGCAGCTCGCCGGCTCTTGTTAAGCGCCTTGTTGAAGTTGTTGACGAACCGATCAAGCTCCCACTGCGTCTCGATGTCCATCTCGTCAATATCCAGCTCAATCTCATCCCCAAGCAGCTCTGGATTGTTGACACTCCTCTTGCGCACAATCTGCAGCACATTATGCATCTTCTCTTCAGGCAAGCCCTCCAGTCCCACCCTGAGCATGTTCTTCTCGTCCAAGCTCATCGCCCTCTTGTTTGGCTCCCTCGCCTTGGGCTTCCGCATCTTCACGACCTTCGGCTTGACAGGTGCTGGGACCGCTGGCGCTGGCGGTTCGACCTTCACTGGCTTCGGCGGCGGCGCAAGGCGCTTGCATTCCTGCTCGAACCAAGCCACGGCCTCCCCGTACATCTTCTCGAACGAGGCGAGGAGGTCGGCGGCGAAGGTATGGACGCCGTGGCCGACGGGGTTGTACCGCAGCGCGTTGGCGAAGGTGAGGCGGACGTCGGCGGCGAAGGCGTCGTGCGAGGGGTACGCGGCGAGGCCGGCCCTGACGGTGCCGAGGTCCATGGGGCGCCTGATGACGGCGTGGTAGTCGTGGAGCCCCAGCGCCTCGACCTCCACGGGCGCGTTGAACCAGACGCTCCGCTTGTCCTTCTGCAGCCTGGCCAGCACCTGCGCGCACCGCCTCCGCATCGCCGCCCGGAGCTTCGCGGGGGGCGCTGGCGCGGGGAGGGTCTGCTGCGGCGGCGGCGGCTGGTCCGGCTCGCGCTGCCACGTGTCGATGCGGGAGAGGAGCGCGCGGACCTGGCCCAGCTCGCTGTTGAGGCGCTCCCGGAGCGCGGCGGCCTCGCGGTGGGAGATTCCAGCCGGACGGAACGTCAGGTAGCTGGGCGCCGGAGAGGCCAGCGGAGGCGGCGGCGGCGGGACCTTGGAGTTGGAGGTGTCGGCGCGCGGGAGGGCGTGGCGGCCGGGGTTAGGGTTTGGTGCGCGGGCAGCCAAGGAATTCATCGGGGCGCGATTCTCTCCCCAGTGGTGGTGCGGCCCGCGCCGGGCGGCGAGGACGGCGGAGGCCATCGCCGGCGAGGGTTTCGCGTGCTGGAATTGGTGGGCTTGTCAGTTGGATCCGGTCCCCGGGAGAGCACGCCAGTGGAGGGGACGGGGAGATTTTTTTCCTGCGGATGGTGGGAAGGTAGTATCCAGACCGTTCGTTACTGACTGGACGGTCGCGAGTAGTCCAGAGGCAGGGGACTGAAGAGAGACTGGTACGGTGACTCGGTGAGGATCTCTGACATGTGGGGCACGTTTACGGAGTGATCTGTGGGCCCGTACTGGCAGTGAGACGTGAGGCGGTAGGACCGGACGTGAGCTTCCGCGGGAACTTTGACTTGCACGGATCGCGGGCGGCGCGAACGAATTTGTCTCTGCACAGAACCAAATTTGCGCATTCCTAGGATGGATGGGAACATATTCGAATCAATTTTTGCCAAAAACTAGAGCCATTTGAAGTTTGGAATGCGACATTTTTAAGTCGATAGAGCAGATGCTGAGTACGTGAGTACTGATATGCTTGTGAGCTGCTACTGTCCGGACATGCGTTCCCCATGTTCCATTACTTTCAGATCAATGTGATCCTGCTAGATCAAACAGAGGACAGAAGGGCACTCTGCCTGTGCAGAAGGAGTCCACCATGTGCCCCAGTACCATTTAGCATAATCCGCGTTGTGCTTTCGAACCTTGAAGGCACGCCTACTTGGCTACTTGTGGCAACTCCTATGGACCCTTCAGGGTCCTTCCCTCTTCGAACAAGGGAAGGACCTCGAAGGGTCCAGACTACATTAAAATGGTGGGATTACAACAAATAACAAGGACCTCGAAGATAAACGCAATTACAACCAAGTCCCTAACTTTTATAAAAAGGACCTCAACTAAATAGTTGGGAACGCAATTGGGTCCTTCTCCACCATGGAATCGCAGCTCAACGCATCGGCCGTCGGCGCCGTCGCCGGGGATATGACCACTTGGTGACAGCACCACGTTGAACGCCGTAGCTGAGCTGAAAGAGGGCCTCCGAACTGGCACATCGGCCTGGAGGTTAAAAACGCCATGGCACAAGGAGCACCACGGCACAGAGCTGCCCCGCCGGCCAAAGATAACGACAGCAGAAGATTGCTGCCATTGATGCTCTCTGTAAGCTGCAGCCTGAGGATCTTCCCAAAGAACACCAAAACCAAGACGGCCGTCTTCTTCCCCGCTACCACCGCGATGCAGAAGAGTAGTGAAAGGGCATGGCGCCCTCATGTGTGGTTTTGGTAATTAATGACAATCCCTATGGACTAATGGTTGCATTGAGTTTTACTTGTAGTGTTTGTCCATAGACCATGCTTGAACTTCATATGTTGGATTCAAGGTTGATGCCATGAATATATTGATATAATGAAGTATTTGGCATCAAGATCATAGAGTTGAGCATATTGCAAGTATGTCTTGAAGAAAAGAATTATGTGATCATTCATGGTTATCTTCAAGACATCATCTATTGAAAAGAGAAGAAAAGATACAAGGTATCTTTCTATGGGCTTGCATCAAATGAAGATTTCATATGGCCCATGATCGATGACGTAAAGTGGTGATCGTCATCAATGTTGAGAAGCGCAAGTTCAAGAGGAGCATCTCGAAGAAATCCTAGGCTTGAAGCTTGCCACCCATTTAGAGATAATGTTCATGTGAAGATATGCCTAAGAGAGGCTCTCCCATAGTGGAGTATGGGGGAGCAATGTTTGGGTCTTCACCAAGCGAAGCGCAATCAAGAAAGGTAGTCCACTTGAAGAGATCAAGATCGACATCATCTAGCTCAAGTGGAATGCGCAAGGCAAAGGTATGATAGGGTTTCTATTTTACCGGTCTCATGGTACTAGTTGGGAGATCGGGTTATAGGATAGATACCGTACTATCAAGATGGGTTCTCGATTGAGCTTTAGCATATCAGTTGGAGAGAGCTCAAACCTTTGCATACTTGCCTTCATCATCTTTCTTGGTTCTTATTTGGATTTTCTCCTTGTTGGGTTTTGGTGCTTGTTGTGATCTTCATGACAAGCCCAAGTTCTCCGAAAACGGATTTTGTATGGTAAACTTGTTGCGTTTTCAGGTTGGAAATATTATCGGTCCACCTTCAAGATAGGGTCCACACCTTCCCATGTGTGGTATCCCCTCTACCTTTCCAACCTCGTTGGTTTCATCTCGTTTGGAGCTTCCTTGCAAAAGTTATTGCGGTTCTCTTTTTCTGGTTCTGCAGTTTCTTCTTAGGCCGGTAGTACCGACCCTCACCCGGTACTACCGGGTGACCCCTTGCGGAACTACCGGGCCCAGTACCGGGCCCTGTACCGGATCTCCAAATGCTCTCTGGACTCGCTCGATTTAATCCGGTAGTAGCCCCGGTAGTAGCGCGGTACTACCGGGTGGGGAGCACTACCGGGCCAGGTGGTCCGGTACTACCGTTGCGCGCCGAGTCAGGGAGCGCTGACTGGCCTTCGTTCTTCCTCGAGTCAACGCGGCTCGGTACTACCGGGATCGGCCCGGTACTACCGCTGCGGCCTTTTTCGTCTGCAACGGGCAGATTTTTGAGAGGACCTTTTTAAGGGGGTTTCTTCCCCAACGGTTCTCTCAACTCTTGAGCTAGCTTTTCCCCTCTCTCTCCTCCATTGTTGACCTTTGGAAAAACTTGCCTTCCTCTCAATCCCTCCCATGATTCTTGCATATCTTTGAGGGAATTTGAGAGGAGATCTAGATCTACATATTCATCCAATCCATTCCTCCTCTAAGTGAGGGGAACCTAGTAGATCGTGATCTTGAAGTTCCATTTGTTGAGTTCTTCCTTGTTCTTCCTCTCCTCTCCCCCCCCCCCCCCCCCCACAAGCATTAGTTGCTTTTGGTGGGATTTGGGAGTGAAGGATTTGACCACTTCTAGTGGTCTTGCCTTCTTGCATCGGTTGCATCGGTTTGAGTTCTCCACGGTGATACGTGGAAATCGAAGTTGAAAAGCTTGTTACTCTTGGGTACTTGGGGTGCCCTAGAGCTTGTCCTCTTGGGTACTTGGGGTGCCCTAGACGGTACTTGTTGATCTCGGAGTTTTGGTGGCTCGCGGGATAGTTGGGAGCCTCCAATTAAGTTGTGGAGTCGCGCCCCAACCTTGTGATTCTTGTGGCTTTCGGAGCCGTGGGAATTCGGTGAGAGCCTCCAATTAAGTTGTGGAGTGTGCCTCATCCTTGTACGGGTTCGGTGACCACCCTCAAGTGTCCCATAGTGGTTCGTGGCACTCCGCATTGGTGGAGGCACGAAGTAGATTACGGTGTGCCATTTGACGGCTATTCGGGGATCACTTTGTGACTCCGCACCGCTCCAACGGAGACGTAGCTTCCATTGGGAAGTGAACTTCGGGATAAATCATCGTCTCCAAGTGCCTCGGTATTTCTATACCCGAGCTTCTTACTTATGCTATTTACTTTGTGATAGCCATCGAGCTTGAAGTAATATATCTTGCTATCACATATTTGCTTATCTTTGTTAGCATAAGTTGTTGGTGCACATAGGTTAACCTAGCTTGTTTAGGTTTCGTGCTTGATAAATTAAACGCTAGTTTTATTCCGCATTTATTCAAGCCTAAACCGCAAAGAATTTTAATCGCCTATTCACCCCCCCCCCCCCTCTAGGCGACATCCGTGTCCTTTCAAGTAGCGACACCTAATCTTGATGCTCCAGCACGAAACGGATGCTTATTGAAGCAGCAGTGGACAAGATCTGACGTTGAAGAACTCCTCCATGGAGATCCAAACAGCGGCACATCTGCACCACCGCCGGGATACCTGCTGCGCCCCATCATCCGCCACAAGACACTCCACTTCTCCTCCTCGCCGCCAAGGCCGGCTAGGAGCAGTAAAGTAGCCCATAGAAGATAGATGGAGATACGCTTATTGAAGAAGGTTACCATCGATTCGCCACCTCCATCCCTCCTCCCCCTTGGAGACTTGACGAAGGGCATCACGATGGTGTGCTCGGCGCCGCGCCAGCATGCCGGAGCACCTAACCTTCGGGGGAGAGAAGACGGCATAGCGCCATACGCCACGTCGGGCAACTCACCAGAGGCAACAAAATCTAAACTACTACCTAGACTACTGCTGTACAGGAGGGGCCGACACCCTAAAACATCTCCGCACCAACCAGCACGAGCGCCGGTGGCGGAAGCGGCCAGAACTGAGGACCTCGGGCGGTGGACTCTCAAACGGATAAGGGAAAGGAGAGGGGAAAAGTCATGGTACGACAAAACTAAAGCGATATATCCGTGCAAATTGTGCATTTTCTAGAGCTCGCGAGCAAAGCCCTCCAAGCAGTTTAATAGAAAATTTTGGGTGTGTACACACGAGAGAGCGGGCGCTGGCACTCGAACTCGGGATCTCGCTGGAAAGGTAGGTATCAACACCTCCTAACCATTCGGGCTATACCTACTTTACCATTGATGACCACCGAAGAAACCTTCGCCTCATACAACGCCGAAACTCATGTCGACCCGTGCCAACAGTCAGTTACAAATGCCAACGACATAAAACTTCAACTTTGACGACGAGTATCGAACTGGAAATATGTAGGGATTGCGCCAACGGAGACTTGCACGAAAGACAATCAGTTGCTCGCCGTCATCACCGCCTGGACACGCTCCACGCAGATCCGACTCCACATTAACACATCGAAGGTGCACAAGAACCCATCGGACACACCAGAAAGACCGACTATCGAAGCCCGAGCCTTGACCCAAACTTTGCATGACGCATCATCGTTGCCGATCTGCACACGGCCTCCCCGGACAGCTTCCCCAGCAACAAACCTTCCTTCGCTGGTCCCTGGCGAAAATTGGCTCCGAGACGATCCCCCAAGAGGAGAAATACGCAAACAACACCTTCATCGACCGATTCCAAGGATCTGAGGTTTCCCTCCGGAGCTAAGACCCCAAAAGAAAGCGGAGCACACAGCTCCACGATTAAGCCTTCAAGAAAATTTGCGACGTCCACACACATCACGCTCGCCGGCTCCGACCAAAGCCATAGCAAGAATCTCCTGGAGATTCCGACCTCCTGCCCACGGACCCGGCCGACGCCCGCCACAGAAAAATTATACGAAAAAGTGTGAGTGTTCACAAGATATGTATCTACAACTTTCAGAATTTTCAGATCCAAATTCGAAAAGACCATTGAGGAACAAAAAAAAGAAAAATCTAACATGAATAGTATCATTTTTTGGTTTTATCTTTTTTTACTAATGACACTATTCATGCTAAAAAAATCTCAATACTCTTTTCGATTTTGGATGATTTTTTAAAAGTTGTATACACATATCTTGAGAATACTCACACTTTTTCGTTTTTTTCATTTTAAACTATTTTTACTGGTAGCACAGGGAGTGCCTAAAGGGGTGGTAGCACTAGATATTGACTCAGACGTACGTGTCGCGCGACGCGTGCCGGGAGCGCCTTGGAGACGAGCCGAGTATCGGACACCCACTTGTAGAGGCCACGCCACGCATATGTGCCGGGCGCACGGGCATGTGTGTCGTTGTGACTTTTTTTGAACCATGTATGTCCGTAGGCATACATTATTTGTATTATACTCCCTCCGTTTGAAAAGGATGACTTCCATTTGTCTAAATATGGATGTATCTAGACATGTTACAATTATAGATACATCCGAATTTTGATAAATGGAAGTCATCCTTTTCCGAACGGAGGGAGTAATAGTAAGGATACACATTAACATAGAATTAGGAGGATACAAGCGGAGTCGTACCGCTGCACACCACTCTCGCCGCAACTATCAAACACTCATGTCCTTTGTTGTCGACGCGCAAGAAGAGCACTAACATCTTGTCCACACCTTGACGTTGAAGAAACTCCTAGCTACCAGCCCCGTAAGGGCTAGATCTAACTCGATAAAGAACACCGGACGAAGGAACTCTCCAAAAAAAAAACAACGCCGGATCCGGTGTCGACACCACCTTGCCCTTCATCAGATCGAATCCGCTCCAACAGTTTGGACTACAAGTCTCTTGCTAGCAACTCCTCCAACGAGCACGACTACAAGTTAGTAGACCATTATTAGTGTTAGCACCATCAACATCAGCTCCACCATGACGCCAACGGAGGAAACTCAAAAATTTAGAAAAATTTAAAACTAAACACACGTACAAACGAGAAACTGAGCTCATCTCCCCTCATGACGCCAGGACGACGGTCGGAGGGGAAGGGGAGCGGTGGATTCGCCGACGAGAAGCTTGGATCAGGGAGACTGTCTGTTTTTGTAGGCTTTGGAACTTAATTCGCCGTTGAGACAATTGGGCTAGCATGTATGCCTTCAGGTTCCAGCCTCCGGGAGTGTATGGAACTGAGAACAATTTTATTGACTGTATCTGCCGCGACGAACAGGGAAGGGCTACACGTTCTTGTAGGTAGTAGTGATAAAATTTCTACACACGCATAGCACAAGTACGTATATTCGGTAGTTCGTGCATCCCCGAGCCTAAAACCACAACGAGAAAATACACACAGTGCCACCACGCGTCCGACGCTAAGTTCAGTTTCGCCGCCGACAGACAGAAACCAGTCAATCACACGGCGATATTAGAGCCGTAACCCGCGTTGGGCGGCGCTGAGCCGAGCACGAGCCGCTTCTCCCCGTGCGCCGCGGAGGAGCTGCTGCCGCCGACGCACCGCTTCGCCTTCCCTTTCTCGGCGCCGGCGAGACCCTGCACGCCACCACCGGTCACATTGCGGTGGGGTGGAGGCACCGGCGCCTCCTCCTCGACTATAGTGTCCAGCGCCTTCCTTGGGACCCCTGGGCGGCGGCGGCGCCTGATGATCGCCGACAGCGGCGAGGACGGCGCGAGCTCCACGGCTAGCCGGGCGACGAGCTCGGCCTTGGCCATGACCAGCGTCAACACCACCGCGTGGAGTACGTTGACACTTTACACAGCAGGCTAAAACTAAAAATGTACAGACATATACACAAGTTTTGTGCCGCTGGCTCATGGGAGGTCGTTGATTTGAGAGCTTTCTATTTATAGAGCCACGCTGCCATGGTGTTTAGATTTGAGAGCGTGTCTTCCACACATATCTTTTCTGACATTTTGCTTTCCACATATCTACATGGATGGTGGCGGCTGACCGCTAGAAAATTCGTAACAGATTTCCGGGTTGAGTACTTCCACCGCAGGTACTGTTACTGCACGATACGATAGGTCACGTTTCCCTCAGCGTACGTTGATGGCATTTGAGCTGTTGGGAGCTCTGTACTTCTTGATTTCAGAGAGCCTGTCTGAATATCTTCGGTTTGTTCCTGTTAATTCACAACTTTCTGATTCGTGCGAGCCTTGTACGACTACATGGATTCACTGACGACCGACTATCCCAGGGGAAATTAATGATCTAGAAATTCCGAAAGGAACAATAGGAATTTGAAAGTGCAGCAGAGGCCACAGTACATCAGTCAGTGTGTAAGTGGACAGCTAGAATTAAGTTGGAATACAGAGAGAAATGCAAAAAACCACAACAACTGAGGCAGATGTGTCAAACACCTACTAATTCATGCGATTTATGGTGGGTTTTTTATACTTGGTTGTTAACTTCACTCCAATTTCCGTGGGTTTTGCAAATTACTCTGCAATACAGGGAAGACACTAGACATATTGCATGCAACAGCCAATGCAAAATGGCCTATTCTCTGTTAGATACCTTGATCGATGAGCATACTATTATCCTTTAAAATCTTTGGACATGACTTCGGTACGTGTTGATATACAGATATCCCAGCACACATCCACCAAATAGTGTTTTTTAGATAAAGAGTGTTTATTAATATCAAGAAGATACAACATGCACCCAGCCTCTGCAACAACGCAATAACCGAAGCCATTACGGATGCACACAGCCAAAAGACAATAAGAAGAAGAAATAAAAAGAAAAGTCCCGCTAAAGAGTTACAGTCCTTGCAACAGCCGCGCAACCACCACCAAAACAACACCTGATGTCCAAATCTTCAAAAGCAACGCCTTCAAGAAGAACAGTGCTAGGCACAACCAATTAAGGCCAGACCTTGGGTTTTCACCCTGAAGATAATCCTCGCTCTCAAAACAATGTCCTCAACAAGACCACTGTCAGGCACAACCAATTAAGGCCAGACCTTGGATTTTCACCCTGAAAGGTAGGACGTTGGGCTTCACGTATGTTGTCGCCCCCACTTACATGCCGCTGCTCCAAGTCATGAAACACTAAGCCAATTCCTCATCAGCACAAAGAATCAAACCACCATTGCCAGTACTCAGAACTCGCCTTCCATGTCATTCTCCGCCAGCACCATGGAACGAGAAAGCGTGCTCCATGAAATTAACAGCCAGCAGAGCTTCAAAGCGCTCCCTCTGAAACCAAACGGTCAGATAAAACATGGGTGCGTCCGACCGAATACCACCCGATCCAGCAATCTCCAGACATGAAACGCCCAATGGAGTTCGCCGGCGGAGCCTTCCGGAACACGACCGTCCAGCAAGTTCGATGGGGACGAACATCCGGTAGATCTTCATCTTGGCACCGCGAGAGGAACCCTAGGGCCACATCCTTATTAAGGGCCGATCCGACAATCCCCACACCGCCGGCCGACTTCCGGCGAAACGAAGCGAGCAGGTCAACCTCCGGCCCAAGAACCAGAGGACGCCCTAGATCCGGCCGGCAACGATCCAGGAAGACGTCGTCTTCCAACGCGAGCCGCCGCCACGAAGGCAGGCTGCGCCGCCGCCCTGGACCAACCAGCCGTCACCATCCTCGTACGCGCCTCCCAGCCGTGCGTCGTAGCGCGTCGCCGCCACACCGGAGCAGCCGCCGCCACGCCGCACAGCCTCCACCCGCCCAAGTGTCGGCCTCCCCGCGCGCAAGGATCCCGACGGGACGAGTAGAGGACGCCCCCCCCCCCCCCCCCCCCCCCCCCCCCCCCCCCCCGCGTTCAGCAGCGGGAGCGTGGCCGCCACCGCCGACGCCACGGCGGCAGCGGCCGGAGAAGACGGCCGGCGGCGGTAGTTTCTAGGGATTTGTTTTCCGCCTCCAGAGCCGCCACGCGCAGCGGCCCGGGAGGTTTTTTTTGTAACCAAATAGTGTTACATTAATCTTGCACAGGTAGTACAATTGTCAATTTTTCACCTTTACTTTGATCGACAAGCGTGTGGATCAAGGTGTGTCCGCAATTCCCCATGTAGGAGGGCAACCGCATGAGGCCAGGCAAGGCGCCTTCCTGGGATGTCACTTGCTTGCCGGCGACCAGCACATCAACTCACCACGCATGCGTACAGTACCGTACGTCCCAGCCTATCAGCGAGCAGGTATGGGTTAATATGATGAAATGAAATGACGTCAGAGAGACCATGATGATCTCAAATCAGAAAGGTTTGGTTGTTATATGTTAATTCGAAAATCTTGGAAAAATGTCTAGAACCTGATGCCCGCGTAGGAAGAGAAGGCCGGAGAAGTTCCGCAGTTTATTTTGGAAACCTGTTTTGCAAAGTTTAAAACAAATCACTGATGGCCTTAACGCACTTGCTACTGCCAAATACATCATGCAACATTCTATTCGGTATCCGATTGGAATTCAGACAAAAAAGATCAGGGAACCCACGGCCTTACAATCAACAACAGTACATGGAAAATTCAGAAACCACAGAACAATGGCACGAAATGACAGTAGGCCTACAGTGAATACAATCAGCACAAAGACAGATTTCTGTGCGCACAAAAAGCATTGGTTGTCGTGTAACGCCCGTACCGATCAGTCAAAATCAGTCTCTGCTGCTCGAAGCCCTCGGATACACGCTGTGAACATCAGGTAACTTCTAAAGCCCTCGGATACACGCTGTGAACATCAGGTAACTTCTGGCTCCAGGACCTGATAGCAGCAGCGATACACCGCCCTCTCCATGTCCATTTCAAGCCGCTGCCGCTTGACCTCTGCAGGCTCTGCAGGCAGAACACTCTTTCCGAGGTCACGATCATATGCGTTACCTTGCCCATAGAAAACTCAAAAACGAACACACACACAACCAGAGCTGAGTTTAAATTGCAATCGCAGTTGGTTTGATGCCATTGGAACATATATTCAGTTCACATATGGAGAACAATGGTTCAAACTTCATAAGCAGAAAACATATCTCCTCGACCGCTCGAGCTCTCAAACAGTGTTTTGAGAGTCGTCTCTCACTTTTCCTCCGTCTCGCCGGCGCGCGCCTTGCTCCTCTCCGGTGACGTCGTCGCTCGGAGTGGACATGGTGGCGTTGCTTGGCTTGTATATATTAGCTGTAGGTATAGAGTAGTTCTGCCTTCGTGGCGTTGGCCCTCCGTGGCGACTGAGGGTAGCAAGAAGATCTCCGGCGACCAGATCTTCCGATCCTTGTTCTTCCTCTTCTCCGTGGCTCTCAGATGGTGGCAGTCGGTGGCGCTGGCGGCGTGGAGGGGAACGGGCATCCCTCCTAATAAGGTCAGCCTTGGGTGCTTCGAAGTGGAGGCGTTGGATCTCCTCCGTTTCGATGCGGTCCCTCTCTCTGGCGAGAAAGCTTCCATGGTGGGAGCTGTCGCTGCAAGAGACCACCGCTCGCCCTCTGAATAAGATCCAGGTGAGTTTCCCCTTCCGCAAATTATGGCTGTCTCCTCTGGATCGTGGCAAGGATCTGGAGTTCGATGACGGCTTGTCTCTACTGCGACGGAGGGGTGGAGCTTGTGGTGGCCGTGCGGATGTGGTTAGAGCTGCGGTTCATCCTTCTTCCTTCAACCATCGAGGAGATGGAGAAGGGGAGTGGTGGATCGCCGTTCTGCATCGATCTACACGGCAAGGAGCTGCTGCTATTTGCGGAGATTATCAACTGGCAGAGATATGCCTCGGTTATCCATGGCCATTGGGGCCACTCCGTGCTGTGGTGCCGTGAGCACTGCAGCTTCTTCAACCTCCAGTCCAGCGAGCCAATAAGGAGGCCCCTCAGCGACTCCGTCATGGCGCTCAGCGTCAGCTCGACGCCAAGTGGTTTCGTCCCCGGCGGCGATGCAGATGGCCGTGACGTCGAGAGCATCCTCTTCCTCGGTGGACACTGGACAGGGACCTGATTGTGATTTGACTTTTATTATTGAGGTCCTGCTTGTAATGTTCAAGGGCTTGGTTGTATTTCAGTTTTATTGTAAGGTCCTTGTTGTAATATGTGAGTCCACCGAATAAAGCAGCTCTGGATCCTTCGGGGTCCATCTTTGTTCAAAAAAAAAAAAAAAACTTCATAAAAAAATCTGCCATCACCACCAATATTATGAATGTCAATGTAAATTACAGTGTTCATCACACATACACCAACTTTGCCCTACAGAGATAGGCCGTAGCTCGTGGCACATAACCCCCATCTTATGTCTGATGGCATACATATACCAACGGGCACACTTAATAATACCCAATCATAAGTTTATTCAGCAAACCACTGAGTCACACGACCACACGCCTCATGCTAAGAAAGGGCAGGGATAGATTACTCCCAGGCTGCCTTCCTCGAGCAATCACTGGAATGGCCAGCAAACTCGGTGTACCAGCTCCGACTATAGTGTTTTACAGCCGAGAGATGAGCAGTGGGACGGAGACCGTGGCTGTTTGCTCAGCCATCGGGTGGCACATCTCCAGCATGTCCAGCTCCCTGAACTTCTCCAGAACCCTCATCCGGCACTCTTCGGCAGCCATCTCGCCGGTGGAGAAGGCGCCGTGCACCGTGCCTGTGTACTGGACACTCGTCGCCTCCCCTGCAAAGAATAGGTTGTCGACGGGGATGCGGAGCTTCTCGTACAGGTCACGGGGCTTGCCCACCCCGTCAAAGGTGTAGGAACCAAGTGTGTTCTCGTCTGAGCCCCAGTGCGACACCAGGTAGTTAAGCTGCAATAAGATTTAGGAAACACTAACTGTAAGAATTGGAAGCAGAACTAGTCATGAATCATGATTGTATTGAGATGTGTGTCAAAATGGTTACCGGCTTAGCTGCATTAGGGAGGATCTTCTTCAACTGGGAGAAGGCAAACTGGGCTGCAGCCTCGTCTGACATCTTCTCAATGTCACAGGCAAGCCGGCCTGCAGGCATGTAAACAAGAACAGGATGGCCCGTTGCCTTGTGCAGGTTGAGGAAATAGCTGCAACCGTATGTAGTGGATGAAACAACTCCAAGGAACTCAACATTAGGCCAGAAAACCTCGCTGAAGTGGAGAACTATTTTGTTCTCGACTCCAACTGTCAGTTCTTTTATTGCTTCTTCCTTCCAATCTGGGAGCCTCGGCTCAAATTTAATGGTGTTTGCTTTCAACACACCCAAGGGAACAGCAATTACTGCAGCATCCGCAACAAATGTTTTACCACTGCTTACAGTAACCTCCACCCTATTCCAGTGGCGAACAATTTGAACAACCCTAAAGAAAAGATCTTGGATCAGTACTAACAAATGGAAGTGGAACTATATCCTCGTAGAACATTTAGAAGAAAGACATGCATACTTGTGACCAAGACGTATATCTAGGCCTTTTGCCAGAGTATTTATAACCGGGCGATATCCACGAACCATGAGACCATGGCCACCAGGAAGCAGTACCTCCTGCACACCATTACACACAAATACAGTCATAAGTAAGGAAGGCCGACATGTATATACATCATGAGCAACATATGTGGCTATTTAAGTAAGTATTGGGTGGGGTGGGAATCCTACCTGGTCCCAACACTGGAGCGAGATCGCATCTGCATCAGTAGCAAACCAACCCTCCATGCGGCACAAATACCACTGAAGAACATCATGCCCAATCCCTTCTTGCCTGATGTAAGCACCATGATGTCAGATACAATGACCAATACTTTAAGGATAACCTATTAATGCAGAGATTGGATGGTACAAACCTCAAGTGTGGATTTCTCTCCAACACAATTGCAATGGCCTTGGCTATAGAAATATCTTCCTTCATTTCTTCCCTTAATTTGCTAGTCTATACAAATAATAGATGTTATAGGAAATCGGAACCCAAGAAATGTTGCTGAAATCAATAAGCACCAAGAACAGAGAGAAATAAGTTACCTCTTCCAATATAGTCTCAAACACTTCGCCTATCTTTTGTACAAACTCTTGTGGAACTTGAGAGCCGTTAGTGTCATAAAGTGCATAACTGAAAGGGAAATACAACATATTAGTTGCAGCCTTATTGGGTTTCATCATATCTATTAACATAGAGAAACTAGAAGGGCATTTACCTCTCGAGATCATGGTCAAATAGCACCGAGTCATCTCCACTTGTTCGGTACAGTGGAAGTCCAAGCCTTCCAATGATTGGTGCAAGGGGATTTTCTTCGCAAACACCATGAAGCCTGGTGCAGAGAAAAAATTGGAAAATAATATTCAAAAGTACTATTACAATGATCTTTCAGTCATATACAGTTTAAAAAAAACTGAAAGTGGTCCAAAGAAAGCATGGAACTCACCACGATGCCCCCAGATCAACAGGAAACCCGAAAGAGTAGTCAGTGTGAACTCGACCACCTATCCTGTCACGGGATTCGAGAAGAACAACCTGGAAAAAATCAGGTTTGCATAACTGATGAGATGACAAGTCCAATCAAAGGCATCACATGAATTGCAACTAAGAAATCGAAACAAGATCACAAACCTCGAAGGACGCATTCCTGAGTGCATTGGCAGCAGCAATGCCCGCAAACCCACCACCGATAACAATAGCAGAAGGTGTGTGCGATTTTTTACTAACATTTTCACCATATGAGCCTGAAATACAGAAAAAAAAGGTTTTAGCTCAAATGTAAGTGCAAAATTAAAACGATCAATTGTGTGTGTTTCTTTAAGTTATAGTTTGGAATACTATTGCCCATAAACAGCAATTTTTGGGCATATCTACCAGAAGAAAGGAAGATCGAAGGCAATGTTTTCTATGCCTTCTCTTCTCATTATGGGAGCTTACCTGAGTTTTTGAAGTCATATCTTAATGATGATTGATGGAATAAACAAGAGGTCTTATTTTATAAGAAATTGCTGTAATTGGATGATGATTGTGACCAATGAGGTTAACTAAGTTCATGTATGTGGAGGTGTGCGGTCTTTTTAGGGAGAAGAGATGTCGGGCCTTATAGCTGATAATTGCCTATGTGGAAAAGGGATACCTCCAAATGGAAAAAAGACCAGTTCATACAATAAAACATAAAGAAGCCTACCAAGTTGTGAAAGTGCCGATATCTCCTGTTCTTCTCACATCAACCCTCCTCTACCCCCTCCACCATGGAGGGTTAGTAGTGAGGCATGTTCCCTGTCTCAGAACAATGATGGCGAAGTAAGACAGGAATATTATAGATTCTCGCTGACTCCCCTCAACAAATTGACCAAGTGTGGACTGGAACTCTTAATGTAACGTTCTCTGTTTGTGGCTACATATTTGACACTCATATGTGACAGATCAAACTTAAATCCTTTGAACATTTTATTGGACAGGCAGCCGCAAATCAAAATTAAACCTATGATCACAAAGTTAATTAGTATATTTTCTGCTGTTATTTAACGGAAATGATGCACGTTCTTAAAAGAGAGTGACTGGACACATGGCACATTGCAACAAATATGCAATAGACATGTTTTGAGGCTATTGTTTATGATGGTATTAGTTGGTAGACCTAGCTTTAGCAAGACAACCCCCTGCATCTTTCAAAGGCAGTCACACTTCAGTCCAGAACATAAGCACTAAGCACTTTTCATATGACGACACTAAGACCCAAAAATAAAGATGCGCATATATGAGTTATCTAAAACTGACACGAACGCAGCTAAACGGTGCTAATTAATTGAATATTTTAAATTGTAGCATTGTAGGATAGTTAACTGACAGACAACTAGATCCAATCACGAATATTCTGAACAATAATACATGCCCACTAGTGCACCACATTAAACAAAAAAACGTCACTGTACTTCAACGTGATGCAGTTTGTGTAACCGATTTCAGGTATCTATGTATTTTAAGTACTAAGTGCAGGAATCCTGTGCAAGTACACTAGTTTTCAGTGATAAAAGGAGCGTGGGACTCCACGACTACACATGGAATTGTTCTTGACGATGAGCTAATTGGCCAAATCCTAGAAGCTTCCGAAGTGGTGGGTTCCCCTTGCGTGAGGTGCTGGTATAACAAATGTAAACAGCTAGCATTTCGTCTTCTTCTTCTCCCTACCACCGACCAAGGAAGAAATGGCAATCGTAGATGGATGGTCGATGCCTCTTTCATCTGCTGGCCCACGAGGTACCACCAAACAACCACAAGCAACACGACTGTCTAGCCTAACAAAATCAAGTTGGACCACCTGGTCCTAGAATAGATGGTGGCAAAATTCGATTTCTACACTGATTTTGCATATTAAGAAAAGAGCAAACGATCCCCAATAATAATGCCTAATGAAAAAAACAGTAGCACATGGGAAATCTGCCGAGAAGAACTGTGAAACTTACTGTTGTTCGCCATGTTGTTCAGCTCTGTTCTCCTGCTTCGCGATTACTACTGGAATTGGATTTACTACTACTGGGATTAGAATTGGACTGTTGATTAGAATTGACTGGTGATTAGACAGGGGTTGTGGTGAGAAATGCAGCAGGAAGATGAGGAGGCAGGCGACGTAGTGGTTGGAGTTGGAGTTCAGTCCCAGATTGACGAAACAGTTCATGCAGTCGCTGAGCCGAATGGCAAGCTTTCTTAGGAATTCGCGGTCTCCGATCTCGATCTCACTCCAGCGCCGCGGCACCCATGAAACGCTCCAGCGATCCGGCTGGATTTCTGGACTAGCTCCCACGATGCAGCACTGCAAAATAATAAGATAAAGAGTGTTAATTGGAAGGTTTTGATTTGGCGTATAAAGCTAAGCACACGAGACGATCCTCGAAATTAATCGAGTCTCCCGCGATTTCTGGAGGGGTCTCCGGCGATCTCGAGCAATCTGGGAGAGCCAAATCGCCACGGAACCAGGGGCCCAATCCCCACACCAGAATCCCACCAAATCGAGCGTATAATCGAGCGATTTTGGCAGCTAGGGCCGGCCAAACGCGTGTCCCCCACCCGGAAAATCGAAAGAGTTCGACCGTTTCCTCCAACCCCCGAATCCTCATGAGAAATCGCGAGACCCACCTCCTCTGACGAACGGCCGGAGCAAGGAGATCTGAGAAGATCAAAATCGCCGCCGGATTTCTGGGACTCCGAGAGGGGATTCCAGCAGTGGGTGGGGGCGAGAGATTTTGTGCTTCGTGGGCGATTTTGGATTGGGGGATCTTTTTTCCTTTTGGGCTCGGAGGGCGTTGCTGTTGCTGTTGGGCTCTTTCCCAGGTGGCGTGTGTATATATAGCCTTGTTCTGGGAGGGGTGTGACCGTGCGATACGTGCACCGCCCGGTGAGCGTACCCACGACACGGAGGGAGGAAAGCACGCACGAAGATGGTGACGTGCTGGCATATCGTGCACGCTTGCTCGGAGATGGACGGCTAGGATCTGCGCGCAGCGGCCCGGACGTGCGCGACCACATGTAGCGTCAGTTCGTCACCACACGGTTTCGGTTAGGGACGGTGGACACCAGACTTGAACGTTGAAATTCGTGCACGCTGATGTTGATCTGATTTTTTGTTAAGAAAATCGCAAAGTTCAGTGTCAAGAACGCACACACTCGTTTCTCCCCGTAAATAAAAACGGAGGAGATGTGTGCTTGACCGCAAAATTACACGTCACCTGCCAAGCAAACTATCAGGGTTGTGTTTTCTGACTTTTCTCCGTTTGCCTCCGTCCAACTTTCGTGTGCTTTTCGAAAGGAAACCCTTTTTTGCCACGTCATGAGGATTTCATTGATACCGTGAACTACAAAACCTTGATTACTTTTTTTTTCTTCCATGGTTAGCTTTTTAATTGGTCGTCGATTGCACCGTTTTGAATGTGAAACATGTGCTCGGATATCATCTTACAAGGAAGAGAGAAAAGTTGGCTATTAAGGGCCACTGTTAGAATGACGGAATTTCGTATGAAATTCTGAGGATTGTAATCCATAGAAAATTTCCTATGTGAGACATATGGATTGTAGGATTGAGATTAGTAAACTCAACCTATTCTACCATTTTATAGAAATCTTAACATGAGTTCAAACATCATTGATTTTTTTTTTTTTTTGGAAGTTCACTGCGCTTACACTCTACCTCTCTCTACTCTATCTCCTCTATCTTGTGGAATATCTCCATTTGATTCTCGTGCACCATTCAAAGACATATCTCAGAAAATTCTTGTGTTTTTCAAACCTTGTAGGGAATTTACTATACGTGGCAAGCCGATCCTTGTGTTTTTCCTATTAATTACTAGGTTTCTCAATTTCTGCAATCCAAATAGGCCCTAAAATTCTAGAGGAACAGCCGCAATTAATTTGCTTTATCAATCTATTGAATTTGCCGTACTTATTCGGTACTCTCTCCGATTGGAAATGACTAACACAAATTTATAAAAATACGGATGTATCTAAACACATTTTAGTGTATAGATACTTTCGTATTTGAGCATTTGTGTCAACCATTTCCGATTGGAAGAAGGAGTAACATCTAGCATATAACTTGAGAATTTTTATCGGTACTTTTTTGTTGCACGTTAAGGTTTGTTCTTATGACTTGAACTATGTTTGAGGATTTCCTGTGTATGTCGCGGGCCTAGACTGTTTTTGTTCGAGCTAAAGGGGTGCAACAACAAATGGTTGGGAAGCGATGCGGAGAGGAGAGCTCTTGCCCGCAGGGAGAATGACGAGGCATCTCGGCTGTTGGTCATCCCGATGGCCAGCGGCGATGGAGGAAGGGGGGAGGCGGTAGTAGAAACCACTAGGATAAATGTTGTCGAAGGTGGGTTGATGACTGCTGCAATCTATTCAAAGTCATGGGTTATGAGAACGGATGAAAGAAAAAAAGATGACTAAGCGGTAGATCGGTAGTTTCAGTAACCCAAACAACATATCGTTTTTCTCAACCAGATGGTGTTAATTTGCTAGCATTGAGCTGTTGCAATATCGATGTGCATTATATTTAGAGAAAACAAACTTGAGAACATGTGACGATGTAACGGGCGAATCACTTTGAAAATTGAACGAACCACCGTAGTTCACTTTACCGGACAATAATGCATCTCCCTTGCTCCTATACACTACAGTACGTATAATTAGTTCATTGCTAATCGTGAAGTGTGTGCGTGTAGCCCGAGTGTGATCGCGTACATGTATGCACATGTGAGTCTACATCGTCCTTGTAATCGAAAAGGACGGATCCTGTCGCCTCGTTTTCGGCCCTGGCCTGGCCTGCGGCAAGCAGCGTGTCCTTTTCGTGCATTCACCGGCCGTGTACCGTGTACGTGCACGCGCGCGTTTGGTCGAGGCCCCGCGCGCATGGGCATGTACATGTTCACGTCGTTGAAGCTGGTGGCATCATGCAACCCATCCAAAACCGCCGACGGGGACACGGGGCGCCATGGTCGCAGCTCCCTGCAACCTTCCTTTCAAAGTTTTAGCACCACACAATGACACAATGGCATGGCAAGATGCATGAACACGAGGGAATTTTATATGCACTTAAAGAAATCCTTGTCTCCGGTCTCGTTTTCGAAGATGTCCGTCTTGTTTACAACAGTACGCACATGTGTATTTGGATTATGTATATCCGTTACGTAGTGGCACCCGGAATCTGATGGAGATTCAGTTTATCAATCCCATCCTTCCATTAGTGGATAATAAGATCGGGAAGAGGAAGTACGTCGGTCCATATACAGGGATGTAAGGAAAATTGGCCGGCTAGTTTTTTTTTTGAGCGTTCACCGGGGAGAGCACAAAGGCTCCCACCTGAATTATCATTTATTTTCCAGGGGAAAAAGGGTGAAATCCCTTTTAGTGGCCGAGAAGTACAATGGGGGGGGGGGGGGGGGGGGGGGGGGGGGGGGGGGGGGGGGGGGGGGGGGGGGCATTGCCACAGAGTGGGCAAGCTCGAGCTACGACATTATTTCATGCGTATGCACTACGGCCGTTCGGGGAGGAGGTAAGTGAGCCAGAGATCGACATCTTCTCTGCGCTCAAGGGGGAGACGGGCACGCCACAGAACGGCATCGTCACGGCATTTCTTGCGAGCCAAGGCGAAGGATGGGGCGAGTTTGTTGAAGACCACACCGTTCCGGTGCTTCCAGATGTGCCAGAGGCAGAGGAGGCGCAGCGTCGACGCTGTGGCCTGAGGAGCGGACGCGGGCAGCGGGCAGTGGGCGGCGTCGGCGACGGAGCAGGACGTGGTGGGCGGAGAGCCGAGAGCGCTCCAGAATCTGCGAGCGAATGGGCACTCGAAGAAAATGTGATCAGCGGTCTCGAGAGGGGCATCACAGATGGGGCAGATGCTCTCCGCCGCGGAGAGGATCCCTTTGCGAAGCAGGTTAGCGCGGCACTGAACCCGGCTTTGGACCAGTAGCCAGGCGAAGAACCGCACCCTCGACGGCGCACAGTTGCGCCAGACGAAGTCACGCCAGCGCGCCTGCTCGCCGCCGATCGTGCAGAGCTTGTAGAGGGAGGAGGTGCGCAGCTTCCCCTCAGCACCGGCGCAGAGCGGAAGGATCCGTTGGTCGGGGGCAGCAGAGAGGCGAGTGTCAGCCAAGGCAGCAAGGAGGACACGTCGTTGGGCAGACGCTTTGGTGAAGAGGCGCGGCACCAGGATGGAGTCCAGACCGCTGTCGATGACGAGCCTGACGGAGGCGGTCTGTACGGTGCAGTGGGAGAGGAGCTCGGGCATTTGGTGTGCGAGCGGGCCGGCCGGCATCCGCGAGTCCAGCCAGAACGCGGTGCGCCGTCCATCCCCAAGGCTGACCTTCGAGATGCAGCGATAGAGGGGCAGGAGGAGCCGGAGAGCATTCCAGTGCGCCCCGCAGAGAGGTGTTCCTGTCTTGTCGTCGTCCAGCGGGGCGCCGTCCAGGGTAGCCCAGACCCAACGCGGCCAGGACTCGTCGACGGCCGTGTGGAGTCGGTGGAGGAGCTTGACCTGGAGGCTGGTGTTCTGGTCCGTGAGCGAGCGCACACCACGGCCACCTTCTTCCTTCGAGCGGCAGACGAATTCCCAAGCCACGAGGCATTGTGCTCCGGTGACCCGATCGACGGCGGCCCAGAGGAAAGCACGCCTCAGCTTGTCCAGGGCGGCGATCACGCCTGGGGGGAGAGTCAATGCTCCCATGGCGTAGGCCGGGAGGGCATCAAGCACAGCATTGAGAAGAACCAGTCTTCCGCCAGGAGAGAGCAGCAGCGCCCGCCACCCGAGAGGTATTTGTCGACCTTGGCGATGAGGGGGGTGAACGCGGCGAGGCGCAGCTTCTCGGCGGAGAGCGGCAGCCCCAGGTAGGTTTGGGGGAACCCCTCAACGTGGCACTGAAGCGCGCCGGTGATGTCAGCGAGGACGTCCGCGTCGACGTGCATGGGCACGAGAGTACTCTTGCCGTAGTTGATGCAGAGGCCAGTCGCGCGTTCGAAGCGTTGGAGGATGAGGCGCAGCCGGCGGGCGGACGCAGCGTCCGCGCGCAAAATGATGAGCGTGTCGTCGGCGTACTGGAGCACGGGGCAGGGCGCGTCATCGACCAGAGGGTGGAGCAGCACGTCGTCGGCGCAGACCAGGCGTTGGAGCACGTCGGCGACGATGAGGAAGAGGTAAGGCGACAGGGGATCGCCTTGCCGTAATCCCGCAGGCAGCGGATCCACTTCCCGGGGAGCCCATTGAGGAGGACGGCGGAGCGAGACGAGGCGAAGATCGAGTCCATCCAATCACACCAAGGACCGGGAAGCCGCGGGCGAGCATGATCTCGCGCAAGCTAGCCCAGCTGACGGTGTCGAAGGCTTTGGCGAAGTCGAGCTTGAGGACGACGCAGGGGACTCGCCGGCGAAAGCAAGTCTGCACGAGCTCGGTGGCGTAGATGAAATTCTCGGAGATGCTCCGATCGGCGAGAAATCCAGTCTGGTCCACGGCGACGATCTTGCCAATTTGTTGCTGGAGGCGCGTGGTGAGAGCTATCGCGAGACACGGACGCGGTTATTTGGTGGGTGGCGAGGCGGGAGCTCGACGCAGCCGGCGGTGCTCGGGAGTCGGGACGGCCGCTCAGGCTAGCTGGCTACCAATCGGCCGCTGATTTCTCTGTTTGCCCCTGACATTTTTTTTTAAAATGAGGCAATTTGCTTTTTCATTGATATATAGAGAAAACATAGTTAGTGGGTTTATAAGGAAAACTAGCCCGAAACTTACGAAACGCAAACGCACCACGCCCACATGAGACGACGACTAAATCGGCCGAGCAACCAAAACCAAGACTTAAATATCTCTCGTTGAAGCAGCGGGTCCTTTTCGCGCGTTTCATCGAGGCCCCGCGACGCATGGGCACGTCCTGCTCCTCGTTGAAGCTGGCAGCATCATGCAACCCGTCCAAAACGGTTGAGCACACAAGCGGGTGACGGTCTCAGCTGCCCCTACAACCTTGCTGTCAAGATTCGACACCACAAAATGAGCACGAGGGGATCTATATATGTAATAAAAATCAGTGTCTTTGGCCCTCCTTCTCAAAGGGGCCATGCATGCCCATCTCGTTTGCAACGGTACACACATGTCTTGGGATGATATATATCCGCTCCGTAGGGGCTGCTTGAGTGACTCAAAATTTGACGTAAATCAGTTGATCGATCCCATCCTTCCATTAGTTGATAGATCGCGCAGAGGAATCACGACGATATATATATATAGTGCTCATTGTTGAGCACGACGTTTTGCTCGGTTTCCAAAAAAAAGTCATTTTGTGATTCAAAATATTCGAGAGAAAAATCCTAAATATAAACAAAGTCGAGATCTACCACTACATAAATTTTCAACTCAAAATTCGTATAATCACAAAAATGATGAATTTTTCGAATTTTTCAGATTGTGTAATGTACCGAGTTCTAGATCGCGTATTTGTCTTTTTTGCCTAGCCCAAAATACAACGATTTTTCATTAAAATTTTGCACAGTTGTGAATCACAATATTATCTACACGTAGCAATTTTTGTCGAATTTTTTAACACAAAAATAGCAGATTCAATTTTTTTAAGAACC
The DNA here is from genome assembly GCA_947311845.1 of Poa pratensis. Taxonomy (NCBI): domain Eukaryota; kingdom Viridiplantae; phylum Streptophyta; class Magnoliopsida; order Poales; family Poaceae; genus Poa; species Poa pratensis. Next base: position 15,135,192 of record CAMZMU010000050.1, on the reverse strand, counting down.
GAGCTACATGTAGCTCGGCCCCCATTTGGATTTTCCGGCTCACTGTTCTGCTTGTAGGCGAAATATCCAGCTGGTTACATTGGCAAATTATTGCGTGATGAGGACACGGTTATCTGGCGGGTTTCGCCGTCAGCTTCTTGTACAGGCAATTTTAGCTATCCGTTGCCTTGTAAAAGCAGAGGAGGATAAGCTTACCTGCACGCCTTATACAAAGTGTGTGTAGTGTGCTTGATGAGCGAAAGCGATACAAATAAATCAACGAAAGCTTACCTCCAAGCCGGGTACAGACGTACTCACGTACAGTTGGCGCGTTCCGTGGCGACGCTGCCACCATGTGATCGATCCATACGGTCTGTACCATTTCGGTCTCATCAGTAGCTCTGGCTCCTGGACGACGTTCGGGAAGCAGGGCTCACGTTTGTGCGTAGGCCAAGTGCAGCCGGTTCAGCCAAGCATGGCATCTCCTAGGCCTAGGCGGCTCGTGTATGCTGCTGCTGCTTGGGACAGCATCCAACCGCTACACTGGAGCTAGCATGAAAACCTTGCAAATGCAAATGAGTTCTGTACTGTTGTATGTGGTTTGTGCCGGCGGATACTACCAGTGACAGCGGAACCGTGTAACAGTAGCACTTTGCCAGGTTACTGAACATGAGGTAAAGATTGGGAAATTCACTTTGGCACCCGGATGCATTTAAAAAACATATTTCAAAATGTCAAAAAAATCTGAACTAAAATTTCACGGACACATCTTCATATTATATGTGTTCACAAAGTCGTTTTACCAAAAACCGATATATTTTGTGCCTTGTGTAAAAAAGACAAAAAAAAAGTGCCGTAAAAAGTCTTATTTTAGCACCAAATTTTGTCTTTTTTATACGAGCCACAAAAAAATGCCGTTTTTTCGTGAAACGATTTTGTAAACACATAATATGTCAAGATCTATGCGCGAATATTTTTTGCCAAAGTTTTTAACATTTTAAAATATGTGCAAAATGCATTTTAAATAAAGGGTGCATATGCACCAGGAGCCAAAACGTAAAGATTATGTTTTCCCAATAGAGGAGTAAGACCCGGCCCGTGTATGAAGAAGGCAAAGATTAAGGAAACGCGCTTGCACTTGCGAGAAACGTGCTCACGAGACACGTGGTTGAAAGCAAGGTGGTTACTTGCCATTCATCAAAAGGTTGTGGAATCATCCGTACGATCTAAAAATAACACGCTAAAAGGGCACGATGTCTTTCTATCCCTCTTTAACTTTTTTAAAGGAGCTAGCTATAAAAGAGCTTGGCCAGCGATTTTTGGACTTCCCGACAAAGAGCACGATCATCTCAGCGACTCTATCTACATAAACATCACAGTTAACAATATTTATGTACTACTGGTTCCGGGTGTCTGGCATCCAGACTCCAGAGTTTGCAAAGAGGGACAACATCCAAACCTACCGAAACGGCCAAATTAAACCAACTCAACCGTCGGTTCATCATAAATTAAAGGTTGTTGTAGTTCCCCTCATATGGGAACAAAATAATCGGTAGCGACGCAAACATATGGAAGATGACTCGAGGGGATCAAAATAAGAATATCTAACCAGATCACCCAGAAAAAATGAGAATCGTGAGTTCAATCAATCTTTGTACCTACGTTCTCACTTGTTTCACTTGAAATGGATAAATTACTTGGGACTTGCATGAGTGTAAAAAATAAAATCACTTGAGGTCACAATGATTGACTTGCCTGCCGAAGTTTGCAGGAACGACAAGGATTGAAACAGAACAGCACGTGAACAAAGCTCAACGGAGGTGGCTAACCCTATATGTTTCAGTACAAGTAAATTCAGCATACACAGTTACGACTCATGAAAACTCTGCTCAAACTCTAGAGTATGTCTACTTGAGAGAACAGGGTAAAAGGTTAAGAATGTAAATGCTACCATTACATGAAAAAAAATGTGAATATGTAATAGCTTAACAGCGGCGAATACCAAAGCAAATCAGATATTCAGATCATACTAGAGTATTGTGTCCGTTCTTTTGACACGGACTGCTTGTCAAATATGGTTCACAGAAAATCAGATCATTCAAGAGCCTAATGTGAGAGCGGGACCTACTGGAAACAAATAAAGGAATAGCAAGACTATGAGTGATTTCACTCATATCAAATATGATGCACAGAAAATTCAATTTACTCATATCAAATAGTGATGATGGACCAATCAATAATGTAATCTCATCCCAAGATGTCTATAGAAAGACCGGACTAGAAGTCTTTTACCTGTAGAGGAGCACAAGGTACACGCCAATATGCTTTATTTGACTTAATTTTGAAAGGAATAGCAGAGGTCAACAAACCATCAACAGATCTATCGTTACTATAAGTTCAAGTTTTTCGATGGCATGTACCATCCTAGAGTAAATACTGCTAAGTTTTCTTTCCTTATGCTCACGCACGAAGCAAGGTAAATCATCACAGAAATGGCAGTTTGTATTTAATAGATCGATGAAGCACAATCTTACCAAATGGATCAGACAATCAGCCAAAAGAAATGATTTAGCTTCGGTTCTACTTCTGTCACGCTAATTCAGTTCGCACCGTAGGCCTTCCACTGACAAAAGCAGCTACTATTCAATGCATAAACAAGACATGATTCCCTTGAGATGCTACACGGAAGGCAACAACATCCCGCGATATGAAGAGGAGGCTATCCTATTGGGGGAAGACAAATACATGTAACCACTAAAACAAGGAGGCTGGAGACTACAAATATTTACTTAAGAAGCTTTATGAAATCGCTACCCTTGGTGGCCTCATTCATTAGTCCTTCATATGTCAGCTTTAGATCAAAAGTGATTTTCTGAAAAACTTGACATAATGCGGTCACATCTTGCATTGCTCTATGAGCAGGCTTTTCCACAGAGTAGCGTTTGCTGAGTGACTCCAAATTCATTTGGTGTATGTTTTCTGCAAAACAACAGTTACATGTAACTATGGTTACTTCTGCTGTGGATTGACCAAGCTAAACAATACATATGTAACTAACTGGGACTGCAAAAATAATATGGACATATGAAAAAGTAACAACAATTAGCCACTTCATAAAAAATGTTCCTTGCATCCCTAGAACTAACAGGCACCAAGAACTTCTATATGAGGACAAACACGTGAAATTGAGTTGCACTACAAACATCATGCAGTAGAAAAAAATCTACCTAAACAAGGATCTACAACAACAACAAAGCCTTTTTTTTCCCAAACAAGTTGGGGTAGGCTAGAGTTGAAACCCATAAGATCTCGAAACCAGGTCATGGTTCTGGCACATGGATAGCTAACTTCCACGCAGCCCTATCCATGGCTAGTTCTTTGGTGATATTCCAATCCTTCAGATCTCTCTTAACAGACTCCTCCCATGTCAAGTTTGGCCTACCACGACCCCTCTTAACATTCTCATCCCGCTTTATCCGTCCGGTATGCAATGGCGCTTCCGGAGGCCTACGTTCTATATGACCAAACCATCTTAGACGGTGTTGGACAACCTTCTCTTCAATTGGTGCTACCCCAACTCTCTCACGTATATCATCATTCCTAACCCGGTCCTTTCTTGTGTGGCCACATATCCATCTCAACATGCGCATCTCCGCTACACCTAACTGTTGGATATGTCGTCTCTTGGTCGGCCAACATTCTGCGCCATACAACATCGCAGGTCGAATCGCCGTCCTATAGAACTTGCCTTTTAGCTTTTGTGGCACTTTCCTATCACAGAGGACGCCAGAAGCTTGGCGCCACTTCATCCAACCAGCTTTGATTCGATGACTCACATCTTCATCGATATCACCATCCTTCTGGAGCATAGACCCCAAATATCGGAAGGTGTCTTTCTCAGGTACCACCTGTCCATCAAGCCTAACCTCTTCCTCCTCGTGCCTAGTAGTACTGAAACTGCACCTCATGTACTCAGTTTTGGTTCTACTAAGCCTAAAACCTTTCGATTCTAGAGTCCGCCTCCACAGCTCTAACTTTCTATTAACCCCCGCCCGACTATCGTCAATTAGCACCACATCATCCGCAAAGAGCATACACCATGGGATATCTCCTTGTATATCCCCTGTGACCTCATCCATCACCAAAGTAAAGAGATAAGGGCTCAAAGCTGACCCCTGGTGCAGTCCTATTTTAATTGGAAAGTCATCGGTGTCGCCATCACTTGTTCGAACACTTGTCACAACATTATCATACATATCCTTAATGAGGGTAATGTACTTTGTTGGGACTTTGTGTTTCTCCAAGGCCCACCACATGACATTCCGTGGTATCTTATCATACGCCTTCTCCAAGTCAATGAACACCATATGAAGATCCTTCTTCTTCTCCCTGTATCTCTCCATAAGTTGTCGTACCAAGAAGATGGCTTCCATGGTAGACCTCCCAGGCATGAAACCAAATTGATTTTTGGTCACGCTTGTCAATCTTCTTAAACGGTGCTCAATGACTCTCTCCCATAGCTTCATTGTATGGCTCATCAACTTGATTCCACGGTAATTAGTGCAACTTTGAACATCCCCCTTGTTCTTGAAGATTGGCACTAATGTACTCCGCCTCCATTCTTCGGGCATCTTGTTTGACCGAAAAATGAGGTTGAAAAGTTTAGTTAGCCATACTATCGCTATGTCTCCAAGGCCTCTCCACACCTCGATGGGGATACCATCAGGGCCCATTGCCTTGCCTCCTTTCATCCTCTTCAAAGTCTCCCTAACCTCAGCCTCCTGGATACGCCGCACAAAGCGTCGGCTGGTATCATCGGAGGAATCGTCTAGCTCAATGGTAGAGCTCTCATTCTCTCCATTGAACAGGTCGTCGAAGTACTCTCGCCATCTACGCTTGATCTCTTCGTCCTTCACGAGGAGTTGATCCGCTCCGTCCTTTATGCATTTGACTTGGTTGACATCCCTCGTCTTCCTTTCTCTCGTCTTCGCCATCTTATAGATGTCTCTTTCGCCTTCCTTCGTGTTTAGACGCTGGTAGAGGTCCTCATACGCCCGACCCCTTGCCTCGCTCACCGCTCGCTTTGCGGCCTTCTTTGCCCCCTTGTATATCTCCATGTTGGTTGCGCTCCTGTCCAGGTATAGGCGTCTGAAACAGTCCTTCTTCTCCTTAATAGCCTTCTGGACCTCAACGTTCCACCACCAGGTATCCTTAGCATCCCTTCTACTTCCCCTGGTCACCCCAAACTCCTCTGATGCAATCTTCCGAATGCAAGTCGCCATCCTCATCCACATACTGTTTGCATCGCCTCCTTCCTCCCAAGGGCCCTCCTTAAAAACCCTCTCCTTAAAAGCTTGAGCTGCCTCTCCCTTTAACTTCCACCACTTTGTTCTAGCAACTTTTGGGCGCTTATCCCGCTGGACACGAATCCAAAAACGGAAGTCAGCCACCACCAGCTTATGTTGATGGACAACACTCTCTCCAGGTATCGCCTTACAATCAAGGCAAGCGCGTCTATCTTCTCTTCGAGAGAGGACAAAATCAATCTGGCTAGAGTGTTGGCCACTACTGAAAGTCACTAGGTGGGATTCTCTCTTTCTAAAGAGGGTGTTAGCTACGACCATGTCGTAGGCTAGGGCGAAGCTTAAGACATCCTCCCCTTCTTGGTTCCTGATGCCATAGCCAAAGCCCCCATGCACCCCTTCAAAACCTGTGTTAGATGTACCCACATGGCCATTGAGGTCTCCTCCTATGAAGAGCTTCTCACCAGTAGGTACTCTCCTAACCAAGTCCTCGAGACCTTCCCAGAACTCTCTCTTGGTGCTCTCGTTGTGGCCTACTTGCGGGGCATACGCGCTGATAACATTGAGAACTAAGTCCCCAACAACCAGCTTGACTAGGATAATCCGGTCTCCTTGCCTCTTGACGTCCACTACTCCATCCTTGAGGCTCTTGTTGATCAAGATGCCTACCCCATTTTTGTTTGAGGTTGTCCCCGTGTACCACAGCTTAAAGCCGGTATCCTCCACCTCCTTCGCCTTCTGTCCCTTCCATTTGGTCTCTTGGACGCATAGGACATCAACACGCCTCCTTATCGCCGTATCAACTAACTCCCGTAACTTGCCCGTCAGGGACCCTACGTTCCAGCTACCTAAGCGGATCCTCCTAGGCTCGGCTAACTTCCTTACCCTCCGCACTCGTCGAGTCAAATGCGAAGACCCTTGCTCATTTTTCACTACACCCGGGCGTCGATGCAGCGCGCCACTAAGGATGCGACGACCCGATCCTTGCTCACTTATCACCGTATCCAGATCAAGATACGGCGCGCCACCAAGGGGGTGGCGGCCCGGCCCTTGCCCATTTGACACCACACCCGGGTTCCGATATGGCGCGTCGCTAAGAGGGTTACGCCCCAACGAGTTCTTTTGGGTTTCATCTCCATAAGAGTGGCTGGGTTTTTTCCGTTGGCTTGCCAAGCCTATCACAACCCTCCTCCTTTATCCGGGCTTGGGACCGGCTATGTTGAGACAACATAGGCGGAGTTAAACAAGGATCTACCTAGAAAAAAGATCTAGCTAAACAAACAACATGCAGTATTCTCAAAAGTGATAGACAGAAAACCAGCCTTGCAAGCAAAAATGCTATGATAGGAAGTTCTTTTAAACCCAAGGGACCTGTAGCAAAGAGTATGTACCGTTTGATTCTGGAAGCTTTGGCAACTTCTTTGCCAAACAAATGCTGTCAACAAATAGCCAGTCTTCAGGCATCTGTGCTGAAGAGCGGCCAAACTCTTGGGCAAGAAAACGGGCATCAAATTTTGCATTATGAGCAACCCATATAACTGGTTTTCCAGGAGTTTGGCGGCTTCGGACATATGCCAGTAGTAATGGAAGTACATCACTGAACCTACATTATTCAGATTAAGATAACACTCAGAGTAAGTCATGTGTTAATAAAGTCATATACATACACAAAATAAATTTTTCCACTGCAAAAACTTACAAAATGGACAAGATTTCCTAAAAGTAAAGACTTAATGTGAAGGGATCAGGAATAACACGAATGCATTGGCAGAGAAACATACCTCGGGACATCAGGTCTGCGAACCAAATCAGTGCTAATTTTAGTGAGACCTGCAACAAATTTGGGAACATCCCTCTCAGGATTAATTAGAGTTTCAAATGTGCTATTCTTTCCTCCAGAAAGATCACGGAGTGCAAGCTCCATGATTCTATCATACTTGTTGGAACCACCAGTAGTTTCAGTATCGAAGATAAGAACAGTCCCAGGTTGGTGATGTTCAGAAGTCTGCTCACACTTCAATGGCTGAACTCCGGAAACACATGGACCCAGACCAGTCCTGTGCAAACTAGCCGTCTCTTGAACCCTTGTTGTGAAATGACGCTTCTCATAGCTTCTTGGATCAAGCAACTTTCTAGATGACAATCCAGCTTGCTGCACAAGCAACCTGGAAGGACAACTAGTCAATATGCTGGTCCTCAGTTGATTGAAGAGAAGCAGCGACGGCATTCTGTGCCAGAAGCTTGCTTAGAAATCAACACGCGGAGTGGACGTCCTATAGCTTAGATGAACCACATCCAACGCCTGTATCAACAATACAACCATATATTAGGGTCAACAGCAAAAAGTCAATGTCTTTGTTTACACACTGAAATAGTTTTGAGCTAGAAAATACCAAATGTAGTCTTTTAATTATGATCAGTCCTTTTTTACAATTGACCATGTTGGCGGACAAATATTGTTCACTGGTCAACCATGGGTCCTGTTGGAATCGACCCATATTTAAGGGACTTCCAGAACGTCCAGAATTATATTTTAGTTATTTTTTTGAAAAAAGACCATCTTTATTTTCTGAATACATTTCAGGATGCATCTTCTATTCTTCAGGTTATGATCAACTCGTTGAAGTGCTACAAAGTACCACCGCCTGTCCATCTCAGTCCCCCCAGCTCACCAAAAAGACCACCGGCACGCACACAACCCCGATCTAGATGGTGTGTGCACCGGCGCCGCGGTACACCCAAAATTTGTGGAGGCAGTCAAGCTAGGGATTAAGAAATTTCGGAATGAACAAAAGCTCGTACCTCAAGAACCAATGCACCGGGTGGAGGCAGCCCGGGGGGGGGGGGGGGGGGTGGGTGAGGTAGAACCGGAACCGGCGACGCGCGTGGGAGGTTGAGGAATTGCGGGGTGAGGAGTCGGCGACGACGCCAAGCTACGGCACTTCGGCGGCCCTTGGGAACGGCGGCGGTGGGCTGGCGGTGAGAGACACCTCAGAGCGGCGTGTGGGAGAGAGGAATGTATCGCCGGGAAGAAGAGGAGCGGCGCGGGATCTCATCCACTCGGTTTTCATATCCGACGGTTCGAGACGATCGCTACAGTAGCAGTTGCCGCACTTCTTCCACTATCTGCTAACGGCCCACCAGGCCACGATCTTTTCCCCCAAAACTGCTGTTAAGGAAAATTGTCGCTCTAAAAATTCTTGCTATATTGCCCAATTTTCCTTACTAGCTTTTTTTTGGAGGAAATTCTTAGCCTTTTAGACGAATAGCCATGGTGGCCATTTTGACCATTTTTTCAAAAAAATCAAATAAAGTGAAAAAATACTCAAAAAATAAAATCCTTTTTGTGAATGATTTTTTTGAAAAGTTTGTAAAAACTCATGTTTATTATTTTCCCTAGAAACTAGTACACATAAAGTACTCCATACCAAATGATTTCTTTTTTAGTATTTTTCACTTTCTTTGATTTTTTCGAAAAAATGTCAAAATGACCGCCATGGCCATTCATTTAAAGGGGACGAATTTGGTAATTTTTGCATCAAAATGTGGTCTAATATTTTTTCATATTTTTGTGGTCCAATTTGGAAACAAATATTTCGTAGTTTCTTCACAAAAAACCCATTTTTTGCACTCAGTAAATGAAAAATGATTATTTTGTGCAAATAAAATGAAAACGCCCTTAGGAAACATGGCATAGTAATATTTTTCATCGTATAATTTTAAAAACCCTCTTTCTAAAACTATCTTCTTTATGAAAAACTATTTATGAAAATGCTTTGTAATTGTAAAATGAAAAGAACAAAAAAAATGTTTTGGGGTAGCCAGCCAGGCCAGCCCAGCTAGCTGACCCACCGCTGCCCAACACCACCCTAGCCCATATACCCCTTGACCTAATGCCCGTTCCCCACACGCACACCAGACACACACCACACCACACAACGCACCACCTCATCGCTCTCCCTCCTCTCCCCGTAATCCTCTCGAGCGCCGCCACTCTCCTTGATCCACCGTCGCCCGCCTCAGCCTCGCCGGACAGAGAGGCGCCGCTACGGCGTTGAGGCTGGCTGGATCGCCGGCGCGCGCGTGCGTGGTTTCACGCGCGTCGCTCCGTCGATCTGGCCGGACCGCGTCGCGCGCACGGCCGACCTAGGGTTTGCGGTGGCGGCGATGCACAGCGCCGGATCTCAAGGCCGGACGTGCTGCTGCCGGCGTCCCTGAGCTGCGATTCTCCGTGGCTCGCGTCGCCTGCCGTTCCTCAACTTGGCTCTGTCGCTCGCAGCTGTGTAAGTTCCCACCGACTTCCATTCCTCTTCCTAGCTAGCTAGGTCATCTCCAAGCCCAAATACGAATCCAAGTCAAGCAAGATTCATTTCTATTTATTTTTTATCCCGGCTTGGTTAGTTAGATTTGCTGCTCTTGAACACATGGGCTTGTCTTCTTACATGTATGCTAACCGCAAATTTTTTTGCCCTACGGTCCAGGGAATCATCACCGGCCATGCATCGCGACTTGGCCAAGACCGGCGTACTGCTCAATCTCGCGCCGCCGGCCTTGGACTTGCGTCGTGGAGCTTAGAATCTTGTCGCCGACCACAGAATCGCACCGCTGCTCGCCGGATCTGGAGCTTCTCGCTCTCAACACCAGGTAGATGATGTTAATTGCAAGTCTGGTACAGTTAGCTGCAAGTAGATGATGTTTTTTTTTTGAATTTGCAAGTAGATGATGTTAACTGTTTGCTTGTTGTTGTGTGCTATTGTGGTACTGCGTGCTGGTGGTGAAAAATTTATGAATGTGCTTTGTAGCTGTGAAAATAAATTCACTTGGGTGACATTCCAACAAGATATTGTCGGTTACATTCCTTTGATTAATCCTGCGATGAATGCATTGTCTTTTTTATACATGTTCACTTGTTGCTGATCCTTATATACACTGCCAATGTCAATAAGCTAATTGATGCCAACCTTTGAGATCAAATGCATGCCATACCTCAGCTAATTGATCCCTGCCATAATTGACCTGTAATGTCTATAAGCTAATTGATGCCAACCTTTGAGATCAAATATATTTTGACTAATACTTTTCTCATGGGAATTAAAGTAAAAGCATTTCTTCGTCTTGAAGCTTGATTTTTTTTCTTTGGTCGTGCTCTAATCATGCTTACATTCTATCTTCAGGTTCGAAGCATATCGCAGGATGATGGGCACCAAGCAAGTGGGGAGGAGCCGCAGTGCCGAACGTCAGCGGAACAAGTGTCCGCGGTGTCTGGCCACAAGGTCTCCGTCAAGAGCCAGTGCCACTCCCTACAGTGGTGCTTCTCCGTGGACAGGTTACCCCCGCCACCATCCTGTGTTTGCTTCATTACATATTGCCACCAAAAGTTGGTCCGAGTGTGTTGTCCGGTTATGAATGAATTGATGACCAGCAAGCAATCTTGCCTTGCAAAAAATTCATGACTATGTGTTTACACACTTTTACTCTCTGTCTCAGGGCTGCTATCCTCTTCGCTAGATAGTTCACCCCTCTTAAAAAATAGAGAGATCAATTTGTTGTGTGCATGGGCAGTGGACCTATACAAAGTGCTGAAATTGGTTATTTCAGAGCAATTTCATGTCTCTTTCCTGCAAAACGACATCGCATTTCTTTTAACAAAATTGGAATCATGCTCCTGTGTCTGTGTGTGTTGTGCAGCAGCGAACTGGTAGTCGACCAATTAGCATCTATATATGCCGAGTGCATGCCTAACTCCTGCGTTTTGTTTTTGAACACTTCTCCATGCCGAGTGGGTGTAAATAAAAATGGAACTGCTTGATTTTCTTGTTGTTGCTTATAAAATATACTTGTCGGATTTTCAGGTTCTAAGCATATTGGTGGAGGATGGTCTCAACGGCGCGAAGCGGCGACGGTAACCAGGAGGACATGAACGTCATCGGTGACATTGACATGAGGCTGCGGCAGCGACGACATCGACACGGGTCGATGGCTGCGAGGTTCGGTGGCCGAGAGGATGATCAGATTTGTATGTTTTTCCATGATGAACATTGACAATCGAGACATTTGTATGTTTTCCATATAATTTGTGAATCTGTGCAAACATATTGTTTGGTGAAGATAAGTAAGTTTGGTGAAGATAAGTATACTGTGCTACTGGATTTTTGCATCCGGCGAGTTTCATTTTTGTATTCGTGTAATCTGTGCAAAAATAGATGTATTAATAATTTGTTTTTTAATTCCCAATTATGTACTACTGGCGGACATATGAAATGCACGCCAGCGATAGCCATCCCACGCTAGTGGCGGGCGTACTCACTTACCGCTGGCAGACCCCGTGTCCGTCAGCGCTGTCGCACCTACCGCTGGCGTGCACAAGTTCTGCCCGCCAGCGGTAACCACCCTTACCGCTGGCGGACGGCCCGCCCGCCAGCGGTAACTATTACCACTGGCGTAGTCATCGCTGGCGAGCGCGTGCCCGCCAGCGGTTGCCGTTTTCCGTCCGCCAGCGGTAGGCCTTTTCCTACTAGTGTGCATGCCTTGTAGTTGTTCGCCGTTGCGAGCGACGGCAAGGTTATTGGTGCGGCGTTCTGAGGCATGGCGAGCGGGGTTTATATGTGCGGCGAGGGAGGTGAGCGGTGCGCCGGCGTAAATGCGTTGCGTGGGAACACCGCGACGACGGCGTGTGGACTGCCGCGCCGACGTTATTGCGACGCGTGGTGGCAGGTGATGCATGTAAAATGCATAGATGAACTTTGCATTATATTACTTATATTTTAATCATATTTGCATCATATAAGGGTTATATCATTGTTTTATATTGATTTTCGGAATATTTCACAGTTTCCCTATTTTTCTGGAATTAACCCTGCACTGGCAGAAAACCCTATTTTCTATATTTTGATGTTTCAGGGAGCCAAACGACGTCCAAATGACCTAATATTTTGCGGGATCATTTTTTGGAAGGAACAAAGCGTAGGAGCGAAGGAAGCGAAAAAATGGAAACCCGAGGGCCAAAAGAGGTGGGCCCACGTGGCCAGATTCCTTGGCCGCGTGGGACCCCCTATCCTGGGCCTCGAGCCTCCGGTGCCGTCGATCTTTGTCCCCGTGCCTTCGTCTTGACCTAAAAACGACTATAAAAATAGTCCCCCGATGGCTTTCGGGGGGGGGGGGGGGGAGCGCCGCAGAAACACAAAACCACAAAACAGAAGACCTGGAGCTGCAGATTGGAGGGGAAAACTCCGGCGGGGCGCTGCTGGGATGGTCTCCATCTTCTCCAACATCTCCACCATCATCACCATGATGAAGGGGGAGTAGTCCACCCCCTGGACTTTGGGTTTGTGGTGGTAACTTGATCTAATCTCTCTATGTATGATCATTGTTGAAGTCCATATGATGTGCCTTGCATAAGTATGCAGGGGCGGAGCTTCAGCCTGGCATGCCCGGGCAGCTGCTTGGGCTTTGCTTCGTCCGGCAAGCCTGCAAAGATCGAGTCATTAGGCTTTAATTAGCGATTAATTAGCGATTAGGTAGCTGTTTGCCCGGGCAACTTCAATCGACATGGCCGTTTTCACATTTTCTTGTCCAGCCGGCCCACAATAAGCTGGCCCATATGGCTAAAAGGCCCATCTATCCACGTACGAACGTGATCAAGTCAGTTCCATCGATCCGTCCGCCGTCTCCTCGACTCCCTCGTACAAGCCTATCGCGTCCGGCGGCTGCAGCGACGCGCGGCGAGGCGTACGCGTACACAGGCGACGGCGACATCGATTTTGACGATTCCGCTGCAGATTGTAGATCGGGACAGTGACGGTCTGCGATTGTTCGTTTCCTCGTCGTCAGACCGCCGCAGCAGTTGCGATCTCTAACTCTAAGGGCTGATTTAATCTTCAGAGTGAGGTAAAAGATTTGTTCATCTACTGTCTATACTCTATAGTTCACTCGAATCTTAAATATCTTAATCGTTGTGTTGAATATTTAGTTACTTAATTTCAATCTTCAAAAAATGCGGAGGTATTTAGTTACAAGGCCAAATCAGGGGACTGAGGCAAGTTCCAACACCGGGTCAGGTTCAGGGAGTGGTGTGCAGCACCCCAACACGGGTTCAGGTTCAGGGAACACCGATTCAAGTTCAGAGAATGGTGTGCAAAACCCCAACACTGGTTCAGGTTCAGGAGGTTCAGGGAATGAGTTTAATCCGGATGAAATTGTTTGTGATCCTGCTCTTAGAAGACAAATTGCTTCATATCATCCAGATTTTCAGAATCAAGTGAGGAGGGCATACATATTGAAGAGACCTACCCAACCAATAGTGAAATTTCCTCGTATTGATAAAAGGGCATTTTCTCAGTCTTGGTTCCAAAAGTACAATTGGATTGAATATAGTGTGTCAAAAGATGCAGCCTTTTGTTTCTATTGCTTCCTCTTTAAAAATCCTGGAAGAGGTGAACGTTTTGGTTATGAAGTCTTCACCAAAACTGGTTTTAAAGATTGGAAGCATGCATATAAAGCTTTACCCTAACATGTTGGTGGTTTGGGCAGTGAGCACAACAATTGTGTTCGTCATTGTGATGATTTTAAGAATCAAAACCAAAGTTTGCCCACTAAATTGGCTAGAGCAACGGATGAATCAAAAGAGTTATATAAAATCCGTTTGACTTCTTCTTTAGAATGTTGTAGATTTCTCATGGCACAAAGTTTGTCTTTTCGTGGCCACGATGAATCATCCACTTCTTTGAACAGAGGGAACTTTAAAGAGATGATTGATATATTGAAAGATGGCAATGAACAAGTAAGATATGCTTTTGACCGTGGTGGAAGAAATTGTCAAATGACTTCTGGTGAGATTCAAAAAGATCTTGCAAGGTGTTGTGCAGAAGAGGTCACTGAAGTGATTATGGGAGAGCTTGGTGATAAACAGTTTTCAGTGCTTATTGATGAGTCCCGTGATATATCTGTGAAAGAACAAATGGCGGTTATGTTGAGGTAAGCATTTTGTTTGGTTTTTTATTTATTCTCTTTGCATCAATCCTTAATCTGATCGTTGTCTTTTATTTTTGTAGGTACGTGAGCAATGAAGGGAAAGTGGTGGAACGATTTCTTTGTCTATACCACATCAAAGATACTACATCAGAATCATTAAAGTCAGCTCTTGTTATGCTTCTTGATCATTACAAACTACCAATTTCAAGGCTTCGAGGGCAAGGATATGATGGAGCTTCAAATATGAGAGGTGAATTTAATGGCTTGCAAAGAAAAATTCTAGATCAGAACCCTCATGCCTTCTATGTGCACTGTTTTGCTCATCGTCTACTGCTTATTGTTGTCGCTGTTGCTACATCTTCTTGCTCATATATTCATGACTTTTTTGAGTATCTATCCTTGATTGTTAACACAACAAGCTCATCATGCAAGAAGATGGAATTGTTGGTGGAAGAATCTCACAGAGATATGTTGGAAAAGCTTGAGAGAGGTGAATTATCTACAGGAAGAGGCTTGAATCAGCAAACTAGTCTTGCTAGACCGGGAGATACTAGATGGGGTTCACATCATAAAACCTTGCTTCGTTTGGACGAAATGTGGGCTCGAGTGATAAAAGTTCTTACCACAGTTGATGCAAATGGGCGTAATCCGAGTAGTGCGGCAGGCTGCATCGAGAAGATGGAGTGCTTTAAATTTGCTCTCGTTTTGAAGCTTATGCTGAAATTGTTTGGTATTACAAATGAGCTTTCAAATCTCTTGCAGAAAAAAGATACAAATATTGTGCTTGCAATGGAATTAATTGACGATGTCAAACTCCGGTTGGCCTCCATGAGAGATAGTGGTTGGGATAGTCTTTTTGAAGAGGTCCAACAGTTCTGTAGTGCCAAAGGTATTCCGGTGCCAAACATGGATGATGAAATACCGGTTCGAGGTCGCTCGAGCTAGAGGGAAGGACCATCACCAATCTTCATTATTATCGAGCTGAAATTTTCTATGTGGTTATTGACAAAATATGTGTTGAGATGAATCATCGCTTTGGTGACTCAAATCAGGAGGTAATTGGTTGTTTCTCATGTCTCGATCCAAAGAATTCTTTCTCCAGATTCAATGTAGAGAAGCTGTGCCGCCTTGCTGAAATTTATGATGCTGATTTTTCTAATGCTGATCGTACAATACTAAGGGATCAACTTGAGACTTATGTTCTTCATCTCAGAAATCATGTTGCATTTTCTACTTGCAATGATCTTGAAAGTTTGGCTAGAAAAATGGTTGAAACAGAGAAGCACTTGGTATTTCCATTAGTTTACAAGCTCATTGAGTTGGCGTTATTGTTGCCGGTGTCAACAGCGTCTGTTGAGAGAGCTTTCTCGGCAATGAAAATTATCAAGTCTATTTTGCGTAACAAGATAAATGATGATTGGTTTAATCACTTGATGATATGCTACACCGAGCGGGAGATATTTAAATTACTTGATGAGGTCGTTATTATTCGACGGTTTGAAGCCTACAAGAATCGTAAAGGGATTTTGCCAAGGCATTATTAGTATTTGAAGGGTAAGTGTCATATAAATGTGACAAAGTCTGTACAACTCTTTGAATTGCTAGTTCTTACTCCGTTTATAATCTTGCAGGTTCCGTTTCAAGTGTTTGGATGGATATTTGGTTATCTAGACTTGTGAGATGTCTCGTATTGTCTAGTGGGCTATTACTATCATATTTAATTTTAGTTTTTGTGCTTACAAACTATTATGAATGCACGATTGTGCAATTTAATATTTATATTTAGATTATATGTATCGAAATATGTGGTTGCCATTCTCGTTTTTTCGCTTAGCTTATGGTCCGCCCAGGCTCCTATTTTTTCCTAGCACCGCCACTCTAAGCATGGATCTATCTATGTAATTCCTATGGTGGATATTGTGGTATGAGATGATATTTGTTATGCATTTACCGTTGTGTTGGATCTTTTATGACTTGTCATACTTTGGAGATATTCTATGATGCATGTGATGGTTCGATTTATGCATAATGCCTTGTTTATCCATGTCATGAGGTGATTGACACCACCAAGTGTAGATAGATGAGAGAGATGTGGTCATGCACACGAAATATGAATCATTGCACTAGTGTTTAGAATATTGTCCATTATGAAGTATGATGTATGTAGGTACGGGATGGCCGATGTGACAACGGCATATGTATTGAGTGACACAATACAGCCCAACATCCTTTATCTGGGGGTAAAAAGGAAGAAGTATGATGTGGGAGTGACAACAAACCACGCTAGCCTTACGAGGGTGACCTAGCAACACAAATGATTATTTTCTTTCAACTATGTGTTTTAGGACATGTAGCCGTCATAGAAGTTTACCATTAAAGCATGACAATTGTGTGTACTTTTTATCTATAACATGATAATCACCATAGATGGGAGAGAGGATTGAGTGAACCCATGAACCCATGTCCATTGTTCCTATAAGAGAAAACCTTTGTCTTGTCCTCTTGCATTGAAGAGGATTGGGACACTTTTACATTCTTGTTTTGTTACATTAAACTTCCATCCATTAAATCAACCATCTTGTTCTTTAAACTTGTTTAGTGCATAATCAACTAAAACTTGTGACACTTTAGTTGTAGGGAATAGATAACTTTTCCTTCTTGCTCCTGCGGATCGATACCCTACTTCCACATTGAGAGGTGCTACAGTGATCCCCTGCTCTTGGGGGTTATCAAGTACTTTTCTGGCGCCGTTGCCGGGGAGCGTAGCGCTTAAGTTTCTATTCTTGTGTGCACTAGACTTTAGATTTATTTTATCTTGTTTTATATCTTACAATCATCTAAGCTTGGGGAGGTTCCTTTAAACTTGTTTGGTTGTGAGTTTCTCATTAGCTTTACTTTTAGTTATGTATCAGTTTATACTCTCCTTATTTGAAAAACACAAAAAAATTAGTTCATTTGTTATGTTCGTGGAATGTATGAGTCACGTACTTATGCAACCCCCTATGGTTGGATCAATTAATGTTGATCAAAAAAGGTTTATAATGGAAGCATTAAATGTAATTGGCCATGGATTATGTGATAGGTATAATGTATCTTGCTGCATAGATCAATATCCTAAGCATCTTAATTTTCAATGCAAGCTTGAGAGTATGCCTATAATTGCCTCTTACCATAATAATGAAATTATGACCACTGATATGAAGGCAGCCGAGGAATTTACTATTGTAATGGGAATTCTTGAGATAGTTATGTTTAATATAGATAAAGCTCGTAGCCTCACACCAAGACTTGCTACAACACTTGAACAACTCTTGAAACTCTTTTGTAAGAATACCTATATCCTTGAATATTATAACAATCTTGTTGCTATCAAGGAGAGATCTAATGGCTTGCAGGAACAAGAAGAATATAGAGAAGAGGAAAAGGTATTAGAGGATTGCCCATATCCTTACTCACCATGCTATTTTGATTCTGATTCTGATGATGATCAACACATTCAAAATGATATTATTATTGATAATAGCTTTGAAAGTGATGAGGAATTTGGTTTAGATATTCTATATGATAATGCTTTAGATGATGGTCCTATTTGAGAGCTAGGATCAAACAATAGTGATTTGCTGTCCAGAAAACAGATTCCTAAGCTTCACTGCGAAGAATGTTAAAAATCACAGAAGAGGAATTTTGACCTGATATTTTACGACAGCAATATTCAGTTGTTATTACACATTTCATTAGTTCAAAGTTTTCTGATTTGAGCAACATAAGTGCCTCTAAAAATTCGCTCCTTTCAGGCTGTCCAGTTTTTGACAGATTCTGTTTTTATTTTGCATTAGTCTCATTACTATGTTTTGTGTGGTTCTTTTGATCAAAGAGCAAAACATAACCTTAGTAACAGTAGTTAATGTTTAGAATCAACTCATTATATGTCTTTGCTGTACCTATGAGGATTTAATTTATGGAGACACTAACCCCTCTAATCAAGTTTTATGTTGAGTTTTGTGTAAAGAGAATTTTCAAGTGGAAGAGTTGAGGGTGATGAACAAAGATCAAGAGAGACAAACACTCAAGCTTGGGGATGTTACCCCTAGACTCACCCAACATATATCAAATAAGGACAAGAATTCAAGCTTGGGGATGCCAAGCCACCTCACTCCAACCATCTTGATATCAAGTAAGAAGCCTAGCTACATGGCTATAAAGAAAGCGCTTTACGGGAGGCAACCCGGTTGTTTTTATTTTTGATTTTCTTTGTGTCCTCTTGCTGTAACAAGAGACTTAGTTTTTAATTTTGTTTCTGGAATTTTTAATAAAGTGCCAAGTTTTACCCGTTTTGGTTTGAAAAAGTTGCTATTTGTATTCGGAGATTTTATTCCAGCACGAATCTGTGCACGGTATGATTTTTCATTTCTATTCTGTAACTCCGAATGAGCTGAAATTTGAACTGTAATTGCAACTTTTCATCCTCTGTAAGCGTGAATTTTTTCAGATTTTTTCGACATATTTAAGTAGGGTAGAAAAATGCGTTTTGCTGCTGCTGTTTTTCTGGACAGATTCTGTCCCATTTTGTTTGATGCATTCTTTGAACTTTTAACTTGAATCTTTTTTATCCAATTGAGTTTATAAGTAGGCATACAACATTATATACTTTCTGGACATGTTTCACATTTTTGTTTAAGGATTTTATGCAGCAAGCAATTCATTTGTCTATCACTACTAATGTCACCCCACAGAAAAGAGATGGGAGAAACGGTGTTTTGAAGTTTTTTCACAGGGATTAGAGGAGATGCACCAAGAGTTATCCAAGGATGGTGAAGACCATAAGCTTGGGGATGTGAAGACAACCCCATTGGACCAACACACTCTCGGTTTGCACACGTCTAACTTCTGTTTTTCGATCAATGCACTTTATCGCATAAACTTGGAGCGTCTTTTATTTTTGTTATTTCGGTTTGGTTTTTATTTGTGAGACCACCACTTTTCATTTATGTTATGAGAGAGCTACTGGAAATTTGGGTTGAATTAAGTTGGATGCTATTAAAAAGATTGGGAAAGGGATGTTTGAGTTGATTCAAAAAGATACATATAGTTGCATGATTCATGTGCTTTTTAATGAGTATTAATTTGCAAGTGTTTTATCAAGAGCTATCTTTTATTCATGTTTTGATGCTGAATGTTACTTTACTTTGTTTAACATGGATTGATTAGTTCTATGGACACTTATGCATGCATTTAGACGGTCAACTTTCTCCCTTTTGCTAGCCCAAAAATTCCAACAAGTAAAAACTTGTTTTCCAACACCTTCAACCAAAGTTTTCCAGTGAGTCCACCATATCTACCTATTAGCTTAATGCTATTCCGAGTATGTTTATCATGTTATATTGTATTATCTATGTTTCCAAATTAAAATGCTTATGTTATTGATTGTTATGGGAAAGTTGGTTAAAAAGCTCTCACGAACTTGATGCACACTTTACTTTTATTGCACTTAATAAACATGAACCATTGTGATTAAAATTATGAAGTTGTATGCTTGACAAGAGTCTTGGTTGGGAGTTAGCTCATATGTGCTGTCACATGGCAAGCTTTCAACGTGCTCTTAATTATATTTAGTTGATATCATGTACTTTTGTTTATGGATGCTTATCATGGTGCCAAATAAATGCGGAAACTTAGTAAGTTTGAGGAGTTTGTATAAATGGCTAGAGAGACGCCTGGGCCGCTAACCTAAGCCATGCATCATTCATGGTGGAAATTTACAGCGTACCAAAGTGAACATTCAGTGATGCACGTCATAATAAAAAGCTATACAAATAGTAAATAAAAGAGTGCTGAGATTGTTCATTGTCTGTTTGTCTTGTCATTTTGACATGGGCTAGTTTCCATGTCCTGAGGCAAGAGGTACCCCAGTTGACGCTCTTGATGACGCTATTATATTACTTACAATGACTTTAACTTGAACTTGCTTTGTGGCCCGAGTTGAGTAACACCGTGGTGTAGGTACTCGTATTCACGGGGCATGAGGCATTCAACCCATACTTTGTCAAGCACATTACTCATATTTGCTTTCACTTTAAACTTTAACCATTCAAGATGCTATGATAGGGGTAATGAGAGCTCCACACCAATGGATACCACATTGCAAACATTAACTTAAGTAGAAGCATTTGGAAGCTAGATGAAACTTATTCATGTTTTACCTCTACTTATTTATATATCTTTCCAAAGTGTCCACCTTTTATATTCAGATTTACAAGAATACTCTATGACCATTATAGGATGTTTTTACTTTTTTTATGCATACATTTGGTCCATAGTACTTTCTTCTATGTTACACTTTGTGAATTATCATTGAACATCCTTACATTGAATATTTGATATCACTTCATAATCTATCTTGTATATTGCTATTCCTTTGAAGAATGAATCATTTGACTCTATGTAGCAATAGTAATCATCTTTGATATCCATTGATAGTATTAAAAAGCAAAGTCCATGTTAGTTTTATCACCTTCATACTCGAGGACGAGTATAGGTTAAGCTTGGGGATGTTGATGCATGTAAAATGCATACATGAACTTTGCATTATATTACTTATATTTCAATCATATTTGCATCATATAAGGGTTATATCATTGTTTTATATTGATTTTGGGAATATTTCACAGTTTCCCTATTTTTTGGAATTAACCCTGCACTGGCAGAAAACCCTATTTTCTATATTTTGATGTTTCAGGGACCCAAACGACGTCCAAATGACCTAATATTTTGCGGGGATCATTTTTTGGAAGGAACAAAGCGTAGGAGCGAAGGAAGCGAAAAAATGGAAACCCGAGGGCCAAAAGAGGTGGGCCCACGCGGCCAGATTCCTTGGCCGCGTGGGACCCCCTATCCTGGGCCTCGAGCCTCCGATGCCGTCGATCTTCGTCCCCGTGCCTTCGTCTTGACCTAAAAACGACTATAAAAATAGTCCCCCGACGGCTTTCGGGGGAGCGCCGCAGAAACACAAAACCACGAAACAGAAGACCTGGAGCTGCAGATTGGGGGGGAAAACTCCGGCGGGGCGCTGCCGGGGTGGTCTCCATCTTCTCCAACATCTCCACCATCATCACCATGATGAAGGGGGAGTAGTCCACCCCCTGGACTTTGGGTTTGTGGTGGTAACTTGATCTAATCTCTCTATGTATGATCATTGTTGAAGTCCATATGATGTGCCTTGCATAAGTATGGATCTATCTATGTAATTCCTATGGTGGATATTGTGGTATGAGATGATATTTGTTATGCATTTACCGTTGTGTTGGATCTTTTATGACTTGTCATACTTTGGAGATATTCTATGATGCATGTGATGGTTCGATTTATGCATAATGCCTTGTTTATCCATGTCATGAGGTGATTGACACCACCAAGTGTAGATAGATGAGAGAGATGTGGTCATGCACACGAAATATGAATCATTGCACTAGTGTTTAGAATATTGTCCATTATGAAGTATGATGTATGTAGGTACGGGATGGCCGATGTGACAACGGCATATGTATTGAGTGACACAATACAGCCCAACATCCTTTATGGGGGTAAAAAGGAAGAAGTATGATGTGGGAGTGACAACAAACCACGCTAGCCTTACGAGGGTGACCTAGCAACACAAATGATTATTTTCTTTCAACTATGTGTTTTAGGACATGTAGCCGTCATAGAAGTTTACCATTAAAGCATGACAATTGTGTGTACTTTTTATCTATAACATGATAATCACCATAGATGGGAGAGAGGATTGAGTGAACCCATGAACCCATGTCCATTGTTCCTATAAGAGAAAACCTTTGTCTTGTCCTCTTGCATTGAAGAGGATTGGGACACTTTTACATTCTTGTTTTGTTACATTAAACTTCCATCCATTAAATCAACCATCTTGTTCTTTAAACTTGTTTAGTGCATAATCAACTAAAACTTGTGACACTTTAGTTGTAGGGAATAGATAACTTTTCCTTCTTGCTCCTGCGGATCGATACCCTACTTCCACATTGAGAGGTGCTACAGTGATCCCCTGCTCTTGGGGGTTATCAGCAGGCGAGCCGCCGTCTCGTCCCCTCGCCTCCCGTCACATCGCGTTGTCTAGGAAACCGTCTGACGAGTGCGCATCATTAATCGGGTGGAACGGCCCCCTGCACGCCCTTATTAACACGGCGCGGAGAGAAGTTTCTATGACGAGTGGGACACGCCTGGAAGGCATGTTCGGGTAATGTCCGGCACCCCCAAGAGGCCTCCAAGTTTGGAGGCCCCCTTGGGGGTGCCGAACACAAATCATCTTGGCCCGAACAGTGGAGTGCCGCTGTGAACGTTTTTTTTGAGTCCGGAGCCCCATTGGGCCTTTGGGGTCTATTGGGAGGATGGAGATGCTCTAACCTACTTCTCGACGATCCTAAAAATAACATGATTCCATTTGTTTTCTTATATGTACAGATTATTTACACAAGCATGCATGGAGACAAGGCAGTTATTAACACAGAATAAGCACATTAGTTGCAAAATAATAACACTTGCTCATAAGCTGACAAAGGCAGGAGGCATATGCTAAATAATAACAGTTGCAAACATCACATGAACAAAATTGGAAAAGATCATAGATCCCTACTGAGAATGACCATATAACATCGCCATCAATCCTCATGTAAGACACTTTTCAGTTTAGCAAGTCATTCTCTGTACCTTCATCCAAATCAGCATCCAAACATGAATGTATCGGCATATCTATTATAAAGCAAAGGAAGGAAAGCAACATTTAAATAAGAAAGGAAAACAATAAGAGAAAATGATGACTGAAGAAATAGAAACTGAAAATCAGAGAACAGAGAAAATTTTCGATAAAAAAGAAATAGACCAAGGAGAAGAATACTTAGGGACTGAAGAGAGCTGAAGCCCATGGAAGGAGCTGAAGCCCGAGCCTAATCGCTATGTAGGCAGTACAGCATCTCGTGGAGACACTGCTAGCTTGCAGAAGTTACTTTTGCTTCTATAGAGCCATCTACTCTAGACAAAAGAATTCCATGCATGCACGCGTTAGATTTGCAAATAGTTTTGTGGTTGGGAGGCTAGATCTGCTTTTAGTTTTATTCAGATGCCAGGTTTGGCAAAAAAAAAACACCCAATCAGCAGAAACGGAACTGCGTGTCTGCACGAGGACGAAATCTGAATCTGCTTTGCGCCATATGCAATGGCAAAAATCAATACGTACTTTCGGATGGCACGCTGCTGTAGGTGATTTCCGTGTCTTCTTCAGCAAGTGACTGGCAGCTGCATGTGCGTGCACCGCGCTGCCGCTGCAATGGACGGACCAGCCGCGCTTGATGGGCAGTCGTCAGATTGGCTTGCCCGCCTATAGGTGGCTGCTTGCTTGGAAAGTGCGTAGAAACCAACTGTTCCTGGTCATGCTAATCAAGAGGACGAAGATCTGAAACTATTTTGTGCGAAAGGCAAGGGGCCAAGGGACATCGTCAGGCACTGCCGCACTGCACGCGCTGCTGTTTGTTGTCGTCACCAATGAGCAAGCGACTTGCATGTACAGTATGTGTGTGCAACTAGACACTAGTTTAATATAGTAGAAGCAGAGATTCGAACCATTTTAATAACTTGTAAACAACTGGCAGACATATATCCAGCTTACTCAATTGATTTTAAGAAGTTATGCGACATTAAAAAACAACTGAGTAAACTGGATGGATATATGTCTACAACTCTCAAATTTTTTAAAACCAAATTCGATCTACAATTAGAGAGAAAACAGTTTCGGCCATGGATAGTGCCTGAAAATTTGTCTTTTCTGTTTTTGATACTCTTCACAACCGGATTTGTATCTTTGTTCCTTTACGTGTATTTCAATTTTGGATCAGAAATTTATTGAAATGTAGACTCTCTCTCTCTCTCTCTCTCTCTCTCTCTCTCGCACACACACACACACGGAAATCCTTTTTTTAATATTTGTTGTAATTGTTTAATAGTACCAATTGGTAACAAGGTAGCACCCAAAGTTCCCGTAGCAGTAGAACTCTTCTCTGTGTGTGCAGCGTGCTGATGCAATTCATG
The DNA here is from genome assembly GCA_947311845.1 of Poa pratensis. NCBI lineage: Eukaryota > Viridiplantae > Streptophyta > Magnoliopsida > Poales > Poaceae > Poa > Poa pratensis. The sequence continues at coordinate 15,110,851 of CAMZMU010000050.1, read as the reverse complement.
AAACCAACGGTTGGTTACCAATCGCATTTGGACATGTGTCCGGCACCCCAAACCACACACATCTCTACAATATCTAAGCTCCCTAGGATTTGAGCTCCCTGGTTGAGCCACGTGTCAGTCTTTCATTGGTTCATGTTTTACACATTTGTGTCCACCAGATTAAGGCCAGAGTTATATTATCCATCTGTTCGGTTAAACACAAAATTTAGCGATAATTTTTCTAACTAATTTATAGACCACCCTTCTCATAGAACATCTCCAATAGATTCATGTCTAACTAATTTATAGGACATTTGAGGCTATACCTGGGCATTTCTCGGGCCGGGCCTAAAAAAACCCGGTGCAGAAAAACCCAGGCCCGAGCCCGGCCCGACCGTCAGGCCTCAAAAATTGGGCCCGAGCCCGACACAGCCCGTCTAGGCCCGATCGGCCCGGCCCGACCTTCCTTGAAAATGCGTTTTTGTTAAGCCTGGGCCCGACCCGACCTAGCTGTTGCGCCCGAGCCCGGCCCGACCGTCAGGCCTAAAAAATTGGGCCTGAGCCCGACACAGCCCGATCGGCCCGGCCCGACCTTCCTTGAAAATGCGTTTTTGTTAAGCCTGGGCCCGGCCCGACCTAGCTGTTGGGCCCGATATTCAGGCCCGAGCTCGGCCCGACATTTTTGGGCCGGGTCACGTCGGGCCGGGCGGGCCGGGCTGCCCATGGGCATTTGAGGCACTCCAATAGCTGTCAATGATGTAAATTTTGTCTAGATTTATTTTCTGCAGTCCAAAAATTAAAACATCAAGTGCTGCAAAATACAACACTTGAGGTGCTGCTATATGAAAAAGGGCAATAGGGGCACACCAACTGCCAATTGTAACTTTCATGTTGCCCTCCCGCCTCTTCTCCGGTGACCGCGCCGCCTCCTCTTCGAATGATTTGGCCTCGAACCTGGCAGTTTCGCCACAACGCTTACCGATTTGGCCGTGAATCCACCACCACTGCTCGAAGGCACTATAAGGATTCGACCTTGAGCGATGTACGGCCGACGAGCCACACGAGAGGCCCTCCTCTCCTTCCCTCCTCACCGTGACTACTCCTTCCTACAAGTACGCGCACGAGCGACACATGCAAGCTCTTCCCCTAGCTGCACCTCGACCAACCCCCGCCTCGCAGGGCTCCTCCGCCTCCATACACAAGGCGAAAGGCTCGCCTCGTTCGGATATTAATAAATTCAAAGTTGTAACTTTACATTATATGGTTTATGCTGCAGATACTAGACCAATACGTACAATATTTGCCCGGATATTAACAATTCAAAAATGTTAGTTTTGCATTATACGGTTTATAATGCAGTTGCTAGACCGATATCTACAATTTTTTGTGAAAAGGTTATGAATTTGTATCTGGTCGTGTATGAACAACTAATGTTTACTCATACCACATGTCATGTATTGACTACTGCAATAGTACCCATGGGCGCAGCAAAGCGCGTCATCTCCTTCTAGTTTTGGAGTATGTCGGTCAGATTTCCTGAACTGCCGGTGGAGATGCTCTCATGTCGGATTCACCATGCTAGAGGTGGAAAGGAGAGTAAAGCATCTTATTTGGCGCATGAGCTAGCACCTTCCCTTGGCGATGTGATTATCATGCATTTATAAGATCGTTTTTAGATGTGAGCCCCTTTATTGAACCTTAAGTATCAAGTTGGTGTAGATGCAAAAGTGTTCAGTGTACAACTTTTGTTATGTCACTAGTAAGCTTGCACGTGCACGCACGTATCGACTGATATGTATTCAACCAAACATATTACAAACAGTATCGACTGATACATTAGTCAGGCAAACATATTACAAACACTAAAGTTAAATTCAATTCCTGCATGTCGCAAAGCAACATATCTTGTGTCAAATACAAAAACAAACGTGTCAATTTTCCCCGTTAGTTGTAGTGTTCTAAGTGATCACCTTGCCAGTCGAGCGATCTACATGTTGGTTTAGCTGCAGAGTCTATTGTGATAGAGTTTTCAGACCATGACCTTCCATGGAGTTGTGAAAGCCGATAGGACAATCCTCGGTCAGCGAGAGCACCATGTAGTTGTGAGGCACAGAGTTGTACCTGAATGCATCATCAACAAAACTAGTTTCTTTTTTAACTTGTTATATATATATATATTTAAATATGAAAATAAACAGCGTTCCACACATGTGGCGCTTGAATTAAATTTCATCGATTAACAATCAACGGCGGAGCTACGTGTTAGCTGTGGGGTCAGCCGACCCCACAACTTTTGAGCAAAACAGACTAAATAGACCGTACACTTATTATATATTGTGAAGAAAAAAAATCCAAAAAATACCAATGACCCCACAGATTCATGAGGCTGGCTTCGCCACTGTTAACAATACCCTGTGCAGGCATGAACCTGTCATCAGCCTTCCGTGCCATGACCACCATGCGCGCCGGCAGCAATTGCCCAAGACCTCAAAGGACCGCTCAATGAAGATGCCGTCGCCCGTCGATCTCACCCCCGCAGCCGTCCATCTGGCCCCAGGCTATTCGCCGGGCGGGAAGAAGCTGGCAAGTCGAAGTAGTCTGTCCAGGAATCTGTTTTAACATTTTTTACAAAAGAAAATAAATATAATTAGTAAAATATGGAATCAATTATAATATAATCAATGCTATTAAGCACGTAGAACTCGTGTTGTAACACGTCAAATCGGTTTAGTACATAACTATAGAAGCGACAAACCTTGAACAACAACGTTCTGCGCCGCCATATGCCAACTGATAACTTCTCACTGAAAAGCACAACTAAACCTGAGTCTCTCCACCTGGGAATTGGATTCTTTTCTATATACAGACTGTCCATGAGATGATATTATCATGATCCTGTTTAAGCATTTATATAAGCAGTCATCACACATTTATGTAACATCTAAACAGAAAATGGACATCCACGTGAAAGAAAGGATGCACCAATGTTTTACAACTGGCATCCTTTCCGGAATATGCATAGCGCTTGATATAATTTTGTCATCTCTTTAACATCTATGTACAGGAAACATTTCAATGGTAAGAATTTGCAGGACTATTGTTAATCAGTTCCTGTACCGAAATATAATAAACAAAATCTCAACCATGTGGTGAAAAAATCTGAAAACAAAGTGTGGACAGAAAATCGAGCTTGTACAATTTTTGCATGCAAACCTGCAAACAAAATCTGAAGGTAAACAAACCACGTGGGCGCTGTACAAGATCGAAGATAAAAGATCTGAAGAAGAACCGGCAACATGAATCTGAACTATATGATCAGCAGTTCAGTACCTAACAGAAATAATGAATAAAATTGGAAATAGACCTCATCTGTCTGCCATGAGAAGATCAGCAATTGAACAGAGAACTCAACTGTCTACCATGAGAAGGTCAGCATTTCAACAGAGCACTGTTTAGCCATAAGCGTCTGAAATAAGAATGACAGCACAATTTAAATGAATCTTGGCAATTCAAAGTTCATATATATAGCATGATTATACAGATAAGCTGTATGCAGTGCCGAGTGGTCCATAGTAATCATCCACAACTTTTATCATACTGCAAGTGACTTCAAAAATATTTTACTCAAATGGTTCAGTTTTAATCAAAACTCTGGCTGCACTCTTGAATTTATCGACAATTCAAATCAACTACAATTAAGCTGAAAATTTTACAGTATGTCAAGAATAGTTATACCTTCCTTATGTCAAATTTAAAAGAAAAATCTGAACACGTTTGGGTACCCAAATAAATTGAAAACAGAGACAGTTTCAGAAAAAACAGAAAGCAGTTTTCAGATATAGAAGCAGAGAGGAGAGTGATGTAAAATCTTCCAATATTTAAATTGATGAAGTGTGCAAAAAACTATAAAAGAAATTGAGCTATATACACATGTATGTTTCACATTTGTATGCTCCTGTCGTGGTGGTGTCACGGCAGATGCCATAGGATGGCTTAAGTTGTGGGCTCGCTAGGACGTTGGGGGATCCGGGGAGGGTTTGCGTGCTCACGAAGCACGCATGAAGAACAACCAAGAACTCGCAAGAACAAACAAGAACAAGCAGAACCAAGAAGAAGCAAAGAACACCACGATGTACCCTGCTTCGGGGCCCTCTTGTGGAGGTAACACCCCTACTGCAGCACTAGCCTACTCTCTTTATATCTCAAGTGTTTACAAGTACAGAGCGCTCCTTGAGCTGTATGAAGAACAATGGTGAAAGCTCTAGGAAGAAGATGGAGCTTGGGGGGAAATGATGCTCGTCTCCTCACCCTCGTATCGCCCGTCCCTCGTACTGGAGGATGTGGTAGCTTACTTATACACTAACCGAATTACCATTTTGCCCCTGGCTGGAAGTGATAATGGCATGGACAAGAGGAACAGGACAAGCCTCTGCCCCCTGTCAATCCAACGGCCGGACTGTCAGGCCTATCTGCTCTTTCGGGCAATGGCAGCTGTAGCCCATCGGGTCTAGGTCACATCCTCTTTCCCGAATTGGCCGAGTCAGCTCCTAGGTCGCTGCGCTCCCAGGAATCCCGTGGCTTGACCTGGCTGTCAAGTCCCAGCAGGCCTATCTTGCCTCTTCAGGCAATGGCAGGCGTAGCCCACCGGGTCTAGGCCATAGCCCCTTTCCTGAATTGGCCGAGTCAGCGCCTAGGGCCTTGCGATCCGGAAAACCTGTGACTCGACCTTGCTGTCCTCTGAACCTCGGTCAGTAGAATTGCAGGTCCCGTGACCTTACTGACATTACTTGGCCCCCGTGCCATATCCGGATCACCTTATCCGGGTCCTTCCTGACCAATCCGGCTAACTCAGCCGATACTTCCCAAACTAATCCGGTTTGGCTTTACTGGATCCCCTTTGTTTCTTCCCATGCTTTAGCTCGATAGAGAGCTAACCGAATTCACAGAGATTCGGCCCAAGTGATCCGGCTGAATATTGATCCGGCCAGCCTTTTAGAGCTCTCAACACCACATCTTTGCCCTACCCGGGGGCAGCCCCCCGACAGTAGTCCCCGAAGCTGGTGCGGTCCTACAGCCTCGGCTGAAGGGCCGTAGCAGGTTCAGAACAAGCACTACTAACCGAATCACATAAACTTGTCTCCGAATTTCCCGGGACACTTTGGCCGGAAATCTCTGCGCAAAGCCGTGTTATCCGGGTCTTTGATTTGACATGCCAATGTCAGCACAATATCCGGATCCACCGGGCACTCGAGTGTAATTTGACCAAATGACCGTGTCTCCTCGAATTCTTCGCTGACAGGCACATTTGATCCGTACGACCTTTTCCCATTCTGTGACCCACCATGTGTCTGAAATACACGGTCACAGCGGAGACCACAAAGTTCCAGGGCGCGGTTATCCTGCGACGCCCCGAAAACTGCGCAGTAGTGCGTCAGTTACCACTCAGCACTATAAATAGGGGTGCGGGGGTTTCTCTTCTTCTCCGCTCGTTCCCCACTCCGAAAACCTCCATCTGCGCCACTGCCGCCGCCGCAATCTCGCCCTCGCATCCTTGCCGCGCCGGAGACGTCCTCAACACTTGAGAAGACTCGCCGGAGCCGCGCACCGCGCCTGCACCGCCGTTTCTCCACTGGGCTCCTTCCTCGCCGCGCCATACCCGTAAGTTCTTCTTCCTCCGGCCATGGCCACCGCGACCAAGTTCATACCCACGAGGAACTTACGCCTGTTTCTTTCTGTAGATTCATTCCCATATAAATCCATGGTTATGCCTTAGCACATTCCGTAGATCCCTTTTCTAGGTTTCCTACTAGATTGCCTTAGATTAGCTTGCCACCGTTTGAACAGTTCTACTGGCCTTTTCACTTGAATTCTTTTTCTTTTTTACCGCTGTGGTAGATCTTCTGTAACCCTAGACTTTTGCGGAAGGTGTTTGTGATTGCCCTCCGAATCACCTTCTCTGCCGAACCCGGCTAGTTTCATCCGGGATAATCTTAGCCGAATCAATTTAGATCTGGTTCGATTAGGCCATTATCCGATTCATTTTGACTCGGCCTTATCCGACCTCGTGCAGGATTGATCCGGATATGGCGAAGCTTCCTCCCGGCAGATGGGAGGGTTCTGATGTGACAACAGACGATCTGGAATGGCTATTAAGCACCCGGCGTATAACCTCTCAAGTCATATGCCGCAAACCGGGGAAGGAACTTGCACCGGTCACCGAACCTGGTGAACGTGTGGTGTTTCTGGCGCACTTTGAGCGCGGATTCGGATTGCCGGCTAGTGACTTCTTCCGGGCTTTCCTTGATTTCTTTGGCCTGCAGCCTCATCACCTCCCGGCTAACGCCTTTGTTTCTCTGTCGGCCTTTACTTCCTTTTGCGAGGGCTATCTCGGTGTCTGTCCGACTGTGGATATATGGGCAAAGTATTTTCACCTCCGCAAGCAGACTATTCCAGGCACCAAGCCGAAGCTGATGACTGCTTGTGGTTCGGTTAGCATTACGCCGAGGACGGGATCCATCTTTCCCCGTATCACTGGCCTAGACACTGTCAGGAAGTGGCAAAGGACTTTCCTTTATGTGAAGAGTGCTGAAGGCCATGATGCCCTCAATCTGCCCGAGTTCCAGATCGAGCCACCCACAGCCGAATTAAACTTCGGATATAATCCGGCTGAAACTATTGCAGAGCTCCAGACAATACATGAAACTCTGGAGGACTTTCTGAAGAAGGGCCTGGATTCGGACGATCTCCTCCGGACCTTTATCTCCCGCCGGGTCAATCCTCTTCAAAGACGTGAACACAAGATATGCCACATGAGTGGTCTGCTAGATCCTACCCGGATCAGCAAGCATGACCTTAACCGAGCTTCCATCAGGAGACGAGTAAATGCGATTGCCTATACGGAGATGTCGGATAAGTGGCGGTGGGGCGTAAAGCCGTTTCACCGGAATGCACTTCCACCACAGGTTCGTTCACCACCTTCCGAATTCATCCATACTTCATCAGAATGCCATCGGACTAACCCGGATTTACCTTGACTCTTATGTAGCTGCTTGACCGCCAAGCTACTGAAGATGGAGATCTCTCCACAAAAGTATGGGGAGCGGATCGCAGCCCGTTGCGCGATGGCGAAGAGGATGCGGATACGGATGACTATCTGCCGATTCCGCGCGCCAAGCCAATCCGCAAGGGTAAGCAACCAACTATTTACGACCTTTCCGACGAGGAAGATGATGATTGCCAGATCTTAGATCCCATCGACGCTATTCCGATTTCATGGTCACCACCTTGTGTTCCAGCCAAACCAGATGCTGAAGGGACATCTCGGAAACGCGCTGATGCGCCCGGATCTGATGCCCCTAAAGCAAAAGAATCAAGAAGGCTGGCTCCAAGCCGAATCGGCTCAAGCCCATGCCTACCACGAAGGGGTAATGCGTACTTAGCTTCATTTGCTTTCTTCCTTTACTAACCGAGTCATCTTCATCCGGATTAACTGTTTACTTTGTTTTATGTAGTGACGTCATCGTCACCGAGCAAACTCACTCATCCATTTCTTCTCCCATTCCTCCACTGGATTCGGCTACGGAGAACCAGTCTCCTGAAAGGGTTGTTACTTCTCCAGCACGCACTACAACTGCCAATATTCCCCAACCGACTTCTACATCAGAGCCGGTTATTGACTTGGAGAGTGAGGAAACCCTGGTTCCTGTCCGAGATTCAACTTGGCCACGCCCTTTGAAGGAGCTGGAGAAGGAAAAGGCTAAGACACCGGCTAAGCCCTTGCCTAAGCCGGATTCTCGCCCTACACCCGTAGCTCAAGCCCTGCTGAATCAAGAGCAGCAGAAGAAGAAAAAGCAGAAGCAGCAACAGCAACAACAAATTTCCGAGAAGCAGCACAAGGAGCAACATCCGAAGCAGACCCGGGTGCGTCACCTCAACCCAAGCCGACTCAAGGTGCCTCTGGCACAACTCCAACCACCTCGGATAAGCAGGTGGCTGTAGCAAGAAAATTCCTGCCGCCCCATCAGCGATTCGATTCGGCCAGGCCCTGTCGAATCCCCGCCCTCCGGGCAACGATAAGCTCGAGTCCGCCAAGCAATTCATTGAAGCTTGGAATGATGCTGACCTCGCCAAAGACTTTTCTACTTCAGCGCCACATCCGGCTGGGCCTAGTCGGATGTTTCAATCTCTACACTCCGTGCAGACCTCGGTTACTGAAGCTAACCGGGTCTTTGAGGTAACTTTACCGAATCTTGCTTTTACTTAATCAATCTGCACTATTCCCAGTCCCCGAGATTCGGGTCGAACGACTGATACTCCTCCGAGTAAGAAAGTCATTCGGCTTGAATCTATAAAACTTGATCATGAATGTTGTCTTAACCAAGGAAATCGTGGGACTTCCAGTCCCCGAGTCTCTTTTCCAACTGATTCGGTTAATCTCGGGCCAGTCCCCGAGATTCTTTTGACGCCATTTGCATGTTTTCTTTCAGGAAACCATGACCGCTCGCAGCAAGCTCTTTAAGCAGCTCGCCCATCAGCACCAGAAGCTCCAAACTTCCTTTGATGGGCTCTGTCTTGAAATGGACAATAAAGAAGAAGAGCAGAAGCGCGCTTTAGAGGAGCAAAAGTCAGAGGTGGCTCGGCTTCAGCGAGAGCTTAACCGGGTTGAAAGAGTGAAGGAGAAGGTCAAAGGAGCGGGATGCGCTGCGGACTGAAAAAGACACTATCCAGAAGGAGCGAGATGTTTGCAAAGCCGGACTTGCGGAGCGGGCCAAACTGGACAAGCAAATTCAAACGTCCATTGCCGAATCTGAAGCCGAAGTCAAAGCGGCGAAAGAAGAATTGAGTGCTCACAAAGCAGCCAGTGCGAAATGGCTGTCCGGACTTGCAAGCCTCAATGATGACATGGATCGTAAGTTTCGCCGAATCTCTTCTTTTCCTTCTGCTCTTATCCGACATATATTTTTGTGTTCCTTCTCGCTTAACTCGGTATTAGCTTATTTGTCTGTAGGAGAATTTACCAGCATCCGGCTTCAAGCCGCCAAAGCTGTGCGAGATGCCCGAGCTGAGAGAGCCAAATTAACCGGTGCTCCCTTACCAGAGACATGGGACATTGAAGATCACATTACTGCACTCAAGGCTCGGATTGCCCCTTTGAAGGATTCCCACATTGATCTGCTCAATGCAAGCCTCAAGGCTCACCGAATCTTATTTCCTGAATCTCGGCAAGTCCGGTCTGCGGAGGAGCTAATCAAAGATCTGGATCAAACGAAGAGCCGGTTACAGCAATGGAGATCTTCATCTGCCCGTGCCGGTGCTGATGCCGCCTTGATCCTTATCATGTCTTGGTATGAACTAATCGATCTCGCCAGAGTGCGCTCCCTTCGCGAGGGTTCTTCATGGGCTACAGATCCTGACCGGATCAAGATCCGCGAGGAGGCTGCCAACTTTATGGCGGAATTTGCAAACACCAAACATCTTGATCTGGAGGCTCCGGTCTACACTGACGGGGAAGAGACTGAAGAAGAGGAATCGGACGATGCCTCCGCTGAAGAATATGCCGATTCTGAGGGCGAGTCTGATGATTCGGCTAACTCTGCCGAAGCTGCTCCTATCAAGTCCATCAGATCCCAGCCTCTGACTCGGCTAAGAAGACCGAAGCAACTCTGGCCCAGACTTCGGAGATACCAGCAACTGATTTGGCAGAGATTGCCAAACAAGCTTCAGCTGATCCGGATACTTCCGAATCTGCCCAGCCTTCAAGCTCTCCACGCAAGGTTACTCCTGAAGTTCCTCCATCTTCTGAGTCCATTCCAGCGACGGAACCCCCTGCAACCGAATCTACTCCAACCGAAACTCCTGTAACCGAAGCTCGCGCGCCCGAGGCTCCTGCAACCGAAGCTGATGTAACCGAACCCGCTACAACCAAGTCTGCTGCTCCTGAAGTGACTTAGTGAAAAAACGTTAAATCCCCGGTATGCCGGGAGCAGATGTAATAAACAATTTTAAGTTCTTCCGAGACTACTCTTATTTAGCTTAATGTGATCCGGACGAGGTTTATGTTGGATCATTTTAAACCGAGTCCCCGAGTCTGTTTTCTTGTTTACTATTTTTGCCGAATCTTTGCTCTTGTCTACCTTTTAGGTGTTTGACAGTCGAGTCACAAGATAGGAATCATAGCATACAATACTTGAAACATGCGAGTTATGGTTTAGAATCATCTAACATAAACAAAAAATAAATAACAGGGGTTAGTAAACGACATCTGCCGAATCGGTTTTGGACCGAGTCCCCGAGTCCATTTTCATGTTTCCCATATTCCTCATCTCTGCTCTTGACTACCATTTTGGTGTTTGTCAGTCGAGTCACGAGATCAACAACACAGCATACATTACTTGAATTTTGGGACGAGGTTCAAAGCAATTCGACACATGAACGGTATGGACAAAACAGTAATAAGAAACACATGCATAAGGACGAAGCAGTCCCCGAGTCCAGACTCGGATTGCTGCAATTTCATTTATGATAAACTGAAATACATACATTGCGCCCCTTAGGAGTAAAAGGGTCGAAGCAGAGCTACATTCCAGGGTCTCTTAGTTTCTTGTCCGGGTCTATCCAGGCCATCCTCCTTGGTTCCTGTGCATCTACAAGGTAGTACGAGTCATTGTGCATAGCCCTGCTCACAATGAATGGTCCCTCCCATGGAGGTGACAACTTGTGTCGGCCTTTGCTGCGCTGCACCAGCCTTAGTACAAGATCTCCCTCATGAAACACTCGAGGGCTGATCTTTCGACTATGATATCGTCGGAGATTCTGCTGGTATATTGCTGTCCGAGATAGAGCCAATTCTCTTGCTTCCTCTAGCAGATCCACTGCATCTTCCCGGGCCTCTTTTGCCTCGGTTTCAGTATACATTGCCACCCTTGGTGCATCATGTTCTATGTCAGTGGGTAGCACAGCTTCTGCCCCATAAACCAGAAAAAATGGCGTATAGCCAGTTGACCGATTCGGCGTGGTCCTTAGACCCCACAGTACTGATGGTATCTCGTCTATCCAGCATCCCGGAGTTTTCAGCAATGGTTCAATGAGACGAGCCTTGATGCCGGCCAACACCAGGGCATTTGATCTTTCCACTTGCCCATTAGACTCCGGATGTGCCACCGAGGCTATATCTAGCCGGATTCCCTTATCCATGCAAAACCGAGCAAACTCTCCGACAGCAAAGTTTGTGCCGTTATCCGAGATGATGCTATGAGGGTATCCGTATCTCAAAATAATTTCTTTCAGGAAAGTCACAGCCGAACGACCATCTACCTTCCGGATTGGTTTCACCTCTATCCACTTGGTGAACTTATCCACCATCACCAGCATATGTGTCATGTTACCCCTAGCCGGCTTGAAATCTCCCACCATATCTAAACACCACACAGCAAACGGCCAAGTGATAGGAATTGTTTTGAGCGCCGATGCGGGTAAGTGTGTCTGCTTGGCAAACCTTTGGCATCCTTCACATTTTCGGACTATGTCCTCTGCATCCGCGTGAGCAGTGGGCCAGTAAAATCCATGCCGGAACACCTTAGCCACCAGGGCTCTCGTGCTGCAATGATGTCCACATTCTCCTTGATGTATCTCCAGGAGCATCTCCTTGCCCTCGGCTGGCTCCACACAACGCTGTAGCACCTCGGTTGCACTCCTCTTGTATAACTCCTTGTTGATGATGGTGTAAGCCTTGGACCTCCTCTGCACTCGCCTAGCTTCGGTTTCATCATTTGGCAAACTCCCCTCCGACATGAACTTCATGATTTCTTCAGCCCATTCCGGTACTGGATGCAAAGGGAATAAGTGCTCATCTATCTCCACTGGTTCGGCCGCCATTATTTCTTCTATCAGCTTCTGCCCATTCCCTAAGATTCGGTTAGCACCACCTTCTTCTCTGCTCCTCTTTCCTAAGATCCGGTTAGCAGTCCCCGGGTCTTCCCCAATGTACCGACATCAACATTCATAGGGACAGCCTCAGATTCTTGCTTTGGGATAAAAATTGACTCGGAATCAGGCGAAGGTTTGATTGAAGGGACCCTTAGGTGATTCAAGGATATTCCGGGTGGAATTGCATCCCTAGACGACCCGAGTTTTGACAGGACATCAGCAGCTTCGTTCTCCAACCGAGGTATGTGCTTGTACTCGCAGCCTTCAAAAAATCCTGAAATTTTCTGGACATGAAACCGATACAGTGCCATATTGGCATCAAGAGCATCCCAATTTCCAGAAGACTGCTGCACCACTAAATCCGAATCACCAAAACATTCTATTCGGCGGATGCCGATATCCCTAGCCACATTAAGCCCATGGATCAGTGCCTCATATTCGGCCACATTGTTTGAGGCTGAGAAATGAATCTGCAACACATATCGCAACTGATCTTGCTTTGGTGATGTGAGTACCACCCCAGCACCTAATCCGATTTTGGTTTTGGAGCCATCAAAGTGCAACTTCCAGTAATTGTAATCCGGCTTGGGTGGCTCATACTGCATCTCGGCCCAGTCACAAAGGAAATCTGGTAAAGCCTGAGACTTGATAGCATCCCTTCTCTCATAATGCGGGGTGTAAGGAGATACTTCTATTGCCCACTTGGCAACCCGGCCAGTCGCATCTTTGCACCCAATGATTCCGCGATTGGAGCTTCACATACCACGGTAATCGGGTGTTCTTGGAAATAATGTTTCAACTTTTTGGCCGCCAGGTATACACCGTATGTCATCTTCTGGTAGTGAGGATAATTTTGCTTTGAGGTTGAGATCACCTCACTTAAATAGTACACCGGTCTCTGCACGGATTTACCCTCCTCTTCTCGCTCTACCACTATGACCACACTTACGACCCGGTTAGTGGCCGCAATGTAAAGTAGCATTGGCTCATTCGGCAAAGGTGACGCCAGAATTGGTGCAGTGGACAACATCTTTTTTAATTCGTTGAAAGCCGAATCTGCCTGCGGGGTCCACGTGAACCCGGTGCTCTTTTTCATCAACTGATACAAGGGCAAGGCTTTTTCTCCTAGCCGACTCACAAACCGACTCAACGAGGCTAAACACCCGGTGAATTTTTGTACATCTTTTAGACATTTAGGCAATTTCATTCTTTCTATGGCTCGGATTTAGCCGGATTCACCTCAATACCTCGGCTCGATACAAGGAAACCGAGCAACTTTCCAGCCGGGACACCAAAGGTGCATTTATCCGGATTCAATTTCAACCGATATTTTCTCAAGTTCACAAATGTTTCCTCGAGATCCTCGAGGAGAGTGTGTTTTTCTTTAGTTTTGATGACGATATCATCGACATACACCTGCACATTTTGCCCATTTGGGAGTGTAAGCATTTCTGCATACATCTCTGATAAGTTGCACCGGCATTTCTCAAACCGAAACACATGACACGATAGCAATACGCCCCGTACGGGGTAATAAAAGCAGTCTTTATTTGATCTTTAGGGTTCAGTGGTATCTGGTGAAAACCAGAGTACGCATCAATAAAAGACAACAACTCACACCCAGCAGTAGAATCGATCACTTGATCAATCCGAGGTAAAGGAAATGGATCCTTCGGGCACGCCTTGTTTAGGTTGGTGAAATCGATGCACATGCGCCACACCTTGACCACCGCTGGTTCGTCCTTCTTCTTCTCTACCAGAACCGGATTGGATATCCAGTCTGGATGCAACACCTCCATAATGAATCCGGCTGCAAGCAACTTAGCCAGCTCATCCAGCACCACTTTTCTTCGATCATCTGAGAGACGCCGAGTCGGTTGCCTCACCGGTTTTACATCCGGCCTGACAAATAAAGAGTGCTCTGCCAACTCCCTCGGAACACCAGGCAGGTCCTTAGCCGACCATGCAAAGATATCCCGATTCTCACGGAGGAAGTGACAGAGCGCGCTTTCCTATTTCTCATCCAGCCCGGCACCAATGATGGCCATGCGCTCCGGGTTCTCCGGGTCAATGGGATCTTCTTTGTTTCCTTGGGCATCTCAAATGTTGCACCTCCATCCGGATTGGTCATAGCCAGCACACCGAGCTGAGCTGACTTCGCCATTGCCACCACCTCATGCATCTTGCTCTTCTCAGCTTGGATCACCAATGATTCGGCTAAGGTGGAACCGATCGTGGCACACTGTATGGCTTTTTGTAATCTCCCGCAACAGTGATAATACCATTCGGGCCTGGCATCTTTATCTTGAGGTAGGCCACATGAGTGGATATCATGAACTTGGCTAACGCAGGCCGGCCAAGCAGAGCATGGTATGGGCTCTCCAAATCTACCACCTCGAACTCGAGACTCTCAAGCCGGTGATTGTCCTTGGTACCAAACAGCACATCTACCCAGATCTTACCCATTGGGGAACAAGACACCCCGGGTACTATACCATGGAAGGTACAACTGCTCTGCTGCAACTGATTCGGCGAAATACCCAACTTGACCATTGTGTCCCGATACATGATGTTTATGGCACTGCCATTGTCAATCAAGACTCGGCTAAACCTCACGTTAAGCTTGGGTCCAACCAAAGTCGGATCCACCACCAGTGCATAGTTTCCTGGACTTGGCATAATTCTGGGGTTATCAGCCCTGCTCCAAGTGATCTCCTGCTCGGACCAATTCAGGTATTTTGGGACTGCTGGCATGACTGCATTCACCTCCTTCGCCCTTCGCAGCTGACTTTTCTTGTCAGTTGGCTCGGTCACAAAAACCACATAACTTTGATGAGCCTCCTTGTACTCATTACCGGGGTATCCACCTTGCCGACTCGGACCAGCACCATTGTCGTTGCCTCCCATGTTTACCAGGTTAACCGGCTTTGTGGCTGCCGGTCTTGGAGCTCCTGCGTTCACCGGGATTGTATTGGCTCCGGTTAAAGGCATATTCGGCCTGAAATTCGGTCTAGGAGCACCTCTCTGAGGTGGTCCTCTCTGACCCTCCGCCTGAATGCGATGATGCCAGCTACAATTCCGAGTTGAATGATTGGCCGGCTTGCGTGGGTCTGTAGTGTGATAACAGCAAGGCCCGTCTAATCTTGACTCAAAAGTTAGAGGAGGACTTGATCCTCCCATACTTTCTTCGGCCAAGCACCTTGATTCGGCCTCCAAGCTGGACCCTCTGTCTTTTGTCTCTGACCATCTCCTGCTCCAGGATGGTCCATATTCACTGCAGCAACCTGATCTGAACCGTATCTATAATCCGGATCTCTTCTTTTGTAACCGAATTCATGTCGGTCACTGGGCCTCAATGGTCCTACTCGGTTGTTAACCGGTTGCCTCCTGCTTGTTCCCACTGCATCCAATGCTGGCTGTGTCGGATCACCAAGAGCATACGTATCTGCTATCCGGATCGTTTCCGCCAGTGTCTTGGGCATATCCCTCTGGAGCTTCTGCCAGAGCGGGGTGCCATGTCGGCAACCCTGCGCGAACCAAGAAATTGCCTGCTCCTCCACGACACCTTCGCAAGAGTTGCGAATGTTGCTCCACCGAGTCAAGAATTCTCGGTCTGTTTCCCGTTCTTCCTGCTTGCACGCAGCCAGGAGCTGAGGTCGGTTAGGCCTCTTGTAGGTGCTGGAGAAATTACTGTAAAATGCCTCCTCCAAGTCCACCCAAGAGTTGATACTACCCGGCGGTAAGTTATTCAGCCAAATCCGGGCTGGCCCTTCCAACATGTGCGGGAGATACCGGACCGCCCATCGGCGATTGCCCCCCGCAATGTGCACTGATGATACATAGTCTATCAGCCAATCCTGTGGCTTTGTGCTGCCATTATACGGCTTTGTGCTTCGGCCAAGCTGAAACAACGGCACGCTCGGCTCGTTCATGATCCGAGGTCCAAACATGGAGGACCCGGTGGGCCTTGCTCTTCTAGCTTCTCGGACTGGTAAATTCTATCCAACTTGAGACGCTGATCATCGGATCCAATGCCCGAGGTCCCAGTCTTGATGCAAGTGCATTATCATACGTCTGGTATCCGGCTCGCGCCATAGCCGAATTTCCGTCATCATAGCGGTAGCCCGCCTGGCCACCACCTTGCTGTTGCGCTCGCACAATCACTTGCTGCCCCGGAGGACGAGGTGGTTGACCTCGGCCAGCCGAATTGCCCCTTCCAGCTCCCGGGTAGCCTTGTCCACCACTGTTTCTGCTTTGGCCACCTCTTCCTTGAGCGGCTAGCTGCTTGCCGGCATATTCAGCATCATAGGTCTGCAGCTGCTTGCTCTTACCCGAGTTCACGCTCTGGGCCCGGTCAACTCCGACGTGCGGGGATGACGCCTGCCCCTTGGATCTCTGGCTAACAGCCTTAACCGACACTACTACCCGAGAAACACCTGCATCCGGATTAGCTTTCCGGTAAGCCTCATTCTGCCGGTTACACACATCTACTAGCTCATTGACTCTCTCTGCCTGCCTTCGCCAAGCGTCCCCGGTTAGTGTACTCAACTCGGCTCGCGCTGCCGCTGCAGCCCTAAGATTCTTAGCCGGGGAGCTATACACCGGCTTGCCTGTGCCAGATCTATGACTAGTAGCCTTACTTGAGCTCGATCCTGCAGCTCTAGCTAACTCGTCATTGAGGTCCTTACCCCGGTTACGCAACTCGGCTTTCTTGCGCGAGCGATGCACTACAGGAGTAAAGCCATCAGTGATACCATTGGCAGCATTGTACTCTCTCATATCTCTATCAAAGGCTTGCCTAGACTCCACCACTAACCGGGCTTCTTTTTGCAACCTCAGGCGCTCTGCCTCTAGCTGAGCTACAGTAAGCTCTACATTTGCCCCAGGTGCCACTGGCCGAGATAACTTCTCCAGGACATCCTCTAAGGGAGCCTCCCTACTTGACATGCCAAGCGGGCCAACCGGATCCGGTTTCTCCTTTGGGAACTTGGCCGTCCGAGTCGGCTTGTCAACCGGATCAACTGGCGTGGCCAGCTCCTCGGGCATGCTCTTGCTGGCATCTCCTTTGCCAGCCGCAGCACTTGTTCCAACCACCATTACCTCCACGCTACTCCCGGGGCGAGCGCTACGCCGTCCGAGAGCTGCGCGGAAAGAGGGAGGATCCTCAGCCACGAGCACCTGCGCCGGGTACTCGCGGACAGGCTCGGTGGCGACGTAGGTGACGAAGCTGCCGAGCGTCATGAGGAAGCCGTCAGCGGGGAAGGGCTTGTTGGCGAAGCACCCCGCGTTGTCGCTGATGAAGTTGAACTTGCCGATCTTGCAAACGAGCCCAGAGAGGACCCGCTCGCCGGAGCCAGTGACGGAGCCCGTCCGGAAGGAAACCCCAGCCAACGCCACTGCTGCCCCACGGTGGGCGCCAACTGTCGTGGTGGTGTCACGGCAGATGCCATAGGATGGCTTAAGTTGTGGGCTCGCTAGGACGTTGGGGGATCCGGGGAGGGTTTGCGCGCTCACGAAGCACGCATGAAGAACAACCAAGAACTCGCAAGAACAAACAAGAACAAGCAGAACCAAGAAGAAGCAAAGAACACCACGATGTACCCTGCTTCGGGGCCCTCTTGTGGAGGTAACACCCCTACTGCAGCACTAGCCTACTCTCTTTATATCTCAAGTGTTTACAAGTACAGAGCGCTCCTTGAGCTGTATGAAGAACAATGGTGAAAGCTCTAGGAAGAAGATGGAGCTTGGGGGGAAATGATGCTCGTCTCCTCACCCTCGTATCGCCCGTCCCTCGTACTGGAGGATGTGGTAGCTTACTTATACACTAACCGAATTACCATTTTGCCCCTGGCTGGAAGTGATAATGGCATGGACAAGAGGAACAGGACAAGCCTCTGCCCCCTGTCAATCCAACGGCCGGACTGTCAGGCCTATCTTGCTCTTTCGGGCAATGGCAGCTGTAGCCCATCGGGTCTAGGTCACATCCTCTTTCCCGAATTGGCCGAGTCAGCTCCTAGGTCGCTGCGCTCCCAGGAATCCCGTGGCTTGACCTGGCTGTCAAGTCCCAGCAGGCCTATCTTGCCTCTTCAGGCAATGGCAGGCGTAGCCCACCGGGTCTAGGCCATAGCCCCTTTCCCGAATTGGCCGAGTCAGCGCCTAGGGCCTTGCGATCCGGAAAACCTGTGACTCGACCTTGCTGTCCTCTGAACCTCGGTCAGTAGAATTGCAGGTCCCGTGACCTTACTGACATTACTTGGCCCCCGTGCCATATCCGGATCACCTTATCCGGGTCCTTCCTGACCAATCCGGCTAACTCAGCCGATACTTCCCAAACTAATCCGGTTTGGCTTTACTGGATCCCCTTTGTTTCTTCCCATGCTTTAGCTCGATAGAGAGCTAACCGAATTCACAGGAGATTCGGCCCAAGTGATCCGGCTGAATATTGATCCGGCCAGCCTTTTAGAGCTCTCAACACCACATCTTTGCCCTACCCGGGGGCAGCCCCCCGACAGCTCCATAATTTTTTTTATAACAATATGTAGCAGATATTTTCATCCGCACATTAGCATCCGAATATCTGACAGAACTGTCAAAACAGCATCCGAATTCTAAATTTTCTAGCAGTATTTTCCTATCGGGAAATTAGGGATGGTGGCGGCCAGAGGTGGTTAAGCTGCGGAGCCGGATCTTGTCCTTCAGAAGTTCAGGATATCACTGGCTTGCTGCACCCATGAAACAAATTTTGCTAGGGTCCCCTTTTTTCTCAGATGATCCTTACCTCCTTGGACTGCAAGTTTGGAACAGACACAAAGCTTTTTTTACATTTGGCAATAGTCTAAAATTATTTGAAGTAAACCAATTTTCTCTATGAGAAGAAATTTGTTAAGAGCAAAATACAGAACCAACGTGCTAGATCAATTCAAGGATGTCCACAAGACCACAACACATGGTAGATAATTTGTGATGAATAATATTTACTAAATGTCCTGCACGTCCAACACCAAAAGCATTGCTGCCATCTTGATTCAACTAATTCAATTTCCCAAGTAGCATACTGCCTTAATTCAGTCAAAAATATTGGCAATCTACTGGAATTGACAACTGAGCACTTCCGACATTTCCTTCTAAATTGGCCAATTGGGGAAAACTTTGGACTGAATTCACTGAAGGAATGCATAAGCTAGGTACCTGTCCAAGATCAAACAGAGCCTCTTTCCCTTCCCAATTGCACGAACTGAGGCCAGTTTACACACGTTGGGTGATCTAGACTGAACAGCAGAAAGTAAGGATATGCATACAGCGACATGTACCCCGAGCTTGTTGACGTTGGTGACGGCGTCGAGGAAGCGGGAGGCCAGCCGGCTCGATGAAGCGGCGGGACCCACACCATGACACCGAGAAGTCAATCACGATCTGTAGCCACATACTGGCAATTTCACTTGGTCAGATCTTGAGGAAAACGATAGGCTTGTGGGATTAACAGAGGAATAGGAGTGGGGGAGAGGATAAACGGGTGGTTGTCTAGCTCACCAGCTTGGAGGCATTCCTGTGTCCTGTGGAACTCGACTCCCACTGCTGATCCTAGGCCGCGGCGAGTGAACGGCGAGGACATGGTGAGGCGCGGCGACAGAGGCGGCGACGCTGCGCGAGGGGAGGGGATGAGGGAGCGTGCAGGCGTGACGGTTTTTGCGGCGATGATCGCGCGAGGAATTAATTCAGTTTCCTAAACTAAACGTGTGGATGGGGTACGTGTAGCGCTGCAAAGTCTGGCAGGACATTTTCTGCCAGGTCGACAGGATGGATCTGAGCCGTCAGACTATTCGATAGATGATTGAAGTGATATGGACTGTTGGATCGTATTAAGTGGGGGCAATCTAATGGTGCTGGTTGTTCTGCACACACTAATCCGGGTGGACATAGAGAAATTCCGGTTCGCTCTTTTATTAGTCCATATTTAGACCAAACAAACGGATGGGGATTCTTGGCTCCTGAGCTCCTGCTGTTTGAAAAAATTCAAAAAAAAATTTTACGAGTTTCAGAAAATTCTGAAAACCAATCCGGATATAGCCAATGGTGTTTCCCACTAACTCGCAAAAAATCAATTTCAAATATTTTGTATTCTGAGATACACAAAAGTGACAAAAGTGTGGATTTGAGTATGCATATTTTCAAATCTTTAAATTTTCATATTTTGTCATTTTGGTGTAGCCCATAACACAAATATTTAAAACTGTTATACACCAATGGCTGCATCCAGACTTTTTAAATTTTTTTAACTCGTAAATATTTTGTTTGAATATTTTAAAATGGAGAGAGCACTAGTCCTCGGAAGTCAAAGAAACTTCCCGCAAAAAAACATGTTATATATGCATGAGCCTGAATTATGGAGTGATTAAAATAAGTTTTAAAACATGTAACTACACTAATAGATGACATATTGTACAATGGATAGATGTGTCATATATTCTTAATAAGATATCATCTCTTAGCTACGTGGCAGTGTTAAGATAATACCATTTTACATCCTTATACCGTGTCCAACTTTACTTTAGCAATGAATACCTCGACGTGGTTGATAAATATAATTAGTATACTCTTAAATCGTGCAATTTGTGACTGAACTTTGCAAATCCGGTAAAAGGTTGTCACTTTGGCACGAGTTCTTTGTAAAATCGATATTATTAATTCGTAATTAATTTGTTGTTATCAAGAGAGAGGCATATCTCGTCACGGCAATAGACTTTTTTTTTCAGTCACGGCAATAGACTGACAGTGTTAGTATCCTATTCCAGCATCTCAATGTGCCGAAGCACTTTCATATTCTGAAAATTTTAAGAAAAGTGCGCAGTTCAGAACAGTGACAGCAGTCGCACCTAACCAGATCAGCTAAAAAGCCTTTAAATACCACAGCCCCCGTGACACCACGCGGCCTCCCTGTTTCCGCTCCAGGACACGGACGAGCCGTCGCGCAGCCTCCATCTCTCCCCCGCTAGCCATGTGAGTCTTACTGATCCTCCGAGGAAATTTCCTTCTGATTACCCCGCCTCGTTCTTGTTCTGGCATCCGGGTTCTTCTTTCTCGTGATTGCTCGAGCTGGCCTGGAGGCGATTTCGTACAAGTGGTTATTTTCAGTTTCTTTCTCAGTCTTTGGATCGTTTCGTTTCGTTACTTCAGTACAGATTCGCAAGTAACATCTCCGAATATTGATAGCGTGATAGGATGTCGAATCAGATTAGGTTCTACGGCCAATCAACTCCTCATGATAGATCAGCATCGCTATCTGTTCTTCCTGTTCCTGTCTTTCTTGATTTCCTTTACCCCTGACAAACTATCCGGCGATCTATGGTTTTGGTGTCTGGTCTTCTGAAAAGAAAAGCAGATAATCTTCTTGGCAACTTGCGGTGTCGATAGACAGATGAACTGTGAACTGACCATGAGAAATTTGTGCAGGGGAATGGAGATGATCACGAATGTGTCCGAGTACGAGAAGCTGGCGAAGGAGAAGCTGCCAAAGATGGTGTACGACTACTACGCCTCCGGCGCCGAGGATCAGTGGTCGCTCAGGGAGAACAGGGAGGCCTTCTCCAGGATCCTGTAAGCCACTACAGATATTCCAAAGTAGCAGGTTTCAGACAGCTGTATCTTTTTTGGCATCATGCTGCTAGAGATGAACTCTACTTGTTTCTGTTAGCATCAGCAAAGAGTAATGATTCAGGAAAAGAATTGCATTATAGTAGAAGTTTCTCTTTTTTGTGCACAGATAACATATTTTTGGGGTCTAATGACAAATGTCGTGTCATTTGAAAACTTTTGCGTTATATTAAAACCTTTGGTGAAGGCCTAGGATAAGGTCTTGATGAATCCTTGTGGAATTTTTACAACTCCACTGTTACGGTTCCAAGGGGTCTTGACAGGCTAGCTGGGCGTAAGTGGATTGTATTGCCTTTTGATTAGTATAATTAACTACCAGATGGTAGCAGAAGTGGACAAATAACATGGAGTAGAGGACAAGAGATCAGACGAGTCATCTGTCACATGTGGTTCAGATGGTCAAAGTAGATGTCAATTTGGTCAGGAACTCTCAGATAAGATAAATGACATCATTATACTGCTCGTGCACAAGTATCCATCTTAGAAATAATTTATGAGAAATCATATTGTCCTAATTTTGTCAAGTATAAGGAGCATAGCATCTCACTGCAAATGATCTCAGGTTCCGACCACGCGTACTGATCGACGTGTCCAGCATCAACATGGCCACGAACATCTTGGGCTTCAACGTATCCATGCCTATCATGATCGCTCCGACGGCCATGCAGAAAATGGCTCACCCTGAAGGTTTAACCAGACTTGCAATCACCACCTACTTCACATTTTCCACTGCAATGTTCTGATGGAGAAGTTTATCTGATACACAGGAGAGCTTGCTACTGCAAAAGCAGCATCTTCTGCAGGAACCATAATGGTTTGGAAGATCACCTGCAACTTGTGACATCTTTGCACCTCCTTCAACAATAATCAGTGTGTTGATGCTATATATAATTTGTGTTCTTTCAGACATTATCTTCTTGGGCAACATGTAGTGTTGAAGAGGTTAACTCTGTAGGGCCAGGGATCCGTTTCTTCCAACTATACGTATGTGCTGGTTTTGGTTTCGCAAACTCATAATGTCAAAAAAAAAAAAAAAGTGTTTCTCGCTCTTAACCTGACCATAGCATGGATCATTGTCTTCATCAGGTTTACAAGGACAGAAATATAGTACGGCAGCTGGTTAAAAGGGCTGAACTGGCTGGGTTTAAGGCGATCGCGCTCACTGTTGACACTCCGAGGCTTGGACGCAGGGAAGCTGATATCAAGAATAGGTTCAACAGATGTGAAAATTATCATGCTTGATTTTGTTTACACTTCCTTACCATGCTCAATTTATCAAAAAACATGGTCTATACATTTCACCTCACTAGGAGTTCTGCAGTGTTCTGTGTGTATTCTGAATGTCTGATAACTTGACAGGTTCACCTTGCCTCCACATCTGGTGTTGAAGAATTTTGAGGCGCTGGATCTCGGCACGATGGACAAGGTTAGTATTACCTGTAAATTAAGCCAATCGTGTCACATATATAGCCCAAGTGGATTAGTGGAATGTAATTTTCAGACGTCTTACCATGTGTTTTGTGGTTGTCAGACAAATGATTCTGGACTCGCTGCTTATGTAGCTGGCCAAGTCGACCAATCACTTTGTTGGGAGGTACCTTTTTTCTTTTTTTTGTTGGAAGGTATCATTACCACATTGTTAATTATTCCATAATGCGCGCACCTCATCCTAAACGGAGTAATGGCCTGCTCTACTCACACTTGGGTGTTCTGTAACAATGAACACTGATGAGTACTGATCATGCACAAATACAGGACGTCAAGTGGCTGCAGACAGTTACCCCGTTGCCCATCTTGGTCAAAGGTGTCATGACTGCAGAAGACAGTAAGTTATTCAGTTTCTAAATTTCAGTCTCACCTCCATTCCCAATGTGGCAATGTCATGTATCCCTCTTGCTAAGATGGTCACATTAAGAAACGTGTGCACAATGCAGCTAGGCTTTCCATCGAAAACGGCGCAGCTGGCATCATCGTGTCCAACCATGGCGCTCGGCAGCTTGACTACGTTCCTGCCACTATCAGCTGCCTGGAAGAGGTATGTATGCCAAGTTGCCAATCGATCGCAGTCCGCACCTGTAGTTCCATAAGATCTCATTTTGTATCAGATAAGTTCAGTTAGCTTGAGTGTCAAGATTTTCGTCATGCGTCTTGACCAAAACTGCCCTGCGTGTAAACAAATTCAGGTGGTCAGGGAGGCCAAGGGGAGGTTGCCGGTGTTCCTGGACGGCGGCGTCCGCCGCGGCACCGACGTGTTCAAGGCGTTGGCGCTGGGAGCCGCAGGAGTATTCGTAAGCATACAATGGAAACCGAGTGTCTGATCTCACCGTTCGGCGTGTTGATTTCTTGGCCGGGAATCCCTGACTCTGTGTGTGTGGTGGCAGGTTGGCAGGCCGGTGCTGTACTCGCTGGCGGTGGACGGCGAGGCCGGCGTGCGGAAGATGCTGCAAATGCTGCGGGACGAGCTGGAGCTGGCCATGGCGCTCAGCGGCTGCGCGTCGCTGCAAGACATCACGCGCGCCCAGGTCCTCACCGACGGCGACAGGATCCGCCGCGCCAGGATGTAGGCGGCCACGCGCTAGCTGTAGGTGTGTCTGTGCGCGCACACGCTGGTTGATTTGAGAGATACCACCTCCTGCTCCCATCTCGTGCAATAAAGTTGCAGCAGTATATGCTTGAACCGTACCTTTTTCCTAGGATCGAAAACTAGTACTGTACGTAATAAACATGTAATGTACATGCTAGTTTTTTATAGAAGGCGGCAAAAACAGATTACAGGATTGTAGCAGCAGCAATCTTAGAGGCAAAAGGAGAAAAGCAGAGGGACTACTCGCAAAGATTTGTTGACAGTGTTCCACCAAGCTGACGGCAGGGCCTGGATCACGAATGGGAGTGCCAATGAACTGCAGGCAGGCAAACCATTGTTGTCTCGTCCTGCTGCAGACACTACCAGAAGGAACATGAGGATACCGAGCCCTGGAGACCTCGATGAGCTCTACGCTCTGAGGTCCAGATGCGGTTGCTGAGTAGCAGCTAGATGGAAATTTTACTCTTTGTTGCAGCCCGTCTCCTCCAGATTGCCGAGGCCAGCGGGAAACACCTGTGGCTGCAGAGTAGCTTCCTGTTGGCGATGCCTCCCAAAGCTCAAGATACCTCGAAAACAACTTAGCTAGAAGAAGAAAGGTACAAGCACCGAAACCATACAGGGTTTCTGACATCCAATGTTATCTGACGGCAACATGCAGTTCCTCTGCTTCCCTCCATCTAGTTTCACTAATGAATACCTGACCGCTCAATCATAGAAGTTCAGAGATACACACATAGCAGACCGAAAGTCAAACTCTTCTTCAGCCACTCTCCAAGTGATGAAGACATGGACAACATCACTTACAACCAACCACAGCAGATTGGCGCCTGGTAGCAACCAGTAACAAAAAGGAAACAAGTTAATCTGTAGGATCGCTATTCACTGGATAGGATCTTTAATTCTGAAAACAAGCCAAAAATATGTCTTTTTTCCAAATGGTCCACAAAAATGAAGCTATTCCAACAGCTGCAAACTTGCTTTTATTCAAGGCAAGGAAGCTCTGGATCCATCCACTAACTTGCTGCGTTGTGGTAGTCACATCATACTAATGATATTACAAGTGGAGATTCCCAGATTTACAAAACACAACAAAAGTTCATGCCACAGGAATGGAAAAGACAATGATTTGTCACCCTTGCAGACCTGTAAATGTGCTAAATTCTTATTTGCATAGGTGAACACACAAAGAAACAGATGAAGCACACCTACCAAAACGGAGATCAACAACGAACATATGGTGCAAGGTAGCGTCATCCCACAGTAAACAGAGCATGATCAAGCGCCCAACATTAGCTGCAACAAAGGTCCGAAAACTTGCTAACATACACGAAAAGCATCTGAATTGAATCATTTTCATGGAAAATCAATTTCAAGTGTTACCCCGCCCAGGAATAGTCATATAACACACGGTAAAAAAAAATCTAGTTTGTTATAGAATATACATCAGAGACGGGGCAGTTGGTAGGTACTCCCTCCGTTCCAAAATAATTGATGTGGATTTATCCAAATTTGGATGTATCTAGACATATTTTAGTGTGTAGATACATCTGAATTTGGATAAATCCAAGTCAATTAATTTGGAACGGAGGGAGTATGACATACGTACAATTGTATTAAGCGAAATATCATGGAGCAAGCTAGCATCTATACAAGTTCAGAGATACACACATATATAGCAGACAGAAATCCAAACTGTTCTTCAGCCACTCTCCAAGCCTGGCAGCCATGAAAAACATCACTTACAAGTTACAACCAACCGCAGTGTGTCTCACGTCTCTGTCTAACCCAGCCAACCGCAATGCGTCTCATGTCTCTGTCTCATGAAAAACATCACTTAAAACCAACCACAGTGCGTAGGCGATAGAGTAGCAAACAGTTAAAAGGAAAACAAGTTAATCAGCAGGATCACTATTCACTCTGAAAACAATCCAAGTGTCTCATTTTCCAAATGGTCGACAGCAATGAAGCTATTTCAATAGCTATCATCAACCTTCTATTATTCAAGTCAAGGAAAAATTAAATTCCATCCAAGAACTTGCTGAATTGTGGTAGCCACATCATATTGCTCATATCAAAAGCAGAGATTCCCAGATTTATAAAAGACAAAATAACATACATGCTGGGATCACCTTAGATGTGATCATTGCAGACCTATAAATGTGCTAAATTCTTATTTTTGTAATAGGTGAACAAACAAAGAAACAGATGAAGCACTCGTACCAAAACAGAAATCAACAATGAACTTATGGTGCAAGATAGCATTATCCCACAATACATAGAGCTTGATCAAGCACGCAACACTAGCTGCAACAAAGGTTTTTCATACCCACACCAGGAGTAGTCATATAACACAAGGTCAAAAAAAGTACTAGTTTGTTGCAAAATATACATCAGAGACAGGGCAGTTGGTAGGTATGACATACTTAGAATTGTATAAAGCAAAATATCATGGAGCAAGCTAACATCTATAGGTGCTGAACTGTGACAAGCTTGATTGGTTGGAACAGGACGCCTCACGCAAGTATAAGGTGCAAATCTAAATGGAAAAAAATGTGCAGCAGTAATGTGGAACCATTTGATAAAAAAGAGCTTACTATACACCATGATCTATATAGGTCAAGAGTCAATAAAACGCCAGCACTAAACATGAGCGTGCTCATCTCACATATTCTAACTAGTAGTAATTACTTATATTCTGGGTACCACGCTAAAACAGAGGATAAATATTGTACCTATATTCTGGGTAGACTGGATATTGTGGCCATAAATAATTAAAAAATAATCCCCACAAAATAAAGGTTCCAAAGTTCATTTAAGATGAAACTCTAGTCCCGATAGTTAAGCTGAGGACCTCCTTCTATGAAATGATAAATTAGAAGAATGCATTGGAAACTGCAAGGACCTTCTGAGAAGAGAATACTTCGCTGCTTCCATATCAGTATCCGTACAGATATCAAGAGTGCAGACATGCTACTCAAAATAGAAACTTCAATGAATTTGCAGAATGGCCTGGTCTCACACTCATGTAGTTCCAATATGTGTGTCAATATAACATGAGGATTAATAAGTTCACAACCATACCATGCTTTCTTCTCTACTGATTGATGTAACGGGCATAACAGGACTCACAAATCAACTATCAACTTTCAGTTAGAAACGCCCAAACCAACATGTATGAGACAATAGCAGACAACTAACATCAAGTTAGGCAAGATAACAATGAAACCCGAAGGACAAGTTTCCGGCACAGAGAGAAATTCTCGGTTGTGCAGTATGCATTTTCAAAATTCAATACCCTGTTCTGGGTTCATGTAAATCTGAATCTAGTCGGCACTTCCCCTTTGCAGGCTGCTGCATAGTCTTGAGCCAGGTACGGTGCAGCTTCCTTGTGAGGGCATATGAACTTCTCCATGAATACCTTGTCGCTGATCATGAGTGCAGCATAGTAGTCTCGGTCTTGATGTAGCAATCCTTGATCCTTAAGAAACTTTAGAACGTAGTACCGGGGTATGATCCAGCCCTCGAAGCTATAGTTGAGGATACACGGCCGATGAGCGATGTACACCGGTTCCAACCCCACCTTGTTGATCAGGAACTCGGATCTGTGCTGCAGCGTTTTCTTTGACTTGGACAGCACAGAGGGAGCCCTAGACACAGCAATGCCCACCTCAGCATCCGACCAGCTGAAGGTTTTCTTCAAGTTGTCCACTTTGGCAGCGATATTCTTCTCGCTGCAAAAGCTATCAGCACGCAGCACATACCTGAACATCTCAGAACCACGGGGTACCCCGAGACCTTCGGCACATGCCACCATCGCCTGGAGCCGCTCTGGCGTGGAGCAGAGCAGCCGTGGCATGAGGATGCACAGCTTGACAATGTCACAATCACGTAGCCAGCACTCCCGCAGAAACGCGACATTGGGCTTCACCACCCTCTCGAGGTCGGACAAGAGAAAGTTATCGAGACGGCGCTTGAGTGCCCGGAGGAGGTTCTCGGAGGAGCCGAAGAGCGAGAGGTGGTAGGGTAGGTTGGAGACGATGGATCTGCAGCGGAAGCTGAGGGGGGAGAGCGAGACGAGGCGTGCAATCTCAGCGTGAGAGAGGCCGAGGCCGGTGAGCCCGACGACGTTAGGAGCGAGAACTGTGTCCAAGCCGGTGCAGAGGAACTTGGGGTCCTTGGCGACCACGGCGGCGATGTCGGCGCTGGAGAGGCCGAGGCCGGCGAGGAAGGCGAGGACGGCGTCGGGCCTGGCGGGGGATTTGAGGTGGGAGAGCTTGGTGGAGGCCTTGTGCGCCTGGGCTCGTGTGAGGCCGCAGGTGTCGACGAGGTACTCCGCGACGGCGAAGCTAGGGTTGGGGGAAACGGCCGCGGCCGCGGAGAGTTGGCGGTGGAGAGAGGAGACGTGGTACTTGGCAGGATAGGTGGTGGGATACGAGAGGAGATGGGTGAGGACGCAGCTTCGGATGCGGAGCATGGCGGTGCCAGTGGCGCCGGCGGCGAGGTGCGAGAACTTTTTGGGAATGGCGTGAGACTGAGAGTGACTCCCCACGTTCTCATAGCATAGCGGCAGCGACAGCGAGACACGCATAAAAGGAGGCCCATGCAACTGATGGGCCACAAAACCTTGTCACTCCGTGCGCTGCAAAAAGCCCAAACTGTTTTGTGCCACCGCAAAAGTCTTACTGAACTTGTCATACATGCACATATGGCGTCAACGCGTAACCAGATGTATTCACGACCACGAAACATAAACTTCAGTTGCAGCAAAGCATAAGATTGGATGAAAATTGATAAATCATTTAATATAATTGCTATGCTTAGTGTGGGACTCCTTTTTTAAAGAAAAAACTTAGTAATTATAGAGAATTTACTACTAACCAACTTATTGCTTCTTATTGTCGATATCCTAACAAAGAACAGTCACTATATATGAATAAATACCTCTATTATAAATGAATAGATGTATCGTATAGTTGTAGCAACTGCTTTTACTCTAAAAAAGAAATGAGAATCTAGGTTCTGAAGCAAAACTAAAGGGGTGTGTATAAAGGGAGGGATGATAGAAAGAAGGAAGAGGAATTAAGTAAGATATATGATTCCAATATGTATGGTCTATGAATTGCATCATAATAAACAATGTGATAAAGCATCAATATAATAAAACTAATAGAGAATTAGAAAACGTGACTTGAAATAAGAACTGTAATTTAAAGTAATAATAAAGAATAAAGAGCCGACCAGATTAATGAAACTGAGATACTTAACTTGGAAAGAATTTTTTTAAAGCTCCATTGTGAAATTAATACCTAACCATTCAAGGAGAAGCAGTGGAAACGGCGGAACCTATGATTCGATAAGATTTTATTGAAAAAACGTTAATACTTCATTGGGTGGGATGGCAGAGCAAACCAAAAAAAAAATATCTTATTTGGCAAGGTTCTAAATTAACAAATAAGACATGAAAGAGTAAATATTCGCCCACGAAATTCTTATTGAATTAGAATACTTTTCATGCGTGAGGAGTTTTCTACTATCTACTAATGTGTATTTATCCCTAATAATTTTGAATATTATGGAATTAGAGAAATTTGCACGCTCTCTCATTTCATGCGCGAGGAGTTTGATGAGAAGAAACTCTCATGTCAACTTTGCAGTAGAGATGGAGCTGAAAAAGAATCATCTACTATAACCCGAAAAGAACCAGATTTTGCAAAAAAAAACATCGAGCAAGAATGAAAGGAAAATCATGTCGAGGCAATCGTATTTGTTTTGGTAGATATTCTCTTCAAGCACTGGAACATGCTTGGATCATGGCGAGATGGACGAAGAGCAACAACACGATATGCACGTCGTGGTGGGAAAATATGGCTACGTATATTTCCCAACAAATTGGTTACACTAAGACCCACGGAAACACGTGTGGGCTCAGGAAAGGGGGTCCCCCGAATATTGGGTAACCGTTGTTAAACCAGGTCGTATACTTTATGAAATGGGGGAGTATCTGAAACTGTAGCTAGAGAAGCTCTGTCCATAGCTGCCAGTAAAATGCCAATATGAAGTCAACTAAAACGGGTATTGAAGATAAAAAGGTCCAGTTTTCCTTTTTGAAAAGACATTCTTTTATCATTTCGCATTGAAATAACAAATTGAAATCAAAATAATATGATCCAACCCCAGACCCTTTTAAATGTAGCGGATAATAGTGGAGTTCGAAAATTGATGTGTATTCGAGTCATATGAGAGCTGTTGGTAATCAACGATATGCTCGTATTGGTAATGTTATTGTTGTTGTAATCAAAGACACATTGCCACAAATGCCCCTGGAAATATCTGAAGTAATCTGAGATGTAATTGTACGTACATGTAAAGAGTTCAAATGTGAAGACGGTATAATAATCCACTATGATGACAATGCAGCGGTTATAATTGATCAAACGGAAATCCAAAAGGAACTTGAGTTTTTAACACGATTGTCGAGGAACTGAGAGAATTGAATTTTACCAAAATAGTTTCATTAGCTCCTGGAGTATTACTAGTAGTTGAAATTTAGATCAAAGAACAAAATTTAGTGAATTGTGTTTTATGTATATTATTTAAAATCCAAAATGAAAAGAAGAAAATAAAACATGTTGATTATAGAAAAATTTAGAGGAACCTAGAAGTAGAGTCGTATGGGTAAGGACACTATTGCTTATTTACTAACCTCTATAAAAAACACGGGCATGAATAAAAAAGGGAACAATTCGAGTAATATCTAGAAATATTATCGATGCTAAAATACTTATACTAGAGGGTTTTATTGAAAGTGTTTGGAACCATCAGGAACGTAGCAGATATTTTTTGAT
Source organism: Poa pratensis (assembly GCA_947311845.1). Classification (NCBI taxonomy): domain Eukaryota; kingdom Viridiplantae; phylum Streptophyta; class Magnoliopsida; order Poales; family Poaceae; genus Poa; species Poa pratensis. The sequence goes on along the minus strand of CAMZMU010000050.1, from coordinate 15,079,867 downwards.
TTCAACTTTGCGACATCAAAAGAGAAAGACTAGAAAAGGAATAGATAGAACAAGAAACTGAATCTTCTTCTTTTACTTCCTTACCACCAGTAGCTTGATCTGGTGGATGCACTAGTCCTTCCAAGTGTTTACATCACTTTGAAATTCTATGTGATTTGTGGTACAAATTGAATATTTAAACGTATAACTTATGGTTTGCCCGGGCTTCCAAATGTTTCTAGGTCCGCCTATGGTTGCAGCTGAAATAGTTGCTCGTCCCTCGAAATTACTTCATCACAGGAAGTTAAATGAAAGCAATGCTTGGTTAATTTTAATCAGCTGAAATCTAAACTCAAGTAAGCTGACCATGATAAATCATTTTAATTTTATACTTTTTTTAGATACAAGGCCAAAGGCCCGACGTTAAATTAATAACGCCCCGAACGGCGACAAGGGTACAAGGTGCTGAACCCAGCTTACAACAACGAACCGCACGCACACACACAAAGGACAACCGAAGAAACACCAGCGAGGTCGGCGCCACCTACGAACTACTCCGAAGACGCTGTGAACTAGCAGGGCGGGCAAAAACTGCTGGGCCGAAGCTCGCCGTCGGGGGGGGGGGGGGGGGGGGGGGACCGGCACACCGACACACGCTGCACACCGTCAACACGGGCAAAGTCGTCGGGCCAAACTCACGGCCAAGACCGGCGCACCAACAAGCACTGCACACCGCCGAGACCTGCACAGCTTCCGTAGAGACAGCCAACAGGGGAGCAACCTCTCACTGAGACAAACCAAGGGGTCCACGCACCGCGAATGCAGAACAAGTCACAAGCTTTGTCGGAGGAAGCACGCCGAAGGGACCTCCGGCACCAAACCTTCAGAGAGCTACCCGTGAGCTCCAAGACGGCGTCTTCAAGAAGAGAACGACGCAAAGCGCCGCCGCCGCCCGATCCGAGAATCTTGGGTTTTCACCCGGAGCACATAGGAGGGGAGAACAACCACAACGGCGCCTTCAAGAAGGGGACGACGTCAATGACGCCGCCGCCGCGGCCCTGGACAAACGTCCTGGGCGAGGGTTTCCCCTTGGTATGGTCTCTACACCTCCCACACAGGGGTAGGGGTGCCGCCAAGACGACCACCACACCACTGCCACGGGGCACAACTCACCGAACCCCACGCCGTCCGCACGGCCGTGGTTCCGGCAGCACCAGAGTCACGGGCTCGCCCGCCAACCCACACGACTCCCACCTTCCAGGGCCGCCGCCCCGGCGTCCAAGCTCTGCAGACCATTGAACCGAAGCGAGACGAAGATAGAAAGCTGCACCACCAGATCGACGACCGGCAGCCCCATGGCGGCCGGCAGCACCAGATCTGGGGCGGAAAACCGACGGGCTCGAAGCGGGCAAGGAGCCCCTGCCCCATCCCCAGCTCAAAGACCCAGATGGCTCCGACCGTAGCCTTCCACGCAGAACAGCAGGTCGCAGCGCCGCCGCCGCCCATGCCCGCCATGGCCGAGGCGGACGACCTGCCGCCCAAGGCGCTCCCGCCTCCCTAGGTCATGGGCGCAGCAGAACTGCCATACCCGCCCCGGCTGCCGCCGACGCAGGCACCTAGAGCCACGGAGCCGCCACGCCGCCGCCGAGCGACCGCGCCGCCGCGCCCTCCGAGCAGCACGACGCCCCCGCCGGCCGCAGCACCCCGCGCCACCACCAACTAGCGAAGGGGAGAGAAAGACCACGCCGCCGCCGACGCCGCCCGGACTTCGCCCGGCGACGCCCGCCGGCGGCGGTGCGGCGGAGGAGAGGGGAGGGAGGGACCGGAGAGGCGGCGGCTCGTTAATTTTATACTTTTCCGTGAGTATTTATTTGTTGAGAGAGAGGGGAGGGAGGGAGAGAGTCTTCTTTGTCCTCATTTCATCCTTATTGTATCATTAAACACTACACTCTTTGTTCGTACCAAAAATGGGGACGAAGAGGTATGGGACAATTGTATATTCAATCTAATTGTCAAAGGACCAATCAACTCTGATACTACCTTGTTTGGCCCTAGTGTCTAAACGTCAATCTTTGGTGTCTCACCTGGTAGGTCAAAATAAGTTTTATACTACCTGATAGCCCACTCAACACACATAAAAAGAATATTGTAAAGGTTTTAGAAAATACACCCCCAGTGAAATTATTCTAGAGAAACCTTGCGATTCAATAGATTTCAAAAGTTTTTATTTTTAATACGGATTAGTTTTAGTTTGTTCTAATTTGACAAACTTTCTATACGACATTATTACAAGACCCGTATTGAAAAACAAACTAAACGAGATCCGATTAAAAATCGGAATCATGTCTCGGTTCGACTCGTATTCGTTATCCAACTCCATAAAGCACGAGTACACGCATACCCGGCTCCCACAACCGACCGACCGATCACACGAACCTCCCGGCACCACCGACCCGCCACATCGCAATCGCGCGCCGCCTCGAATCCAATCGCCGCCGGAACCCTAACAACCCATCGCCGGCCGAGGTCCGATCAACCCACAGTGCAGCCAAGATGGTGCTCGCGCAGCTCGGCACGAGCATCTCCGGCGCGCTCGCGCGGATGAGCAAGGCGACGGTGGTCGACGAGAAGGTGCTCGGGGAGTGCCTGAACGAGATCACCCGCGCGCTCATGCGGTCGGACGTCAGGTTTGAGACGATCCGAGATATGCAGACTAACATCAAGAAGATGGTCAACCTCGAGACCCTCGCCGCCGGCACCAACAAGCGCCGCATCATCCAGCAGGCGGTCGTGTCCGAGCTCTGCCGCATGCTGGACCCAGGCAAGCCGGCCTTCGTCCCCAAGAAGGGCAAGCCCAGCGTCGTCATGTTCGTCGGGTTGCAAGGTCAGTCCTGATCCTGAGAAGCGAAAACAAACTGTGCTCTGTTCATCATATTCCTTTTTCTTTTATATATCTGCAATATTATGTTGATGTTCACTGAATAACGCTGATTGCTGTAGGTTCTGGAAAAACCACTACCTGTACGAAGTACGCAAGTTATTATCAGCAGAAAGGATTTAAGCCATCACTGGTTTGTGCCGATACATTCAGAGCTGGTGCTTTTGATCAGTTGAAGCAGAACGCAACCAAGGCGAAGATACCTTTTTACGGAAGGTTCTCATCATTTACAGATTTACTTATACGGGTTGTTGAAAGCTTGTCTTTATAATTTCCACTGAATAAAATTGCCTTCTTTGCAGCTACATGGAGTCGGACCCCGTTAAAATTGCTGTTGATGGGCTGGAAAGGTTCAGGAAAGAAAACTCTGACCTCATCATCATCGACACAAGTGGACGCCATAAGCAAGAGGCTGCACTCATTGAGGAAATGCGTCAAGTCGCAGAAGCAACGGTATTTACACTGTCATAGTAACGCATTATTTTATTCTTCTATTATCGAGGAAAATTTAACCCACATCTTTCTGGTTCCTTGCAGAAACCTGACCTGGTGATATTTGTGATGGATAGTAGTATTGGTCAGGCTGCATTTGCTCAGGCACAGGCATTTAAACAAAGTGCTGCTGTTGGTGCTGTGATTATTACTAAAATGGATGGTCATGCAAACGGAGGCGGTGCACTCAGCGCGTAAGTACTGTTCCTTTTTCTTGCATAATCCTCCTTGTGCTATTTCTTATATCATACTTCCTTCACTATCATTCTGGTGGTGGTAACCCACAAATTAGCATATACGTCTTTTAGGGTTGTATTTAGTTGTAGAAAATTACATATCACCGTCTCGGTTTAACTTTATTCTATTCAAGATGACTGCATATATGTTTAAAATTATGTGCGAAGCACTGAAAAGGTTTTATATTTAGTTGGTTGTATTCTCAGACCTGTTTAAGTTCTATCATGTGTGTTCTACAAATAGGAGAAGATACCTTTAATTAGAGTAAAACAGGTGAAGAAGTTGAGAAACTTTCTTTGACATGCTCACTTTGTTCCAGGGTTGCAGCTACAAAAAGCCCAGTAATATTTATTGGAACTGGAGAACACCTTCCTGATCTTGAGGTTTTCGATGTGAAACCATTCGTTAGCCGTCTGCTAGGTAAGTAAATACAGTTACTATTGTTTTAGCCTGTGATTCTTCTTTATAGTTTACGGTTTACCTAACGATTGTTTGACAGGCATGGGAGACCTCCCTGGCTTAATTGACAAGATCCAGGATGTTATTCCTGCTGATCAACAGCCTGAATTTCTGGCAAAATTGTCTGAGGGAACCTTCACCCTCAGACTTTTGTATGAGCAATTTCAGAATCTTCTGAAAATGGGTTCTCTTGGCCAGGTTAGTATCTCCTTTAATATATTTTAATAATATGTTAACATCTGATTAAATTTGATATGGCACACTATATTGAGTAGATGGAATCATCCTACTTCATTAGGATTCCAAATTCCCAACTAGCTATGCTTCTATGGTAACACTTTTTTAATCATAGTCTGTCTACTCCGTCTTCCAGATCTTCTCTATGTTGCCTGGGTTTACTTCTGAGTTGATGCCAAAAGGACAGGACAAGGAAGGCCAAGCGAAGATGAAGCGGTACATGACGATTATGGATTCCATGACAGATGCAGGTGAGCTAGCCTAAGTATTTTTTTGTGTAACACGAGTGGTGTTCTGAAAAACTTATCTTGCCCCTCGTCTACCTCGTAGAGCTCGACAGTCCAAACCCAAAGAAGCTGATAACTGAGTCGCGGGTCATCAGGATTGCTCGAGGATCTGGCAGGCAAGTCACAGATGTGATGGACATGCTCGAAGAGTACAAACGACTAGCCAAGGTGATGAGCAAGATGAAGGACCTAAAGATTCCGAAGAACGACAAAAAGATGAATGATCAGGCCATTCAGAAGTTGGTCAAAGCCTTGCCACCACAAATGCTGAAGCAGATGGGTGGCATCCCTGGCTTGAAGAATCTCATGAACAAAATGGGTGGCAAGGACATGAGCAAAATGCTCGGTGGCATGGGCCTGGGTGGGGATCTCATGTAATGCAGATGTAGGTAGTTTTAGTACTTCTGGCATAGGTGGCGTGCTTGCAGCGTTGTATGTAGAATTTGTTACACTACGTGATGATTTTTCAGTGATTTGCATACGTCTGTGGTGGGGTTGTTTGAGTACTTGAAACTGAATACTCGGTTAGTCTTGTTTACGGTGCAACCGTGCAAGTATACCAATTAAATCTGACATATGCTCACTTCTCATTCAGGTTTGAAATCCTTAATTGATATTATGCAAATATAAAACATTAGTAACAGCCTTCGGATGTACTAGAGCCAATATGCTCCTGACATACAAACAAAGCAACTAAAACCCTATAATCTTCTATTGGAGCTAGAAGAACGTGTCGTGCGAACATGAACACGTGTCCAAGAGATGTGTGGAATAAGAATTATACTGAATGTTTAGGTTGGCTGATACGATATCCGCTTTTGGCACTCTGATGGATCATGGTGATCTTATTTTCTCATCTAATTTTTGACTAATCTAATTGTGCAATAAAATTATGTTATTTTATCGTCTATCCAACCAATTATTCCTGCTTCTTTGTCTATTTTCTATCACAAATTGTGAAACAAGATGACATGGTTGTTTGTGTTTGTGGAGTTAACAGTCGACGCCGCGGTCGGATGTCGTTCTCTCCATAAAAATTATCCATGAAAGTATGAAAAATTGATTATACAGTTTAAGAGTCAGCAAGGGGAATGAAATGAGAATGTTTACTGAACCTGCGCACCAACAACAATATGACTTTTTTGCCCAATGATTTGGGAGGACCATCGAAAAAAATACAGAGAGATGTTAGTCCAAGCAGAAGTAGATAATGACAATGGATCTAGGAGACCCATACGTTGACCGTCCAGACGTCAAAATCGACCGTCCATGTGGTCGTTCACCAGTTAGACTTCTCGTCGAATGATGAATATATAAGTTGCATCGCCCTACACTTTTTAGTGCAACCATACAACTTTATTGAACTAATATATTGTTTGGAATACAAATACCATCGGGGGCACTAAGAGACAAGCTCGACGTCCAATACTACCAGAAGTTGTAGATTTTGCCAGTCTATGTGCTTCCAAATTGGTAGCACGATTCTCATACTAAAAGACCAGGCTATAGCTCCCAGCATATGGTTGTTGTGGCCTTAATTTCCTTGAGCACCATGCTATAGCTTCCAGCACATGGTTGCGCCAGGCAGTTAGTCGCCATTGTGATCTTCTATAGCTACAAATCTTGCGCCAACGCCAATGCTTCCCTGCACGCCAAGGCCTCCATCAACACCGGATTTGTGACTCCGCTCACGGACAGGGTTGATGCACCAAGGAAGGCACCTGTCTCGCTTCTGCAGATCACCCATACTGCTCCGCTGGTCCTCTCGTCGCCATAGCCACATCGACATTGAACTTCGCACATCCCCTACCCGGAGGTATCCACTTCGGGTGGGATGGACCAGGGCCCCTTCCTCCCATAGGCCCAGCCGGAATGGCAACCAAGAGATCCCGCAAGCAGCTCTCAATGAAGAGATGTGTGGAGAGCGGCCTCATGTATTCTTCATCATGGATGATCTTCCTTCGTGCAAACCAAATGGCCCATAGTGTAACTTCCACTCTAGCGAAATCATCCCACGACAAGGTCTTCATCATGGTAAAGAGCCACTGCTTCACCGAGGAGGCCTCGTTCATGCTCACATGTTCAGTAACACCTTTGTCAGCAAGTGCCCAAACCGATCTTTCCACTCTACAACTGAGTAGAGAATGTCTCCAAGAGTCCTCCGCTTTGCAAATCGAGCAAGCGCTCGTTGCTGCCATGTGTCAGTGGCACCATGCGTCCCCGTGGGTAGTGTCTGTTGTGCCAACCGTCATAAGAAGTCATAATGTTATGAAGGAACATGTGTCTTCTATAAGCGTTGCCATGTTTTACTTTCTTTAATCGTATGTGAGCCTGTTGCCCGCCCCTCCAACCAACTTCCTCATGATGCTTCTTTGTATGGACCAGAAACCGATAAACCAAGTGAACAGATAGGATACCGGATTTCTCATAATACCACCGTCTAGTACTCAGGGGGATAGATCATATGATCTCCAAATCCATGGGGAGGAAGTGTTCCTCCACTGTCCTCCAAGAGACGGACGTGCTGTCAATGAAGGACGCAACAGAAGGAGGTGGATCAACCTTCAAATTTGTCACAGGCCGCTACAAGAAATCCCACGGGAGTCAATTCTAGTTCCGCGCATGAGTACTCTCTCTCTCTCTCTCATGTGCCAATTCAATACGTCGGATTAACCCTTGTTTCATCGTATCACGGCCTTCCACGATGGCCTTCCACCCATGTGAGGGAGCCGATCCAAGCGTAGCTTCAGGGAAATCCTTATTGGGGAAATAAACTACCTTTAACACCCTAGCGCTAAGGGCTTCAGGGTTTTGTAGAATCCTACACGCTTGACGAGCCAACAATGCCAAGTTGAATATCTCAATATCTCGAAAATCCAAACAACGTAAAATATTTGGGGAGCACATTGTTTCCCATGACACCCCAACAAGGCTCGCATTTCCATCCTTACTTCCCCACCAGAAATTGCGGAGCATGGAACTAATAGCTTTACACAAACCTCTCGGCAATTTGAAGCAGGACATGGAGAAGGTGGGGATTGCTTGTGCCACTGATTTGATCATGACCTCCTTCCCTCCCGAAGCTAAGGTTTGCTCAAGCCAATCTTGAATTCTCTTCCATAACCGATCCTTTAAGTACTTGAACCGTCCCGTTGGTGGATTGTCCAATATCAGAAGGCATGCCAAGGTACTTCTCGTTTAGTTTAGTGTCTCATTAGGTGTATGAAGGATATCCTTCACAACATGCTAAAAAAACACCGAAGACTTGTCCAGGTTAACACGCTGACCTGACGCATTAGAGTACTTTTCTAGTGTATATCATTTACTGAAAACATAATAAGAAGGAATAAATATAAATTTTTAATGAAACCAAAAAAGATGACTATAACTTCATTCTCGCGTTCAGTCCAACGGACCCGAAAGTGCACCGCCCTGCGCCTTGTTTACTTCTAGGGTATTGGAAGTGTATTTTAGGAGAATTGAGGGGATTTTTCTAAATCCCGGAAAATCCCGAGTAGTCCATTTACTAAGCCGGTTTTGTAAGGGATAATCCCAGGATATCCCCTACAAACCGCCTCTTTAGTGTAAATTGAAAACTTAACCTCGTCCTATTGTATTTAAAGAAAAAACTATTTGTGGGGATTTGGAGGGATTGGACGAAGGGAAAGATTTTACCAAATCCCCTAGTATCGCAAATTCCTTTGAATGAAAATACACGCAAACAAGGCCTGGCTGTGTGCCTCCTCCAAAACCAAGTTGACGTCACCGTTCCGTCGTCCCAGTTCAAGCCTTCACAGGCCCTAGCGTCCCAACGTAATCCGTCAGATCTCTTCCGTTCCGTCATCTCCGCCGTTCGTCCTCTCACAGTACCCCAGCCCCCCCCCCCCCCCCTCTTCCTTCTCGTCTTCGATCCGAACACCGCCACACCGGCGGCGAAACCAACGAAGAGGAGAAGCAAGGCGGAGACTGCTCTCTCGGCGATCGCCGGACCTCACACAAGATGGTAATCTCCTACCCCATGCCCCGCTCCATCCACTCCCTCATCCCCCGATTGGCCCCGTGTGGGAATCGCGATTTGGTGTGGAGAACCAGATCTCGTCGTGTTCCTTATCCTAGGTTTTGGGATCGATTGGGCCGATCTTACTGCCTCCCTAGCGTCGCGTAGTTCAGATCGCTAGCAGAGAACGGAACTGCACTTCCGAGGAAATCTACCTGTGCTTCCTCGAACTAACTGTGCCCCTGTTTACCGCGTCGCGTGGGTTTGTGCAGGTGCTGATGCAGGCGGATCCGTTCCTGAGCGAGCTGACGAACATGTACGAGCGGAGCACGGAGAAGGGCTCCGTGTGGGTCACCATGAAGCGATGTGAGTGCCCCTTTTTCACCTGGTTCATGGGGGCGGGGTTGTGGATTTGGGTGGTCGGAGGACTCTGAGTCTGAGCTGATGCGTTTTTGTGTTTTGCCAGCGTCGATGAAGTGTCTGGCTAGGCTGAAGAAGATGGAGAAGAATGGACAGGAGGTGGAGTACCGGTGCCTCGTCCGTGCCTCCGATGGCAAGAGGAACATCTCCACCTCGGTACCGTCACTGTCTCTGTTGCTTATAGGACTATGATATGTGCTTTGCGTTGCTGCTTTGTTCATGCTAGTTACCGGGTTGCTCTTATTCACCTTAATGTTGGTCTCCCTCGGCTGCAATGTGAATCTTAGATCAGAAATTTACATATAGTCTGTGGGTAGCTACTGCATCAGCTAAAACAACTTGGATTTGCACACATTGTAATAGAATGTTTGTTTGTTGTTCGTTTCAGTTGAGGATGGTTTGCTGGTTTTAAGAACTATCGAAGATGCACTGTACATATGTATCACTCCTCAGTCCTTTAGCAGTCATCCCCTGCTGTAGAATATGCAGTAACTTTGTGCAGCTTGGTGACGAGTAGTGGGGAATGTGGCACTTACATTCAGCTGCAGTTGTTAACTGCTAGTCTCTCATAAAACTATAGCTGTAGGCAAACTATTAGGATTGCTAGTTACCGGATTGCTCTTATTCACTGTAATGCTAGTCTCCCGTGGCTGCAAGGAATGTGAATCTTAGACCAGAAATGTGCATATAGTATGTGGGTAGCTACTGCATGAGCTTAAACTACATGGATTTGCACACATTGTCATATAATGTTTCTGTGTCGTTCTTTTCAATTGAGGATGGTTTGTTGGTTTTAAGAACTAGAGAAGATGCACTGTGCATATGTATCACTCCTTAGTCCTCACAACTTAGCAACCATCCCCTATGCTGTAGAATATTCATAACTTTGTGCAGTTTGATGACAAGTAGAAAGTGGGTAATGCAGCACTTATATTCAGCACGTCTCAGCCATAGCCCATAGTATAAGTATTTTATGCAGTTGTTAACTGTTAGTCTCTCATAAAACTATAGCTGTAGGCAAACTATTAGTGCAGGGGGCGGGGGCATCATTATGGAGCTGTCCTGGGTAGCAAGCTTATCATGAGTTAAGACTTAGTAGTGATAAGATAGCTCAGCGATTGGGTTAAATTTGAAGGATGAACTCATTTTCTTGCTCTTTCCAAGTTTCAATTGCATCAACCAGCGGGGAATACTGTTAGTTGTTTCATCTTACATGAAGTGAACACCTTTTATCAAGAGGTATATAATTTATTTGCAGTTTGCAACACCTATGGATAATTTCCATTGATATCATATCGTAGCACCTCAGGATATCACTTTATGTTACTTTTGATGAGATCCCTTCTTAAGGTGCATATGACTTGAGTATCGTATATCTATAGTTAGATCTTTTTTCCAATTACAAGTATATGCATCGATGGGCACCAATGCATCTTTGTATTCTTGTGTTTAAGCTCTCCACGAAACAATTGAACAAGTGTATCTTTTTCCACAATACACTGTGTCTGGTGTTTGCATAGTTCGTTTATGTAACAAATTCATGTTCCTTCAAAAAAAAAAAGACTTAAATAGTTAAGAGTCCCAACTCCCATGACCTATGGTTAGCTAAACAAGTTAACTCCTCTTCTGCATCTTAATTGTTGATATGGCAATGCAAGGCGTTTCTTATTTATGGCTACAAATCTGTTGTTTATACCGTTACCTTATTTCCTTCATTTTCATGTGGAAGCTGGGTCAATAATTATCACTATTAGTAACAATGTCTGTTGTCAATTTGGAAACATGCCTGCACATTATGTATCTGGATAACACAAAGCAAGTACTCACATGATTTTTGTTTGTTTACTTTATTTGTGCATATCTATTCGTCCCCAGCCATATCGAATTTCTGCAAGTCTTCTGAGTAGGACATTCTCTTCACCAAGTGCTTTAGCTTAGGACTGGATTAGTATGTGTTCTTAGAACTTAGGGTCGTACTATAATTCTGACATGTTGGAAATATTAAGAATATTTTCTGAAATGTCAGCAGAGGATTGTCATCTGCAATATTGTCTTGGTTTTGATGAAATAAATGTAAAGCTAATTTGATTCATGAAGACTTCTTTATTTTACTCATGCCATAAACATTATCCCCTATCTAGTTATCCTTCAGCCAGTCTGCAGTTTTTAATCGATCAATGATCCTTACTGTACTTCCCATGTCTTTCAGCTGTCTGCAAAGGAGTACCTAAAATTCCAAGCTTCGTATGCCCTGGTTCTTAAAGCCCATATGCATGCTTTGAAGAAGAGGGAGAGGAAGGACAGGAAGAAAACCGTCGAGGCAGAGAAGGTGCCCGAGAAGGTACCTGAGAAGGAACCGAAGAAGCAGAAGAAAGCGAAAAAATCTGCAGTGTCTAAGTAGAGAGGTACTTGCAGAGTTTAGCGAGACCTTTTTTTTGCCCATAGCAAGACTAATCTGATATTGTCATCGAAATGTCATCATCCGTTTTACCCTATCCCTGTCTCTGAAAGCGTGTGAATACCTAGAGATGCATCGTCGCTTGGCATTTTTTTGAAACAGCATTTTGCTATGGTTGTAAGCCAGTTTGCCTTTTCTGAATGGCATCGTAGAAGAGGCATACTTTTGAATTGATAGATCTGACCATCAAAATTTTATTTGCAACGCTTCATCGTCTTGATGGTATTAGGCCTGTGATATGAGTGTAGAGTCTGTAGCTCGGTTTGGAGAAAATGCGTAATGTTTGGTGATCTATCTTTGTGTCACTGTGTTCTGGATTGCTTTGCCACTTGTCATATACTGTCTAGCAAAAATATGTTTGATCGTCTTTTTTGCGAGGCAAGGTTAGTGTGTTCTTGTTTCCTGATTCCATATGCAAGTGGTTACCAGGATATGGTTCCAGTTTAGGTAGTCGTTAGGTTTGTGCACAAACAAATGATCTACATCTCTGCCATAGCCGCATCAACATGGACCGGACACTGCCATACTTTGTAGTTTATCAGTCTTGCTGTTGCATCTCTGCCATAGTCGTCAGGTGTCTCTGCCTGACTGGGCTCACCGCTGTCGCTTCCTAGCCAATCCGAACTGTTTTCGACATTTTGCCATTCAGAACAGAGAGAGAAGTTGAGCTACGATTCTCCACATAGCAACGAACCATAATCTGCAATGTTTCTTTTAATAATAACCTGTTAATATGGTTTACTGCTTACAAGAATCTGTTTGTTTATAGACTCGCACACGAATCTTGGGCTCTTGGCTGAGTTGTCAGTGAGGAGAGCCGTCAGCATCACCACCAAACCGGACAAAATCCAACAAAAAATAACCCAAAAACCAACTCATCGAGCACTGAGACTGATCCACTGATCCATCATCACCAAACGCCTCCAGTCGAGCTCACTCGCGCCGAGGTTCGCCACCACCCACTCCCGATCCCCACCGTCGCCACCCACCCTCTAAAATCTCATCTTTTTCCATCCATCACACCCGCCCACCACTCCTCCCCCCGTCCCACCCCACCATGAGAGGCCTCCTCGCGTGCGCCACGCTCGCCCGCCGCGCCGCCACCTCGCGCCGGCGCCGCCACCGCCACCGCCACCGCGCGCCGCCACCTGGCCGGCGCGGCGGAAGCCGCGGAAGCCGAGCTGAAGAAGACCGCGCTCTACGACTTCCACGTGGCGCACGGGGGCAAGATGGTGCCGTTCGCGGGGTGGAGCATGCCCATCCAGTACAAGGACACCATCATGGACTCCACGCTCAACTGCCGCGCCAACGGCAGCCTCTTCGACGTCTCCCACATGTGCGGCCTCAGCCTCCTCGGCTCCCAGGCCATCCCCTTCCTCGAGTCCCTCGTTGTCGCCGACGTCGCCGCGCTCAAGGACGGCACGGGGTCGCTCACCGTCTTCACCAACGAGCGGGGCGGCGCCATCGACGACTCGGTGGTCACCAAGGTCACCGACAAGCATGTGTACCTCGTCGTCAACGCCGGGTGCAGGGACAAGGATCTTGCGCATATTGGGGCGCACATGGAGGCGTTCCAGAAGAAGGGCGGCGATGTTAAGTGGCACATCCACGACGAGCGCTCCCTGCTCGCGCTGCAGGTCAGCACGCTTTCTTCTTGCCCTCTTGAGGGTTCTCAATTGGTTTTCCTGGTTTGGTTTATTGATCGAATCGATGGGTTTAAGATTTCCAATATGGAACTCTTTATTACTAGGATTAGGGAAAATGCAGTATTATACTGTAGGTGTAAACCAACGCAGTGGTCCGTTTCTGTCAGAGAGGATTTTTGGGTGCAAAATGCAGTATGGATCGAATAGATGAGTTAAAGATTTCCAGTAAATGGTCCATTTCTGTCAGACAGGATTTTTGGATGCACAGTATTGGTGGAGTGATGATACTTCGCCATTCGCTTGATTTAGTCAGTTGCGAAATGCAGTCTCGAGATGATTTGTTTAGAACTTTAGTTTTACTGTAGAATAGGCACGAATATGATCATTGATGATGGCAGTATATGGTTTATTGTTGGTCTTATAGAGGTTGAGTTCAGCTAGTAAGGTAGAATTTCTGTTGGTCGTGTGCAGATGGCAAAATTTAGATGCGTGGTAGCATTTTCTGATTGGCAAGTGTGGCTTCCTTCATGTTCAAAAATCATAGAAGACATCAGTGTCAATTGATTCATGCCACCTGATCCATGGACTCAAGCAATGGTGCTTGCTTGCCCCCTGGTCAAGTTTTTTATTTCTTACAAGATGCAATGCTCTATCTGAATTCTGTGGTAGTAGTTGAGCAGGTTTGCATGTCACTTTCTCAGTTGGTGGACTCTGGAGCTAATGTTTCTGCGTGTGGTCTTACATTGGTCTCATCCAGTGATTCCTATATTAGATTGTCACAACACATACTCCTCTTAATAGAAAAGACTGCTCCAGCAGTTCCTTTAAATTATGAAAATGGGGCATACCAACTAATTGATTGCCTTCACAACCCAGTTCAAATTTCAGGGACAGGAGGATAAATATCTGCACATCTAAATAAAATAGAAACGCCTTCACAATTATGATTTTCATTCCAGATTGATGGGGAAGTGGTCCTCCAATTCTGAACTTTTTTCTTGGCACTCTTTGTGGTTTTATGGAAGTAGTAGATATATTTGACATTTCTCCTAGTACTAGTTCACGAATTTATAGGAAGATACATTGTAACTTGTTCCTTGACATAAGCAGGGTCCTCTTGCTGCACCAACTCTCCAGTACCTAACAAAGGAAGATTTGAGCAAAATGTACTTCAGTGACTTCAAGATAATTGACATCAATGGATCTACTTGCTTCCTCACCAGAACTGGGTAAGCTTCCTTTGATCCTTAACTTCTAAGTTCGAAATTATGATCCTGCTCATCAGTCCTAACTTTTACTATGATTAACCTTGTCTATCATAGTCATCCATAACTAAAATTATTTTACTGTTCAATCTGGCATGCCAAAGTGGGTATGTGGAATGTTCTTTGCTATTTCTTATATGCTGTTGGTAAAGTGACATCTTATTGACTTATTTGGTTTTCCAAAATTCGATTGTATAGGGGTTTAAATCAGTTTTTAATGTGTTTATCCACACTTTATTGGCATACATGGTCTCTCCGATGGGTTTCGAGGTCTGCATAATTGAGGGTGATGCTAGATTCTTCTTTTTTGTTTCTGATGATAAAGGGCCTCGTCCATTACTCCAAACTATATTAGTCTTTCTTATTATGGCTCTAAATGATTTCTTATTTCAGTTATACAGGGGAAGATGGATTTGAAATCTCTGTCCCATCAGAAAACGCGGTTGATCTCGCAAAGGCCCTCCTGGAGAAATCTGAAGGCAAGGTGAGACTGACTGGCCTGGGTGCCCGAGACAGTCTCCGCCTCGAGGCTGGCCTTTGCCTTTACGGCAACGACATGGAGCAGCATGTTACACCGGTCGAGGCCGGCCTCTCATGGGCGATCGGCAAGAGGAGGAGAGCGGAGGGCGGCTTCCTGGGCGCGGACGTGATCCTGAAGCAGCTCAAGGAAGGCCCGAAGATCAGGCGTGTCGGCATCTTCTCGACAGGGCCGCCCCACGGAGCCACAGCGAGATCGTGAGCAGCTCCGGGGAGAACATCGGTGAGGTGACCAGCGGCGGGTTCAGCCCATGCCTGAAGAAGAACATCGCCATGGGCTACGTGAAGAATGGCCTGCACAAGGCCGGGACGGAGTTCAAGGTGGTCGTCCGCGGAAAGTCCTACGACGCCGCGGTCACCAAGATGCCCTTCGTGCCCACCAAGTACTACAAGGCCCCTTAGATTGTACAGAAAAAGATGCTCGTTCGGGTGCGATTTTCTCCTGCAATCCTCTCCCGATGGCCTGTTCTTGGCAGGCAGCTTGAATGCTGCAACTGTAACCTCTGTCAGGCTCCCTCTTACAGCTTGACGTTTCATCTCTACCCATCTAATAATATATGCCAGCGCATTTAGTTTTTCCCAGAAGTGAAGGATGTGCCGTGTTCGGATTCCAATGTCCGTATTTACTTGTTCATTCGCCGTGCAGATTTCAGGCCTCTTAGAAAAATGGATGCTTGTTCTGTGTGATGATTTATGCAGAAGTTTGGTTGAGTATAAAATGCTAGGTGAAAACAACGTTAGCATTGGGAATTAACTTGTTTCAACGAGTGCTTGGGATAGTTGTTGTCGAGTATGAAATGTGTGATAGAGTGGTGCATCAGTTAAGGGAACTGAACAAAGATTTCCATGAGCTGGTAGTATTTTTTTTTGTTTTGAAAAACGAACATTGTATTAACCAGACGGCCCAGCTAAATCGCTGGATACCAAATCATGGACGAAGGTAGGCGCATGGCCGGCCATATACGGCTTGGGGTTCCATGCCCATCCTCGAACCAAAGCTCGCAAGCGAGTCTGCAACTTTATTACATGTCCTAGGCTCTGCTGGGCATGCAGCTGATCTGGTACAACATTCTGCGGCATCTGGTATCCTGGGTATGATGATTGGGAAGGATAGGTGCCATACAACTGGTTTTCGACATGGTAGCCTCTTTGGCGTTCATTCAGGGCCTCATCAAAGAGTGCGGCTGGAGTATTTTAAGATGCCTTGGGGTCTTGTTCCAATTGGTGCTGCGCCGCAAGCGAAGAAGGACATGCACCACCTCTGTTAAGGGAAGGGACGGCTTCAGCAGCTTTGTTGGCGACTGATGTAGGTTTAGTTGCAGCCATGACCAGGCACTGGCCCAGGATATTATAGGCATCAAGCAATTGCCTACTTGCATCTATGCGGTCCTCATCACAGATGATCTCCTGACGAAAGACATTATGAACACGTTCTTTTGCTTCTTTAAGACTCTTCACGAGCAGACTATCTTGATGTCCTTCATCTTCTACCTGCTGCTCAGGGGCATGTTCTTGTCCTTCCATTTCCACCTGTTGCTGCTCAGGGGCATCTACAACACAATAAATCCATCCATTATTATTATTATTATATACTAAAAGCAAAATACATTAATCCAAACTATCGAAAATAATCTTAACTCTTTCATCTTTGTTTTATGGCTAGCATTAATGAGGGGAAAAAAAGTTGCACCCAGGCAGTCACGGGTCTGTATGCTACAATCTGGTGAGTCCCTTCTTGTCTACAATCCGAGTTATCCACTAGTGAAGTAGTGATATATTGGAGCAAAAATAAATAAATGAACAGTTACCTTTATTGCAGGAAACTTCAAATGGATGCTGAGCTTGGACAACTCGGTTCATACCAGCTCGGATAGAATGATCTGGATATTAAAATAAGTTGCAGACACTATGAATAAACCATTAGTAGAGAAGAAAGCGAACAATACAAACAAATCAGAAATAGTTTAGTACAGATAGCTTGTAACTGAAAGTAGGACGTTAAAAATGGTAAGACACACGGGA
Organism: Poa pratensis; assembly: GCA_947311845.1. Classification (NCBI taxonomy): domain Eukaryota; kingdom Viridiplantae; phylum Streptophyta; class Magnoliopsida; order Poales; family Poaceae; genus Poa; species Poa pratensis. The sequence goes on along the minus strand of CAMZMU010000050.1, from coordinate 15,062,893 downwards.
AAAGGACTTTACCGATTAAATTTGCCAGTACCTCTGCTGCCCTTAAGGATAACCCTGACACTGAGAATGAATTATAATTAATCGCAGAGTACAAGATGATGACAAGGAAGTTAATAACATAGTAGTATCAGGAAGTATACCTAAGGAACTCCCCTCACAGCGACTTAAAGATAGCAGGCTGGACAAAGCAGAGCACATACATGAGTGTGTGGACTGGATGTTAAAAAACCAGAGACAGGAGAAGCAAATAGTGCTTTAGTTATGGTGTACCTCCTCTTTTTCTGAAGGTACAATTTTGCAAGATCAGCAACTGGAATTGGGCCTTTTTTCTTCACGTGATGCCTTGGACGAGAACTAAATATTATGAACACAAGGTACAATCAAGTCAGAACAAGTAGCAATGAAACTGAAAATCAATTGTATACTTATATTGAGAAGGTGACTTCTTTTTTTAGCCGGATTCGGAAATCGGAACAAGAGTGAGTAGGAGGAATTAGCATACCACGATCGGATGGGGAGAATGGTGTGTGGCTGGTCCCGGCAGTTGGGCAACCGGACCAGGTCATTGAACTCAGGAGTCCTAGCGATCAAACCCTCGGCAAGTTCCGCGGCCTGGTGCCTCACGAGGTGCCAGTTGATGGAGGTCCTGTATTAGAGGAAACAGTTTTCAAAAGCTGGAGATTTATGCGGAATCAAGTCATAAATCGATCACCTAAAATAAAAATCGGGGGGTTTCTTCTTTTTTGGTTGAGAAACACACACAGTCGATCATTTGTTACTAGTAGTAGTATGGAGGGGAAAAAAAAGAATGAGTCACCTGAGGTGGTCCCTGCGGTGCAATGCTGAGACCATGGAGATGAGCTTGACGGTGGCGATGTCCGGGTCGGGGTGCTCCACGAGCTCGCGCTCATACACCTGCGTGAGCGCGGCGGCGTTGGGCGCGCGGGTGGCGATGGTGTGGATGACTTGGTGTACGCTGAGGAAGCTGAAGAAGACACTTCCCACCTCGCCGAGCACGTCGACGTTGGGCACGAAGCGGGAGGCGTACGCGATGGCCTTGCCCCACTTGCCCAGCCTCACGAGGCGCTGCAGGTGCGCGACGCTGAAGAACACCTTCGTCTCCTGGACCAACCTGAGAAGAAGGCGTGGATGAGACTTGAGAGCGACGCGACGCATACAATGGAGTACATGTAGGCAGGGGCGGTGGTAGTACGTACTCTTGGAAGGTGGAGTTGAAGCCATGGCGCAAGAGGAAGGCGAGGAGGCGGAGGCGACGGAGCCGCGACACGCACAGGTACTCCAGGGAACGCCGCGGGGAGGAGGGCTTGCGTTTGCGCTTGCCGGAGCAGAACCGGGGGGCGGCTCCGGTGCCAGGAACCCTCATCACGGCGAGCCGATTTGGGGATTGTCTGATGGAGTGTCCGTTTGGGGGTCAGCCTGCTGCATATATAAATGTGGCCACCTCCGGCTCCTCCCTTCCTTCCTTCCTTCCTTCCTTCCTTCCTTCCCTTCCCTTCCCCTCCCATGTTTTACGAACCGTCCTTTTTTGGCGACCGATCCCTACTAGCGCCGTCTCGAACCGAGAAAGCATCCAACGGAAACGTGATTTCAGTAGAAACGTTGGATTGGGAATGTGTGGTCCAGATCAATCCTCGAGATGCTCCATGAATTTTGCAACGAAACGCCCGCGTCCTCTATAAATTTTGCAAATACTTCCTCCTTCTTTTTTGTATACAGTATCTTTTTCCAGATCAATCCTCAAGATGTGTTCGTGCAAAGAAAAAATTCCTCATGATTTAAAAATATAGTAATTGATCACGCGCAATGCACGTGTGTAACGTCAGGAATAATCCTACTTACTCCATCAAAATTTGGGTGAGTATAAATGCCAAACACTTTTACCATGACAACACTTTTTAATGTTGGGACAAATACGACACAATATGGAAGGACTTCCCAGTGTTTCGACCGAGTAAGTGTAAGAAAACACACACACAATCAGACTAAGTAAGATATAACATTTATAGAAAAATATATAGAAGTCAATGAGCTAAGCATACATATGTTCCACATTTGTATTCCCCTTAAATTTCATTGATGGGACAATATAATAGAAAATAAAACAACAGTACCATAAAACGAAACCAAGAAATCCTATAGGCTGTAAGAAACTATACAGAGAACCGAAACACCAAGCGAAAAGCTCATATTTCATAATCGGCTCACATGACTGTTGAAGCTGCTGCACAACACGGATATACATTCGTTATGTCTCTAAATGGGGAACGCATTTATAAAATCTGACACATTTATAAGAACCCTTTGTAAGATGCAGCTATGAAAATGTCTTGTTCTAATAGTCAAGTAGCATGTAAAATTCAATTATAAAGGAGTACTTCCACAGTTTTAGTTTGAAATACAAATGTTTGTGAAATACAGTAGTTTTAGTTGAAACCATGAAGTATCTGCCTTGTGTAGTCTTCTACAGAAAATAGGCTACATGGCGCTCTTCTGTGGTTGCCGATGGAGATGCTCTTAGGGGTAGTGCAACCCGATGAGTGATGATGAGCATGTCAACTTGTTTCTTTGGCGGGAGGATGCCATCATAAGTGTCCTATAGCTAGTTTTCAGATAATATAGTCCATGAAATGAAATCCAAGAAGCTTAATGTAGTTCTGTTGAAGTTGGACGTCGAAAAAGGATATGACCGATTGGCTCTCCAAGAGAGAAAATAAACAGTAAAATTCCATGTGCTGCAACAGTTTTGAGTGTGTTACTCCATATACAAAAGCACACAATGGTCTTGTGTTACAAGCGCTGCACCTATGAAAAAATCTATCACCAAACTACACAATTCTTAGTTCAGCAACTGGCTCCATGAAAAACTATGTGATGTCGTTCTTCCTTGTCTAGCGAGCGGCCCAACATGGCAGGTCAAATAGTTTCAAGGGTACAAAATCAATGGGTACACATTTGCTACGAGAACAAGAGATGGAATGACAATTACGGAAAACAACGGTTTTTTGTGTAGAGGCACTTGACAAAGATGGCAACAAACGGTTCTACTACAGATACATAGAAGAGATTTGGGAACTGGACTATGTGGAATTCTGTGTTCCATTGTTCCGTTGTCGTTGGGTAAATATAAGTCACATGAATCCAAATGACAATGGTCATATTACCGTAAACCTCAGCTATGTTGCTCACACAAACGAGCCATTCATGATGGCTAATCTAGTTCATCAAGTTCTCTACATTGTCAACCCGAGGAAAAGGAAGAAACATGTAGTTATGCCCTCGAAAAGGAGTATCATCGGTGTTGACAGTGTGGTCTCTGAGGAAGATTACAACAACATCGACGAGATTCCTGGCCCTTCCTGGTCGGTCAAGACGAGAGACGAAGATGAAGTCTGCCAGGATAGCCTTACATTCGAAATCATAATCACGAATGATGAAGGATATATTTTTTATTTGTATGTATTTCTATTAACTTGTATGAATTCATATACATTATGGACAACGCATCTGGAGTGTTATGCCGGCTACTTTTTTCAGCTTAAAATCACATTTCAACTAAGCGTACATGAAAATTTTGTAGTTAGAAAATATATGAGAAAATCTAAAAATTGCTTGCAAAAGTTTATACATGCAAATGGTCATGATCTAATCAAGTAAGCAAAGTAACCCGACATAGCTAGTCTCATACATAAAGAATGGAGTTTAAAGTTGCTTAGCAAACCTACATAGTCGCATACATAATAGTCTCACACAAGCACATGAAAGCAAACTGATACATAAACAAGATCATCTAGAAGGATTTATCGCCATATTCATCTCCATCATCGTCGCCGTCCTCGTCACCATCCACATCTCACTTTAATGGAAATTTCTCCTAGTGCGTGTACCAGTTGATGAATTTATAGGTTGTAACTTGTTCCTTGACATAAGCATGGTCCTCTTGCTGTGCCAACTCTCCAGTTCTTAACAAAGGAAGATTTGAGCAAAATGTACCTCAGTGATTTCAAAATAATTGACATGAATGGATCTACTTGCTTCCTCACCAGAACTGGGTATGCTTCCTTCTATCCTTCACTTGTAATTTCTAAATTATGACCCTGCTCCTTCTTTTAATCCGAGGACGAGTCCATGAAAGAGCATCAGAACTAACTTCTACAATGATTAATCTTGCCTATCATAAGTCATGCTTAACTCAAATCAATTTCTTGTTCAATGTGGCATGGCAAAGTGTGTATGTGGAATGTTCTTTGCTATTTCTTAAAAGCAGTTACTAAAGTGATATCTTATTTTATGTTTCCAGAATTCTATTGTATATGTGTTTACATCAGTTTAATGTGTGTTTACCCACACTTTATTGGTATACATTCCATATTGTGTTTACCCACACTTCCTCACCAGTTTAATGATGCAATTTTCTCTTTCAGTCCTCTTGCGGTGCGGCGGCATGTCCTTGAACAGGCCGCTTGATTCTGCAAGTGTAACCTCTGTCAGGCTTCCACTTATTTCATCTCTACCCAACTAATAATATATACCAGGGCGTGTTGTTTTTCCCAGAAATGAAGTGTATGCCGTGTTTGGATAAGTGCACTACAGTTCCGATCAGATGTTGCAGAAGGCCAGAGCACATGTGCTGTGCGTGTTAACCTTGAGATGTTCATAACTCCGGATGTCAACCATGTACTAGTCTGGTTGTAAATTTGTGATCGCTCATCGGAGATACTCATATGGTAACAATCACCAATACAATACAATACCATAGGTATCACGTCAAAAAAAAAAAAAACCATAGGTAGCGCAGACGCTTACAGCAAAGCTTACAGAAATCCGACTAAATCCATTGAAACTGAACCTAACTGGATAGGGCAAAGCTGACCTTACAATCAGCAAATTCAAGTACATCAGAGTCAAATGTAAAGCTGAATTCAAAATAATACATTTGCAGAGCCTAAGCACCAAAATATCTACGTGAGAACACACACACAAAGCATGAGAATTTCAATATTTTTTCCATTCCAGATTAAAGAACCTTGTCAGAACACCATGCTAAAATACGTCTCAGCAAAGATCCATATGTTCAGTTTTTAGATTGAGGGAGCAAGAACCCCATATGACCAATAACGGATCCAGGAAATTCTGAGGGGTGGGTCTCGCACCTTCATTTGTTTACTAGACAAAATCAATGTTTCAACTAGTAATATTGATGGCTTAGTTCCTCAATTTGAAAAGTTGCTCTCTGCAGGCACTACACATCTTTGAGTGGGCATTTCCTCACAGAAACCAGTCGTTGGTTCCACCACCACATATGTCAACGGAGCATTGTCAGATGCATTAGACTTTGCAGCAAGCTTGGCAATCAGGTCGTTCAAAAGATAGGGATACCTCGAACTTATATACTTCCAGCTATTGGTCGCCATTAATGTTTGCAGAGTTGAGAAAGATAGGTGTTGGAGGAATTGCAGGCACTTCTCCTTCAACCTGTGGCAATGGTGCTTCACAGCTAGATCAAGAAGTTTTGGCACCGTGAATTCATCTATGACCTCGGACATCAGTTCTTCACAGTGGAACCTCAGGTGTTGGAGATCATATTTGTCTGCCGCTACAATCAAGTCTTCCAGCCATTGGAGCCACATTACAAAATCTGTTGCTTCTGCGATGATCTCAGGAAATGCGTCTGTGTAGATGAAGCTAAGCAAAGCCTTGAACACTTTAGCTTTCATGTCTTTAACCTGTATGACATCTGCCTCGGTGCCCTCCTCCATGGAGCCAAAGAGTTGTGCCATGAAGACTGTAGATCGGGCTGTAAGCACACACCGGTGTGCAGAGAATGTCTCACCGCTGACCTCGAATGTTACATCAGCGCCCACCTTAGTTTGAAGGAGATGGTTGAAATATTGACCTATGCCAGACAGTGGCACCTCAGTGATACTGGCATCCTCAGTGTTGAGGTCTTGGCGAAGCATTATGTCAAATCAGATGGTGAAAGAATCCTCCTTGAGATTCTTTGATTGTTCAAGCACATCTCTTTTTATAAACGTCAGCTCGCCATATCTATTAGCAACACTGCTGGAGAAGTCGCATGTATTAGCAGCACGGATGAGTGTTATCTCTTGCTTCTCAACCTCATCGATGAAACTAAACCTGAACCACACCTCCACATTTTTTGCAACATTGTCATCGAGATGGACAGCGAAGAGAGAAATGTAGTCTGCACAGCTCGAGTTTAAACCGTTGGGTAAGAGATCGATGCACCAGCGATGGCCTCCTACAATGAATGGGTGAGACCTGAGGGCCAGGCCAGTGGATATCAGCCTTTTGGTCTCCGAGTACCCATCCACCACAAGCAGATGGTACCCGCTGGCTGCGCCGCCGGTGTCGACAACCGACCTGGTGGAAGACGACAGATCGCCATCGGTGAAGACAGATACACCGGCGAACGGCGTGATGAATCTGCAAGTGAACGCAGATATATTAGATTGATGTGCGACAGACATTATTGTGTGATAGATCAGAGATACACCGAATAACTCCTACAGTACTAAGCAGTCACGCCAGTACATTTCTTCAGGAACAGCCATGTAATTACAACACTAATATTTGAAGTTCCAGAGTTGAGATCGAGGATTTGAGGGGACAAACCTGGGCGCGTCCGGCTGCCTCACAACAGATGAACTTTCAGCATGCACGCCCCCACCAACACGCCCCCTGTCCGTCGTGTCCAGAGGCATTACAACACTGACATTTTGAAGTTCCAGAGTTGAGATCGAGGATTTGATTTGAGGGGCCAAACCTGGGCGTGTCCGGCTGCCTCGCAACAGATGAACTATCAGATTGCACACCACGCCCCAAGTCGCGTCCGGAGTCAGCGAAAGGACGTGGCTTTGCTCGCCGCCCCGCCCCCGCGCCCCAGCGAAGCGCGCCGCGCCCGGCGGCTGTACGCAGACGCCGCGCCGCTGCCTGCGCACCCCCGGGACCACTCGCTACGCCGCTCCTTGGTTTTCTCTGCGCCATCCTCCCGATGCGCGGCCCGACCGCTCACCTGCAGAGAGGCGCCGGCGGCTCGTGTTTTTTTTTTTTTTTTTTGTAGAGGCTCGTGGAGTGGTCGTTGCCCTAACGAGAGTAGAAGGTACTCGGCTGATATAGTCCATACTGACCTTTCGGTATTTCGTGCGGCCCATTACAGTACATCGCAGTGCGTACATGGCCTTTTTTTTTGGAAAATTTTGGCAGACATATCTATCTATCTATACCTCTTATAAATCAAAACCCCACTAAATGCATTTATTATTTTTCTATCTCAACATGCAAGCTACCCACATCATTCATGCTATTAGCCAATCAATTGTCCATGTCATTTTCACTAATACTTATTAATATACACATCATACAATCCTCCAACCATCTAATAGTTCACATTAACAATATATACACACACAATTCATGTCTATGAAATTTTAGTATGTCGACTATGACCAATTGATTTTCATATATTCATTTAATATGTCATACCTTTAATACCATTTTATTTACATGATATAGTTTCTAAAGTGATACCCGCCGCAACGCGCGGGGTATCTTCTAGTTCATCTCCACAAGTCACGCAAGGGTTATTCATTTTGTTTCTAAAGTGATACCCGCCGCAACGCGCGGGGTATCTTCTAGTTCATCTCCACAAGTCACGCAAGGGTTATTCATTTCGCCAAAACAAAATGAAAATGTCATTTTGCCAAATTCCTTTGATGAGACACTAACGAGCTAGATGTCGAGTTCATGCGAGTTGATGGCCCAATCTTTCACGGTATTACTAGCCGCAACAAGAACTTCTGACGAAGTAGATATAAAGATTGTAAAAACGCAATCTCGCATAAGGATCAACTGCATGCATAGTAATAACAAAATCCCTTGCAGATTAGCAAAGAAGAACATAGTATCTGGTGTTTCCAACATGGAACGTTTTCCCCGGTTCTATACAACTCACGAAAAATTTGACCCTTGTGCTAATTTTCGGTTAGCCGAAATTTAAGTTAGCTCTTGGTTGACCGCACTACAGAAATTGACTAGGTAGTCACGATTTAAGTTAGCAAGGCCAAATTGAAGAATTCGATGTCACATAAATTCTAAAGTGATACCCGCCGCAACGCGCGGGGTATCTTCTAGTTCATCTCCACAAGTCACGCAAGGGTTATTCATTTCGCCAAAACAAAATGAAAATGTCATTTTGCCAAATTCCTTTGATGAGACACTAACGAGCTAGATGTCGAGTTCATGCGAGTTGATGGCCCAATCTTTCACGGTATTACTAGCTGCAACAAGAACTTCTGACGAAGTAGATATAAAGATTGTAAAAACGCAATCTCGCATAAGGATCAACTCCATGCATAATAACAAAATCCCTTGCAGATTAGCAAAGAAGAACATAGTATCTGGTGTTTCCAACATGGAACGTTTTCCCCGGTTCTATACAACTCACGACAAATTTGACCCTTGTGCTAATTTTCGGTTAGCCGAAATTTAAGTTAGCTCTTGGTCGACCGCACTACAGAAATTGACTAGGTAGTCACGATGTAAGTTAGCAAGGCCAAATTGAAGAATTCGATGTCACATAAATTCTAAAGTGATACCCGCCGCAACGCGCGGGGTATCTTCTAGTTCATCTCCACAAGTCACGCAAGGGTTATTCATTTCGCCAAAACAAAATGAAAATGTCATTTTGCCAAATTCCTTTGATGAGACACTAACGAGCTAGATGTCGAGTTCATGCGAGTTGATGGCCCAATCTTTCACGGTATTACTAGCCGCAACAAGAACTTCTGACGAAGTAGATATAAAGATTGTAAAAACGCAATCTCGCATAAGGATCAACTCCATGCATAATAACAAAATCCCTTGCAGATTAGCAAAGAAGAACATAGTATCTGGTGTTTCCAACATGGAACGTTTTCCCCGGTTCTATACAACTCACGACAAATTTGACCCTTGTGCTAATTTTCGGTTAGCCGAAATTTAAGTTAGCTCTTGGTCGACCGCACTACAGAAATTGACTAGGTAGTCACGATGTAAGTTAGCAAGGCCAAATTGAAGAATTCGATGTCACATAAACCAGTTGAAACTTAGGTAATTAACTTTGTTTCAAAAAAAACTTAGGTAATTAACTTCTTCTCCTTAACCCCAAAACAAAAGGGATCGATTTTTGAGAAATCGAATTCAGTTTAAGATAGGCCCGGGGGGCTCAAGGGATTCATTCTTTTTCGCAAACTTTGGAGAGCACATAACTTCCCACTATACCCAATGTGTTGTCCTCTTGCCATTCGTACTACCCACCAATAAATTCTAAAGGTGCGAATTGATGTGTTGGCACATCCAGGACATGGAATATGTCGGAATGGCTTGAGCCACCGACTGGATCAACACTTCCTATCCAGCTGCCGAGGGCAGTTGTTCTAACCAGGTTTGGACTCGCTTTCGCACCCTGTCTTTAAGATGTTTGAAAGCTCGATTAAGAGATATGCCTATGTTGAAGGCATACCAAGGTACCTTTCATTTAAAGTCTCATTCGGTCTTGCAAAGGTAGGCAAGCCGTGGAAACGTAGAACCTTTTACATAAGCACCATGGAGCATATGAAAGGGCCTAAACTCAGGGCGCTGCTTTGCATGTGCCAGTTGACGAATCGCTCAACTGCCGGGCCCCGAACTTCAGTCTTAAGCTGATCGAACATGGCTGGAAAGACGATATGTTTCAGTATCATTGGGAGGACCCGTCTTCTCGAAGGCCTAGTCAGAGAGAGGGGCGTTTTTTTTTTCTTTTCACAACACTGATGCTCAAGCTGGGCGGTAAGAATTCCAGGGATTTCAATGCATCTGTCTTGTCAATGTGTGCACGCCGCGAACCAAGGCCACCACACTCCACAGCCGGAAAATACAACTCCAAACCTAGTTGGATGTCCACCACTTATCTGGAACACCCAACAGCCTTACGATCCGTGCACAAATTATTAATGATTTTTAAAATATCAATGCATTATCAATAATTTTTGATTTAGTTAATTTATTTTTTGATATATGTACTAGCAAGAAATTTTCGGACATGTATTAACAAACAAAATTAAAACCACGCATTAACATGATTTTTTGTTTTATCAGTACATTAATTAGTAGGGATCATATGGTTCGTTGTATGCAAATTCGATGGTAATGATAGTTGATGGATATCTAGGTGTCGTGCCGCGTTGCACCACAGCCCCATTCCAGTTGTTTTTATTTAGAATCTCCATTACACATATACACTGGCCAATGCGGTATATAACACCACGGCGAACTCCGACGTAGGAGCAGATAGGCCCATCACGTAGCAACGTGCATGACGTGCTTCACTTGACGTAGCCGATGCTGACGCCACCGACGGTGACCAGCTCGCCACCGCACCTCGGCACCAGCGACACGACGACTGTCTTGTCGCAGTCCGCCCCGATGTCCTCCATGAGGTCGCAGACGCCGAACCTCGCCACCGTCTTGACCGGCCCCTTCTTCTTCCCCATGTCGTGCCGGAACGTGTGCGGCGTGAGCGCGAAGCTCCCGGCGCAGTATCCCGTCGCCACAGCCGTCGTTCCGTCGCGGGCTACGCTCTCGGGCTCGTTCACCAGCACGTCGAACTTGATGAACTTGTCAAAATGGTCGGCGATCTCGATCCCCTCGACGACCACCACCTCCTCCTCTTCCTCCTTCTCCTTCCGGGTCCTCGCTACCCTGGGCCTCGTCACCGTCACCCGCACGGTCTTGTCCAACGTGGCTGGGAGGTTACCGGCGGCAGGTGCCGGCGTCCCGGCGGATGGCTTGTCCGGCCTGGCGTTGAGCCACGGCAGGCCGACGTCCTGGTACGTGTACCGCAGCGCGGCCGTGTCGAGGCAGTCACGGACGCGGACGCGCACCACGCGGGCATCCTCGTCGTAGAAGAGGAAGGTGGCGTCGAGCCAGTCCGGGTCGGCGAAGTCGGTGTTGCCCGGGCGGAGACCGCGCCAGACGCGCCAGAGCCGGTCGACGTTGCCGTGGTGCGCGAAGAACACCGGGTCCCGCGCCGCCGAGTAGAAGGTGCCCATGTCCTCGCCATTCGGCTGCCGGGGGTCCCCCGTCCAGACGTGAATTGTGTTGTGCGGCACGTTCTCGAGGGAGCCCGCACCCGGGTCCGGCGCGTCGCCTGCGCGGTAAGGCTGACCCAGGAAAAGCTCTGTCTTCTTGGCAGTCGAGACCATCTGATCATGTACACACATATATTTGCGTTATTTAGTGTCCAGTTTTTATTACGTCCAGGAAGTTAACAAAATTTAAGATGAATAATACTGGCCTGACGGTACATGATCTTGAGGTTCATATCGATCAGCTGATCTCTTGGGATGCTGGGGTCAGTCCCACTGTTGTCAAGGTCCAGTGGGAACGGCGGCTGGTGGGCGGGGTCGCGCCTCTCGTCGTAGAGCGGCGACGAGCTGTTGGCGTAGATCTCCGGCAGCGTCATGCCTCCCGGCGCGTCCCAGTTCCAGAACGGCAGCGCGAAGGTTTCGTCGCCGATGAGCTCACCGAGGATCCGCTCGTGGAAGTAGAGGTAGAACCTGTGCCACGGGAAGAAGAGCCAGCAGTTGTGCACCTGGATCTCCAGGTTCGGGAACCCGACCTGGTCGAACGCGGCGTCGCAGAAGGCGCAGTGGATGCGCCACTGCTGCTCGAAGCTGCGCGGGTCATCGGCCGGCAGCTGCTTCATCAGCCCCACGGCCCGCTCGTGTTGGATCTGCCCCTATACGCCGAGTACTTTCCGACGTAGACAACGAGGTTCCGACGCTAGACGATTCTGCGTATTCCGATCTTCAATCTGCCAAGTCGCGCACGTAGTGCTGCTAGCCTGATCGGTACGATCGATCAGTTTCAGCTAGTACTACTTCCACACAGCACGTATACAGAGGCAACAGACGAACAATCGATTTGGTGACCAGAGGCTCGTATCGAGCCTTGCTCTTTTCTCTTTCTTTCTCTGGCATCGATTACAGGGCTAGGTACAAGCATATTTGTATGCGGGAGACTAGCTAGATACCGACTCGATCACTAACCCGATCCGGTTTCTAACTCTAACCCAATACATGCACTGTACGTACTCTACTCGTACACGAACTGGACGGAATACGCACACGTTGCTGTGCCGGCCACGATCGTGCTTAATCCTAACAATCACCCCCTAAGCACGACGTGCGCTTCTCTTCCTCCTGGGTCCCAAATACGCCGATTGCTTCGCGTACATGTGACCCTCGGCATTATTTTTACCGCTTCAGTCTTCATCATCGACATTGATTTCGTCGTTCCTCGTGGCATCAATGAAATCGACTTTGTTTTTGTCGACTCATCAACACTTTGACGGCAACAATCCTTTTTGCCGACGTCTTCAACCTTCACCTTTTCTTCAGTACTTTTGAAGAAATCTTCCGTGTCCTTTATCGGCTTCATCTCTGGAACAATTACCTTAAACAAATGTAGCCGCGTAAGATACACATCACCTTCGTCTTGTTGCTCTTCTGCCGACAACGCTGGCCTTGGTTGACACCAACATTCTTCTGTATTTGCGTCTTCTTCCTTTGATTTCTCGGTGACTAAACACCGAACTCGACCATCCTCTTTGCCATCTCCTGCTAGTCGCTTCTTGCTTATAACCTCGTCAAAGTACTTCTTGCCGAGAGGTATAGCACAACTAGCTAGCTCGTATGTTTCTGGCCGTTGCTTTTGGCCTAGACACCAACGTACAGAGCCAACCACTATTTCTTCTGGTCTAGTTCCTGAACTTCCTGGCGATGTAGGTTCTCCAGGATGCGTACCATTCATGCCTTCTTTTGGGCTGGTCAAAGCTACACACAGCCTGCCATCATGCGCCCTGCTAGCTGGGCTCCTTATTTCAGCCGGTCCTCCCAGACCAGCTCGTCCTTGTAGACCTCGTGCTGGACTCTCAACTTCCATTGATGAGCTGCTAGCGGCAGTTCCTTCAGGCCGAATCCTCCCATCGGGTCCTCCTCTGTCTGCTTCTCCCGCTGGTGGAGATCCTCCTGGCGGGCCTATTTCTCTTGGTCCGCCTGTTTCTAGCCTCGGTGGCTTTTCTGGGTTGTCACCCCCTTGCTTTATTTCTGGGAGAGCTGGCCCGTTTGCTGCATCTTCAGCGCGAGGTGCTGATGACGTTTTCCTCCGCCACACGACGCTGCCGACGTTGCGCCTCGCTCCTTGGACGTTGCTATTTCTTTCAGCAACAACTCCTTTGCCCTGCGACATAGCACTGCGTCGCACTCCGTGGACCTCTGACGCCACGTACGCCTTCACTTCCTTTTCCTGCGACGCGACACTACGCCGCACATCATGGACTTCTGGCGCCATGTACGCCTTCATACCAGTACTATTGGCATGAATTGTCGAATCACCTCCCGTGTCCGTAGCTTTGACATGAGTTTTCGAAATTTGAAGGCAAACTTTCTCTTCCGCAAGCGTGTCAGTTTCTTTAGCCACCGCTTGAAGAACTGGATCATCCTTGTCCACAATTTCGCACATCAAATGCATCGGACTATAATCTTCTTCCTCGGCCATGAGAGCCCTTTCCTTCTTCGATGGTTTCCAGCAATCAGACTTGAAGTGCCCGAGTTCACGACAATTATGACACCTTACTTTCTTTATGTCAAACTTCTTCCTCCTTGGCGGAATGTCGTCGTCGTCCTCCTCTTCTTCATCGTCTTCTTGCTCATCATCTTCCTGCTCAGCGATGTACTTTTTCGCTGGGTGTTGCTTATCCTTTATTTTCTTCCGCTCTTTAGCAAGTCGAGCTTCAAGATCAGCTTGAGAATACATGAGTTCCTCACCATTGTCCTTGGACTCTTTCCTTCCCTTTTGATTCTCTTTGTGTGTCCTCAATCTTCCGATCGCTTCAGGCACCGTCATCTTTGTGATATCGCTGAATTGCTCGATCGTCCCGATAATATTCGTGAATTCGTCGGTGACCGATGAAAACAGCTTCTCGATGATATCTGTATCCGTGATGGATCCTCCGAGAGATTTAATCTCACTTGCCAAGTTTGTTAGCTTCTCGGAATACTCAGCGATCGTTTCTCCTTTGGACATCTCCAACTTGTTGAGCTGCCGCTTAAGCACTTGTGCACGGGCACGCTTCACCTTATCTTCGCCGACTCGCATCTCCCGTATTGCTCCCCACGCTTCCCTCGCCGTCTCGTAATTGGCAAGAGTCATCACCATGGAGTCTGGTACGGACTGCGAGAGAGCAGCCATGGCGCCCTCGTCGACCTCATCATCCACCGCGCCGTCGCCTTCTATAGCCTTCCAGACACGAAGGTTTCGGAGGATGAACTTCATCTTCGTGGCCCAAACCACATAATTTGTGTCGGTCAGCATTGGATACTGGATCGGCACAGAACTTGTTCTTGACATCATCATGAGCGGCTTGCCGCTACCTTCGCACGTCACTAGCGCCTGCTTTGCCGCCGCCTTCTCCTTCTTCGTATACTCGTCGTCGCTTGACGTCTTGACCTAGGCTCTGATACCACTTGTTGGATCTGCCCCTATACGCCGAGTACTTTCCGACGTAGACAACGAGGTTCCGACGCTAGACGATTCTGCGTATTCCGATCTTCAATCTGCCAAGTCGCGCACGTAGTGCTGCTAGCCTGATCGGTACGATCGATCAGTTTCAGCTAGTACTACTTCCACACAGCACGTATACAGAGGCAACAGACGAACAATCGATTTGGTGACCAGAGGCTCGTATCGAGCCTTGCTCTTTTCTCTTTCTTTCTCTGGCATCGATTACAGGGCTAGGTACAAGCATATTTGTATGCGGGAGACTAGCTAGATACCGACTCGATCACTAACCCGATCCGGTTTCTAACTCTAACCCAATACATGCACTGTACGTACTCTACTCGTACACGAACTGGACGGAATACGCACACGTTGCTGTGCCGGCCACGATCGTGCTTAATCCTAACAGCTCGTACTTGGCCAGGTACTCCGTGTCCACAAGGTGCGCCGCCGGCCGCACACGGAGAGGCGAGGATGCCGGGGGCGGCATGAAGTCGGTGATGGGGCGCCGGCTCGGTACGTCGGGCAGCAGTTCGTGCCAGGCGCCGTATCCGGTAGATCGGGCGGGTGGCAGCTGCCGAGGTCCGATGTCTGGATTGGCGCGGCGATCGCGGCGCCTCGATCAATGGCCAGCCCGGATGCCACGGCTCCGCCGAGGCCGAGGAGCACATCACGTCGGTCGACACGGCCACCGCCGGTTGCCTGGCATGAGAGACGCTGTGGCTGTCTCGCCTCCTTGCGGCGGTGGAGTAGAAGGTTTAGGCACGCAATGGAAGCTGGGAGGCTGCATGGCATGTGAGGGGTGGCACTCCGTGGCACACGAGCGCTCTCCATGCTCGTGTTTGCTACCTGTATGCTCGCCCGCGGATACGCAAGTTGTTGTGAACTTGCGGCAACCGTCCCTATATAGTGCGTGCACGTACATTAGTTGTTTGGCTCCGTGTTCTTCACGTGTGTGTGGTGTGATGGTTCAAAGTATCTGAATCATCTGATAGTTACTCCCTTCGTTCTAAATTAAATGACTTCCATTTGTCTAAATGTGGATGTATCTATACTTGTAAATGTCTAGATACATCCACATGTGGACAAATGGAAGTCATCTAATTTGGAATGAAGGGAGTAGATCGATGGAGTGTGTCGACACCAGCTTTAGCAAGTATGAACTTACAATTTGAGGACCTCCGTTTCAAAGTATAAAATAATTTAGATTGGAGAATACATCGGGAGTGAAATGATTAAATATACACACCAAAATAAATACGTATAGATACATGTCCAAAAAACTAAAGCATCTTATATTTCGGAACCGAGGATGTGCGTTAGTGGAAGTGCACGATCGATATGCAGCAGACTGATCAGTCGCTAGTACTCCAGTAGAGTGTTTAGCTTTTTTAAGACGCAGAAGGCACCCCCACATTACATGATCAATTAACCCTCATTTTAATTTTTATCTGTAAAGTCCAATGCACATTCAATCTCTCTCCCTCAATATTTTCTTTCATCAATTTTCCAAAATTTCCGGTGTTTATATTCGTTGACCATCTAAAAACACTTGTTGCAGACTTCTTGTGTTCCGAAATACGATAGGAATCTATCTCGTATGGCATATCCATTTTGCATTTTTCCTGTTGCTGCATTTACACAATCCTGCAATACAAAGAAGCCCTCATTTAAAAAAAAGTAAAGTGAGGAAAAATCATCCACAATTTCAAAAGAGATAGAATGTGGCAAGACTTGTAAGTAGTAGAATAGAGCCTCAATCAGAGATCGTAGGTATGCAACTAGTATACCTTAAATGTGGATTTACTACAAGTTTAATTAGCACATGATGCTTAGCTAATAAATTATTGTTTTAGTTGGCTCATGTATGCTAACGGTAAGAAATGAAACCGGATGTATTGGAACTTATATTTCTCACAAACTGAACTGGGTTATATATTAGGGATATTATAACCCAACCATCTAGGGGCGCTCTCAAGTCATCAGCATTTTGATCCGTTGGATCATTGTCCGTGCTTGATCACGTCCATTTATTTGCTATCAATATGTTGTCAAATCTGAATTGGGCCAAAAATATCTAGGGGAAGCTACTTTGGATGTCAACTTAACCCACTGTGGTTCACTGTGATAAACTGGACATCGAGAAATCCACTAAGCCCATCTAAGAGCTTCTCCACAATGATTTTGAGTCAATATGTTTTCTTTTCAGAAGAGTTTGTCATACCCCATATTCGGGGAAGCTTGAAAAGTCATTTATCGAGAAGTGTTGTGTTCTTATCTTGAAAGTCATGGATACCAGCCCTTCTAGCTCTTTAGATCGGCAAACCACTTTCCAATTACCCAGTTGATATTTATTTTCTCACTATCACCTTGCTAGAAGAACGTTGATCGAAATTAGTCCAACTATGTAGAACTCCTGTATGTAACTTGAAACAAGAAATTATACATCATAACATATTACTTAGCACTGAATTCCAAAAGATAGTAATTTTCCTTTCCCGCTGCTTAGCCTTTTTCTGCAGACGATTCTCGACGTGTTTCCTTTCAGCGTTCGAAGGCGTCCAATAGTTTATCGAAATTCACAAATAGTTAATAGCAAACTGGCTTTACTCACAGCTAATAGTTCGACATAGAGAGGAACTTCGCCTTGGACCTCGCTAAAACAAAACAGTTTACTCTTGTGAAAAATCATTTTGATTCTTGAAAGTTGCTTAAACGGTGACAAAATTACCTTCAGTCGCCATCGTGTGGTAGGTGTATAATAGTACGTACGTATTTCACTTGGAGCGTCCTGCTTGGTCCATTTCTGGATTGTTGACAAGTGATAGAGGATCGGGGCAGGTAGTTTTGCTCCAGATGAACTACTACGCATGGTCAAGTCCGGTTCAGTACGGGGACCGGTCCTAACTAACACTTGGAGATTAAGTAGGTCACTATGTGTGGTTGTTTTACAGATTATAGTTCCGACGTGAAATGTCGTGCGTAAAAGTAAAAGTTGAATCCGGGGGGTCGATAAAGATGATGCGTCGTGATGTTTGATGCGTAGTGGCTAGTCTATTGGTACGTCTGCATAAAGGTGAATAGGTGATGACGGGTGATAGGAGCACCTGTTCTGCTCTCGTGGGAAGATCTCTAGGCTGGCCCATTAAGTTTTGCATGCTCTTCCACCGCAAATTTTTTTTTTGCATGCTCACAAAACACTGTGATCGTTTTGGTTAATTTTTTTTCTTTCGCTCCTTGTTCAGAAGAAAACAGTCCGGTCTTTCAGTTAACTTAAAAAAACCTGTGTGATAAAAAAATCTTAATATGATTTAAAAATGGCCAAGATTTATAAAAATAGCCATGAGTTTTTACATATTTCAAATTTTGAAAAATTGATTGTGAACTTGAAAAAAAAGTTCACGGATTATAAAACATATTCGTAGATGTTAAAAAAATGTTCATGTATTCAAAAAATTGTTAACAAATTTGAAAGTGTTCAAAAAATTGAATTTTTTCATGGATTTGAAAAATAAAAAATGAGAAGAAAAACGAATCAAAAAATTAACAGGAAAAAAGAACTGAAAAAACAAATAAAAACAGAAAAGGACCGCCTAGAAGCTTCCCAAACCATCCAAAAACCACTAAAAAAGAGTTACCTTTGCGGGCCCACTTACCGACCCTGGCGTTGGTGAAGGGTGCATGTCGCCGCGATAAACAATGCAGCGGGCGCTAAATAAGAATTCCCCGATGTGATGCTCTAGACTCGAGAATGGTGGGTTTGAATCGAATATGTGCATGCGGCGTGGGCCGAAAGCCCGAAATATGTTGAGAGACTTTGTTTCGCTGGAGCTTACTCGGAAAAAAATGGGAGCTCCTTTATGCCGCCTGTTTGCGGCGCATACGACAGTCGCCGCCTACATGCTTCGTCTGTTGGGCCGGCCCATGAATTTCGCGCGCGCTCACTTCTTCTTCATTTTCCTATCGCGCGCTGGTCGAAGCCAGCCACCAGGGTTCGACTCCCAGATAAAGATATGATCGAATTTTATTTGGCTTTTAATTTTTTTCATGTACTGCTTCTTCGTTGGTGCGCTGGTTGAAGCTAGCAAGCAAGGTTCATTTGACTGCTTTGCTCGTTTGAATGCTTCGTTCGTTTTAGTATTTCCATTTCGCACGCTCGTGTTGAAGGAACCAATGGCTTGTTCGCGCGCTCTTTTTTCTCCTTTTATATATTTTTAAAATCTGATTTAATCTGAACAGATTTCCAATCTGTGCATTTTTACTTGAAAAAATTTCACATTTGAACTAATTTTGAATTCGAATTTTTCAAAATCTGAACAATTTTTTAATTTGAAACATTTTTAAATTTGGAACCATTTAAAAATAAACAATTTTCAAATTTGGAACCATTTTTAAATTTTGAACCATTTTAAATTCGGAACCATTTTAATTTGGAACCATTTTAAATTTGGAACCATTTTGAAAAATGAACATTTTTCAAATTTGGAACCATTTTTAAAATGGAACCATTTTAAAAATGAACAATTTTTAAATTTGGAACCATTTTCAAAAATGAATAATTTTTAAATCTGGAACCAATTTAAAAAAAGAACATTTTTTAAATTTGGAACCATTTTTAATTTGGGAACCATTTTAAATTCGGAACCTTTTTAAATTTGGAACCATTTTTGAATTTGGAACCATTTTCAAAAATATAACCATTTTCAAAAAATGAACAATTTTCAAATTTGGAACCGTTTTAAATTCGGAATCTTTTTTAGAATTGGTACCATTTTCAAAATGGAACCATTTTTAAATTTGGAACCATTTTCAAAAATGGAACCATTTTTAATTTGGAACCAGTTTAAATTCGGAGCCATTTTTAAATTTGGAACCATTTTAAATTCAGAACAATTTTTTAATTTGGAACCATTTTCAAAATGGAACAATTTTCAAATTTGCAACCATTTTTAATTTGGAACCATTTTAAAAATGAAACCATTTTAAGAATGGAACCATCTTTAATTTGGAACCATTTTCAGAGATGAACAATCTTCAAAATTAGAACCATTTTAAAATTTGGAACCAGTTTTAAATTTGGAACCATTTTCAAATTTGGAACCAATTTCAAAATGGAACCATTTTCAAAGATGAACAATCTTCAAATTTATAACCATTTTTAAATTTGGAACCATTTTCAAAATGGAACCGTTTTCAAAATGGAACCACTTTCAAATGATGAACAATCTTCAATTTTAGAACCATTTTCAAACTTGGAACCATTTTCAAAATTAGAATTATTTTTTAATTGGAACCATTTCTAAATTTGGAACCGTTTTTAAAATTGAAACCATTTTTTATTTTGATTCCATTTTAAAAATTGGAACCATTTTTAAAATGGAACCATTATGAAAAATGAACAGTTTTCATATTTGGGACCATTTTTAAATTTGGAACCATTTTCAAATTTGGAACCATTTTCAAATCTTTAGAACCATTTAAAATGGAACCATTTTCAAATCTTTAGAACTATTCTCAAGATGAACAATATTCAAATTTAGAACCATTTATAAATTGGAAACATTTTCATAATGGAACCTTTTTCAAAAAGATGAACAATCTTCAAATTTTGAACCATTTTTAGATTTGGAACAATTTTTAATTTGGAACCATTTTTAAATTTGGAACCATTTGCAAATTTAGAACCATTTTTTAAGTTGGAACCATTTTAAATTTGGAACCATTTTTAAAATTGGAACCATTTTTGAATTTGAAACCATTTTTAAAATTGGAACCATTACGAAAGATGAACAATTTTCAAATTTGGGACCATATTCAAATTTAGTATCATTTTAAAATTTGGAACTATTTTCAAATTTGGAACCATTCTCAAAAATGGAACCATTTCAAAGATGAACAATCTTCAAATTTAAAACCATTTTAAATTTGAAACCATTTTAAATTTGGAACCATTTTCAAAATTGTAAACATTTTAAAATTTGGAACCATTTAAAATTCGGACACCATTTTTAAATTTGGATCCATTTATAATTCGGAACCATTTTTAAAGTTTGGAACAATTTTTTAAAACGAATAATTTGGAAGTTTGGAAACATTTTTAAATTTGGAACCACTTTCAAAATGGAACCATTTTAAATTTGGAGCCATTTTAAAAAAAGAGAACCATTATGAAAGATGAACAATTGTAAAATTTGGAACCATTTTAAAATTGAAACCATTTAAAATTCGGAACCAATTTTTAATTTCGAGCCATTATGAAAGATGATTTTTTTTCAAATTTGGAACCATTTTTAAATCGGTACCATTTGAAAATTCGAAACCAATTAAAATGTGTAACCATTTTTTAATTTGAACAATTTAAATGTAGAACCGTTTTTGAATTTGGATCCATTATCGCAGGTTAACGGGAAATAAATAAAAGAACCGGAAATAAAATTGAACCATAAATGCGAACGAACGAAATAAAATTGTAAACCGAAAAATGTTGTACAACCAAATATAAAAGAAATTCCTCAATTGTGTAATTTCTTTAAACACTGGGTTGTTTCAATAATCGTTGTCAGTTGCAAAAAATATCATACGTGGGGGTAGAAAAAGTAGTGATTCTTCATACGTCAGGTTCGAAAATGAGTTAATTTGCGAAGATTTCTTCTAAAAAAAGAAGCATCAATTTCCATCTTAAATTTCGTTACTTAAGCTACCTTTTGGATTGATAGTACTTAGAATGGCATTTTCCATATTGAGAAAAAATATGTGGCGTTCAATCACAGAATCAGTTGACCAGCAGCATACATCGCAACAAATTGTGATGACAAAACAAGGCGTTGACAACTAACAAAACAAATGGCATCCATCAAGTACTCACTAAAGGGAAAAGGCATCTCCAAAACTAGTTAGAAAAATACTATGTCTACTACTACTACTTTTATATGAACAACCAACCATCCCTACATGGGATCTCATCAAAAAGTTGGGGACTACATCTTTTTCTTTCTTCTTGGTAGCCTCAAGCTTCATCATATCAACCTTATTGTGAACCGAATGACACATCTTGTATGCCATTACCATCCTGTACTTCATAATTATGATCTGCGCCGAATAAAAGAACACTTACAGAAATTATCTACTAATAGGCCATAAGTATGAACACACAAAAAATGTTCTGGCTCATATAGAGAAAAAGCAGGGGTGAATAGGCCGTGTGATAGATGAAATAACATAAAAGAAAGAACACATTACATTGCTGAAGTCTTTCATGGTTTTGCCATTCCAATGTTCCATGAATAACATCACATAGAACCCACAGTCGTACCTATCGAAAGAAGAATTTGACAGACCAACAATACATTAGTTGGGAAAAAGACATCCTTATTATCAGCATAAGATCGTCGAAAAAGAACATGAGAAGCACTTTAACGTGCTATACAATGAGTTGACGCAAGCAAGTGCCCAATGATTGTTCTCTACAATAGGAAAATGCATCTGTTTTCCAGAAGAATCAGTGATGTACTGCTGTACAAATCAGTGGGCTACGTCTGTACAAACATCACATGATTAACATGCATCTATTCCCTATATAAATGTCTTGCTGGAGATATGTTATGTACTGCCTAACATGAAAAGAACATAGTTGAAAAAAGAAAAATGAGGAACAGATTGAACTATAGTTTTAGACAGTACTAAAGATTTATTCAGAACTGTACTAGAAACGCTCAAAGAACCTCCT
This sequence comes from Poa pratensis, assembly GCA_947311845.1. Taxonomy (NCBI): domain Eukaryota; kingdom Viridiplantae; phylum Streptophyta; class Magnoliopsida; order Poales; family Poaceae; genus Poa; species Poa pratensis. The sequence goes on along the minus strand of CAMZMU010000050.1, from coordinate 15,040,548 downwards.
AGAAAAACACATCACATGCCATGGCGCATGAGAAACAAAAGTGAGCAGTTAACCAACAAACAGATTTCAAAGCAAGTAGAAAAACATCTACAAAAAGGTGAAAAAATCGAACCATGTAACAAAATTGTATACCCGTGCGTTGCTACGTGTAACAAAACTGTGCCTTTTTTATTTTCTTAACCAAACAATTTAATTGTGGAATGCAAGAAGCAGCAAATTGCAGTTTGTGATAAGAGATTAAGGGTTATTTTCATGTATATCATAAGAAGTCAGAACATCCAATGCCAAGCCATCTATATTATTGAAGAAATGTCTCCAAAAGGGCATATACTTTCTTTGTCCACTAACATCCCACTGTAGACATAGAGTTACTGTATTGAACTTTGTCAATACTGAACCTAGTAACAACAGATACGCAACATCATTAATTTGTGGGAAGGCAAAGTAAGAAATTAGTTAAAGCTACAATTCAACTGAACCGAACTTGCATGATCTTTAGAACCAATTTGGGACCTCGAAGATCTTAAAAGTTTCTACTTATACCAAGCAAATTACATGGCTAAATAAGTTGGACCAAATCTGTTCTCCATCTATTGCTGCTAGAATGATCTGCTACCTTCAGTTAAGATACATAATTAACAATTAAACAGATGTTTAGGTTGTTGATGATCTTAACTGAATTAAACTCCCATGCGTGATTAGTAGATAGAAAAGGGTCATCTCTATAAGCTTTTGTATGGTAAGTTTGTTTCGTTTCTTTTTTCTCGCATTCGTCCTTGGCTGCCCCTACTCCATCATTAGCGATCTTATTCTCTCCATATCCTCCCATCTCCCAGCATGAGCGCATAGATGGAAGAAAGAAGAACGTAGCAACCTATGTTGTCATGCTCTAGCTCTAGCTGGATATCCTCTCCGCTGCATATTCTTCTAGATCAGTATCATTCATGTTCCTGCTTGCAGTCAGAAGGGAGCCCCAGATCCTGAATGTTGGAGCTATTGTCATTTCTTCAATGAATTTCAGCACCACTTTAAGATCACCTGCCTGACCAAGAAGATCAGTCATGCATCCTTAGTGCTCAATCTGTGGGTCCATACCATACTCACGCTGCATTGAATTGAACTGCTGGATAGGGATTTGGGTAAAAACTAACCCTAGGGTTACCGTATCTGTAAAAACACAAGAGCTCACCGTTCTGCTCCTACACATCAACCTTGAAAACACAAAAGCGCCGACGCGCATCTCACGAAATCGACTAATACACAATCCCTCACTCCTCGCCGTGGATCCCCATAAATCGAAGGAAATCAACAACGATGTCGAACACAAGGATAGACTAGAGGTACACGAACCTGTAGCCGCCATCGCCGGCGACGAGCCATGGAGAAGACCAGCCACTATCCACCGAAGAATATAGACAGAAATCAGGGTCGGGGAATCGGGGTCTCAGAAATCGGGATCGGGGAGAGAACAGCAACGCAGACGGAAGAGATGAAAAATAAGAAGGGAGGTCGACGCGAAGCAGTCGAAGGAAGTCGATGAAAAAGTGGGCCGGCCCAAAAACGCTTCGCGAAGGAAGTCTTGAAGGGTTAGCGTTGAGGGGCGCTAACGAGCGGCATATAGGGTTCGCCGAAAAAAATTAGTGTGCGATTTTGGGTAAATCGTGAAGGGTCAGCTACGGCTCAGCGCTCACCCAGTCCATGGAGAGTTCACTCGTTTCCGTTTTGGGAGAGTTTTAGTATATTCCAGCTGGTTTTTCTTTTATTTGTTATTTCTTTAGTGGTTTTATAAGTTTTTCTGGCTCGTTTTATTTTCCTGTTTTATATTTTTGTTGGTTTTCCTGTTTTATTTTAATTTTCGTTTTCTTTCTTTCTTATTTTATCTTTTTCATTTTTGTTTTTTAAAATTCGTGAAGGTTTTTTTTAAAGATTCACGGGCATTTTCAAATGTGGAAACATCTTTTAAATTCAGTAAAACCTTTTTTCAAATGGGTGAATGGTTTTTAGATTCGATGAACATTTTTTCAAATTCATGAACATCTTATTTGTCAAACATTTTCTAAATTCATGAATATTCTAAATAAATTGTGGACAATATAAAAACTACGAACGAACTTCAAATTCATGAATAAGGTTTCAAAGTTATTAACAGGAAAAGACGAGTTAGAAAAACTGGACGTTTTCCGTGCACAGCACGAGGCGAGCTGGATTAAAAAAAGGAAATAGAACTGGCGAGCTCGTTACTGGGCCCGCCCGGGAGCGACTGCTCGCCCTTGAAGCTCAAGTGCTGAATTGGATAATCTCAAAAAAAAAAGTGCTGAATTGGAGCTCAAGTGCCGGCGTGCTCTGGGTTGACGAGGTCGACGAGAATCGGCCGATGCCGAGCGCTCTGCGGGCACTGTTCTGACGGGGTATCGACATCTACGACATCGTGTTTGTGTTACCGTGTACACGGCCGGGTAGGGTAGGTGGGCGAAGCCAGCCTAGAGGAGTATTGGGGTCATTTCCATTGCATTGGGGTCATTTCCATTGTATTGGGTACTAATAAGGCCGATTGCCACTAACTTACCAAGGGTTTCCATTAAGTCACCGGGGTCATTTGATACCACTAATTGTACCTAGCTCCGCCTAAGGTGCAAAACCTTGTAGAGGGGGCGATGATGGAGCTGGCCTACCGCTACCGAGAGGGACTGAGGGAGTGAAGGCAAGCAGGGATCGCCCACGGTTGCATGTCTCTTCTTCTTCATGGACGGGGCCCGGCCGGCGCATCCTCTGCCTGTGCGTGCCTCCACTGCCATATTATGCTTCGTGTCGGGCCGGACACGGACGGGCTCCACCTCATCAACTAGCTCTAAAAAAAAAACTAGCTCTCGCACCCACGCATAGCTCGAGCTAGCTAGTACAGTTAATTCCTTGCTTCACGTAGCTCGATTTTCAAAAAAAGTACTCCCTCCGATCCATATTAGTGGGCACAACTTTGTCTAGATACACATGTATCTAGTCTAAATACTTAACTAGATACATATGAATTTAGATAAAGCTATGTCCACTAATATGGATCGGAGGGAGTACATTTTTATGTTTTAAATATCCGGAAAAATTAGTAATAAGATTCTTAAGTGTGCAAAATTTTAACTCGAAATTCGTTGTATTGTAGTGGTAAAATAACAAACCGATGGTCGATTTGGATGGTGAATAGTACCCGGTGTCCAAAGATGGAAATTTTGTCGATTTCTCGTTTTTATGTAGCCTAAAATAAACGAATTTTGAGTTAAAATTTTGCACACTTGTATATCTCGACGATATCTAAATCTGGGAATTAGTTCTAGTTTTTGGAAACTAAAAAGTACCGATTTTAAATTTCGAAAAAAAAAACACTCGGCCTCCATTTACACTTTCCGCAGATATCGGTATCCGTATGTAGCATTATTCCAAATTGAAGCCTCTCGTGTTTTTGGAGGGGTAATTGAAGCCTTTTCCTATATTATTACTCCACAAGCACATATATTCATGCACGTGAATAGGTCCGTGATGTACATACATACGAGTACTATGATACTCGTCAAGTCGTCATGTGATGCCATCTAAAAAAATCGTCATGTCATGCAATGCCACGTCATACGTCGTCCAACAGGATCAAGAGCGCACGCTCTACTCTGTACTCCACCTGAAAACCTTTAACCGAAACATACCGCGACCGAGCCCTTCCAAGCTCGGCAAAATGGATACAAATGACCACGTGGCAAAACTATTTCACAAAGTAAACGATCGCCGAAACTATTTCACAGCAATAACCAATTCGAGTAGCGCCCGACGCTCGTGCGTCAGACACTACAGTGTAGCGCCTAAGCCTCAGGCGCTACACGCCCTGCCAGCGTGGCGGTTGTGGGACCAGGTGGACCCCACATCAGGTGGTGTAGCGCCCCATCACTAGGCGCTATGGTACCGTCATGTAGCATCTGAGCCTCAGGCGCTATGCTGCGCTGTACTAACAGCCACGCTTCGCTCTCCCCACCCGACCTGCTTCATTCTCAACCCACCAGAGGCAGGTGCCGGCGGCTGGCTGGCGGCTGCTCTCTCCCCCTCTCAAATCCTTTCCCAAAATCCCCAAATCTGGAGATTTCATCTGTGGATCTTGACCCCCCCAGTTCCTAGAGGTAATCTCTCTCATTTCTCTATCTTTTGACCCATTGGAATCTTGTCTGTTGATGGATTCAATGTCTAAATTTTGGAAACCCTAGAAATTCGAAATGACCCAAAAAATTGAATGGTTGATATTGGTGCATTGGCCAAATGGTGGCTTGTATGATCTATTTGAAGCATTCTGTTTGTTGTTAATCTTGGCATGAGTAGTTATTGATGTATCTTTCCATGTTGTTGTTGTCATAATTTTAGGGATGGCAAGAATTGTTCATGTTCATCATGTGGACAAAGATGCCTTTTTGAAAGGAAATATGGAACCGGACCCATATGAGGTGGGCTTGGTGTTCGAGCATAGTCCAACCTATGCCGAGGTTTTGAAACAAGTGAAGATTGATTTGAATTGGATGGACCCAAGTGATGTTGTAGAGTTGGAGGGAAGACATAATGCGGGTCATGGAGTGCACCTCCGTTGGAAGTTTTTGCGTATCAACTCCGAATTACATTGGGTTGCATACACGGAGACCGTGGCCGAATCACTAGACAAGTCTATCGAGTTATTTGCCACAAAAAAGGTTGATGCTTATGTGAACTTGGACTTGAACCGATGTGCCTCCCCATTTGAAGTGAAGACTTTGAGTAGAAGTCAACCACTCATGAACGAAGATGAAGTGACCGAGCCTACTTTGACCCAACTTGAAGTGAGGACTCTGAGTTCCATTAGAGATGATGACTATGGGGATGATGAGTATGAGGACGATGATCTTGGGGTCGACCTCCACAACAACAATGTTGGAGATTTGGATACATACAATGAGCAAGAGACCATGGAGCATGACACCCCTTGTAACATCCCAATATTTTGGAATGTTTAAAAATCACTAAAAATTTAAACTTTTGTTTTATTTAAAAGAAAACCATTAAAATTATAATAGAACTCAAATAATAGAAGACTTTTTGTATCTTCAAAAACTTTAATAGTTTAATTATCCAAGTAATCCTTAATTTCAAAAATTTAATTTAGTTTAAATTATTTTTATCCAGTGTACTTCAAAGAAACCTTCATCTCATAAAATGTTTGATTTTAAATATTCAGTTTTTGGCTATTTATTAGAACCAAAAATCATAATTGCAAAGTGTTTAAGATATTTCAAATATGCCTATTTCAAAAAGGTTTTTGGTTAAACTTTATGATTTAAAATTAGGAGTTTACTAAATCCTAAAATAATATTAATAAAGTGTTTTAAATTATTTAAAACATGTTCTATCTTCAAATTTTGTTTTGATTATAATTAGTTGAAAAACAAATAAGTTTATAACCCTAGTTTCAATTTCTACATTTGTGGTATTTTTATTTGATTTTAATAAGCCACAAATGATTTTATTAAAACCCATGATATAAATGGGTATTTGTATTTAAATGATTTATCAAACTCTATTTAAATAAAATGTTTTGTACCATGTTATTGTTTTGGGTTTATCATATTGAATGATATTACTCATACTATTTTTCTGGAATTTATTTTAAGTCAAAATGATTTATTAAAACCCTAGTTCAAAATTGACATAAAGTTTCAATTTAGAAATTATACAATATGTTAAAATTATTATTTTGTTTTGTTTTGGAAAAGTAGTACCAAGTAGTATATATTGATAAAGGTTCATTTTACAAAAAAATTACAAATTGGTTTGAATTCAATTGGAGGTTCAAATCAAAAGTTATAAAACATTTCAGAAAAGGAAAAAGAAAAAGAACAAAAAAAAGGACTGCCGAGCTAACTGGGCCGAGCCCATCTATCCTCGCACGCAGCAGCCCAGCAGGAGCCCAACCCCGGCCTCTCTTCTCCCTCTCTCACTGACAGGCGGGCCCCGTCAGCCAGGCCACATCAGCGTCTTCTTCCTCGCGTCAATCACGCACGCGTCAACGGAAAGAAACACCGGCCGTTTCTCCTCTTGATTGCCGGCTAATTCTTTCCGTCTGCACCTACTAAAAGCCCCCGAGGTCCTCTCCATTTCCCCTCTCACTCCCGTGCGGACCATGCCTCCAGGCCGCCGAATTTCCTCGCCGGAGCCCGAGCTGTCCGCCGCCGTGATTACCTGTTTCCCGTCAACAAAGTGAGCCCCTGACGCCAAATCCTAGCCTCCTCCCTTTCCCTCGTCCGTATACATCCTCCTGATCCTCTCTACGATTTTTTCCCGCAGCTGTTCGTCGTGTACGTCCTCGCCGGAATCTCGACGTCGCGTCGTACGACTCCGTCCACATCTCCGCGTCGATACCGGAAGAAATCAAGGACGCCAACGTCTCCATCCTCTTCGCCGTGCCGCTGCGCACCCACTGAGACCCTTCTTTTATTTTTGCGTGCAGCGTAACGAGCGGAGCAAGCTCAACCCGAAGGTCGCCGGCGCCGCACCACCGCGTCCACGACGCGATGCCGTTCTAGGACGGGCTCGAGCACGCCGTTGCTACCATCATCCTCAGCGTGAAGCGCCGCGCCTCCTGGACCCCTCGCTCGAGCCTAGAAACCACCGGAGCAGCTGCCTCGTCCACGCCCGAGCGCCTACGCCACCGTCTCCACCATCTCCGGCGAGATGCGCCGCCAGGTAATGGTCAAGCAAATATCAGCCGCCAGATCTGCATCCAACGGCCACGTTTTATTCGTTTTAAAGCGAATCGGTACCAGCAAATCACAGCCTGCCACGTCACCCAGCCTATTTTCTGGATTTTCTCCCGATTAGAATTTAAATAGCAGTTTTGCAGAAAAGACCCTGCATCTTAGATCTATCATATCTTTTCAACCACTTATCCAAATTTTACAAACTTTATACCCCTGGAAAGCCCTTGACCTGTAGAAACTTTTGGTACTGTTAGTTTTCAAATTTGTCTAGTTTAAATTTATTCAAATTTCAAATGAGGAGTTTGAGTAAATTTGACTTAACTTTAGATCCACAAGTCCAAAATGTGCAAATAAAATAGTTTTAGAAACCTTAGAATAAGTGTAATATTATGCCTCTGTTATAAAATATTTTTCGGCATTATTTTGATGATTTAAAAATCAGAGGCTTAATTTGAGTAATTTTGGCATATCTTTAAATCTATAAATGCAAAATTTACAAATAAAATATTGTTGGAAACCATTAGATCTGTAGAATAGATTAGACATTGTTAAAAATATTTTTGGTTACTTTTAAACTGATTTAAAAATCAGAGCCTTACTATGAGTATATTTGGTATAGTTCAAATCCTACAAACTATTTATTATGTTTATTTTTGCAAAATGTCACAAATTTTAATTGTCCTTTGTCCAGTAGGATTATTTTTCAGTTTTGAATAAAAGTTTAATTACAGAAAACATTTAAATCTTGTGTTAATGCCTTTAAAGTGTCTCAATAGTGTTTTGATTTAATTAAAGCTAATTAAAACTTGACCTATGTTTTCATGGACATAATAATAACAGAAAACAGTAGTAAATAATTTGTGTTAAATATCTTGACCCAATTAATGTGTGATAAATTTTGATTAAAGACCAACCCATTAAAACCTATTGAACATCACATCAATATATTTTAATAAGTTCAAAATTATTTGATTGACCAACCTTTAACCACAATGGAAAACCATAAACCCAATCACATCAATTCTTTTTGCATATTGAATTATGTGATATTCCTTGACCACTTATTTTGTGAGGACTTTGTTTTGTATTTTTGCTTTTGTATGTTTTGTGTTGTTGTGTGGTTTGTTTATTGTTGAATGATTTCTATGTATAGATTTAACGGAGTGCAACGTTCTTTGTGGAAAAGAGTGTGTGAGCAACGACAACGTACAAAGGCAAGTGGCACATTCATAAATTTCCTAAGTATTTTATCTATGCATGAGTAGTGTATTTTCCTTAAGCATGTGTAGGTATTATTAGTATTGCTATGCAAGACATGTTTAGAATTGCCCGTTATTCCTATGTGTCTAGAATCCTATTATAACTTAGTAGAAATATTGATATGCTATGCAAAAGATCGTTTTGATAAAATCTAAATTCTACTAAGTAAAATGAAACACCTGGGTGGATTGGTTTTGATAAGAGGAGGTCGGAGTTGAGTGGCTACTCAGGGCCATTTCTATGGTTTTACCTGAGTATGTGCACTTGTGGATTGCCACCCAGGAGCAAAGGGATTTGAAGTTACTCCAAGTGAAGATTGCTTCCAGTGCAGCCACTTGTATTATGGGCTCTGCTTGACCAAGTAAGTTCTAGGAACCTGATTCCGGCAGTTCACAGCGGATGAATGTCTTGTATGGGTCTGCCCAGAGGAACAGGGGACTGTTTCCCAAAGGTCTCGTCTCAATCTTCTCCTTTTCCTTATCACTAATGAAGTGTAGAGGATAGTTTGGGCTGATTGAGTCTTGTGGTGAACGTGCACAACCTCTCGAGAGTGTCAAAACTAAGTACTTAGCCGTGTCCCTGGTTACGGACAATTCTGAGCAGCTGGTCAAGGACGTCAACGGAGGATCCCAACATGCCAACTTCTCAAGTAAACATTTGAAGGGTGAACAAGGGTTGATTAGAAGAAAAGTTTTTCCAAAGAGTTAGGAAAAATATGGCTTTATGCAAAATAGCCTTGAACTCCACCAGCCAAATATGCATATAGGTTATTAGAGTTATTCCACTAAGTGTCCACAGAGTGTCACTTGCCAGTTCCATTTTATATGGTTCTGACCCACCTTGTCGCAACATTTTTCCTGTTGCAGGTTGTTCCGACGATGAGTGAGGTTTCGTTTAAGGATTTCGAGTCTACAACCAACATGTTTCGCCTGTGGCACATGAAGATGGTGGAGACTCACTGCTACTTGTATTTCCGCTGCTTTACTCTTTCAAAGCTAGCTTCGTGCAATGCAATTTGTAATGGATATTTTCCTAAGTACTGGATCTACGTGTAATAATTGATACTTTGTTGTGATATTTCATCTTAGACTGTGTGTACAAACGAATCGATCCAGGGATTTGCACTATACACAGGGACTTGCCAATTTTTAAGTGCAGGTCCGCTACACCCCTTATTCTCGATACTATGCATCGGACTCGGATGAAGATGGCCCCGATGAAGAAGTTGATGGGGAGGGGTTCACCGCCAAGGAGGCCGAAGCTTTTGAGAAGGTATTGGGGCGAGATCATTGGATTCTGTTGTTTCGTGATCTTAGTCTCGCGGATGAAGCCACGGTTGACGGAGGCAAGGGTGTAGTGCTCGGAGCAAGGCCAACTTCTTACCGGGATATGAGTCATGAGGATAATGGGATATCTCCCGGTTTGAAGTTCGCAACCTTGTTGGAATTTAAGATATGGATCAAGGAGTACTCGGTTAAGTATCATCGTCCGTTCAAGGTTGTTCACTCCGACAAGAAGAAGCGTTACACGGTTAGGTGCTTGGAGAAAGGATGCCCATGGATCGTGCGTGCAACACCACTAAAAGAAGGGCCCGAATGGCACATATCTAGTTGTGTAGCAACTCACATGTGCCGAGGCGAGAAGGTCGATGGCAAGGAAGCAAACCCAAACCACCGACAACTCACATCCAATTTCATCGCTTATAGGCTTTCCAACTCCATCTCGTCACTTCCAACAATGAGCACTAAGACCGTCATGGAACTTGTGGACAACATATTTCACTACAAGGTCAAGTACGGGAAGGCATGGAAGGCGAAGCAAGCCGCCTTCAAGATGTTGTACGGTGACTGGGAGGAAACATACAACCGAATCCCTAGGTTGTTGGGAGCCATGTCTGCCACTAACCTGGGGATGGTTCATGTGGTCGAGCCATATGGGCAAAAAACAAGGAGTTACGACGGAAAGGTTGTCCAAGTATTCGACCGTGCATTTTGGGCATTCGAGCAATGTGTGAGTGCATTTGAACATTGTAGGCCGGTTATCACCGTGGATGGCACCTTTTTGACCGGTCCATACAAGGGCACTCTCTTGGTTGCAATAGGAAATGATGCCAACAACCGTTTGGTGCCATTGGCTTTTGCTTTGGTTGAGGCGGAGAACAACGATAACTGGGCGTGGTTCTTTCATCTTTTGAGAACGAAGGTATTACCGCCTCAAAGAGAAATTTGTGTAATCTCGGATCGCCATCATGGAATTCTTAAGGCGATGGACATTGTCATTCCCGGGCATTGCTCCATTACACCATAGATGGTGCATGAGGCATTTTTGTTCCAACTTCTATAGGGCATGTGGGAGCAAGGAGTTGTCCGATGATCTCCAAGATTGTTGTCTCACTTTCACCGATCGGCGTTTCGCAAACTTGTATAATAGATTGCTCGCCAACAAAGCTCTCAACGCCGGGGGGCAAGAGTTTTTGGGTAGGCACATTGAACTTAGGAAGATGTGGGCACGAGCTTATGATGAAGATGGCCGGAGATACGGTCAAATGACAAGCAACATGGCGGAATGCTCCATTTGGAGTCGAAGACCGTCAACGCCTTTAGCCACATCCATTGTGTGGTCCTGCCACCGCTGTCAGCAAAGAGAGTCCTAGAAATAACACAGTAACCTACCACACGTACACGTGGGCATACGTCTCGACCACACCCTGCTCGGCTCCGACAGGGCATGTCTTGAAGTGTTTGACTATCCACGTGTATGTAGCACCAGCCGGGACTCTGTCCGTACTCTTGTCCTCCACCTCCTCAGGAGCCCTACCAATAAGGGCCTCCATCTGCGCGCGCCAACCGTCAGAATCTGTGCTCATACACAAAGGCCTCCCCTCGATAGGAAGTCCTAGGATCATGGAAATATCCATAAGAGTGGGGGTCATCTCGCTGGTCCGGAGGTGGAAAGTGTGTGTCTCCGGCCTCCACCGGTCAACAAGGCGGTGAGTGCTGCCGCGTTCAAGTTTGGAGTCGACCGGCTAACAAGTTGGATGAACGGAAGAAGTCCTAGCCTCTCGATGTACGGAGTGTACCGCTCATCGTACCGCAACCCGTCACGCGAGGACGCCCCATGAGACCTAATCTTCAACGGCTTAGGCTCCTGCAAACATACACGTATAAGTATTACAACATGTTCTACGCATTTGAAACAAAATCAAAAAATACACAAGTATAAAGAGGAATTTTATTACCTTCCCCTTCTCCGTCATCAAATAGGCCCGGTGTGCTACATTGTACTCATCATTGAGTAACCACATCCTACATATTCCAAACATCATATCAATCCTAATGCTATAGATCATGTCAAACGGTTTCTAAGAAAAATCTTACTTAGTTCTACAAATAATACTACACATTTTAGTTCACACATAGAGGACATATACACATATTTTTTTTATAAGAACGAAACCACCTACACACATACAATCGGTATCTAAGCAAAATTAACCTACTAAAATTTTACCAATGCATAATATACCTTTCCTAATGCTATAGATCATACAAACATGTCATAGTTTCATACCAAAATCGAAATCAACTAAACAAATCTCGGTTGAACCCTAACCGAGATAGAGAGGACAAATGAGATGAAATTATTGGATGAAAATAGGAGGGATCGGAGGAGAATACCTGCGGGGAGTAGTTGGGGAGGAAATCCTCTCACTTTTTTGGTCAGATTGGAGAGGAAACGGTGGAGGATTAGAGAGGGAGAGAGGGAACCGCCGCCATGTTCTTCTTCCTCGGGTCGGATCGATTTGGTTCTGTGAGCGCTAGGGTTAGGGAGAGACGCTCCAAGTCACTTAAGTGTACGCGGCGGATAGCGCCTGAGCATCAGGCGCTACACATCGGGCCTTATGCGCTACACTATAGTGTGTGACCCCCGAGCATCGGGCGCTACCCGAAATGGTTATTGCTGTGAAATAGTTTCCGCGATCGTTTACTTTGTGAAATAGTTTTGCCACGTGGTCATTTGTATCCATTTTGCCTCCAAGCTCACCCAATCATGCCGTGCGTGAAGACTGCATGCAGTGCCGCAGCTAGCTGCACTTTCTGACCGATGCGCATGATGCATGCACGCAGCAGGGCAATTTTACGGTCTTCTACTCACTCTGTTCCATTTTAATTGACTCACATATATCTAATGGAACGGAGGGAGTACTAGTTAATTACGCCGGTGACCTGTGGTCACATACTTCGTTCCTCCTAAATTTAAGACGTCTTTGTTTTTCTATATGCCATTTAATGCACAATTTTAACTTATAATATGTTCCAAAATTTCGATAAATACATATAAAATACCACTAATACATACTAAAATATAGGATCGAATTGAGCATGTATAAAAAATATACTTGTATTTGTCTTGTCAAATAATTCGAAAATGTTACATTAAAGATCGCAAAAGATAATCACACCTTACGTTTTGTGATGGAGGAGCACTATACTAATCCCCAAATTCATAACTACCATAATTTGGAGAAATATCCAAAATTGGCTCAACTTGGTGAACTTCGACGTCACCCTTCAGGATAACTTTGGCACGGTTAAGTGAAGGTGGTGTTCGGTTCCTGGTGTGCCTTTGGGCAACAGCGGTGAGGTCTCACGTACCTCATGTTGCTAACTTCGTGTGAGCCAGTTCAAAAAATAAAATCTTCGTGTGAGCTATGGAATGTGCGGAACGCTAGGGTCTATAGACATATTTAATCAATACTTTTGTTGTTTTGTTACTTATCAAAAATAATGCCGCCCTCTCGGGGCATGGCTAACCCCATAGGCTGGGCAAATAGTGCGATCACCTTCGGACCCGAGTTGTAGAGGCCCTTCCACTTATTTTTATTTTTTATTTTTTTGCGAAAGATAGTACGCAGACGCTCACAAACACGCACGTACACTCACCCCTATGAACGCACACACGCACACCCTACCCCTATGAGCATCTCCGAGAGACTGAGCCGGCAGATGGTCTTGAGATTGACGAAGTTACCACGGACGGCTCGCTGTCGACGGGAACATCGCCTCCCACTGAAGAATATTCTGCCTAAATGAGAAACACCAGCGTCAAACCTAGGGTTTGAACTCTGGTGGGCTAGGGGTACAACCACCCTCCTAACCATCTTGCCACAGGCAAGTTCTCGGCCCTTCCACTTATTAACAATGTGTATCAATCACTATTTTTTATTAGATATTTATTATGCAAAAAAGTATTGATTATGTGAAAAACGAAAGATACAATTGTTAGGAGTAAGTACACACCACAAATTCATGATACTGTAAAGAACATAGAAACAAATTAATATGATCAGGCCATCAAGGATGGTTTTGGTTTACTTAGACCACGATTCTTTCTCCAAGTCTATCAAATGAATCCCTGCAAGTTCGGAAATCCATGCACCCGGGAGCCAAAATGCCTGGTGTATTTATGTGGCGCCCCGACCCGACTGTTATACAGTGATGCTGTGTGTCACCGGTTAAGCGATACAACCGGAGGTTACGGGTTTACCAATCCCCGGCCAAAACCTTTGGCAGGCGTTGCTCGGAATGGATCATCGGCAACGCAACACCCCGATTGATGCCTTAACATAGACACAACCCTCAATGTATAATAGAGAGATCAAAACTTGTGGAACAACTGGCACTTCACAAACTCTACGACACAAATCATTATAGTTCAACTCTTATAATAGAGAAAGATAGCAAATGACATTCAGAGGTCACAGACCCAACATTACATCAAGCGGAAGCGAATTAGGTTATTCTAAACAACAAGATCCAAGATATGGCCTAAGAGTCCTACAGATAAACATCACAGCGCCAGCTGATCCGGGATGTCCCAAGCTGCCACCTGGGAACCCCAGACTACTCGTCGACGTCCACGAAGAACCCACCTTCGAGGTCGGTGAAGTCCTCCTCTGAAACAAAGCAAACGACGTTGAGTTCGACGAACTCGCAAGATTATATATAGAGCTTTAGCTCGATGAGACTTTCAAGGTTTTATGGCTGTTTTGCAGTAAGCTGATTTTATTTATGAAAAACATAACTCAATGGCATCGACTATTCAGAGTATTTTAAAAAGAGGTAAGAAGTACTCTTTCTTTCATCACCTTTCTCGACATCAACCATCATTCTCAACCACAGTACATGTTCATCAGAGGCACCTCCCCGAATCACCCTCGAGGAAGATCACCTTGCATTGTGAGTGGTATCTCTAGTACCCAGTTTTTAATCATTCCGTTAAAGTTATTCTATGATCTTACCTTCACTTCCCAAGTTCGTCCATAACCGCGGACACGGCTTTTCGAAAAGATTTAACCCTGCAGGGGTGTACAATGTTTACCACGCGTACCGTCCGGCCCATTACCTGATCATTAGCTCTCTTCCGTGGAAAGCCGGCTGGGTGGGAGCGGTGTCGACTTCTCCCTCGTTAAAGACTAACCCAGGATCATCAGTGAGGACGGAGCATCGGATCATCAACACCGTGCCCCGTGGCCACTCATTTTCCTAACACCACCATCCTCATCTCAGTTCATCCCACCATCATCACGCACGCGCAAATGGAAGCCCGAACTAGAGGACCCTGGCTAGTCCCGCCCGAGTTATTTAGTCTATGAGGGTTCCTGCAATTGCATAGGCCTCACGCATGGTTGCACGCTCAGTCTTGGTTCAAGAGGTATAGAACTCGCACCTAGGCGGCGAGAACGAGACAGAGCACCACAACCACAGTGGCCTCTCATCCCCACCTTTAAGCATTTTATTATTCGTCACCACAATTTCTCCACCATCGTTCTCATCTCATCACCTGTTTCCAACATGAACCATCCATCGTATAGCTATGCAATTAACTAAGCATGGCTAAGCATCAACATCGCATAGTAAGTATCTCGGCCAACAATACAATCCTATGGATAATAGGAGGGAAAACAGGTATTGGCATCGGAAATCTTAATGCAACTATAGGATACTCTAATCCAACGAAATTGACATTTAGAACCGCATGCAATATTATAGTGGAGAAAATATTTGCGGAAACAATAGGATAAGATATGCTCAGAGGGGGGATTACGCTTGCCTTGATCAAGGTGCTGGTAGTACGGCTCTTCGGGGTATTGTGGAGTAACCCCGGCTGCTTGATCTATCGAGGCACAAAGCATAGAAGCCACAATCAATCACCACACATGTTCAACAAATGCAATGCGCAAACACATGATGGCATGACATTTTTAATGCATTGCAATTATTCTAGCAAGTTCTACCAAATTTTAAAGGGGGTGCGAGATAATTACTCAACAAGAGAGAAAATCAAACTCCTTCTTTGTTTTTATGCTTTCCTGTGCTATAGATCATGTAAACATGCATGAAGATGATGCTACGGATTAATGCACATTTTTCTGAGCATTTTGATATGAAGAACACATTTTTCGGAGGTCCCGATAAAAAGTTATTATTTTTAGAATTTCCTCTTCTAATTAAATGATTTTAATTACTTAACTAAATTCAACAACAATAGCGATAACAAAAAGAGTTCGAGCTAGAGCGATAGATCACTAAGGAATCATCGAGTTTCGATAACCCTAGCGTCGTGAGGGAGTAGCGGGGAGCATGTGCTACGAGGAAGAAAAAGGAGAAAAACAAAGACAGAAAAAAAAGACTGTGTGGCCGGCCTGTGGCCTGGCTGGGCCGGTGGTGAGGCCGGCCTGCTAACAGAGCCCACCGGCTCTCAGCCCGGTTGGGCCGGCTGAGAGGCCGGCTATGCGGCAGAGCGGTCCGGCTCGTGGCCCGGTTAAGACCGGGCCCAAGGCCGGTTAGGGGCCCGAGCCAAACGGCACTGAGGCCGGTTCGACCGGTTCTGCGGCCGGTCTCGCGTGGAGAGAAAAAAAAGAGCGACGAACGCCGGCGTACGGCGGCGGTGGAGCACGGGCGAGCGAGGGAGGGGAAGGGGAAATGGGTGCCATGGCACGGAAACCTCACCCTCGAGCACGTACGGGCAGCGGGGACGGCGGAGGTGCACGAAGGTGGCCGGAATCAGGCGGCGGAGCCGCGGCGGTGGTCGGCGAGGAAGCGGGCTCGTGCGCGGCAATGCGGGCGAACCAGCTCGATTCCTCGGGCTAGGCAAGGGAGGACGTCGAGGCGGAGCTTCTAGTGGTCGTCGATGTGCTCCTCGCGTGCTCAACCGACGGCGGGGAGCTCGGTGGCCACGGCGGCTATGGAGCTCGCCGGGAGAGAGAGAGTGGGGGAAACGAGGAGAGAAGCGAGTGGATAGGGAGAGGGGGCTCGTGGGGCGGCTCTCCTGGCAGTGAAGGCAGGGCAGGGGGCCCGGGCGCGGCATCGGGGACGCAGCGGCGTCGAGCTGGTGCGGCCGAGCTGCTCTGCTCGGTCGCTACAGCGAAGAAGACGCCGGTTTTGCAATTAGGCCCCTGGCAGAATTTCTTACCTCACGGACAGGTCCTCCTGGAATTACAAATAGGTCCTTTTCTGTTTTAACTTTAAAACCAGCACATGTTTTGAATTAAATGAGGCATTTAAACATTTTGTAAAAATGTGAGAAAAATTCCAGTAGCCTCCCAAACTCAATATGAAGCTCCCCTAATTTTGGTGTCTCCAAATAAAATGTTTTTGACAACATTTGTTCATAGTTTCAAAATAGGGCATTTTGCTAAATTCAAAATGGTTTCTCTTTTGGAAGATTTATTGCAATTGAGAAAAATTATTTCCAAACTCTTGGAACTTCCTTGACAAATATAAGATGACAAGGATTTGTATTTTGCGAGTTGAATGCTCTCATGATTGTGAAGTTGGTTGAATCAAGTTTGGCATTTGTTTGTAATTGGTGCCAAACTCATTTGTGAGTGGGTTAGCAAGTTGAAAGTGGATGCCATGATGCAATGCAACGAAAAGCGAAAATTTTACTCGGGTTTTCGGGTTCACAACTTCGGGCTGTTACAATTCTACCCCCCTTACAGGAATCTCGTCCCGAGATTCTAAGACTGCGAAAAGAAGTCGGGATACTCCTCACGTAGACTAGACTCTCGTTCCCAAGTTGCTTCTTCCTCGAATGATGAGACCACTGAATTTTGAGAAACTTGGTGGTCTTGTTACGAGTCTTTCTTTCGGCTTCATCCAGAACACGGATAGGCTGCTCGCGATAAGTGAGGTCTTCCTGGAGATCTAGTTCTTCATGATTGACTCCATGGATAGGATCCTTGAAGCACCGGCGAAGTTGGGATACATGAAACACATCATGCACATTTGGGAAGATGGACGGTAACTCCAACTTGTAAGAAAGATCTCCTCGCTTAGCCAGAACGGTGAAAGGGCCAACATAGCGAGGTGCCAATTTCCCTTTGATTCCGAAGCGGCGAACGCCACGAAGGGGAGAGACACGGAGGTAGGCTTTATCACCAATTTCATAGTGAATTTCCTGATGGTGCTTATCATAGTAGCTCTTTTGCCTAGACTGAGCAATCTTCGGATTCTCCCGTATGATTCTAACCTTCTCCTCAGCTTCATTTATCACATCCGGACCAAAGAATGCCCTCTCTCCGGTCTCGGACCAATTTAGAGGAGTACGGCATTTTCTTCCATAGAGAACCTCAAATGGAGCCATGTCCAGACTAGCTTGATAGCTATTGTTGTAGGAGAATTCCGCGAAAGGGAGATACTTTTCCCAATCCTTGCCGAAAGAGATTACACATGCCCTAAGCATGTCTTCCAAAACTTGGTTCACTCTTTCGGTCTGACCATCAGTTTGAGGATGGAACGCGGTGCTGAAGTTAAGACGAGTTCCCATAGCAGTTTGGAAACTAGTCCAAAACTTGGAGGTGAATAGGCTTCCACTATCAGAAATTATCTTCTTGGGAATGCCGTGAAGGACGACGATACGAGAGGTATACAGGTCTGCCAACTTGGCAGCAGTAATGTCCACTAGAACGGGGAGGAAGTGAGCCACTTTTGATAGTCGATCAATGATGACCCAGATGGCATCATGTCCCTTTGGAGACTTCGGCAGACCAGTAATGAAGTCCATACCAATTTCATCCCATTTCCACTCGGGAATAGCAATAGGGTGAAGAGTGTCGGCAGGCCTTTGATGTTCAGCCTTTACCCGTCGACAGGTGTCACATTCAGCAACATACTTGGCAATTTCTCGCTTCATCCGAGTCCACCAGAATTGTGGCCGAAGGTCTTGGTACATCTTGGTACTACCGGGATGAATAGAGAGATGAGATTCATGAGCTTCTTGGAGGATCAACTCCCTCAATTTCCGTTTCTTTGGCACCACCAAGCGGTCACCAAAATAAACCATTCCGGATTCATTGACAGAAAAACATTTGGCCTTCCCGCTAGCAATGTTCTCCTTGATTTTTATAATACCCTTGTCACGCTTTTGGGCATCCTTAATCTGGTCCACAAGAGTAGATTTGATTTCCAGATTTGCAAGGTAACCGGAGGGAACAATTTCTAAGTTCAAACGGGATAACTCTTCATGGAGAGCAGGTTGAGCCTCTTCAATCATCAGATTGTTGCAATAAGACTTCCGACTCAGCGCGTCAGCCACGACGTTTGCTTTGCCGGGTTGATAGTTCAGACTCACATTATAGTCCGTGATTAACTCCAAGCAACGCCTTTGCCTGAGATTTAAATCCGGCTGGGTGAAGAGATATTTTAGACTCTTGTGATCCGAGAAGATCTAGCAACGATTACCAAACAGGTATGGTCTCCATTGCTTCAAAGCATAGACCACCGCGGCAAGCTCTAGATCATGAGTAGGGTAATTGAGCTCATGCGGCTTAAGTTGGCGAGAAGCATATGCCACCACATGGCCATCTTGCATTAGCACACAGCCCAAACCTTGTAGAGAGGCGTCACAGAAGACGACGAAATCCTTGCTTGTGTCTGGCAAGACAAGCACAGGAGCGGAGGTGAGTTTGGCTTTAAGTGTTTTGAAACTCTCTTCAGCTTCGGCCGTCCATCCAAACTTTTTATCCTTCTTGAGAAGGTCAGTCAGGGCCTTGGCTATCTTGGAGAAACCTTCGATGAATCGGCGGTAATAACCCGCCAATCCGAGAAAGCTACGGATGTCCTTGACTGACATTGGAGTTTTCCAATCCAGAATGGACTGAATCTTGTCAGGGATGACTTCCACACCATTTGCGGATATTACATGACTAAGGAAGACAAGTTTATCCAACCAAAACTCACACTTGGAGAACTTGGCATAAAGACGGTGTTCACGAAGCCGTGTCAGAACCAACCGAAGATGTTCATCATGCTCTTCGTCGGTTTTAGAATAGATAAGGATGTCATCAATGTAAATGACGACAAACTTATCAAGATAGTCCATGAAGATGGAGTTCATGAGCCTCATGAAAGTAGCCGGGTGTCGGGGGGCTGCCCCCGGGTAGGGCAAAGATGTGGTGTTGAGAGCTCTAAAAGGCTGGCCGGATCAATATTCAGCCGGATCACTTGGGCCGAATCTCCTGTGAATTCGGTTAGCTCTTTGTCGAGCTAAAGCATGGGAAGAAACAAAGGGATCCAGTAAAGCCAAACCGGATTAGTTTGGGAAGTATCGGCTGAGTTAGCCGGATTGGTCAGGAAGGACCCGGATAAGGTGATCCGGATATGGCACGGGGGCCAAGTAATGTCAGTAAGGTCACGGGACCTGCAATTCTACTGACCGAGGTTCAGAGGACAGCAAGGTCGAGTCACAGGTTTTCCGGATCGCAAGGCCCTAGGCGCTGACTCGGCCAATTCAAGAAAGGGGCTATGGCCTAGACCCGGTGGGCTACGCCTGCCATTGCCTGAAGAGGCAAGATAGGCCTGCTGGGACTTGACAGCCAGGTCAAGCCACGGGATTCCTGGGAGCGCAGCGACCTAGGAGCTGACTCGGCCAATTCGGGAAAGAGGATGTGACCTAGACCCGATGGGCTACAGCTGCCATTGCCCGAAAGAGCAGGATAGGCCTGACAGTCCGGCCGTTGGATTGACAGGGGCAGAGGCTTGTCCTGTTCCTCTTGTCCATGCCATTATCACTTCCAGCCAGGGGCAAAATGGTAATTCGGTTAGTGTATAAGTAAGCTACCACATCCTCCAGTACGAGGGACGGGCGATACGAGGGTGAGGAGGACGAGCATCATTTCCCCCCAAGCTCCATCTTCTTCCTAGAGTTTTCACCATTGTTCTTCATACAGCTCAAGGAGCGCTCTGTACTTGTAAACACTTGAGATATAAAGAGAGTAGGCTAGTGCTGCAGTAGGGGTGTTACCTCCACAAGAGGGCCCCGAAGCAGGGTACATCGTGGTGTTCTTTGCTTCTTCTTGGTTCTGCTTGTTCTTGTTCGTTCTTGCAAGTTCTTGGTTGTTCTTCATGCGTGCTTCGTGAGCACGCAAACCCTCCCCGGACCCCCCAACGTCCTAGCGAGCCCACAACTTAAGCCATCCTATGGCATCTGCCGTGACACCACCACGACAGTTGGCGCCCACCGTGGGGCACGCAGTGGCGTTGGCTGGGGTTTCCTTCCGGACGGGCTCCGTCACTGGCTCCGGCGAGCGGGTCCTCTCTGGGCTCGTTTGCAAGATCGGCAAGTTCAACTTCATCAGCGACAACGCGGGGTGCTTCGCCAACAAGCCCTTCCCCGCTGACGGCTTCCTCATGACGCTCGGCAGCTTCGTCACCTACGTCGCCACCGAGCCTGTCCGTGAGTACCCGGCGCAGGTGCTCGTGGCTGAGGATCCTCCCTCTTTCCGCGCAGCTCTCGGACGGCGTAGCGCTCGCCCCGGGAGTAGCGTGGAGGTAATGGTGGTTGGAACAAGTGCTGCGGCGGGCAAAGGAGATGCCAGCAAGAGCATGCCCGAGGAGCTGGCCACGCCAGTGGATCCGGTTGACAAGCCGACTCGGACGGCCAAGTTCCCAAAGGAGAAACCGGATCCGGTTGGCCCGCTTGGCATGTCAAGTAGGGAAGCTCCCTTAGAGGATGTCCTGGAGAAGCTATCTCGGCCAGTGGCACCTGGGGCAAATGTAGAGCTTACTGTAGCTCAGCTAGAGGCAGAGCGCCTGAGGTTGCAAAAAGAAGCCCGGTTAGTGGTGGAGTCTAGGCAAGCCTTTGATAGAGATATGAGAGAGTACAATGCTGCCAATGGTATCACTGATGGCTTTACTCCTGTAGTGCATCGCTCGCGCAAGAAAGCCGAGTTGCGTAACCGGGGTAAGGACCTCAATGACGAGTTAGCTAGAGCTGCAGGATCGAGCTCAAGTAAGGCTACTAGTCATAGATCTAGCACAGGCAAGCCGGTGTATAGCTCCCCGGCTAAGAATCTTAGGGCTGCAGCGGCGGCGCGAGCCGAATTGAGTACACTAACCGGGGACGCTTGGCGAAGGCAGGCAGAGAGAGTCAATGAGCTAGTAGATGTGTGTAACCGGCAGAATGAGGCTTACCAGAAAGCTAATCCGGATGCAGGTGTTTCTCGGGTAGTAGTGTCGGTTAAGGCTGTTAGCCAGAGGTCCAAGGGGCAGGCGTCATCCCCGCACGTCGGAGTTGACCAGGCCCAGAGCGTGAACTCGGGTAAGAGCAAGCAGCTGCAGACCTATGATGCTGAATATGCCGGCAAGCAGCTAGCCGCTCAAGGAAGAGGTGGCCAAAGCAGAAACAGTGGTGGACACAGGAGCTCCAAGACCGGCAGCCACAAAGCCGGTTAACCTGGTAAACATGGGAGGCAACGACAATGGTGCTGGTCCGAGTCGGCAAGGTGGATACCCCGGTAATGAGTACAAGGAGGCTCATCAAAGTTATGTGGTTTTTGTGACCGAGCCAACTGACAAGAAAAGTCAGCTGCGAAGGGCGAAGGAGGTGAATGCAGTCATGCCAGCAGTCCCAAAATACCTGAATTGGTCCGAGCAGGAGATCACTTGGAGCAGGGCTGATAACCCCAGAATTATGCCAAGTCCAGGAAACTATGCACTGGTGGTGGATCCGACTTTGGTTGGACCCAAGCTTAACGTGAGGTTTAGCCGAGTCTTGATTGACAATGGCAGTGCCATAAACATCATGTATCGGGACACAATGGTCAAGTTGGGTATTTCGCCGAATCAGTTGCAGCAGAGCAGTTGTACCTTCCATGGTATAGTACCCGGGGTGTCTTGTTCCCCAATGGGTAAGATCTGGGTAGATGTGCTGTTTGGTACCAAGGACAATCACCGGCTTGAGAGTCTCGAGTTCGAGGTGGTAGATTTGGAGAGCCCATACCATGCTCTGCTTGGCCGGCCTGCGTTAGCCAAGTTCATGATATCCACTCATGTGGCCTACCTCAAGATAAAGATGCCAGGCCCGAATGGTATTATCACTGTTGCGGGAGATTACAAAAAAGCCATACAGTGTGCCACGATCGGTTCCACCTTAGCCGAATCATTGGTGATCCAAGCTGAGAAGAGCAAGATGCATGAGGTGGTGGCAATGGCGAAGTCTGCTCAGCTCGGTGTGCTGGCTATGACCAATCCGGATGGAGGTGCAACATTTGAGATGCCCAAGGAAACAAAGAAGATTCCCATTGACCCGGAGAACCCGGAGCGCATGGCCATCATTGGTGCCGGCTGGATGAGAAATAGGAAAGCGCGCTCTGTCACTTCCTCCGTGAGAATCGGGATATCTTTGCATGGTCGGCTAAGGACCTGCCTGGTGTTCCGAGGGAGTTGGCAGAGCACTCTTTATTTGTCAGGCCGGATGTAAAACCGGTGAGGCAACCGACTCGGCGTCTCTCAGATGATCGAAGAAAAGTGGTGCTGGATGAGCTGGCTAAGTTGCTTGCAGCCGGATTCATTATGGAGGTGTTGCATCCAGACTGGATATCCAATCCGGTTCTGGTAGAGAAGAAGAAGGACGAACCAGCGGTGGTCAAGGTGTGGCGCATGTGCATCGATTTCACCAACCTAAACAAGGCGTGCCCGAAGGATCCATTTCCTTTACCTCGGATTGATCAAGTGATCGATTCTACTGCTGGGTGTGAGTTGTTGTCTTTTATTGATGCGTACTCTGGTTTTCACCAGATACCACTGAACCCTAAAGATCAAATAAAGACTGCTTTTATTACCCCGTACGGGGCGTATTGCTATCGTGTCATGTGTTTCGGTTTGAGAAATGCCGGTGCAACTTATCAGAGATGTATGCAGAAATGCTTACACTCCCAAATGGGCAAAATGTGCAGGTGTATGTCGATGATATCGTCATCAAAACTAAAGAAAAACACACTCTCCTCGAGGATCTCGAGGAAACATTTGTGAACTTGAGAAAATATCGGTTGAAATTGAATCCGGATAAATGCACCTTTGGTGTCCCGGCTGGAAAGTTGCTCGGTTTCCTTGTATCGAGCCGAGGTATTGAGGTGAATCCGGCTAAATCCGAGCCATAGAAAGAATGAAATTGCCTAAATGTCTAAAAGATGTACAAAAATTCACCGGGTGTTTAGCCTCGTTGAGTCGGTTTGTGAGTCGGCTAGGAGAAAAAGCCTTGCCCTTGTATCAGTTGATGAAAAAGAGCACCGGGTTCACATGGACCCCGCAGGCAGATTCGGCTTTCAACGAATTAAAAAAGATGTTGTCCACTGCACCAATTCTGGCGTCACCTTTGCCGAATGAGCCAATGCTACTTTACATTGCGGCCACTAACCGGGTCGTAAGTGTGGTCATAGTGGTAGAGCGAGAAGAGGAGGGTAAATCCGTGCAGAGACCGGTGTACTATTTAAGTGAGGTGATCTCAACCTCAAAGCAAAATTATCCTCACTACCAGAAGATGACATACGGTGTATACCTGGCGGCCAAAAAGTTGAAACATTATTTCCAAGAACACCCGATTACCGTGGTATGTGAAGCTCCAATCGCGGAATCATTGGGTGCAAAGATGCGACTGGCCGGGTTGCCAAGTGGGCAATAGAAGTATCTCCTTACACCCCGCATTATGAGAGAAGGGATGCTATCAAGTCTCAGGCTTTACCAGATTTCCTTTGTGACTGGGCCGAGATGCAGTATGAGCCACCCAAGCCGGATTACAATTACTGGAAGTTGCACTTTGATGGCTCCAAAACCAAAATCGGATTAGGTGCTGGGGTGGTACTCACATCACCAAAGCAAGATCAGTTGCGATATGTGTTGCAGATCATTTCTCAGCCTCAAACAATGTGGCCGAATATGAGGCACTGATCCATGGGCTTAATGTGGCTAGGGATATCGGCATCCGCCGAATAGAATGTTTTGGTGATTCGGATTTAGTGGTGCAGCAGTCTTCTGGAAATTGGGATGCTCTTGATGCCAATATGGCACTGTATCGGTTTCATGTCCAGAAAATTTCAGGATTTTTTGAAGGCTGCGAGTACAAGCACATACCTCGGTTGGAGAACGAAGCTGCTGATGTCCTGTCAAAACTCGGGTCGTCTAGGGATGCAATTCCACCCGGAATATCCTTGAATCACCTAAGGGTCCCTTCAATCAAACCTTCGCCTGATTCCGAGTCAATTTTTATCCCAAAGCAAGAATCTGAGGCTGTCCCTATGAATGTTGATGTCGGTACATTGGGGAAGACCCGGGGACTGCTAACCGGATCTTAGGAAAGAGGAGCAGAGAAGAAGGTGGTGCTAACCGAATCTTAGGGAATGGGCAGAAGCTGATAGAAGAAATAATGGCGGCCGAACCAGTGGAGATAGATGAGCACTTATTCCCTTTGCATCCAGTACCGGAATGGGCTGAAGAAATCATGAAGTTCATGTCGGAGGGGAGTTTGCCAAATGATGAAACCGAAGCTAGGCGAGTGCAGAGGAGGTCCAAGGCTTACACCATCATCAACAAGGAGTTATACAAGAGGAGTGCAACCGAGGTGCTACAGCGTTGTGTGGAGCCAGCCGAGGGCAAGGAGATGCTCCTGGAGATACATCAAGGAGAATGTGGACATCATTGCAGCACGAGAGCCCTGGTGGCTAAGGTGTTCCGGCATGGATTTTACTGGCCCACTGCTCACGCGGATGCAGAGGACATAGTCCGAAAATGTGAAGGATGCCAAAGGTTTGCCAAGCAGACACACTTACCCGCATCGGCGCTCAAAACAATTCCTATCACTTGGCCGTTTGCTGTGTGGTGTTTAGATATGGTGGGAGATTTCAAGCCGGCTAGGGGTAACATGACACATATGCTGGTGATGGTGGATAAGTTCACCAAGTGGATAGAGGTGAAACCAATCCGGAAGGTAGATGGTCGTTCGGCTGTGACTTTCCTGAAAGAAATTATTTTGAGATACGGATACCCTCATAGCATCATCTCGGATAACGGCACAAACTTTGCTGTCGGAGAGTTTGCTCGGTTTTGCATGGATAAGGGAATCCGGCTAGATATAGCCTCGGTGGCACATCCGGAGTCTAATGGGCAAGTGGAAAGATCAAATGCCCTGGTGTTGGCCGGCATCAAGGCTCGTCTCATTGAACCATTGCTGAAAACTCCGGGATGCTGGATAGACGAGATACCATCAGTACTGTGGGGTCTAAGGACCACGCCGAATCGGTCAACTGGCTATACGCCATTTTTTCTGGTTTATGGGGCAGAAGCTGTGCTGCCAACTGACATAGAACATGATGCACCAAGGGTGGCAATGTATACTGAAACCGAGGCAAAAGAGGCCCGGGAAGACGCGTGGATCTGCTAGAGGAAGCAAGAGAATTGGCTCTATCTCGGACAGCAATATACCAGCAGAATCTCCGACGATATCATAGTCGAAAGATCAGCCCTCGAGTGTTTCATGAGGGAGATCTTGTACTAAGGCTGGTGCAGCGCAGCAAAGGCCGACACAAGTTGTCACCTCCATGGGAGGGACCATTCATTGTGAGCAGGGCTATGCACAATGACTCGTACTACCTTGTAGATGCACAGGAACCAAGGAGGATGGCCTGGATAGACCCGGACAAGAAACTAAGAGACCCTGGAATGTAGCTCTGCTTCGACCCTTTTACTCCTAAGGGGCGCAATGTATGTATTTCAGTTTATCATAAATGAAATTGCAGCAATCCGAGTCTGGACTCGGGGACTGCTTCGTCCTCATGCATGTGTTTCTTATTACTGTTTTGTCCATACCGTTCATGTGTCGAATTGCTTTGAACCTCGTCCCAAAATTCAAGTAATGTATGCTGTGTTGTTGATCTCGTGACTCGACTGACAAACACCAAAATGGTAGTCAAGAGCAGAGATGAGGAATATGGGAAACATGAAAATGGACTCGGGGACTCGGTCCAAAACCGATTCGGCAGATGTCGTTTACTAACCCCTGTTATTTATTTTTTGTTTATGTTAGATGATTCTAAACCATAACTCGCATGTTTCAAGTATTGTATGCTATGATTCCTATCTTGTGACTCGACTGTCAAACACCTAAAAGGTAGACAAGAGCAAAGATTCGGCAAAAATAGTAAACAAGAAAACAGACTCGGGGACTCGGTTTAAAATGATCCAACATAAACCTCGTCCGGATCACATTAAGCTAAATAAGAGTAGTCTCGGAAGAACTTAAAATTGTTTATTACATCTGCTCCCGGCATACCGGGGATTTAACGTTTTTTCACTAAGTCACTTCAGGAGGCAGCAGACTTGGTTGTAGCGGGTTCGGTTACATCAGCTTCGGTTGCAGGAGCCTCGGGCGCGCGAGCTTCGGTTACAGGAGTTTCGGTTGGAGTAGATTCGGTTGCAGGGGGTTCCGTCGCTGGAATGGACTCAGAAGA
Organism: Poa pratensis; assembly: GCA_947311845.1. Lineage (NCBI taxonomy): Eukaryota > Viridiplantae > Streptophyta > Magnoliopsida > Poales > Poaceae > Poa > Poa pratensis. Next base: position 15,013,752 of record CAMZMU010000050.1, on the reverse strand, counting down.
TGGAGGAACTTCAGGAGTAACCTTGCGTGGAGAGCTTGAAGGCTGGGCAGATTCGGAAGTATCCGGATCAGCGAAGCTTGTTTGGCAATCTCTGCCAAATCAGTTGCTGGTATCTCCGAAGTCTGGGCCAGAGTTGCTTCGGTCTTCTTAGCCGAGTCAGAGGCTGGGATCTGGATGGACTTGATAGGAGCAGCTTCGGCAGAGTTAGCCGAATCATCAGACTCGCCCTCAGAATCGGCATATTCTTCAGCGGAGGCATCGTCCGATTCCTCTTCTTCAGTCTCTTCCCCGTCAGTGTAGACCGGAGCCTCCAGATCAAGATGTTTGGTGTTTGCAAATTCCGCCATAAAGTTGGCAGCCTCCTCGCGGATCTTGATCCGGTCAGGATCTGTAGCCCATGAAGAACCCTCGCGAAGGGAGCGCACTCTGGCGAGATCGATTAGTTCATACCAAGACATGATAAGGATCAAGGCGGCATCAGCACCGGCACGGGCAGATGAAGATCTCCATTGCTGTAACCGGCTCTTCGTTTGATCCAGATCTTTGATTAGCTCCTCCGCAGACCGGACTTGCCGAGATTCAGGAAATAAGATTCGGTGAGCCTTGAGGCTTGCATTGAGCAGATCAATGTGGGAATCCTTCAAAGGGGCAATCCGAGCCTTGAGTGCAGTAATGTGATCTTCAATGTCCCATGTCTCTGGTAAGGGAGCACCGGTTAATTTGGCTCTCTCAGCTCGGGCATCTCGCACAGCTTTGGCGGCTTGAAGCCGGATGCTGGTAAATTCTCCTACAGACAAATAAGCTAATACCGAGTTAAGCGAGAAGGAACACAAAAATATATGTCGGATAAGAGCAGAAGGAAAAGAAGAGATTCGGCGAAACTTACGATCCATGTCATCATTGAGGCTTGCAAGTCCGGACAGCCATTTCGCACTGGCTGCTTTGTGAGCACTCAATTCTTCTTTCGCCGCTTTGACTTCGGCTTCAGATTCGGCAATGGACGTTTGAATTTGCTTGTCCAGTTTGGCCCGCTCCGCAAGTCCGGCTTTGCAAACATCTCGCTCCTTCTGGATAGTGTCTTTTTCAGTCCGCAGCGCATCCCGCTCTCCTTTGACCTTCTCCTTCACTCTTTCAACCCGGTTAAGCTCTCGCTGAAGCCGAGCCACCTCTGACTTTTGCTCCTCTAAAGCGCGCTTCTGCTCTTCTTCTTTATTGTCCATTTCAAGACAGAGCCCATCAAAGGAAGTTTGGAGCTTCTGGTGCTGATGGGCGAGCTGCTTAAAGAGCTTGCTGCGAGCGGTCATGGTTTCCTGAAAGAAAACATGCAAATGGCGTCAAAAGAATCTCGGGGACTGGCCCGAGATTAACCGAATCAGTTGGAAAAGAGACTCGGGGACTGGAAGTCCCACGATTTCCTTGGTTAAGACAACATTCATGATCAAGTTTTATAGATTCAAGCCGAATGACTTTCTTACTCGGAGGAGTATCAGTCGTTCGACCCGAATCTCGGGGACTGGGAATAGTGCAGATTGATTAAGTAAAAGCAAGATTCGGTAAAGTTACCTCAAAGACCCGGTTAGCTTCAGTAACCGAGGTCTGCACGGAGTGTAGAGATTGAAACATCCGACTAGGCCCAGCCGGATGTGGCGCTGAAGTAGAAAAGTCTTTGGCGAGGTCAGCATCATTCCAAGCTTCAATGAATTGCTTGGCGGACTCGAGCTTATCGTTGCCCGGAGGGCGGGGATTCGACAGGGCCTGGCCGAATCGAATCGCTGATGGGGCGGCAGGAATTTTCTTGCTACCAGCCACCTGCTTATCCGAGGTGGTTGGAGTTGTGCCAGAGGCACCTTGAGTCGGCTTGGGTTGAGGTGACGCACCCGGAGTCTGCTTCGGATGTTGCTCCTTGTGCTGCTTCTCGGAAATTTGTTGTTGCTGTTGCTGCTTCTGCTTTTTCTTCTTCTGCTGCTCTTGATTCAGCAGGGCTTGAGCTACGGGTGTAGGGCGAGAATCCGGCTTAGGCAAGGGCTTAGCCGGTGTCTTAGCCTTTTCCTTCTCCAGCTCCTTCAAAGGGCGTGGCCAAGTTGAATCTCGGACAGGAACCAGGGTTTCCTCACTCTCCAAGTCAATAACCGGCTCTGATGTAGAAGTCGGTTGGGGAATATTGGCAGTTGTAGTGCGTGCTGGAGAAGTAACAACCCTTTCAGGAGACTGGTTCTCCGTAGCCGAATCCAGTGGAGGAATGGGAGAAGAAATGGATGAGTGAGTTTGCTCGGTGACGATGACGTCACTACATAAAACAAAGTAAACAGTTAATCCGGATGAAGATGACTCGGTTAGTAAAGGAAGAAAGCAAATGAAGCTAAGTACGCATTACCCCTTCGTGGTAGGCATGGGCTTGAGCCGATTCGGCTTGGAGCCAGCCTTCTTGATTCTTTTGCTTTAGGGGCATCAGATCCGGGCGCATCAGCGCGTTTCCGAGATGTCCCTTCAGCATCTGGTTTGGCTGGAACACAAGGTGGTGACCATGAAATCGGAATAGCGTCGATGGGATCTAAGATCTGGCAATCATCATCTTCCTCGTCGGAAAGGTCGTAAATAGTTGGTTGCTTACCCTTGCGGATTGGCTTGGCGCGCGGAATCGGCAGATAGTCATCCGTATCCGCATCCTCTTCGCCATCGCGCAACGGGCTGCGATCCGCTCCCCATACTTTTGTGGAGAGATCTCCATCTTCAGTAGCTTGGCGGTCAAGCAGCTACATAAGAGTCAAGGTAAATCCGGGTTAGTCCGATGGCATTCTGATGAAGTATGGATGAATTCGGAAGGTGGTGAACGAACCTGTGGTGGAAGTGCATTCCGGTGAAACGGCTTTACGCCCCACCGCCACTTATCCGACATCTCCGTATAGGCAATCGCATTTACTCGTCTCCTGATGGAAGCTCGGTTAAGGTCATGCTTGCTGATCCGGGTAGGATCTAGCAGACCACTCATGTGGCATATCTTGTGTTCACGTCTTTGAAGAGGATTGACCCGGCGGGAGATAAAGGTCCGGAGGAGATCGTCCGAATCCAGGCCCTTCTTCAGAAAGTCCTCCAGAGTTTCATGTATTGTCTGGAGCTCTGCAATAGTTTCAGCCGGATTATATCCGAAGTTTAATTCGGCTGTGGGTGGCTCGATCTGGAACTCGGGCAGATTGAGGGCATCATGGCCTTCAGCACTCTTCACATAAAGGAAAGTCCTTTGCCACTTCCTGACAGTGTCTAGGCCAGTGATACGGGGAAAGATGGATCCCGTCCTCGGCGTAATGCTAACCGAACCACAAGCAGTCATCAGCTTCGGCTTGGTGCCTGGAATAGTCTGCTTGCGGAGGTGAAAATACTTTGCCCATATATCCACAGTCGGACAGACACCGAGATAGCCCTCGCAAAAGGAAGTAAAGGCCGACAGAGAAACAAAGGCGTTAGCCGGGAGGTGATGAGGCTGCAGGCCAAAGAAATCAAGGAAAGCCCGGAAGAAGTCACTAGCCGGCAATCCGAATCCGCGCTCAAAGTGCGCCAGAAACACCACACGTTCACCAGGTTCGGTGACCGGTGCAAGTTCCTTCCCCGGTTTGCGGCATATGACTTGAGAGGTTATACGCCGGGTGCTTAATAGCCATTCCAGATCGTCTGTTGTCACATCAGAACCCTCCCATCTGCCGGGAGGAAGCTTCGCCATATCCGGATCAATCCTGCACGAGGTCGGATAAGGCCGAGTCAAAATGAATCGGATAATGGCCTAATCGAACCAGATCTAAATTGATTCGGCTAAGATTATCCCGGATGAAACTAGCCGGGTTCGGCAGAGAAGGTGATTCGGAGGGCAATCACAAACACCTTCCGCAAAAGTCTAGGGTTACAGAAGATCTACCACAGCGGTAAAAAAGAAAAAGAATTCAAGTGAAAAGGCCAGTAGAACTGTTCAAACGATGGCAAGCTAATCTAAGGCAATCTAGTAGGAAACCTAGAAAAGGGATCTACGGAATGTGCTAAGGCATAACCATGGATTTATATGGGAATGAATCTACAGAAAGAAACAGGCGTAAGTTCCTCGTGGGTATGAACTTGGTCGCGGTGGCCATGGCCGGAGGAAGAAGAACTTACGGGTATGGCGCGGCGAGGAAGGAGCCCAGTGGAGAAACGGCGGTGCAGGGCGCGGCTCCGGCGAGTCTTCTCAAGTGTTGAGGACGTCTCCGGCGCGGCAAGGATGCGAGGGCGAGATTGCGGCGGCGGCAGTGGCGCAGATGGAGGTTTTCGGAGTGGGGAACGAGCGGAGAAGAAGAGAAACCCCCGCACCCCTATTTATAGTGCTGAGTGGTAACTGACGCACTACTGCGCAGTTTTCGGGGCGTCGCAGGATAACCGCGCCCTGGAACTTTGTGGTCTCCGCTGTGACCGTGTATTTCAGACACATGGTGGGTCACAGAATGGGAAAAGGTCGTACGGATCAAATGTGCCTGTCAGCGAAGAATTCGAGGAGACACGGTCATTTGGTCAAATTACACTCGAGTGCCCGGTGGATCCGGATATTGTGCTGACATTGGCATGTCAAATCAAAGACCCGGATAACACGGCTTTGCGCAGAGATTTCCGGCCAAAGTGTCCCGGGAAATTCGGAGACAAGTTTATGTGATTCGGTTAGTAGTGCTTGTTCTGAACCTGCTACGGCCCTTCAGCCGAGGCTGTAGGACCGCACCAGCTTCGGGGACTACTGTCGGGGGGCTGCCCCCGGGTAGGGCAAAGATGTGGTGTTGAGAGCTCTAAAAGGCTGGCCGGATCAATATTCAGCCGGATCACTTGGGCCGAATCTCCTGTGAATTCGGTTAGCTCTCTATCGAGCTAAAGCATGGGAAGAAACAAAGGGGATCCAGTAAAGCCAAACCGGATTAGTTTGGGAAGTATCGGCTGAGTTAGCCGGATTGGTCAGGAAGGACCCGGATAAGGTGATCCGGATATGGCACGGGGGCCAAGTAATGTCAGTAAGGTCACGGGACCTGCAATTCTACTGACCGAGGTTCAGAGGACAGCAAGGTCGAGTCACAGGTTTTCCGGATCGCAAGGCCCTAGGCGCTGACTCGGCCAATTCAGGAAAGGGGCTATGGCCTAGACCCGGTGGGCTACGCCTGCCATTGCCTGAAGAGGCAAGATAGGCCTGCTGGGACTTGACAGCCAGGTCAAGCCACGGGATTCCTGGGAGCGCAGCGACCTAGGAGCTGACTCGGCCAATTCGGGAAAGAGGATGTGACCTAGACCCGATGGGCTACAGCTGCCATTGCCCGAAAGAGCAGATAGGCCTGACAGTCCGGCCGTTGGATTGACAGGGGGCAGAGGCTTGTCCTGTTCCTCTTGTCCATGCCATTATCACTTCCAGCCAGGGGCAAAATGGTAATTCGGTTAGTGTATAAGTAAGCTACCACATCCTCCAGTACGAGGGACGGGCGATACGAGGGTGAGGAGACGAGCATCATTTCCCCCCAAGCTCCATCTTCTTCCTAGAGTTTTCACCATTGTTCTTCATACAGCTCAAGGAGCGCTCTGTACTTGTAAACACTTGAGATATAAAGAGAGTAGGCTAGTGCTGCAGTAGGGGTGTTACCTCCACAAGAGGGCCCCGAAGCAGGGTACATCGTGGTGTTCTTTGCTTCTTCTTGGTTCTGCTTGTTCTTGTTCGTTTTGCAGTTCTTGGTTGTTCTTCATGCGTGCTTCGTGAGCACGCAAACCCTCCCCGGATCCCCCAACGTCCTAGCGAGCCCACAACTTAAGCCATCCTATGGCATCTGCCGTGACACCACCACGACACGGGGCATTAGTGAGACCAAAGGACATGACAGTATACTCATATGAGCCATAACGGGTAACAAATGCCGTCTTTGGAATATCCTCCTTTCTGATTTTTATCTGATGGTAGCCTGACCTCAGATCCATCTTGGAGAATACCGTTGCACCAGCTAACTGATCCAACAGATCATTGATGCGAGGAATAGGATACTTGTTCTTGATTGTCACCGCATTCAACGGTCGATAGTCAGAGACTAACCGAGGCACGGTAGAATCCCTCTTCTTGACAAAGAGTACCGGACAACCCCATGGTGAACTGCTAGGCTGGATGAACTCCTTTGCTAACAGTAGATCAATCTGCTCCTTCAACAGAGCCAACTCTTCCACCGGCATACGATAGGGCTTCTTGGAAATTGGAGCAGTACCGGGAAGTAGATCTATGACAAACTCCACACTTCGGTCAGGAGGCATGCCAGGCAACTCTTCCGGGAACACATCCGGGAAGTCACACACCACGTGTATGTCCTGGATCTCAGGAGGGGATAAGCCTTCCATAAAACAAAGAAGGATCTCAGGTGAGTTGGGTATCACTGAGGATGGAGGTCTTGACAGTGCAGACCAATACTTCACACTTTCCCCAGAGGAATTGGTCACAGTGACGGTCTTGGCAGCACAGTCGAGATTAGCCTGGTATTTGGCTAGCCAGTTCATGCCCAATATGACATCAATGCCATTTGACCTCAGGGCTACCAACGCATAAGGGAAAGAGAAGGACCCCATGGTAATCTGGACCTCAGGAGTAACTCCGTCGGTCTGCCAGTTGGAGCCAGGAGTGGAGATCGTCAAAGGTCGCCTCATTTTCTCGAACGGTATTTTGTGGTCTTTTGCAAAAGCTATGGATATGAATGAATGCGACGCTCCAGAATCAAACAAAACTGTAGCTGAATTGCCATTGATTCGTAACTCACCCATAAGAACGCCGGGGTCCTCTTCAGCTTCTTCAGCAGAGATGTGGTTCAGGCGACCACGCACAATAGGTCCAGCCTTGCCAGTTGGAGTGGCAGGGGCTCGTGCAGGAGTTATAGCGAGAGGTGCCTTCTGGGGGCACTCCCTGGAGTAGTGGCCAGCCTGGCCACAGGTGTAACAAGTGACTCCAGGTGGAGCAGGTAGCATAGGACGATACCCACTCCCGCCTACCCCAAGTGTCGAAGTAGTGGGGCGCGGAGGAGGTGGCCTGTATCCCGCGGCTCTCGGCATGAATGGAGCACGAGGTACGGCGCTGTAGGGAACAAAAACCCTGCGCTTCTTGCTCTCGGAACCCGAGGAACTCTGGTGGTCCCCATGTGCGGGCCTCTTGGAAGCCTCAAGTTCCTTTCTTCCTTGCTCGAGAGTAAAAGCCTGGTTGAACAGTTCCTGATAGGTCTGGAACCTGAAGGGCAACAACTCATAGCGGAGCTGCGGAGTGAGACCCTTGCGGAACAGCTCTTGCTTGTCAGCATCATTGGTCACGTCCCTTAGGGCGTAACGAGAGAGATGGTTGAACTCACGACCATAAGTGCGGAGGTCCATCCGTCCCCGTTGCAAGTCCAGGAACTCCCTCCTCTTCAGATCCATGATCGGCTGGGGAATGTACTCCGCACGGAAAGCAGTGCAAAAATCAGCCCAGGTGAAGACATGGTTGGCTAGAAACAAAGCCACATGGCTTTCCCACCAACAGCCAGCTGCACCAACCAAGAGGTAAGTGGCAAAGTTGACTTGCTCGGCCACTGGGACATGAAGCGCGGAGAACTTGCGCTCCAAGGCACGAAGCCAATCATCAGCTTCCAGTGGCTCCTTAGCATCAGCAAAAGTGGGTGGCTGCGAGCGCAGGAACTCGGTGAGAGTGTTGCACTCGTTCCTCCGTGCATTCTGCTGCACCAACTGCTCCAGCAAGCGCTCATTGCGCCCACGGTTCTCCTCAATGGCCATCAAGACCTCAGCCATAGAGGGTGGTGGCGGCAGATCCTCCTCATCATCATTGCGGTTACCGCGACCACCACGGCCTCCACGACCTCCTCGAGCCATTCTGGAGATTTGACAATGACACGGTTACTATCCTTCTCCGAATGGTCGAACAATAGCATTAGCGTCTACACAAGTACACAGACTAGGGACGATAATACTTTGCGAGAAGGAAGTCAACAAGATAGAACTTGGGTCAAAGATCAGCATCATGTGCTACTAGTGAGAGTTAAGAATCACCACTTAACACACTCTAGTTGGCACAATCCTGGACCTTATGTTCAAGTCCTTGGGTTAAAACCCAAAGAAAGGATCAAAAGATTTGATTCGGTAGAAACATCTGAGAGGATTTGGGATTGACAACGCAGCGGGAGCAACGGGACACATAACACTAAAGATCGAACCCAACCCCGTTTCTAATCATTTTGAAGTAACAGACGAGGAGTAAAACCTTTAAACTCAAATCGAGGTAAGATTGCTCCGAGATTAGAGTGTAACCAGATAAGGAGTAAAAAGAATCCTAAGATGGTTTTCACAACTCATTTTTAGGTTAAAATATTTTTGCACACACTAGACTCAACATCGACCAGTATAAGGGTTTCCTACAGGCAGTACTGCTCTGATACCAACTTGTGGCGCCCCGACCCGACTGTTATACAGTGATGCTGTGTGTCACCGGTTAAGCGATACAACCGGAGGTTACGGGTTTACCAATCCCCGGCCAAAACCTTTGGCAGGCGTTGCTCGGAATGGATCATCGGCAACGCAACACCCCGATTGATGCCTTAACACATGCACAACCCTCAATGTATAATAGAGAGATCAAGACTTGTGGAACAACTGGCACTTCACAAACTCTACGACACAAATCATTATAGTTCAACTCTTATAATAGAGAAAGATAGCAAATGACATTCAGAGGTCACAGACCCAACATTACATCAAGCGGAAGCGAATTAGGTTGTTCTAAACAACAAGATCCAAGATATGGCCTAAGAGGCCTACAGATAAACATCACAGCGCCAGCTGATCCGGGATGTCCCAAGCTGCCACCTGGGAACCCCAGACTACTCGTCGACGTCCACGAAGAACCCATCTTCGAGGTCGGTGAAGTCCTCCTCTGAAACAAAGCAAACGACGTTGAGTTCGACGAACTCGCAAGATTATATATAGAGCTTTAGCTCGATGAGGCTTTCAAGGTTTTATGGCTGTTTTGCAGTAAGCTGATTTTATTTATGAAAAACATAACTCAATGGCATCGACTATTCAGAGTATTTTAAAAAGAGGTAAGAAGTACTCTTTCTTTCATCACCTTTCTCGACATCAACCATCATTCTCAACCACAGTACCTGTTCATCAGAGGCACCTCCCCGAATCACCCTCGAGGAAGCTCACCTTGCATTGTGAGTGGTACCTCTAGTACCCAGTTTTTAATCATTCCGTTAAAGTTATTCTATGATCTTACCTTCACTTCCCAAGTTCGTCCATAACCACGGACACGGCTTTTCGAAAAGATTTAACCCTGCAGGGGTGTACAATGTTTACCACGCGTACCGTCCGGCCCATTACCTGATCATTAGCTCTCTTCCGTGGAAAGCCGGCTGGGTGGGAGCGGTGTCGACTTCTCCCTCGTTAAGGACTAACCCAGGATCATCAGTGAGGACGGAGCATCGGATCATCAACACCGTACCCCGTGGCCACTCATTTTCCTAACACCACCATCCTCATCTCAGTTCGTCCCACCATCATCACGCACGCGCAAATGGAAGCCCGAACTAGAGGACCCTGGCTAGTCCCGCCCGAGTTATTTAGTCTATGAGGGTTCCTGCAATTGCATAGGCCTCACGCATGGTTGCACGCTCAGTCTTGGTTCAAGAGGTATAGAACTCGCACCTAGGCGGCGAGAACGAGACAGAGCACCACAACCACAGTGGCCTCTCATCCCCACCTTTAAGCATTTTATTATTCGTCACCACAATTTCTCCACCATCGTTCTCATCTCATCACCTGTTTCCAACATGAACCATCCATCGTATAGCTATGCAATTAACTAAGCATGGCTAAGCATCAACATCGCATAGTAAGTATCTCGGCCAACAATACAATCCTATGGATAATAGGAGGGAAAACATGTATTGGCATCAGAAATCTTAATGCAACTATAGGATATTCTAATCCAACGAAATTGACATTTAGAACCGCATGCAATATTATAGTGGAGAAAATATTTGCGGAAACAATAGGATAAGATATGCTCAGAGGGGGGATTACGCTTGCCTTGATCAAGGTGCTGGTAGTACGGCTCTTCGGGGTATTGTGGAGTAACCCCGGCTGCTTGATCTATCGAGGCACAAAGCATAGAAGCCACAATCAATCACCACACATGTTCAACAAATGCAATGCGCAAACACATGATGGCATGACATTTTTAATGCATTGCAATTATTCTAGCAAGTTCTACCAAATTTTAAAGGGGGTGCGAGATAATTACTCAACAAGAGAGAAAATCAAACTCCTTCTTTGTTTTTATGCTTTCCTGTGCTATAGATCATGTAAACATGCATGAAGATGATGCTACGGATTAATGCACATTTTTCTGAGCATTTTGATATGAAGAACACATTTTTCGGAGGTCCCGATAAAAAGTTATTATTTTTAGAATTTCCTCTTCTAATTAAATGATTTTAATTACTTAACTAAATTCAACAACAATAGCGATAACAAAAAGAGTTCGAGCTAGAGCGATAGATCACTAAGGAATCATCGAGTTTCGATAATCCTAGCGTCGTGAGGGAGTAGCGGGGAGCATGTGCTACGAGGAAGAAAAAGGAGAAAAACAAAGACTGAAAAAAAAGACTGTGTGGTCGGCCTGTGGCCCGGCTGGGCCGGTGGTGAGGCTGGCCTGCTAACAGAGCCCACCGGCTCTCAGCCCGGTTGGGCCGGCTGAGAGGCCGGCTATGCGACAGAGCGGTCCGGCTCGTGGCCCGGTTAAGACCGGGCCCAAGGCCGGTTAGGGGCCCGATCCAAACGGCACTGAGGCCAGTTCGACCGGTTCTGCGGCCGGTCTCGCGTGGAGAGAAAAAAAAGAGCGACGAACGCCGGCGTACGGCGGCGGTGGAGCACGGGCGAGCGAGGGAGGGGAAGGGGAAATGGGTGCCACGGCACGGAAACCTCACCCTCGAGCACGTACGGGCAGCGGGGACGGCGGAGGTGCACGAAGATGGCCGGAATCAGGCGGCGGAGCCGCGGCGGTGGTCGGCGAGGAAGCGGGCTCGTGCGCGGCAATGCGGGCGAACCAGCTCGATTCCTCGGGCTAGGCGAGGGAGGACGTCGAGGCGGAGCTTCTAGTGGTCGTCGATGTGCTCCTCGCGTGCTCAACCGACGGCGGGAGCTCGGTGGCCACGGCGGCTATGGAGCTCGCCGGGGAGAGAGAGAGTGGGGGAAACGGGGAGAGAAGCGAGTGGATAGGGAGAGGGGGCTCGTGGGGCGGCTCTCCTGGCAGTGAAGGCAGGGCAGGGGGCCCGGGCGCGGCATCGGGGACGCAGCGGCGTCGAGCTGGTGCGGCCGAGCTGCTCTGCTCGGTCGCTACAGCGAAGAAGACGCCGGTTTTGCAATTAGGCCCCTGGCAGAATTTCTTACCTCACGGACAGGTCCTCCTGGAATTACAAATAGGTCCTTTTCTGTTTTAACTTTAAAACCAGCACATGTTTTGAATTAAATGAGGCATTTAAACATTTTGTAAAAATGTGAGAAAAATTCCAGTAGCCTCCCAAACTCAATATGAAGCTCCCCTAATTTTGGTGTCTCCAAATAAAATGTTTTTGACAACATTTGTTCATAGTTTCAAAATAGGGCATTTTGCTAAATTCAAAAAGGTTGCTCTTTTGGAAGATTTATTGCAATTGAGAAAAATTATTTCCAAACTCTTGGAACTTCCTTGACAAATATAAGATGACAAGGATTTGTATTTTGCGAGTTGAATGCTCTCATGATTGTGAAGTTGGTTGAATCAAGTTTGGCATTTGTTTGTAATTGGTGCCAAACTCATTTGTGGGTGGGTTAGCAAGTTGAAAGTGGATGCCATGATGCAATGCAACGAAAAGCGAAAATTTTACTCGGGTTTTCGGGGTTCACAACTTCGGGCTGTTACAATTTATGACTACCTAGGTAGAGCGATGCTATTCAGAACAAAGTACAAAGAAGATGCACGTGATCAATAGATTATTAAACCATTATTATATGATTTTGTGACAGTATCTTCTTAAAAAAAATATTCCAGATTTTTCTATTTTAGTATACCTAATCATAAACTAGAAATCTCTATTGAAATAATCTTATAGCAAACAACTAAGAGATATCTACAAAGATATATAAGGATACACATGCTTATACTACATATTCATACAACTAACAAAAATTAATCCAGAAGACATATAATATTGTCCTCTCTTATTTTTTTCACATTAAGATAATTTACTTTATATATTTTTTAAGGGACAATGTATTAAAAATGAATGTAATTTAGTCAATGTTGGAGATATCGCTTATCGGGAACTAATCGGTCGACCCAAGATAAGGGTTAAATCGGTCGGTTTATGGGCATATCGGCCGATTTATCTTATCGGTCAAATACCGTTAAGCGATAAATTGGTTTATCCGAATATCGGCCAATATATTGAACTGTGATTTTAGTATATAAAATGCAGGGAGGGACTATGAATTGATCAAAAATGAGTTATAAACAAGTATAAAAGTTTAGTATAAATAATTATATTTATTTCTACATGCCCAGGGGACCAATAATATGCATGAGATCGGAGGTGTTTGGGGGTTGACAGGACGAAAGGATCTGAGATCAATCTGTTCCAAAATAGTCTTTTGTTTTGACCAAGTGGCCAAGGGTTGTAGCACTAAATTCTAAACTCTTGTTAATTACTGAATGTGAGAAACCTTTTTCCTAGTTTTGAAAAACATTACAATATGATATACGTGTGCACTCTTCTACATAGAAAATTGTACTTTTTAAAGAATATATTATACGAACGCAGACGCTCACATACACGTAGGTACACTCACCTCTATGATTGCATACTTAACCAACCTCTATGAGCGCCTACAAGAGATTGTGTCGGCGAATATTTAGATTCTTTAAGTCACCACAGGCGTCTCGTTGACAACTGCCACATTATTTTGCACTGAAAGATCACCGAAAAATCTGGAATAAATCCCGATAAATGCAAGCACCTATGCCAAGTTCAGAACTTGAACCTAGGGGGTAGGGTTTTGTTCTCAGTGTACTATGCCACGTCGCAGAGAAATCGGCTCTCATCATTTTTTTTCTTCCTATAGACCGACCTGAACCAAAAATTGGGAACTGTTTGCATTTCCGTTTAACTAATTCCTACAGCATGTAGCGAATGGGAAAGTTCGAGCTCAATCTGCCCGGTTGTTTGGATATTATCATGTTTTTTGTGACTTTTCGGCCAAAATCTTTAAAATAAAAATGTAAAATTTATAGTAATTCACAACTACATGTAGTAATAAAAATGGAATATTTTAGCTTAATTTCCTAGCCGTTGGAAAATTTTCATTTTTTAAATCAAAACATTGGCAAAAATTTCAATGCTTTTTACATATATTAGAAAATTACAGTAGTTCATCCCGTTGGTGAACTTGGGCTAAACTACTGGAATTTCAAGTTTTTATGACTCTGATTTTTTTTTTTGCCGAAAGGCACACAAAAAATGGGTAAACGTCCAAACGGTTATGTTCATGTACAATCCATGACTAGTTCATTCTGAACGAAAAACGTAGAAAGCGGCCTCCTCTACCACACAAACACATGGCATTTGCGTTTGGGTCTTGTCTTGTTAGTAATGGTATCAAACTGACTAAATCGTGATATTTGATTTCTCTGAAAAACTTACCAAAAAATGTGTTCTCTGAAAAAATATTTCTTGGTTCTGGTTTTCTGAAATCATATATACTCAATTGTTGTGGCATTTAGAGCGATGTTGGATGTTTCCTGGAATCCCTCTAACATCGCTGAACTCTTTTTCCGTTTTGAATGGGTTTTCGGGCGAACTGAGATGTCTCATGTGGATTCTCTTTGCGCCTCAGAGTTGAGTTTCTGCTAGTATATCAAGGATTTATGAGAACTGAAACGCAAAAAAACTAGGCAAAGGAATTCTCATAGTTCATTCAATTAAGGGAGGACCATTCGTGGGGAGTTCGTTGAAGGGTTGGGTTCAATTCCCTTTATACGTGATGTGGCAAAAATGACTGATCGAGGGCGCTCTGGTTGATTCATAACAAGTTTAACACTGAAGCTAAATTTCCTCGCCAACGTGCTGATCATGTCTTTAAAACTATCATTTTTCTGCAGCGCAGTGGCGTCCGTTGGTAAAAGCTAGAGTGCAGCCGCGCGTCTCGACGAGATGATGACCATGGTCAAATGCCTCTACTCCGACACTTCCTCGATGTTGTCGTGACATAAAGCTCCTGCAGACCCGTCGTCTTCGTGAAGCTTAGTCTTTTCTATAGTCTTCTATGTGTTGTGTTTTCAAATTCTTGAAGTTTGTAGTATCTAGAAACGAAAGAGCCATGAAAGTTGGCTCGATGGTATAATTTCACTGAACGCAATATTTGTAACTAACATCTACGTAGGCAAGACCCAACTGACTATTCGATGGACTGGTACTCTCCCTTTGGTAGGCCACTTCATTATGATAAGATTTTGAAAGTTTCCAAACGCTACAAATATTATTACTTGGACAGGACAACGGGCCGCATGCACTGTTGTCTGTATCTGTACTAGTAGGATCTTTTAGTCCTTCTTGATCTTAACTGAGTACCTTTCAAGCATTGTCTTTAATTTGTGCAATTCCTCAGGAGCCATTCGCTATAGTGAACGAAACCTGACCAAGTTCACTGCATAAACTGATGCCAGAGAAACAAGGAAAAAAATTAAGCGGCGAGAATTCGTGATCTTTTGAATGGGAGATGGGAGGTGTGGCAGCTTCTGCCAGCATGAAACCAAATTGTGGTTCGCCAAAGTCTAGCCCGAAAACTATTTCAAACTTATAAATTTCCATGATGTTCTTTCGAAAGGAAAAACTTGTATGCTTTTCCTTGCTACAAACTTCCATGACGTTCTTTATCAGCACCATGGAAGCAAGATCAGACACTCGTACCTCGTCAGGACAACAAAGCAAGGAAAAATTACACGTACACCACATGAATTACACTACATCCTTAGGCAGGCAGGCATGCAGTAAGTTGCGCAATTAATTGTAAAAGACGCGAATTAAGCAGCAAAACCACGTGATATTGGCACGGCTCAATCGAAGAGCGGAACCCCCGTGTTGCGTTGGGAGAACCAGGTCTCTGATTGAACCGCACCAATACCTCGTTTCATCGACCCGGCCCAGAAACTGTGAGCACCCGGCCGGTGAGCTCGCTCACTGATCTAACCTGATCTTGTTCACTGCATGAAGGAAGGCGACGAGACGAACATGGCCAGTTGAAGAACACAACTCACAAGGAGCTAGCATCTGGATCACTCGAAGAGCATGTTTGAGGACATCTAGAGCAAGATTCCAGGCTTGTTTAATAGGCATTCATGGAGGCAATGCAAAAGAGGGATGCACTAGATCAGAGAGATGAGGACGAGGAAGGTGACGAGTGACGAGGACGAGGAGGAGGAAGGGGGCAAAGCACATTGGTGGTATCCGGCGTCCATGGGCACATATAGAAGCGGCAGCGGCAGTACGCGGCTACGCGCGCTGCTGCGGCAAATGAATTGAATTGGGCAACCAACCGAGCAAACAAAGGGGAGGTTGGCGTATTTATGGGCCGCATTGAAGGATCAGTGGAGAGAGATGGAGATGGTGCCTCTATAGCTTGCTCACGCTACGACATGCCTGGAGCGCATGCGAGACGTACTACGGGTTAACGACGTACTAGTAGTAGTAGGATTTGATTTGATTTGATTTGATTGATTTCCAACGATGGCTACACTACATAGGCTAGGACATAGACGAGGCACAGACAGCACTGTGTGTGTCACCATTGGCTTGATCGTCTACAAGTGAGAAGGCCCGCACGTTCCCCTCCCCTTCCTCTTCTGTAGCGAAGGGCGATTTTCTGGATCCTTCTGGTCGCCGCACTCTCGCCGTCGCGGGTCGCGGGATCTCTCTCCCCCCGTCCGCTCCGGCGGCGGGTGGGTGGGGGATCCCCCGTCCTCTTCGTGTACATAGAGTAGGGGCGACCAGTTTCCCGCCGGCGGCGCTGAGGAGGCGGTGGTGCGGCTGGTGGGTGTTTTGGTGGCGGCGACCTTCCCCTCCGGCGGTGGAGCTCCGGGGGTGCTCCGTCGAGTGGTGGCCGTCCTGTCCCTGCTCGCGGATCTGCGGATCTGCGGTGTGGGGGCTCCCTTCTCCGGCGGCCGTGGTGCGGCGGCGCTGGAGATGCGTTTCGGCTGGAGCTGGTCAAGCTCGGTGGCTTCCGGCGGCTTCGACGACGACGTTGGCCGCGGCAAAGCGGCGTGGAAGAGCCGGGGGGACGTCTGCCCCGCTCGTTCATCGACTTGGGTTCCGCCGCGGCGCGGCGGACGGTCTCGGCGGCGTCTTTCAAGGGCTTAAATCTGCCCAGGCTCAGGCAAGGTGGTGGTGCCGGTCCTCGTCTTCCTCGCAGCCGGTGGTGCTGCGGATCTCGGCGCAAGCTCTGGTTCTCCTCTCTACGTATTGTACTTTCTTTGTTTTTGTACTGTGTACGATGTACGTGGTGCGGTGGTGAATATACGTGGTTGTTTGGAGGTGTCAAAAAAAAAAAAAAAGTGTCACCATTGGCTTGAATGCATGCCCTGCAGACTGCAGTTTGTGTAGCTCGCCATCCCCCTGCAGGCACGGCCTGGCATGGGATGTTTGCCCTCCACCACTATCAGATCTATCGATCTCTGACGGTCGATCGACAATTAATCTCTTCGATCGTTATGATGAAGTGTCGTGTTTGATTCTGCATGCATGCGTGGATCGGGTAGTGGACGTTGCATATACGTACAGGTATATACTTTGTGGTAGTACGATCGGATGCGACACCCGGCCGGCCGTGAAGTGAACCGTGGCTTGACGGAAAGAGTCACTGCCGTGGATGGATGCATGGGAAATTACATGGCTTGTAAGGAAGAGAAACAGGGTCGACTCTAGAATTATTGGAGACTCGACCGCGTCGTACCGGCCAGTTAGCGTCACGCAACACGACGGTCCTATATATATCTCCTCCTCGACTGGACCCATATAGGCACATAGCGATACGTACATACACACGCATCGATTAATTGGCTTGGCACATCACATACTGCACTGTGTATTGTACGTTACGTTGGTTGCATCATCTGGAACAGATTATGGCCACAGTGTTTCCACGTAAGTACGTATATATAGCACTGCACTTCCCGCACCATGCATGCGTGCGTACAGGCCGAGTATATATCGTGCGCGAGCACGTGTATATACTGTGCGTGTATGTACGTAGTCAAATAAGTTGAGCGTCGCGGACCATGCAAAAAAAAAAAAAAAAGTTGAGCGTCGCGGTGGCGGTAGACATACGTACGTAGCCCATCATTCGACACTGTAGTAGCCAGCCAGTAAGGTTGGAGGGGGCAGTATAATGTTGGAGGGAGCGAAATGGCTTGAAATTACTAAGAATAAACATGAGTATTAGGATATATATGAAAAAAACCAAGTTGTTGGGGGTGGCCTAGCCCCTGCTCGACCCCCTTCCTCCGTCCCTGAGTATACTGATGTTAAGACATCAGTAGTTAATGATCTGCAAGCATGTGTTGCACGGACATGGTGTGACTGACTGGCTGCTGGCTGCAGACTTAATTATCTCTGGCGTGCATGCATGTGGAACCTACGTTTTCAAAACCCGGTCTGTCAGCTTTTTCCGATGTCGCGGTGTTATTCACATACTTACGACACGCTCAATGTTCATATATACAATGTGCGGACCACCTTCAATACTACACGGTGTCATAATTAATGCCACATCGAGAGGTGTCCGTTCTTTCGACATCTTGATCTGTGATCTTGGTTTGCTCTTCTCATGCTACAGTGGCTGCTGGGAGGTGTTGCATCGATGCTAATTTTTTTTAAATAATACACGAAAATTATTTAATTCCGGAAATATTACGCAAATTTTATTTTTTTCAAAAATAGAATCCAGTCGGCATTGCCGAAGCCGACTGCCACTAATCGTCTTTGGCGAAGACGAGTAGCCCTTGTCGTCGTTGGCGACACCGACAGGGCCCTCCATGCATGCATGCAGCTGCATGCAGTACGAGCAAGGTCGTACTCGGTGTTGGCGACGCCGATAAGCTCGTAGTCGTCTTTGGCGACGACGATTAGCTTAACCGGCATGCAGCAGCAGCAGCAGCTAGCACTCTAGCATCTCTAATTAATCAAAGCAGGCTAGTAATTAATCGCATGCACACCAGCAGCAGGCTAGCAGATCACGCATGCACGTACTTGTCGTCTTCACCGAAGCTGAGTAGTCCTTGTCGGCATCGCCGAAGCCGATAGGGCCCGCCTACTCGGCGTGGGCGAGGACGACAGGTCCGCTCCGTCGGTCGCGACGTGACTCGCGCAGCTGGCCCATGCAGACTCGCCTTGTCGGCTTCGCCGAAAACGACAAGCACGTACTCGTCTTCGCCAACGACGATTAGCACGTACTCGTCTTCACTAACGACGACTGGCGGCAGTCGGCTTCGGCGACGCCGACTGGATTCTATTTTTGAAAAAAATAAAATTTGCGTAATATTTCCAGAATTAATTAATTTTCGTGTATTATTTAAAAAAAATTAGCTTGCATCGATCACCTTGCTATGACTATGAGTGAAGCTTAGTTTGAAGAGACCTGTGTTAGTGCAGATTTCGTGTTCCCGAGTTACAGTGAATCTCACCATTTAAAAAAAATCAAAAATTATATTTAGAAGTTTCAAAAAAATCTTAAATAATTCATGCATGTTCTCAATGAAATTTCCTGCAAGCTTGCAAAATATTTTACGGCTTGATTTACACAAAAATGAAAAATTACAAGATCTGAACAATGTATAGTTTCAAATCTTCAACTTTTGTATTTTTTTGTAGCACTGTAATTACATCGCACTGTAATTTTGTACGCTTATAGTATACATCATTGACAACATGCGGATTTTTTTAACTTTTAAATATATATTTTTGAATTTTATAAAATTGTGAAATCACTGGATTTCGGGAGCCAAAATGACTTTCCGGTTTTTTCTTCCTTTCTTTCTAGTTTCATAACTTGTAAAAAACACTTGCGGTTTCTTTATATGAAATCGACGAGGGATCTCGTTTGGTAAAAAAAAACATCGGATGGCTAGGAAAAACTGGTCATCACATCGGACGGCTGCAAAATAGGGCCATCGGCCAATTCTCATATTGCAGCAGTTGATCCGGAAAACTCAGTTGATGCACCCAAGCTTACTAGAGCTCGTTTTTCCAACAAAAAAATATGTATTTCTGGATCCAAAAAAATCTGCCAAAAAAGTAGACCAGATCCATAAACGTACAGATTTACTAGCATGCATACGTATTCACCTTCAAAAAATTGGAATTTTTTGAACCTCCGAATTTCCATATTCAATTTTTAAAAACCCGAGCTCCAGGGATATCGGGTGCCACAAATCTACATTCGACATTATATAGTACTGTGTTTCTTACAAACGGACTTGGAATCTACCGGGAAATTGCACACATCTGCTGAAGTTCGACAAAATCAGGTTCCTTTCACGAAATCTACCAATATAAATCAGGGAGGTCACGTCGTCAACGAAACAAACACCTCACAGTAAATTTCACAGCAAATTCCTCAATTGCAAGTTTACGAAAGAAGACGCTTCGAAAACCATCTAGACACGGCAATAATAATGAGAACAAACAAGAATAAATGCTGCTCCACACGACCACACCCGTCCCCACGATCTATACGGGAGAAACAACAATGGCTATGCTGCTAGTAGGCGAGAACCAGGTTTCCCTACAGCATACATCCTGACAACCATCTCAGATGAGGATGATGAACAACCACCGTCCATACATCCAAGTCCAGGGCTCCAGGCTCTGCGCTCAGCACGGAGCAGAAAAAGTTATGACACAGGCGGCAAAAGGCCCCCGTGCTGCCGGCGACCTTTCACGGTCGGCAGAGCCATGCAATAACTCCACAACAGCACATAAACAGACGACACGCATGGACACAGGATGCATAGAAATAACTGATTCCAGAGTTGATTACTTGATAACAGAACAGTGCACGATTAGGACATCCGAATACGTTTTTCTAGGTTATGGAATGTAAAGGTCTTCGACGAGGCAAACCAGAATAATATACAGTTGCTTGGCACGCCTTATTTACAGGAGGCGTTTTTTAGCGGTCGACTGCCGAGGCACCACAGCCTAGAGCTGCCCGAAGGTGTTCTCGCCGCTGTAGGTCATGTAGAGGAACCCGTCCTCGTCCTTGTTCTCCTCGTAGATTGCAGACATCAGAGCAGCTGCAAACGGAGAACGGGCAAGAAATTTGGGTGAGAATATTGTACCATGCAGTAAAATACACGAAGCAGTCATAAGTTTACCCAGGTAGAAAGGCCGGTTGCTTTTCCATTTTCCATACCTGTCGGTGGAAGTGTGCTCTTCACAAAGATGAAGATTGCCTTTTCAGCACTAAGCTTGATCCGCTTACGAACAACGTACACAAACTGTCCAACTGTAAGGTCAGCAGGGACGAGGTACCTGTATTGGTGGTGACGGGTATCAGAATATAAAACGGCTTCAAAGTCAATAATAGTGAGTATGATATGAGGGTGCTTTGATGTGCCATGCAACAATGTTTTGATGCATCAATACCATCTGCTTTTGTACCATAGAGATGTAGACTATATACAAGTTTGGATAAAAACCTAAAGGATTGAATGGGATTCACGCACAGTGCTAATGGGGTACTACAAGTAGCAACAACCCAAGTTCCAGTACAACCCTAATGACGGTTTAGTCCATGAAACAATTGGAATAAAATATGTCTACAAAAGACCCAGAGGCCACACGGAATACTATTGCTGAAATAGTTCAAGATAAAGAGAAATTAATGACATCAACTACCATTAGTTATCACCTAGGAACCCACCAAGAACCCTGCTATTTAAGGAACACGCAGGAGTAACAGCGTACAGTGGCTATGATTCACATATAATAACTCAAGAGCCTAGAGTACAAAAAGATGGAGATATTCTAAATAGTATGAAAAGTTTGAGCAGAACTGACTTTTTCTTATCAATGTCGGGAATATCACTCTTCCCAGCCTTCTCAACGATCACCTACATTAAATAGATTGTTCACAGATTAGAACAAATAAATAGTAAGAAAATAGAAGTATACAGTCCATGCTGAAAAATTATCATAAGGATAAGCTTACAGGAATTCTGTCATTGTACTTTTCTCTTATGCGGTTAGCCTCAGCCTGCCTCCTCTCTGTAAAGCATGCATGGGACAAACAGTATTAGTAATTTCAACTATTCTAAACTGACTACAAAGAAAAACATCTTTAGAAGAAATTACAGATCAAGTGTGTAACTAGCTGGATCGTCATGTAACAGAAATCGTAAACTGTTGAAGTTAAACTTGTGTCCTACAGTTAAAACAGAACCTACATGTCGGCAGCTAACAGTTCTAAGTTTATCGAAAGAGAAATAACTCGGCACGGCATAATAAAGGCTGACTACAGGACCCTTCGACCGCAGATTCAGCAAGACAAGCTGGATTGACAGCCAACCTTTGTCATCGACAAGAACTGGATACGACAATCAGGCAATGCTACACAAAACTAATCTGTGAAGAAACCCGTTTAAGCATATAATCTACTTACAATTGACCCATCCGAAGTGATAATATTTCACTATTAACTACCCCTATCAACCCCCAAGGTTAAACAAGTGGATGCACATTGATATGACCAGTACCACGATGAATATTCCAAATTAGCATACGTGCATCAGTACTATCGAATTGAAAACCAGCCACACAACTTATAGTCACAACCTCCTTTTGCAACTTACCAATTCGACAAGCAATCGCTATTCAGAATCTCTAAAACACCTCCTACCGAAATTCCCCGTGCTTTGGTTGACGATTTACATGCTGAAGGTGTATGTGGTTACCGATGGAAATCAACATACTAGCTAGTATGACGCAGGCAACTGCTCCAATCCTAAATTCCTAAAAACAATCGCGACTATTCCTAGAATTTGTAGTTGATCGCCCAGACCAACAGAACACAACATCTATAGCACGAAAACGATAGGAGAGCCTGAGAAGATTGAACGTACCGAGCGGGTGCTCCAGCTTGAACGAGCTCCTCGCCATCGACCTCCCTTCTTTCCTGCAATCCCCAAACACACCCAATCAGCAACATACACCGATCGAATTCGATCAAATCCCTACGAGTTTCGGTCAGGGCGAATCCCCAATCGAATCGACGGAAACTGGTGCCGAATCGATCGAAAACCAGGGCGAGGACTCACGCGAATCGCAGGATTGGGCGAGGGTTTCCGATGCGAGGGTAGCGGCGCGGAGACGGGTAGGGGAAGAGTGGGGATTGGGGTTGGTTAAGTAGCAAGGCCGGACGCGCACGAAACGTAGGGAAATAGATAACTTGATTTGTAAAATAGGAAATATAAATCCTCCTCCTGCACGGGTACGTGTCCCCCAAGGAAACGGAACCAACTACCGTGCTCCACTAGTCTTCCGCCAAATATTGCAATCCCAACTTTTCTATGTCTGCCTGCGTCTTCCGCCAAATATTGCAATCCCAACTTTTCTATGTCTGCCTGCGGAGTGCAAACAAACTATACCAACTTCACGTGATTTATTTATGTCTCCACAAAAAAAACTTCAAGTGATTTATTTATGTGTTTTCTACCAGCTCTTTTTGCTTGGTGTGCAAAACTTTAGCTACACGATTGCTACTACAGTATAATATGGTGTAAACTAACTTTGTTTATATTGCAAGGGGATTATTTTAGACCATGGAGATTTCTTCGTCAAGGTTTTGGTTCTTGTGTTGGTTTTCTTTCATGTTTTAGGCCAGTTTGAACCCAACCCTATATTGAACTAGTAGCCAACATTCTTACAGTCATCCATGATATGATACGATGAAACACAAACACAGGAATTCAGTGATAGATCTAGCTCGCCATTGAAGTATGGGCATAGTTTATGTACACTTGCATTAGTCGGTGTTTGCTTATACTGATTCTTCTTTAATCCTCACCAGCCGATAATACTGAGAAGGGGTTTGAGCGTAGCCTGCGCAGCCGCCCAGGCTATGGCTCCGCCACTGCAAGAAATAGAGATCATATTCATAGTCCTATATCCATGCACAAATTATTCGAACGTGTCCATATCAGTCGAACTGGAATTACACTCAACGAGCCTAGGACAGCAAGGCCCGTGCTCTAAAAATGAAGCTTGGTGGTTTGAGAATTTTCGATATTGCATATGTTATTTTGACACGCTCGAACTCATCTGTGTTTTGTAGGAAACACACGAGACATGTTGCAAACAAATATGGGTGCCTACTAATGTTGTCTTCGGATGCCTACTGCAAATGTTGTCTTCATGCTGCAAGTTTTTTTAAGGTGCTAGCTTTCATGTTGCATACATGTGATGATATTTTCTTGGCGATATGTTGCGATAAAATGGGTATCTATTGCATACAATCTTTTTTGTGTTGCATGGTCGTGTTTTAAAGTCGTGACGCCCTTTTGCATGTCTTTTACATACCACGGGTGTTGCAAACGTTGAAAACACAAATGTTGCAAAATGATTTTTTTTCTTATGAAGGATTCATTGGCTCTGGCTCGCAACTTTAAGTTAGACATGACAACCCTCGAATTGTCTGATCTTTCATCGGTTCTAGTTGATTGACGCCTAGCGTTCAAACATGTTGCATTAAACATATCATAAAAGGTGAAAACACGAGAGCTTTAAGAAAATATGTTTGAATTCTTTGGTGATGAAAAACACAGGGCAGCTCGCTGTGATTTTGGGGAACTTAATTTTTTTGACATTGTACGCCCGCATGCATGCATTACTTATATTAATAAAAGTACGGATACAAAGATGATACGCATACAAGCAACATAAAACTAGGAGATAAGAAGTTATTAAAGTGCTGCAAACCGCAATGGCTCCAACTACCAAGTATCCACGTCTTCCGCCGTTGCCGGAGAAGAAGAACACCAACAGTTGGTCCACATCTACAAGACTTCAAACGACAGAAAATCGATTTAAAAAGAAAGGAGGCCGATACTTGTTCCCCAATAATGGGCCATAGTTAATTTTCTGTCAAGGCCCATCAGATAGATTTATATCCAGCAGTTAACGTCCAACTACAGCCCAAACCCAGCGCTCTCTGCAGACATCTGTAGCCCACTCAATATGTACAAATTCGGTCCATGCCCGCCGTATCCACCGGAGATGCATGGAGACGCTTTGACTCCTTCAACTGGAACTGGACTCTACAACGACTGTTCGATATGGAGCTACTACCTACTAGCTCTGTCATTTTGTCACCGTCGAGAAACAAGAACAGACGATGCAGCTGCAGATCACGAGTGATGAGGGGCGCCATCGATGGCGTGATATGTGCAAAGTGACTCCGTCTGGAACCCGATGCGCGTTGCCTCATTCCTGCAAAAATGCTCACCGCTACGGTACAAGCAAACCTGCAAAAGAGAAGGGTGACCAGCCCTGCTCATTCACTCTGAAAGGTTGTTTACCGATGCTGGTTTAGGAAAAGCAAACCGCGCCGCGATCGTTCGTGGATGTCTTCTCACTATCGGTTTCACGGCATGCAGGTGCTAGCGACAGAATCCGATTGATCGGCTAGCTTCAGATCGCAGCGAGCTGGCTAGCTCCACTTTCCTAATTTGAATCCGCACCACACACTGTACCTGCTACCTCAGCGCTTGACTTGTTAACTACTGCATGAACTTTACTAGCCTCCATCCTAAGTTTATCATGGGCTCCCCCCTTTAGTTTGGAGTGGTTAAGGGCTTAAGGCACTATGTATAGGCAGCGCGCACATGTGTAGTAGCCAGCGTGCTCATAGAGACGATTGTAACTTATTTTGACGATCAATTACTCCATCCGTTCTTGAAAGCAAGGGCAATAATTTTTTTCACAAGTCAAACAACATAAAGTTGACCATGTTTGTAGAAAAAAACAGTCCACAACTTTGGAAAAATTTTTGGAGCAAAGGGGATATCCCCCGATTTCATTAACGAAACCATCATTACAATTATTCCACCAAAACGCCGCCTGAACCAAAACCTACAGCCCTTCACACTGCAGGGGTACTTAAAAGTAAGACCCACACTCCAGAAACTAGGAAACAAAATGAAAAGAGCAACACTACAGCTCAGCGACGGGAAAAAGGAAGAGACTACTAGTTCAAGCTAAAACTCCGACTTCTTTTTATTACAACTTTCTGAGCGGCAAGAGAAGAACTTCAGCGATCCACCAGCTCGAGACCAAAATTTCCACCTTCTTTTCCCTCCATCACATCGTCAGCCTCGGATTCCATGATGACCAGCTTTTCCTCGCTCCAAACACTTTCTTTCGCCAATCTCCAGGAGTCTAGCGTAGAACCTGAGATCCTCCTTTGCGTCCTACGCCACCTGCAAAATGCTCCAAGTTTGAATCCCATTGCAAATTCTTATGATGACAGAAACCGGCCATTGGGCCTGGAAACAAGCTAAATTTCTAGTTTTCCACAAAATCCAAAAGATGGAAACTATCCCTACCAATAACAAGTTTCTTCTTTTTTCCCAAATCTCTTCAGCCAAGCAATACATTGGTTAATATTCATGAAGTTGCAATTTATCCCAAAATTGCAGCTTACTACATTCCAAGTGTATCTGGCCAGAGGACAGAGGAAAAAAAGATGATCAATTGATTCATTTAGACCACAGAACAAGCATTTGGCCTCACATTTACCCCCTCTGCGGAGCAGAACATCCCTTGTCAGTATGCTTTTTTTAGTACCAACCACAAGAAAGTTTTAACTCTCAGGGGAATTTTTACCTTCCACAAGAATTTGTAAGGCACCGTTCTCCCAAATCGCATCACATTATAAAAAGATTTAACTGAAAACGATCTTGAGCATTTTACCTTCCACAGCTTTGGAAATGATGCTTTTTTGTTGTTGTTTAAGAACTTTGTCAATCTTTACATTTTTGACTTTTCGATTAATTATAGCCCTTACTTTCAGGAATAGAGTGAGTACTAATGTGCATATACGCGATGCCTCATTGCCTCTGGTAAACATAATTATACATAATAAAAACATATTTTATGAAAAATCTAGAAGGTCCTTTTCGCTGCATCATCAATTATTATGATTTGACAAACATGATGCATAAGCCTCTCTAGTTCTTTTATATTAGCGGAGATTGTAATATTCGAGCTTTGTAAAGATTGCACGAGTCTAATTGGATGGTAGTATGGGATTTAATGACCTTTGGCGACATCAGCTTGCCAAAACGTCTTTTAAAAATAAACAAAGGGAGTAGTATATATTAGAGGTGGACATGTCAATTTCAGATCGCAACTTGACCCAGTTGACAAGTGTCACATATATGAGGCACATTAAAGAATCCAAAAGGAGTAGTAAAAAGGGTTCATGATAAATTATAGCATGCTAAAATACGGTAATAAACCTTTTACTAGGAAACATGTGAAAAGAATCAAAATATATCTTATATTTGTTGGGAAGTTAGTTAATGTCATATAAGTGTATATATCAAATTTTCTTAAGAGCAACTAAGTTACATATGAGAGACATAAGGGGAAAATTATAACAAAAGGAGATTACTCTATTCCATTAGTACTGATTCTACACTTTTACTTCTTAATTTTTTTATATACTGGTCTTTCGAACCAACTTTATAGAAAGCTCACGTAGCACTTCTGGTGAAGTGGTGATAACGTTTTTATTTGGTATGCGATAAAATACAAGTAAAACCGATCTCAGGATCACAAGCTTGTAACCATCTAATTCTTGTAAAATATTTTTAATTCCTACAGCGACCAATAGTTTTCATCTAATATGAAAGTCCCGCTCGTTCAACCAGAACGGGTCATGTAAATTAATCGATCAAAACCGTCGAGATCGGTCGGGTTAACAAGGATCGTAATTAGGCATCTCATTGCATGTACTCCCTCTGTCCAAGAATAAGTGTACTTCTAGTTTTTGTCCTACGTCAAACTTTTAAACTTTTGACCAAATTTATATAAAAGATTAGTAACATATATATGGTGCCAAATTAGCATGTTATGAGAGTACATTCTAAAAGTGATAGTAATTTGGCGTTATAAATGCGGACGAAGAGAGTCCAACTACTTACTACATTTAAATTGCACGGTATCATATGTAAACCAGTACTCCCTCTGTCCGAGTTTTTTGAACACAATCGTGAAAACAATTAGCCCCACCCCCCCCCCCCCCCCCCCCCCCCCCCCCCCTAATTGTCTCTCAATTAGTGTGGCTGGTTGCCTATACCCACGAATGCATGCAAGATTTTAGCCCAAATCATATAGCACATTGGACCAAGAGATTTGTCAATTGAGTCCTAAAAACCGGGACGGAGGGAGTATCATATTTTCACTTCCTTTATTAATTTGTAGAATCATAATACAAAGTTGTGGATACTGATCTATTTCTTATTAACTTTTCTTGTTTGGTGCACTAATACTAGACTCCTCTCTCTCATCCTGATAATTACAATTGCACACCATCTTTTTGCTCACGTGGCACACTACATGATACTATTGCGATGTTTGCTATGTGAGGCCTTTTGAGCGTGCTTGTCGCAGTGCAGTGTTTATGCAAGGCAAGGTACCTTTTTTTTTTTTTTTTTGAGGGGAACCGTGAGCTTTATTAATCAGGCAAACAAAGTTTTACAATCATCAACGATCAGGGCCGACACGCAGGTCGGTACTGAGTCGCATAACACACCACAAGACTTACTCTTGCCTAATTGAGCTAAACTATGTGCTACTTTATTACACTCACGGTTCACTTTCTGAATACTAATCTCTGGATGAAGACATAAGAGCCCCTTTATCTCACTGTAGATGCACCAATGAGAAGATCTGTCCAACGATCTTGACGCAACAGCATTAACCACTCGGAGACAATCTGTTTCGACAGTAGCTGGCCAGCAGCCCTGTTCGACAACACGTTTTAACCCCTCCAGGCATGCAAGTGCTTCAGCTTGTTCTGCACTTTCACATCCTTTAAGATACCTCCATTCCGACATTTTCACCGCTCCTCTATTGTCCCGTAAGATCAGTCCCAAGCCACCGCTCTTACTCGCATGGTCCCAACCAGCATCAACGTTCACCTTCATCCAACCGGCTTCAGGCGGCTGCCAACTGGAACCACAAACTTCTGTTATAGAATTAAGACTTTCCGCCTTGTACATGGGAGCCTTGCCCTTTGGATCAGAATTCCTTAAAGGTGTCAGCTTAAAAGATTCAAGATAGTTCTGTAAAAACGGGACTGAAGCAGACACAGATGCTTTCCCATCACCATGTACAATGTTGTTTCTATGATGCCATGCTCTCCAAAATAGAAAGATGAGTTTTGGTCTTACTTCAGCTGGGACGTTGGAAATCAACTGCAGGAACCATTCGTTTCCCATCCGTCGCAACTCCCTCTCTGAAGGAAGATCCCAAACCTGTCTGAGCTGATCACGCAAGGCCCGTGCCGGGGTGCATTGGACTAATGCATGGTGCGCATCTTCAGGTGCTGCTCCACACACGGTACATGTTGGCAGGACCTTTGCAATGCGTTTGTGGACGTTCTCCATGACAGCCAACGTGTTGGTTGCAGCTTTCCAGGCAAAAACTCGTAGCTTTGGAGGTACTGCAGCCTTCCATATCATGTCCCAGACCGGTCTGTCGCCCGATGGCAAGGAGCTTGATTGCCCTGCACTCAATCTCTGAATTGTAGGATCAAGTCCAAGCCGGTAAGCCGATCGCACAGTAAATATGCCATTATCCTCGTAGTTCCAGGCAACAAAATCATCTGTCTGCCTAGCTGGAATTTTCAAGGCCAACACCGCTTCCGCATCATGACTGAAAAAAATCTTTCTAACGGTCACCTCATCCCATGTCCTTGTTATTGGGTTTATGAGATCAGACACCCATCTAAGCCGAGAGCGTTCTTTCATACCTGAGATCTTTAATGACCCGTTCCTAGGGATCCAGTTATCCCTCCAAATCCTCACCTGCGAGCCTGTCCCAATTCGCCAAATGGCACCACATTTGAGGAGTTCCAAACCGTGCATCACACCTTGCCATGACTGTGAAGGGTTTTGCACGAAAGCTGTGTCCAACAAGTTACTATTAGGGTAATACTTGGCCCTAAGAAGTCTAGCACATAAACTATCAGGGTTGTGGATGAGACGCCACGCCTGACGAGCCAACAGTGCTTGGTTGAACACCCTCAGATCACGAAATCCAATTCCCCCTTGTGCTTTGGGCCTTACCATTTTCTCCCAGGACATCCAGTGCATGCGACGACGATCATGTTCATCGCCCCACCAAAAGTTACGAATTACTTGACTTAGATCATCAACTAGCCCAATGGGAAACTTGAAAATTCCCATGGCATATGTCGGCAAAGACTGCAGCACCGCTTTTACCAACACTTCTTTTGCGGCACCAGACATATACTTCTCAACCCAATCACTTGCTCTCTTCAAAAACTTTGATTTCAACGACTGAAATTTACCTTTATTCATACGTCCTTCAGGCACCGGTAGCCCTAAGTACTTCTCCTCAAAAGTTGATGTTTCATACCGAAGTATATTTTGTATATCCGCCTGAACATTATCAGGGCACTTATTGCCATACAATATGGAGCATTTTCCAAGGCTCACAAGCTGTCCAGTGCTCCTCTCATATCGATCCAGGATAGACTTCACCACATTTGCTTGTTGTGTCGTACCTTCAAAGAACATGAGGCTATCGTCGGCAAACAACAAGTGTGAAATACCCGGTCCACGCCGGCATATTTTTAGCTCCCGCAGTGCACCACTTTCCACCTCCTGTTTGATCAAACTCGACAGGCCATCAGCAACAAAAAGGAAAAGATACGGCGACAGCGGATCACCTTGGCGCAGCCCTCGGGACGGAGTGAAGGAATCCAATAACTCTCCATTGAAGCGAACCGAGTACCGTACAGTTGTCACACAAGACATCACCCACTGTATCCATTGACTTTGAAAGCCCAGTTTCGCCATGACTCCTTCCAAAAATCTCCAATCCACACGGTCATATGCCTTGGCCATGTCTAATTTGTAGGCACAAAAACCACGAGCTGTTGACCCCGTCTGTATTGCATGAATGCACTCGAAAGCAATGAGGGCATTATCCGTGATTAACCGCCCCGGTATGAAAGCGCTCTGGTATGGCGCTATAATATCCTGTAGCAAAGGTCTCAAACGATTAACAAGACACTTCGAGACGACTTTGTACACCACATTACATAAACTGATAGGACGGAAATCTTTTAACTCCTCGGGCTCATTCTTCTTCGGAATCAAAACAATAGACGTATCATTAACCTCATCAGGCATTATTCCATTGGCGAAAAAATTTTGAACAGCCGCTATCACATCTTCCTTTAGAATACCCCAATTGCGTTGTAGAAAACGAGCTGGGAAACCATCCGGACCCGGAGCTTTCAGTGGCCCAATCTGAAAAAGCGCGTCACTAATCTCCTTTTCTGTAAACGGTGCTGTGAGCTGCTCATTCATGTTTCCATCCACACAAGCATGTACATTATCTAAAATAATCTCCGGTTCCACGTCCTCATCCCGAGTATACAAGTTCTGAAAGAAAGATGTCGCCATCCCCTTCATTTCCTCCATATCCTGGGTAAAAGACCCATCAGGTCGTTTAAGCTTGCGGATTTTATTTTTCTTCTGCCTCCACGAAGCCTTCCGATGAAAAAAACTGGTGTTCCTATCCCCAGCTCGCAGCCAGTCAATACGGGACCTCTGCTGCCACATTATTTCCTCCCGATGGAGCTGTTCATCCATCTCAGCAAGTAACACTTTTCTCTGCATCACACTTTCATCATCAGTACGTTGATCAAGCGCAGCCAGAGCTGCTCGTTTCTTCTCCAGTTCACGGGCTACTGACGGGAATTTTTTGCCCCGCCATGAGTATAGGGAGCCCAGCACCGATCGGAAGGCTTTGCTGATTCCTCCTAGGCCTGGCTCATTGGGCCTTCTTGCCCAAGCTTCCTCCACCGTCGCCTCGAGCGACGGTTCCCTTTCCCACGCCACTTCATACCGTCGAACCGGCCTGGTTGGCCGCACGTCTGTTTCCGGCTCGGTACTCAACAGAAGTGGACAATGATCCGATCGAGACGACCGAAGATGCACAACCTTCGCGTCAGGGAAAAGTAATGTCCAAGCTGGAGATGCAACTACACGGTCGAGCCGTACTCGCACATTCCTCTCACCATACTGATGGTTATCAAAAGTCCAAGGGTTTCCAGTGAAACCAAGATCATGTACGTCCAGGTCTGAAAAAACGTCCCTAAAGTCCTTCATCAAGCGCTCTGATCGTCGTGTCCGGGATAAGTGTTCTTCCTGCCACATCGCCTCGTTAAAATCTCCAGCCAACATCCATGGTTCTGAAGATCGGGGTTTTAACCTCCTGAGCAAAGTCCACACATGATGACGATCACTTGCCTTTGGCTCCCCATAAACGAAGGTGCCTCTCCACTTCGTACTGAATGGACCTCCCTGGATGTGTACATCAATGTGTCTCAGACTGAAAGAAAGAAGTTCCACATCGATGCCATCCACCCAGTATAGAGCAATGCCTCCACCACTTCCTTCTCCTTTCACGTGATAACACTCCTTCATGCCTAACCGAAAACGCAGATTTCTTACACGATCTTCCCTCTGACGGGTCTCCATGAGGAAGATAATGCTAGGCTTATGGATCTGCACTTGGCAAACCAAATCCTGAACTGTCGGTGCCTGCCCAGTTCCCCGGCAGTTCCAAATGTAGATACTCATTGGAGGCCGATCTGTGAAATTGTCGCTGAGTATGACAGGATTTTTGTTCCCCAGATCAACACCAACCAATCAGACCAGTTATTCTACAATCACGTCAAATCCTTCGCCAAAACCGCCTGATCTGTAGTAGTAGCACCAAGCCAAACTCACGCAGCGCTGAAAAACCAAAAACCTACCCAGCTATAACGTCAGGCAGGGAAGCAGACCTCCGTCGCCGTTGCCGACGCGGAGGGAACAGAGAACGCCACACGAACACGTCGGGGCGGAGCTGAACACCCTAATCAGGGGATGAATCCAGTGCGAAACGACGCCCCTGGCGCCGGCGCCGGGGAAACCTAGATCGCCTTCGTATTCGCCAGAGCCATCACGTACCGCTTCGGAACTGTACTTACGATGCAAGGCAAGGTACCTAATCGTCAAGCAAGCACACTCTACTAACAAGTGACCACTTTACCTGAATTGTCACTAATGAACTTTTTCCCTAGTTTCTCCAGCCCGTTCGTACTTACCTTCCATCCTCGACGCATCCATATCGATCAGATGAGGAGTGAACAGTGGTATGCGGCTCAACCGTCACATCATTCCTTCTTAACGAACAGTCAAACCTGACAGCCCCGCCGGCGGCCTACACTCAGGGTTTTGGATTTCGTTTTTGATTTTTTACCGGGGCTGACCGAAATGGCCGAAATTCGGTAATTTCGGTGAATTTCGGTAAATCTCGGATGAAATGCAAGAACCAAAATTTAAACTTTGGAACGAAATTTGACGAAAATTAGACTAAATTTTAGATTTTCAAACAAAATTCGACCCAATATGAAATATTTTAGATAATTCAACAAAAAATCCCCAATATTTAGGAAGTTTCGTTCGGTAAATTATTGTACCGGTCCTGCCCGAAATGGCCGAATTTCGGTGAAATTTCGGAAATCTCGGCCGAAATCCAAAACCTTGCCTACACTTCCACCGCCACCGGCCGGTGCACGTACGTAGGCACTGTATATATATGTACTACGACGGAGCGTAAGACCTCAAGTTCACCGGACGCAGTAGCTTACGACGTCGTGAAGCACTTGGGTAGCTAGCAAGCACCTCCGCCATGGAGATCAGCACGAGCGCTCGCGTTCCGTGCAGCCTCCAAGCTCTCGGGCGCAGACGCAGCGTTCTCCTCCACGACGCCGTGAAACCGAGGCCACAGCTACTACGGTGTGATCTCTCGTGCAAGGCCACCGGTGGTGACGGCCGTGTCGACCGCCGTGGCGTGCTCCTCGGCCTCGGCGGCGCCGCGGCGGCCGGGCTGGGCACGCAGCGCGGCCGAGGTGCGATCGCCGCGCCGATCCAGCCCCCGGACCCCGGCAACTGCCACCCGCCCGACCTCCCGGACACGGCGCCGGACACCAACTGCTGCCCGGCATACGGCACCGGCATCGTCGACTTCCAGCTGCCGCAGCAGGGCTCCCTGCCGCTACGTGTCCGGCCGGCGGCGCACCTGGTGGACGCGGAGTACCTGGCCAAGTACGAGCGGGCGGTGGCGCTGATGAAGCAGCTGCCGGCCGACGACCCGCGCAGCTTCGAGCAGCAGTGGCGCGTGCACTGCGCCTACTGCGACGGCGCGTACGACCAGGTTGGGTTCCCGGACCTGGAGCTCCAGATACACAACTGCTGGCTCTTCTTCCCATGGCACCGGTACGTATACACATACACTCGTACTTACACATGCAACTTGTCAATGGATGTGCAGTAGCATCGGTAAATAAATTGCTCATCCCTAAGGGCGCCCGGCATCAATCTGGGCCGTCGGATTCAGCGATCCGACGGCCAAGATTTACCGTTGACCAGGATTTACCGTTGACCTGGGTACAGTAGCAAAATCCTCGCCGATTGTGCAAAATCCACATTGCTACAGTAGCATGATGAGTACGTGTGGGTAACGACCTGCACCTATCGTGTGCGCTCGCCGATTGTGCCCTTACTTGTGAGTTGTCACTGCGTTTGCACTTGATGAATCGTAAGCATGATGTAGGTTCTACGTCTACTTCCATGAGAGGATCCTCGGCAAGCTCATCGGCGACGACACCTTCGCGCTGCCCTTCTGGAACTGGGACGCGCCGGGCGGCATGACAATGCCGGCGATCTACGCCAACCAGTCGTCGCCGCTCTACGACGAGAGGCGCAACCCCGGCCACCAGCCTCCGTTCCCCCTCGACCTCGACTACAACGGGACCGACACCAGCGTCCCTACCGACCAGGAGATCGACCAGAACCTCAAGATCATGTACCGCCAGGCCAGTACCCCAATACTACTACTCATGTAGTCATGTTACAGACACCCCATGTATATACTGATCATAGAATAACACAAATGTATGTGTAAATCAGATGGTCTCGGCCTCCAAGAAGACGCAGCTGTTCCTGGGACAGCCCTACCGCGCCGGCGACGCGCCGGACCCGGGCGCAGGCTCCATCGAGAGCGTGCCGCACAACCCGGTGCACCGCTGGACGGGGGACCCTCGGCAGCCCAACGGCGAGGACATGGGCAACTTCTACTCTGCGGCGCGAGACCCGATCTTCTTCGCGCATCACGGCAACGTCGACCGCCTGTGGCACGTTTGGCGCGGCCTCCGCCCGGGAATCAACACCGACTTCGCCGACGCCGACTGGCTCGACGCCGCCTTCCTCTTCTACGACGAGGAGGCCCGCCTCGTGCGCGTCCGCGTCCGCGACTGCCTCGACCCAGCCGCCATGGGGTACGCGTACCAGGACGTCGGCCTGCCGTGGCTGGACGCCAAGCCGGCCAAGAAGTCCGCCCTGACGCCGGCGCCGGCCACTGGCGCGCTCCCGGCGACTCTGAGCGAGACCGTGCGCGTGACGGTGACGAGGCCGGAGGTGTCGAGGAGCGACGCGGAGAAGGTGGCGGCGGAGGAGGTGCTGGTCGTCGAGGATATCGAGATCGCCGACCACTTCAAGTTCATCAAGTTCGACGTGCTGGTGAACGAGCCCGAGAGCGGAGCCGGGACGGCGACGGGTTACTGCGCCGGGAGCGTCGCCCTGACTCCGCACATGGTCCGACAGAACAAGAAGAAGGGGGCGGTCAAGACGGTGGCGAGGTTCGGCGTCTGCGACCTGATGGACGACATCGGAGCGGACGGCGACAAGACGGTCGTGGTGTCGCTCGTGCCCAGATGCGGCGGCGAGCTGGTCACCGTAGGTGGTGTCAGCATCAGCTATGCCACGTGAAGATATAGCACACCGTATATATGCCTTTGCCATGCTTTACTCTACTGCGTCTGTACTGTATTGCACTACGTACGTACGTATGGCTAGTGATCGATTCTACTGTAAATAAGAACAGCTGGGAATGGGATGGACCATTCGGTTTTACTAACTCGTATACTTGGCTTTATACGTGCGGGCGTGGCATAACCAGAGACCTCATCTTCACTATTTCAGTGGTGACAAAAGTAAAACATCTTTTAGTTCGAGATACCAACGTGATATGCACTTTATTTCTTCAGGTGAAGCGGAACATCAACGTACTACATGAAGAGTCAACCCTAAGAATCTAACTGTCAGCTTACAAAATATATACATCTGAAAACTACAGAACCGTAAAACTGAACATATTTGCATCGGTACATGTTTGCGAAACCTGTAGAATGTGGCCAGAATGAGCTCCCGTGTGCCACATTCGACGCGGCAGGGGTGCGGCGCATGATCACTGGATATAGTAAAGAGCTCACGCACATTTCGTAGACACCGAAAAGTAGAAGCCGATACTTCCTCGAAGCCCATATGACTGACAGAATGGCTTCCAGGGAACAGCATATACAGCGAGACACCGGCGTGTCACTGAACCGGGGAGCCCCATTCATTTGTTCTTATCTCTGTCAGTCAAAATCTTCAGTTCTTGCGAGCGGAATGGTACAATTCCATGTAGTCCAGAGCAGGCCGGTTCCAGGACCAATCTTGCTCCATGACCCGCTTGCAGAGGGAGTGGAACCGATCGCGAGCGTCGTACCATGTTGTGATCGCCCTGAAATGGAGCTGGGTCAGGTGGCAAATGAAAATAGCACCATGTGTGCTGTTACAGCGAGTGCAACTCACACTATCCCTGAAAGGAGGATTGATGGGTTATACTTGCCTGTTGAGAGCATAATCTACGCCATTGCTGTCAGCTCCTTCGAAACTGAATCCGTTCGGCTCAAGGCCCTGCTCGTGGGCCCGATCCTTATCATCGTCGACGTCAAAAACGGTGTCATAAAGGCCTGGACACAATGTGTGGCATATCTATTACTAATGCTAACTAGCCATGCAATACACGCAATGCCATGGAGATGTCAAGATATAAAAATACCTCCAGTTTTCCGAACAATCGGGATGGATCCATATCGCATAGCAATAAGCTGTGTTAAACCGCAAGGTTCGAAAATGGAAGGAACAAGAATGAAGTCGGCGCCAGCATATATCTACAACATGACCATGAATTATACTTAGTACAGATGAGCCAGTTCTAATGTATGGGGCTACTGAAAAAAGATCCGAGACTTACCAAATGTGACAGCGGCTCGTCATAAGTCAAACAAAGCTTCACGCGACCATCAAATTCACCATGAAATTTACTAGCTAAGTTGCTAAAGTCACTCTGTATGCGAGGATCTGGAGCTGAGCCTAGTAAAACCACCTGTTGAAGAAAGACAAAGTGCTTTAGTTTTGAAAAGTTGAGTAAATATTAAATGCCAAGAAAAGAGCATAAGATGCTTGCAATTGTACATAGGTGTTATCAATAAGCAAAAGACAAGACCTGTCCATTGCGTTCAAGAGTTCGATAAATTGCATGCTTGATAAGGTGAATTCCCTTCTGGGCTGTAAGCCGACTAATGATTCCGACTAGAGGGGCATCAGTTTCATGTAATCCAAGCTTCTCCTGCAATGCCCTTTTTGCAGAACTCTTACCCTCAACAACATTCTCAGAAGTATAATGCACCTGGTAATAACACAAAAGGTTGAGCTGGCAATATCCACAATAGTACTTAGACAGAGCTCTCACATTTTAAGTATAATGAACCTGAGAATGACACAAAAGGTTGAGCTGGGAATATCCACAATAGTACTTAGACAGAGCTCTCACATTTTACAGAATCCAAAGTGATAAAATGCATGGCTATGGAATATGATGAATATAACCGCTGATAATTCCACAATAGTACTTAGACAGAGCTCTCACATTTTACAGAATCCAAAGTGATAAAATGCATGGCTATGGAATATGGTGAATATAACCGATGATAATTCCACAATAGTACTTAGACAGAGCTCTCACATTTTACAGAATCCAAAGTGATAAAATGCATGGCTATGGAATATGATAAATATAACCGATGATAATTACTGTACCGGGATGAAGCTGTCATTATATGGATCCCAAATATCAGAATCGATTCCATTACGAATGCCATGGAATTTCAAATAGTGAGGAGCGATAGAACCATGCCCGGACACTTCCTTTGAATATGTGTCAGAAACCTGCATTGGGTGGTCAAAACAGTATAAATAGACACGAATACAGTTTAGCAATATGTTGAAGAATCTGCTTTATGAAAGGGATAAAGCAAAACAAAGGTACTCACAGTTGTAGCCTTATCACAATGTGCCATTGCTTTACCAATTTGATTTGCTCCAAATTCAAGATTGTGGATGGTAAATACAACCCGACCATTTGGCAGCCCATTATGAACATACTGTTGCTTGTACAGCCAAGCAACTGGAGCACTTGACCAATCATGACAATGTATGATATCCTGTTAGGATGACAACACTTGAGCTGAATGAGATGCCGTGAGGTGGAATACGAGAGATAAATACTTGCATAGTACTAACAAAAAGACTCGCTGGTGCTTGGACTAAATTGACGATGAGAAAGATACAGAAAAATAACTCGAACGCTAACAGAAGATAAGACAATAGAACGTGTCATGTTTCATGCACTAGCCAACGCAACCAAAACCCGAACTGATGGAAAAGGCTAGGCAATTCACATGTAACTTCAACACCCCCTCTCACGTGCGAATCGGGGAGGGAGAGGCCCACACGTGCATAGAAATATCAGAGGTATGGCTCAAAAGGCCTATACTTGGATAAAGGGGGGGCAACAACATTTTTTGGATAAATTGCGAAGCTAGGACTCGACGAGACCTACGGCTCTGATACCATGTCATGTTTCATGTACTAGCCAACGCAATCAAAAGTCCAAACTGATGAAAACGGCTAGTGCAATCCACATATACTGTAACAGAACGCATTGCCACTAATGCATAACCAGCATGAGAAAGAAGCAAAACACCATAGGAAAAGACCTATCTACGTAATCTAACCCTCAGTACTGTAAAAAATAATTACACGGTACATAGCTTGGACTTACTGGCGAAGAACCACTCTGGAGAAGAAACTCCAGAGCAGAATGACAGAAGAAGCCAAATCTACTTTCATCGTTCCTTCCATAGACACATCCAACCCAAAACATCCTGCAACAAGAAATGTCAACATAATCCTCTTCTGTGACATCTTTACTTTAACGAAATTGCAAAGCTTATTCCCATATTTACATTCACATTGATGAAATTTTATTCATTCACTAACAATACTAAACATGTCTGATTTGCCTGAAGCCTCTATAAATCTTGTCTATCTGCATACTAGCATAGCAACTTGCAATAATTTAGTTCGAACAAAAGTTAAAAAGGACAATAACATCCTATCTACAATTAAGTTGGATACCAACTCAAGCCACGCCCAACACATTGGAATAACCAGTAAAAAACCAATCAAACAACTTAACTAAAATGGAAGTTCTTCATCTCATTATTAGTTGTGGCTCTAGTAAAAAAGGTTATTCTTAAAAGATAATAGTACTCAAGATTTCTGTTATGCT
This sequence comes from Poa pratensis, assembly GCA_947311845.1. Taxonomy (NCBI): domain Eukaryota; kingdom Viridiplantae; phylum Streptophyta; class Magnoliopsida; order Poales; family Poaceae; genus Poa; species Poa pratensis. Next base: position 14,974,834 of record CAMZMU010000050.1, on the reverse strand, counting down.
AGCATTTACAAGAATGTATTTTGCTATAAGATTTCTATGACCTATCCAGTATCCATTAGGTATTAAAACGTAAGGACAGAGCTTAACTTGTAATCAAACAGGATGATGTGATAAAACAAGAGTTCATCAAGAAGTAGAATGAAATCTATAAAAGATGTATAAAAAGAAAAGAGACAATGCAGGCAATAAAAACTGATAAATAGTATATATTGGTCAAATGTGGAATATAAGCATACCCATTCTGTGGTTCCAAGAAATAAACAGAGATGTCTTCAACCTTTCCAAACCATACTTTTATCTCTGTACCACTCCAAGTAAAACTTTGACGGCAATGTAAATCCTTCACCTGCGCGAAAAGAAAGGCAACTCAATAAGGAAAAAGAACTACGCTGACAAACACCATCCCACCTATCAAGCAACCACATAATATACTATGAACAAAGACAGATATAGTAGTAAAACTAAAAACTGCTACAGGTAACGATACAGCAAACAGAGAAAAAATACAGCTTGTTTTTAAGAGAGGCGCTTCAGTGCTCTACACAAAGATGAAAGCGCAAGTTTTAAAACATGTTGGGATTTGCAACCACCTATTGAGTTACTAACAGTTGCTCTAATATCTGCACAGTTCAGTTCAGAGCTTTGAGACTCCAAAATCTACACTACAATTATACGGACACGTAGCGCCACAGTATAATTGTGTGCTATTATATTGCTATAATTCTTTAACGGAGCCAGTATTAATAAGACTAAAAAAGAAAGCAATAAAATAAAGAAACCAGGATAAAGTGCAGTGTACCACTTACATTGCTTAGGTTTAAACAGTCATACTTTGGAATAATAACCTCAACCTTGTGGCCTAAATCTTGAATAGCTCGGGAAAGACTAGTAACAACATCGCCAAGACCCCCAACCTGTGATAAAACTGGTCATTGTTCATGTCATCATTTTGTGTACAAAACGAAGATGGTAAGAAGTACATTTACCTTTGCAATAGGAGCCATTTCTACTGCAATGTGCACAATATGCATAGGTGGTTCCTTTGCCATGGAATCAGATACAGGAATATGGTAGTCCATCCCATTTCGGTTGTCATATGTTCCACCTTCTTCCGACTCAGAGAAAACAAAGTCCATCATATATGCATCCAAAGGAACCCTAACTGAAAAACCGACAGATCAATTAAAGGAGATGCAAGAGGAGAAACACCAATTCATAATAAAAAATATATTTGCAGGCTAGTTGAAAGCATCGACTGAACTACTATCATAAATACTGCTAACAGTCAAACAATAGTCCAAACGTAAGTCATGAAATGAAGCAGGATTGAGTTCCACATAATTTGGTAAGTTTGAAGAGGCTTTTTTTTACTTTTATCAGGATTTGCATCTTATGAAAATACATCTGGTAAACAAGGAGGACGTAGTAGTTTGAGCTCTGGAAGAAGTCTAGAAGATTTATATGAGCATATGCATTATAAATGTGCAAATCCAGCAAACAGCTTTGGATGAAAACGTTCTAGAGGATTGTGTATTAGCATGAAATATGCTTCAAAAAAGGTCACTGGCAAGGATCCACACCTGTAGCTTGTAAGTGTGAACCATTTTCTGCATTCACCATCTTTTGTGGCGGCAAAGGGCCACTTGGATGAGTCCAACGGTTGAATGAACATCTGAACCAAACTTCTGGACTTCCATTCAGCACTGTGTTAGAAGGATTGTATAGAACATCCACGGTGGTTCCTGCACGTACTTCGAGTGGCTCGGTATACACAATGTGTTTCTGTGAGAGAAGAAACTCTCTCGTAGTCTTCTCCTTCGTCTCAGCTTTCATCCTTGCAGTTATCTCAGCCTATTGCAATCAAACAAAAGGTAAATGTCACAAGATCTTCTGTCAAAGGATCCTCTTTTTCATATCAAAAGAGAGGAGAAAATATATTTTTTAGTTATATGTAATCAAGTATAGATAGGTACAATGCTCCTAGCCTCCTAGATTATATGTGTTGATTCTCCTGAACTAACCCTTTTCCGACCAGCATCCTCTCTTTCTTTTCTTTTTGCTGAAGCCTTTTAAATATCCTATGTTCTTCTTCCACCCAGAATAAATCATCAGAAATGCTCTTTGAAACAACAGCATGGAAATCTCGCTTTCCATTGTTATCATAGTTCTTTGCATTCCCAGATGGTCCATCAGCAAAAACCCAGTCCAACACCAATGCGCTTTCTGGTAAAGTAACTATATAGGGAGTAAAGTCAAGTGTGAGATGTATGTATGATAAGCAAAAGGAGAAAGTAAACAAACAATCAGATCTTCAAACTCATTCACGAGAGAACATGTATTTTAGGAAAGAAAGATCAGCATGTAATTTAGATCCATACACAATGCCTGAGTTACCATGCTTCTTTTATGTCGATACCATAATAAAATGGCCGCGTTATTTTTTTTCGAGAAAACCTAAAAAGCCTTTGCGTTTCATTTCATTGAAAAGGTAGAAGGTTCAGAGTTATAGCCCTCGAAGGAGGGGAACATGACAGTATGAATGGCCGCGTTATGACAGTATGAATCCTAAGTTTGTAACTCCCAAGTGATGAAATGTGTGAAGTAACATACCATTTGCATACCACCAATCACCATCCTTTTCTTTAGACTTGACCAGTCTTTCAGCAATAGAGGGCCCATCAATCCAGTTGTTGTAACCCCCATGCAACCAAATCTCATTTGTATGCATAAGTGGTCTCGAGCTTCGATTATAGTATAATCTGACACTATCCCCTCCTTTGTATGTGTTAGGCTCTATATACCATAGATTATCGACGTATCTGCTGGCTAAACCCAACACATGCTGCAACCTATTCCTTGTCATCTCAACCTCAGCCTTTGCCTGTGCCCTATCAGCCTCCATTGCGGCCTTCTCTTCCTCCTTCCGGCGCTCCTCCTCGGCCTGTCTTTCCCTTTCAGCTTCTTCAGCGGCAAGCCTTTCAAGTTCCCTTTGCTTTTCTTCAACCAAGAAGTCCTCAAATGAGTGTTCATCAATGTCACTTTCTATTTGCAGGACGAAATCATTATAATTGTTATTTTCATAGATGGTGTCACCATTAAAGAACACGAAGTCTAATCTGTATGCCTGCTTGGGTATGTAGAGCTTACAACACCACCAATCCCCTGCTAAATCACTTTTATGCAATTTTTCAGTAAAAGGGTTCCATCTCCAACCATTGAATGCCCCTTTGATAAGAACATCAGGCACTCTTGCTAAGGCAGACATGCTACGATTTAAGTAAAGATCAATAACTGAATCAGCTTTCACCACTTCAGGAAAAACAAAACACTTGTTCCCTATCGAATACGTTTCATATGCAAGCTCTTCAAGCCTTCTCCTTAGCGCTTGAGGATCAACATCCTCCTGTACCTGTTCTTGCATCTCTCGTTTATGATGTTCTTCATCCTCTGTTATCCTAAGTTCATCACCGGCAACCAAAGGCTCTTCATTGGCAACTTTACTTGCCCTGACGACGTCATCTGATAAAAGAAGTTCTCCTGCCTCGAGATTCTCGCTGGCTATCCCCTCCACTTCTGCTTCAGTGACATCCTGTTCGCTAACTATGGTGGTTTGCTTTGTTGGATCTTCTTCGGTGACATCAACGACTGACTGGCTTTGCTCACTGGAACGAATTACCGGTTCGTCTTGTTCATGAACATCAATAATCGATTGGTCCTGTCCCTGAGTGCTAGCAAGCGATGAAGTCTCAGGTTTCGATCCCACCAGCGCACTTATTTTGCCACGGTACTCCTCAAGTTCTCTGTCAATTGACTCGGCATCCATGTAGGTAGAAGGCAATGCTGACGGCTGCTTCTGGTCGACCTCATTCACTCCCTCCAGCACCGCGCTGCTGGAAACATTTCCTGACAAGTCCAGCTCAGATTCTTCTTCTGCAGTACTTGTCTGCTCTATTGCTTCGCTACCGAGTGTCCCATTGCTAGTGCCAAGATCACCTTCGTCTGTGCTGCTCTGTTCGATTTTCTTCGTGCTGGGTTCAGCAGCAGGTCTTGAAGCATATCCTCTAGAGGCAGATCCCTTGGGCTGAGGAGTTGACGATCTTCTTGGATTCCTCTTAGGATAATCTGAACAATTAAATGTTACGAGAACATGAGCTAAGTGGTACGGCCGGAGTACTCGCACAGTGAATTTTAACAGAATCAATCCTCGAACCTGAACTCGCAACCATGCACCGAACAAGCCTGCTTCTTGTAAATCTGCTGCACTTTACGATAGACTGGGGAAAAGGAAGAAAAGGATGGAATTAAGGACCGAATGTAAAGACTGTAAATATCGCTTGTCTGGATGTAATACTAGCACATTTTATTGCTGAACTAATCATTCACCAGTAGCACTCAAATGCCCCTGGTTAAGAACATCTCCCATGATGCACTAGCAAACTGGCCATACCAATAATGGCTTTACAGGAGAGCAAAATTATCGTAAAGTCCACTCTAGATACAGAGAGAACACCCAGTATTTAGACTACCTGAAACTAAGTCCGCACACAGATTGTGACCCAACAAATTGGGCAACTGAAACGAAGTCCGCACACAAGATACCAACAACAAAAATGGGCAATGGCACAACACTCGGCTAGACACGCAGGCCTGCCCCTGAGCGCCAATCGAAGTTATCAAGACCAGAACGGGGCCAAAAACGCAAGACGATAGGGGCCAAACAGCTCCAGTGGACGGAGAGAATACGCACCTGCGCGAGACCGGCGGCAGCGGCGGGGCGCACGACGAGCACCGGCCTGCTCCGGGAGCAGAGCGGGCTCTGCGTCCGGAGAGCCATCTCCATTACCGAAGCCCAAACCCCCAACCCTCTCCCCTGATCCCTCCCTCCCCGCGCCGGACCCCTGCACAGGAAGGAGCTGACCCGCCCTTCTTTGTTTTTGCTAGCCTCTAGTAGAAACTCGCGTCGGAATGCGCAGCCGTACTGTCCGTGTACGCACACGCTCGCTCGATCGAAAGGGATAGTGTGCTTTCCCGTGTGCGATTTGCGTGTGGAGAAAATTCGGCGAGTTTTATTGCTGCACACTCGTTTCCTTTTCCCTCATTTTTTCCCTGGGGAAATGTGTGGACGCATGGAGATGGGGGCTGTCCCCACACGCCAGCGAGAGGACGACTCAAGGGGCGGCACGTCACTGGGATGTGGGCCCGGAGCCTGTGCCATGGACGGCCCTTGTTTGTCGGGGAAGGACACGTGGGCCACCGGATGGATGGATGGATGGATCAGTCGTGTAGCTTCTTTTTTTTTTGTTTGTTTGGGTTAGCTAATCACGTGTACCACGCGATCAGTCGTGTAGCTTCGGCATGTGTCAATGGCTATCTGCCTGCTCACTTCTGGAACATTCGTGTAGATCTCACCAAGGCCTCCTTTGATTCACAGGATTCCCTAAGGAATTTTGAAGGATTTGGATCCTGTGAACTTTTCCCTTTTGGATGTGTTTGATTCATAGGATTGTATCCTGTAGGAACTATTCCTGTAGGAATTTTGTAGTGCATTTTCATAGGAAATCTAACATGAGCTTGGACCTCATGTAAAAAATCCTTTGAGAGTTCCTATTCCTATAGGATTCCACCGGACATGGCAAGTCAATCCTACACAATACCTATTCCCTTACTATTCCTACCCTGAGAATCAAAGGAGGCCTCAGTTTCATCGATCTGATTCAGCTGCCGATGATAATGTCTACCCATCTAGGCTACGGCACTGACCAGGCACGTGGCCTCCACTGTGTTTCAGGCTGCAGGTGGGACTGCTCGTGGGCCCCCGCTTAACGCCCGCACAGTCCCGCACATGATAAGTGGGCGTTCCGCGGCAGCCCACTAATCATACACGGGTGCTCACGAATGCCACATACGCCCACGTATGAATCACTGTAGTTGATTGAAAAAATGAAGCAATTAAAGTACAGATGAATTAACCAAAAGTTCTCATGTTTGGAAAAAGAAAGCAAATGACTTCCTGCAATGAACCTGATGCAGATATTGCAGAACAGCTAATACATGTACCTGGTGTAAGTCACTTTATTGATATGAGAGATGCACAATATTTACTTCAGGAAGAGCACCGCCGGCGCTACTGCTGCTCTCTGTGCAACACAAATACATAAGGTACAAAAATGTCTAACACATATAACTCACTTCAGGAAGAGCACACAGATACATGGGGTCTAGTGTTTACAATGTATTTACCACCTACCAACAGATTGAAGACATGAACTTATTCAGAAATAGCAAGTTTATTGTCGCCAGGACAAAAAAAATCATTGGGCATCGGCACAATGAAATAACAGTAACCAGATTACTAGTAGATGTACAGATTTCTAGTAGAATTAACTGACGCCTGACGAAAATGACTCGAGTCCAACTGTTGTTTCATCTTTCACACCTGTTAATTACTGAACTTATACGCAATTTATAAAGTAACTCTATAACCTGAATTATTACTAGTAGATGTACAACCTGAATTATTACTAGTAGATGTACGCAATGTTTCACCTGTTAATTTATCTTTCACACCTGACAAGAGTTCAGAAAACAAGAGGGTTGGCAAGATAGAATAGCAGAAGAGGCGGACCAATACATGAAGAATATTTCAGCTTAGGCTGTGATTTCCTAAACAGAGTTAAGAGTTGAATCCGCACAAAAAGATTCATAAGAGTTTGTACAAGCTATTAGCAGCCCAGCGCAGAAAGAAACTAATAACAGAATTGAATAGGCAAGAAGCAGTTCGTACCAGAGAAGTATGGTCGAATTATACTGCCACACTACCACGCTTGCTGCCAACAACAAGCAGCAGGCATCAAGTAATTCAAATGGACTAGTAATGACAGGTAACTGAATACATGATTCAGCAGGTGAAGAACTTGCAGGATAACAATGTCAGCCAAAAGAAGCAGTAATGGGATTGTAAAACAAATAGCTCAAGCTGGTAATAGATAGTGTAATACTGAAAAACCAACTGGTCACTAGTTCCGTTGGTTATACACTGATGAATAGGATGCGAAAACAAAAAAAATAAACAGGCAAATAGCATCATTCCTTATTTTTTTTGAACCTTAAGACTGTAGAGCAAAAGCCCTACAGTATTTTATTAACCTTTCCCACACTTATGTACAAACTTACAGGGCCAATTGGCCAAAAAATAGTTACACTACTTACAAAAGATTGTCAATCCATTGTGTCAAAATATGTGTATGTTTCCTCCTCACCCTACATACATGCAGCGTGATATCATGTACAAAAGCTGCTTTCCAAGACCGGGAGGATGGCAGGAGACCTTCAAATATAGCTGCATTCCTTTGCTTCCATATATGCCAGCAAGCAATAATAATTACCTCAAAGAAGAATGGCTTATTGAACTCCCTTCTGGGTGCTGTACAACATTCTCAAGGACATCACTCTGTCCCCACTCGATCTGTAAATATGTCCAAATTCAAGCACTGAAATTACACTCAAAGAACAGATGTTGCCAAGTCTCCACATGGCCAGTAGGCACAGCTCACAATGAAGAATGTCGGTGACATTACAATTCCTACGGCGCAGCATGTCTCTGGTGTTCAGACGGTCACTAAGCAGAAGCCAGGCAAAAACTTTGATCCTCATGATGCATTTACTCTTCCAAATGGACGAAAACAAACCACTGACCACCTGGTTTCTGAAGGTATAATGATAATACAAACTGGAGGTGTATTTTCCTTCTGTCCATATCGTCAGCCAACAATCTTTCCCCGAGGGATGCAGAACTATTGAGTCTAGCTCTTCTCTCAGCTGCAACATCTCCAGATAAGCCTGGTTAGAGAGGGCAAATAAAATAGCTGTGTAATATCATCCATTTGCATCACTTGCTCCAACAAGACCTGCCTATCCAAGGCAAATGAGAAGAGTCTGGGAAATTCCTCAGATAAATGTGTATGTCTCCAATTATCAGACCAAAGCAGTACGGAGTCACCTCTTCCCACTTCAATTTTAGAAATGTTCCTGTAGTCATCACTTAACTTCATGATATCCCTCCACCAAAATGATCCACACAGCCTGGCAGCATGAGGTACCTCATTACTACTATATATTAAGGACAAGCAAAATCGTGGCCTGGGAGCGCTCCGTACTACTGTACTACTGTAGCTAACCTACTATATATTAAGGACAAGCAAAATCATGGCCTGGGAGCGCTCCGTACTACTGTACTACTGTAGCTAACACTGTTCCCCGCTACAGTAGTACAGTAGCGCGATCTAGGCCGTCCGCTGCCGATCCAACGGCTCTCAGCGCACGCCCGTGATGTTTTTACAAAAAAAAACCTCGCTGTTTCCACAAATTAACCCGCAGTACACCACGGATCTGACGTTCCAGCCGTAGGAGGGACCTATCCGTAATTTTGCGAAAACACATGGACTTTCATGAAAAAAAACCGCAGAACTCGACCCTCTCCTCTCTCTCCTTCCCCGCGCGCGGCCGGAGCCGTCGCCGCCGCGCCGTCCCGCTGCTGCACGCCCTCCCGTTCAAATCGAACGCCACGCGCGGCACGGCCTCGCCTCCCTCTCCGTCTTCACCTAAGATCGCGGGCTGGGAAGCTCGGAGGCGCCCGCGGCGAGGCCCTCTTCTCCATGTCCGTCCGCCGCCGCCGCGCCACGATTCGCCGCCACCAGACGTCGCCTCGGCCAGCGCCGCCACCCTTCGTCTTCCCGTGATGCGCCGCGTCGAACGCGCTACGCCGCGACGCCCCTCTCGCCCTCAGTCGTCGCCGCCATGGTCGACGCCGCCACACGGGAGAACATGACGGTAGCCATTGATGACGTCATCCATAATTTGATTTAAACGTTGAAAATTCATAAGTAATTTATTTAAAATCAGAAAAATGCAATTAATATACCAAAATATGAAAAAAAAAAATGTCTACTTATATCAACTTCATGCATATTTAACAAATTTTAGCCATATTTACTTAAATCTCCGTAGAACAAAAAAAAATATACAAAAAAACAACAATTTTGAATTTACCCAACAGAAAAATATGCACAATACATCAAAATGGTCAAACAAATTAAATGTTAGCTATTTATGGGAAAAAATGTTTTCGAGTAGCAACATATCAAAAATAATCAGAAAATTAAATGTCAGCTACTTATGAAAAAAAAAATGTTTTAAAATAATATCCAAACGGTCGGAAAAATAAATGTTAGCTGTTTGTGTCAAACAACAAACATATTTAAATACCCAATTTGGTAAATATTTTAATAAAATCCAAGTACACTTCCTCTAAATATATGATGGAATAAATATGCATTTCCACTTATTATGGACATAAATTGAATATTAATGAAGAAAAAAAAGAGTTTGGCAACTCAAAACGCTAGATATTTGAATATACTCCGCACAACAAATTACAGCAAAATTCAACATTTCCAGTCCCAACGATTGCGGAATTAATTCGTAACCATGTCTAAACATCCATCAATTGTTATATGAAATTACTTGCAATTCACTAGCATACTTTTTTCTTCAACTTGATAAAGAGACCTCACCTACCTCCTGCCTCCTTCAATCCAACACCCTCCACAATACTCTGAATATTCATCTACAGTTTATATAAACCACTATTCTTTTTCGTTGCATAACCAATACTCGATACTATATACAAAACAATCTACAAATAATAATAGCTTAAAGCTTCAACAGTTTAATGCGGAGGTGAAAGCTATTACTGAACTTTATCACGAAAAGTCTGAATTCGGTGCCTCTTTCTAATCCGGCTCCGACAATGCTACACTAGCTGCATTAACTGTAATGAACAATGATTTTTTCGCCGACAGGATAGAACAATGTAAACATTATATCAAAAAAAAAAATCTTCAGATTTAACGAATTTCCATATTTTTTACGCAAAAAATACGCCCAAAAAAAAATATGTACACTTTGATTTTGTTTATGTTGCAAAGATTCATGTTTTTATGTTCTACACTTAAATGCATCATTGTTATTGCATATAGATTTGCTTCCAACGTAATTTAACTTCTACCAAAAATATCACTACTCTTTCTCACTCCTTTTCAGTAATTAAATGCATTTTTGTTGTTGCATATAGATTTACTTCCAAAATAATTTAACTTCTACCAAAAAAAAAAGCACCACTTTTTCTCACTAAAGGCGCGACCTGACGACGCGCTTTTAGATGCCTTTCAAATAAAATCTACATAACTTCCCAATTTGAATAACTCTCCAAATCTAGACAACCTTTTAAACGTAGACTATATATCCGAGACGTATAAATCAGCATATTTCAATATTTTAGATGCCTTTCGAACCTACACATTTCACAAACGTAAAAACAACTCAAATCTAAATACCTTCCCGTTTTGAACAATTCTCAAAATCTGAACAACCTTTTAGACGTAAACACTCTTTCAATTTCATTAATTTCCAAATATTCAACAAAATTAAATGCCCACATTTCCAAATTTGAATTCTACCCACACACGCGGCATCGCCGCGCAAATTTACCTAGTTTTCATAATAATTCCAAACGAGCTGCACCCATGGCACATCCACCTTATTATAGAATTTATGAAGATGCTTCATCAACAGCGCTTTGTTTTGAATCTTCAAGTCCAAAATTCCCAGACCACCATTACACTTCGGTTTACACACCATCTCCCATCTAGCTAGGGATTGTTTTGTTGACTCTGGGTTATTTCCTCTCCAAAGACAGTGTCTCAGGATTCTATCAATGGCCTGAATAATACCAGCTGGTAACTCAAGAGAGCAGAGAAAAAATATCGGCATGGAGGAGAGGCAAGATTGTATGAGCTGTAATCTTCCACCGTAAGCAAGGAACATGGAAATAGCAGTAAGCCTCCTTTCTATCCTGTCAACTAACGGCATGAGATCCTGAATTCTCGGTCTTGTCGTGCCCAATGGGAGTCCCAGATATGGGAAGGGAAAAGTCCCCACCTTACAGCCAAATTCCTGGGCAAGAACTGTGAGTTCAGCATCATTTAGATTGATGGGCAGCATACAGGGCTTATGATAATTAACATGCAACCCCGTGGATGCACTAAACTTCTGCAGCAAGGTTTTAAGGTTCTGCAACTGACCAGCTTCTGCAGGTACAATCAGCAATGTGTCGTCTGCGTACTGAACAATAGGGAAATCAGGATCCCCTGTTTCAATGGGCAACGCAATTTCACCTCTGGCCAGCAGATCATTGACAGCAGACTGTAACAAATAACCACCATGGACAAATAGCAATGGGGAGAAAGGGTCACCCTGCCTGACCCCTCTCTTACAAGGAACTGCTTACCAGGTACCCCATTCAATAACACCGAGGAAGATCCAGATCCTAGAATATTTTTAACCAACGAAATCCAGCTTTGACTAAAATCCTTATGCTTCAGTATCTGAAATAAAGCCTAATGCTCTAGCGTATCAAATGCCTTCTCGAAGTCAAGCTTCAGGATAACAACCTTTCTTCCTTATTGGCCACTATTAGCAGTGAAATTAAGTTGGCCTCTATCCAAACAAAATTTGTGCAATCAATAAACGAAATGAAGAAACTACAACAGCTAGTCTGATATAAAACATGTCTAAACACAATAATGAAACACCATCAAGAATACGACTCATGGAGATATAGAACAGCCACCACACGTCACGTAATCCAACATGATTAGCAAGTGATACATTAATTGACTCATGTGAAATGCATGTATACTGCAGAAGAGTAAGATAAAAATGGCAATAATGTAACAAGCCACAATTATTGGGCAATACAAGAGGATGGAGCAAGCCAGCAACATAAGGAAATTAAGATGTAGAGTGTTTCTTAACCAATACTGCCAGCATGAACTGTTGAAATTTACCATAAGCCACAGCAGGCTTCTACTGAACTGCTAGCAGCAAGACTGATGTAATCTAAACCCAATGAAATTGAACTAGAGTAGACAAGGATCTTGCTATTTCTAAAATGGTACCACATGGTGATTTATGTCCATTGATCAATGAAGCCACAGACCCACAGTTGACAAGCAGTTGGATTCCTCTAGTACTGCATATGTGCATATTGGAAAGCCCAGAACAAAATATCCTGAATACACAAACTACCAAGTAGATCGTAGAATATGAAAGCACAACAAATTGACAATTCCCTTCCCCCTTGTTTGCGATTGCACAAACCTTTGCAGAAGTATTCTTTATATATAAACTAAATGATGAAACTACAACAGCCAGTATGATATAAATCATGTCCCAACAAAATAATGAAGCACCATCAAGGATGAGTCATGGATATAGGACAACTACACAACACATAAGCCAACATGATTAACAGGTGATGTGTTAGTCACCTTGGAGATCAGACATGATGACTCTGACTGATGATTGCAGTTGAAGATGCTGGAAGCAGAGTAAATATGCCGAGATGAAATATATGCATATTACAGGAAAGGGAGATTAAAAAAGGGCAATAATGACAACCAACAATTATGTGGCAGTACCAGAAGAAGCAACATAAGGAAATTAATATGTGGAGGGTTTCTTAACAAATACTGGAAGCATCAGCTGTTGAAATTTACCATAAGCCATAATAGTCTGCTATTGAACTGCTAACAGTAAGATTGATGTAATCTAAACCCAATGAAGTTGAACTAGAGTAGGCAAGGATCCTCGTACTGCATATGTGTGCCTATTAGAAATCCCAGAACAAAACATCCTGAATTCACAAATCACCAATTGATCATAGTAGGGAAGCACAACAAATTGACAATTCCGTTCTCCCTTTTCAGCAATTACACAAATATTTGCAGAACTATTTTCTTTATCTCTGTTTTTCACATCAAATCGGTGCAGACAAACAAGGCAAACAATGAACTGTAACACATCCAAGCTATAGACTAAACACGGGTGGATCTACATGTATAGGACGAACTGATACAACACGTCGACGAGGCCGGCCGCTCTAGTGGGCGGCGACCACCATGTCCGGGACGCTGAGGAACTCCATAACCGCCTCGAAGGGCAGGTCGGAGCTCGGCGGGGAGTAGAGCGTGACCGCCTTTGCCGCGGTGTGCTTCCTCCGCTGCGGGCACCGCGGCGCCAGGAGCCTCGAGGCGGGCACGTAGTAGGGCAGGAAGGGCCCGCCGTCCCCGGCCGCGGGAGGAGCGGGAGGGGGAGACGGCGACGGGGACCCCGGTGAAGGCGGGGCCGGGCGGGAGGCGGTCCTGCGTTGGCGCCGGAGCCTGGCGTCGCGGAGGCGGGCGAGGGCGCCGGGCGGAGGAAGCGGAGGTGGTCGCCGGCCGCGGCGGCGGCGGAGGAGAGGGATCGGGGCTTGCGCGTGGCTGCCATGTGGGTCCGGGCGACCGATGCGTGGTGGATTTCACGTTTAGTTTGCAGCCAACGGTGGCCTTACCAAAAAATTGGCAGGCCCATGTCCCTGCCGCTGCTGTTTGGTTGGCTGCCAAAAAATTGGCTAGCCCAGGCCACCCCACGGGATGCAGTACATTTTTTCGCCAATCGTGGGCAAACCGGGGCGCAGGATTCGTTCGCCAAAATTTTGGTCACGCCAGGAATTTGGTGGGGCGGCTGCAGGCGTAAACCAAACGTACCCTGGTGGCTAGAATGTGGTTACCGGCGGCGGTATTTGAAGGGGGCTAGGGTTGGGCGGGAGGCGCCGTTCCTGGGAGGGAAACGATTTTGGGGAAAATATTCGTCGTGTGTTTACATACAAAATTGTTGGTGGGGACACGTAGGTGTATGACATGTGGGCCGTGGGATGGGTGGACCTACGTGGCGGTGGGATGCAGTGGAGCGAGCGTGGTAGGGAGTGGTTGCGTGGGGCGGTCGGTCACGTTTTTGAAACGGGACGGCGGCGGGTGGCACGTGAACGGTAGAAACGCTGTCATTGCATCGATCGTGTCGGCCGGCTTGATTAGCGACATTCGGAAAGAAACGGAATCCCAGGACAAACTTGCATCGATTATCCTTCTGTGGAGTCTAAGGGTGTGTTTGGGACAGCTCCACTCCACCGATCCACGGCTGGAGCCGGTGAAGCTGCCCCAAACGGGCTAAATTCACTTACCAGGCGGAGTGGAGTAGACTAGGCGCTAGTGTATTCTACTGGAGCCAGCGAATAGGTGCTTCACCTGCTTCACTTGACCGTTTGGGGATGAAATTTACCCACCAATGCCACTCATTAGTCATCCCGGCCGAAGCGTTATTTTCTAATCTCTCTACACACCTCTCAGATTCCTTCTCTTCCCCATGGACAGACAAGTCCGGCTCGTCCTCGCCACTGTCTCCGGCGTGACCCCTCCCCTCTAGAGCCGCTCCGGCCACCACCGAGGCTTCCTCGTCATCCCTGCTGCGCTGTCTTCCCGTATTCCCTGTTGTCCGCCGTTCTCCTCTCCACCCCCTGGCCGTCCGCCCTTCACCCCTCTGCCCACCTGCCCGTCCGTGCGTGACCTGCCGCTGGAAGAAACAGCCGAGGCCACCGCTCCACTCCCGTGGTATACAGCACTCGACAGATCGGGGAAGACGACGTGGGAGCTACAAATCGAGCTCACATGCTTTCATGGCGGCGGTCAAGATCTCCCGGACTTCATGGCGGCGCTCGAAACTGAGCTCGTTTGATCTTCAGGTCATCTCATCCCTGATGTTTGTTTCGTTAAATTGATGCTGTGGTGGTGTGTTCCTGTAAGAGAATGGATGATGCTGTGATCTTCCGAAGTCTGATAAATAAACATGGGCGTTTTTATCTTTCTACTGTAGACCATCAATAATCTGGAGCTGGAGTTACTAATTGCCCCCCAAACAGTTTTTTGTTACTCTAGAGCTAAGAGGTGGAGTGGAGTTTTGAGGTGAAGTGAAGTTGTATGGAGTGGAGCCCTCCCAAACACAGCCTAAAAATGGCATTGCGGTCACATATGGTACATTTTCATGCTCGTTTTACTTCTATACATTTTAGGGCTCTCGTTGGAAAAGTTTAGAAAATAGGAAACCTATATGGTTGGAATACCATTTATAGTTTAATATATTTGAATAGGAATTCTCTTTGATTGTGGTGAACAAAAATCATGAGACCTAATTTCTAGTCTTGTAGGTTCTACGAAAATCTACATGACTAGATTTTATGTTTCTTTTGCACCACATTTTTATTTCATAAATTAATAGGGCACTTGTGTAAAACAAGTACATTGCATAAGAGTATACCAAATAATAAAATTTACATATGCAAACATACTAAAATCCACATTATTTTATTTTTCATTGGTGATTAATCTATGCAATGTTGTTTCAATACCAAGTACATAGCATTCACACTTTATTAAATTATTACTTGCTAGACAATTTTGACCACGATAAATTAGTGTCATTGGTTCAGTTTGTACTCTATTTTTTTTATAAATATGCTTACTTCACCATACACTAGAAAACACAATTTGAATCTTTGTTAGATTGTACTCTTTATTGATCTTTACCATAAAATGTATAAACTGTATAGATGATGCATTGTAGAAAAAATAGTTTTAGAGATGACTTTTGTTACAAAATACGGTTTAATATACTTCAATGATGTTTAGTACAAACTTGTATGATATATGTTTAAACTGTGAGAACAAATAGATAATTATACTTATAATACTATAACATGCTAAAATAAGATGTAGACAAGTATAAGAGTTTAGTAAAATTTGTATTTATTCATTGGGTTAAAGAATTTGTTGATGGTGTGAACATTGTTGTCATGGTTAATGGACAATCGGGGCCTTATGTTAAGTCCAACAAAAGTCTCATACTGAATGACCGATTGTCACCTATTTTGTTCAATATAGTTGTGGATGTGATGCAACTATTAGTAAAAAGGGTCTACAAGGTCTGTTTGCTGACTAGTTTCTCATTTAATAGATGGGGGTTGACCATGTTACAATAAGTTGATGACACAATAGTTTTTATTGAGGCAACTGAATCTGATAGTAGAAATCTAAAATGTTTAATTTGTTGTTTGAACGTCTGTTTGATCCAAAAACTAATTATCACAAAAATGAAACAGTTTGTTCTATTAATGCTAAAGAAAAAAGTGATAGGTTTAGAGATATTTTTACTTGTGTTGAGAGTGCTTGACTGAAAAATTAGAAGCTTGTCAAGGCCACTTTGTGTCGTTTATTAAAGGGTGTCTCAGTAATGTGCACTTTTACATTATGTCTTTATTTGCTTTGCCTAAAGGGGTAGAGCAAAAATAAGATTTACGTTTTTAGAAAACTTATGTTTTGGGATGATAATGAGAAGGATAATAAATATTATTTGGTAAACTTGGAAAATGTTTGTCAACCAACAAATCAAGTGAGGGTGGGGGTTAAGAACTATGAACATCTGTTTACTATGCAACTGGTTGTGAAAGTTAGACACCGGGGAGGGCATTTGGCAAAACATGGTGTCAAGTGAATATTGTATTATGGAACTTTTGGTAGCAGTTAAGAAAAAACCTCTTTAATGTATTCTCTTTCATTTAACTTTTTAATGTGAAATTATAGAGTAGATGGAAGTATGAAAGTATCACACTTAGTATTAGCTTTAATTTACCTCTTAAATTAATGTAAAATTATAATTTAATCATCTTCCACTCCATAAATGAAATGGGTTATGGAAAAATTTACATTCTTTCTTTTAGTGGTCAACTTTCTCCAATTGCTAGCATTTCTCGTACTAAGCATGAAATAGTGTGTGTGCATCCAAAACCCTATGAACCAAGTCATTTTCATATCCGTGTCGACCAAACCTACCTTCTTATGGCATTTCACTACCATTCCAGGTAAATTTTCATGTGTTATCTTTAAAAATATGTTTTGCATTCCTATTTACGACTCGTGGAAGCAGTAAAGGGAGTGGTTATCTTCCATGTAAATGAGTTTTCTTTCTTTCTATTACAATAAGTATGAAGATATGCTTGTTTAAAATTGCAAGAGAGACAAAAAAAAAAGATGACGAGTCCCAAATAAAAATTAACACAAATGCACTCCTGTATGAAAAATTTAAAGTTGCCAGGCACCCGAAGATTCGGTTAGCCATGGATTGTGAAGATAAAGGTGGGAAAAGTATTACGGATGAGTACCGCTCTCAAAACTCTAAGTAGGTGTTAGCATGGAACACAACGAGTTTCTTTGATGTGAATCCGTTGACGTATCACACACTTCTCAAAATGGTTTTTTCTCTTTTCAACCAAATAAGGTCTAGCACATGTTAATCGGTGCTTCCCTCTGCAAAGGGTAATTTTAATTCTTTGGGACTCAAAAGACAAAAGTTTTTTAAAGATCATTTCTAAACATATCCATAATAGAATTTATCTTTGTGAGCTTGCTTATTCTTTCACATGCAAGTTTGAATCATTGTCCATGGTACTTTGCAAGACTAATGTAGTACATGATTTATTATTGTTTTACGTTATTGAAGCCCATGTTACTTATTACTTTATGTGATGATTTCTTGCTATTATTTATCATGCAATGAAACATTATACTTTAAGTAGCAATGATCTTGTGTTTGTCGAAGTAGTGGTTTCTTTCTGAGGGAAACTTGCTGCTGAACTGTATCATACCTTCCTCTTGGGGTCTCCCAACGAACGTGTGATTCACGCCATCAAGCTCTTTTTCTGGCGCCGTTGCCGGGGAGACAGCAGTCTTCTGCAAGGGGAGTTTCACGCTTCCAATCTCTTTACTTTGTTTTTGTCTTGCTTAGTTTATTTTATTTTATCTTGTTTGCTTTCAATTATCAAAAACACAAAAAAATTAGTTACTTGCATCTAGTTTATTTTCTGTTTAGTTTTTATTATTTCATCATGCTTCTCCCTAAGTATACTTTAAAAGAAATATCTGTGGGTAGTGGGTCTATCATTGGAAGAGATAACATTGAGGAATTCTTTAATCATGTTAGTATGGTTGAAGATTTTGAAGATAGATCCTTGGTAGAACTTGCTCCAAATTATGAAATTGCTACAGCTTCTCTAGTTCACATGTTGGAAGCTCGGTTTGTCAATCTTAGTCCCATAATGCAGCACATGTTTCTAAAACTTCATGATACGGAAGATGGTGAAAAGAAAGATTTTGTTTTAGAAACCCTACTTAAGAATTTGGTGATGTTGCTAGGGAAGCTAGAAAAGTTTTTATTAAATACAAGATGCTTGGGTATTGTATTGACGTTGTTAATACACTTGAAAAACTTGAAAAAGAGAGGCTTAAGTACACTAAAAAACTAATTGTGAGGGGGAAGTTAAAATACCAATACCTTTTAAGCTTATAGGAATGCAGGAGGCACTAGAAAAGAATTTTGATTGGATTGTTCCTGAAAAC
Source organism: Poa pratensis (assembly GCA_947311845.1). Taxonomy (NCBI): domain Eukaryota; kingdom Viridiplantae; phylum Streptophyta; class Magnoliopsida; order Poales; family Poaceae; genus Poa; species Poa pratensis. The sequence goes on along the minus strand of CAMZMU010000050.1, from coordinate 14,956,451 downwards.
CCATTTGATGAATATGATGAGCCTAGAGGTATTGAGAAAGGGAATTCCGAAACCTACATAGATAAGATAAAATGCATTGTTGAGAAAACTTCCGACCTCTCTTTGGATGCTTCTCACTTGGTAATACTTGATGCATGCTTTGTGCCTAGCTAAAAGGCGTTAAAGAAAAGCGCTTATGGGAGGCAACCCATTATTTTTTTTCTGCAATTTTTCTTTTATTGAGTCAAGGAGGATGTTTACTTCTGTAGCAACTCCTTTGTATCTTTATTTTCTCGCATTGTTGTGCCAAGAGTAGCCTCTAATGTTAAGACGATGCTTAATTTTGATTGCTGCGCAGAAACAGATTTTTGCTGTTCACTGTACGAAATTCCTAAAATCACCAGATTGTTAATTAAATCTGAAATTTTTGTGCGTAATCTTTATGAATGTCTGAATCTTTCATTAGTTCAAGTTTTCGATCTGAGCGTCGTAAGTGCCTCGAAAAAATTCGTCTTTGCGGACTGTTCTGTTTTAGACAGATTATGCCTTTTTATTTTGCATTCTCTCTTTTACTAGTGTTGAGTGAAATTCTTTTTTGGGTGGAAGAGCTTCACATAACATCAGTGGCTGTAGCTAATGTTTAAAGTAACAAATCATATTGCGTAACATGTGAGTTTTTGATTATGCACTAACCCTCTAATGAGATCTACTTTGAGTTTGGTGTGACGGAAGTTTTCAAGGGTCAAGAGAGAAGGATGATATAATAGGATCAAGAAGAGTGAAGAGCTTAAGCTTGGGGAGGCTCCCATGGATCTCCCCAGCATATTTCAAGAAGACTCAAGCGTCTAAGCTTGGGGATGCCCAAGGCATCCCCTTCTTCATCGTCAAAATTATCAGGTCATCTCTAGTGAAACTATATTTTAATTCTTTCACATCATATGTGCTTTTCTTGGAGCGTCTGTGTGCTTTTATTTTCAGTATTGCACTTTTATTTTCAATAAAGCTTGACTGGACCCTAGCATTCTTGATTGGGAGAGAGACACGCTCCGCTTTTTCATGAGAATACTCCTATTCTTCACTTATATTTGTTGAGTATTCATATCTAGCGCTGTTCAGCTTTTAGCTCTTGTTTTCATGTATCTCTTGTCAGAGCTATTAGCTTTCTTTTGTAGAAAGTACTCTCTTGCTTCACTTATATTTGTTTGGAGAGTTGATGAAATAAATTGATTGGTGTTTGGTTGGTTCAGAAAATGTTGCATGTGGTAATTGGTATAAGGAAAAACTTGCTTAATCTTGTAGATCACTAATGGATAACTTGATGCTTGTCAATTGTTTTGAGTTAACAAGTAGATCATGATTAAATTGTGCATCACATGAGTTAAGCCTATTAGTGAAGAACTACCGTAAAGCTTGTTGAAAATTTGGTTTGCATCGGTGGTATCTCTAAGGTCTAGATATTTTCTAATAACAGGGTTTGGTTAACAAGGAAGACGGTATGAAGTCTTATAACGTTTGCAATATGTTTGTCATATAAAACTTGGTGTACGGGTTGATATTCTTGTTTGCTTACATAACCTTGCTAGCCTAAACTCTGTACTGAGAGGGAATGCTTCTCGTGCATCCAAATCCTTGAGCCAAAATCCATGCCATTTGTGTCCACCATAACTACCTATATGTGGTATTTCCTTGCCACTCCAAGTAAATTTTTCATGTGCTACCTTTAAATTATTCAAAATGTTATTATTCCCTTTTTGTGTCAATGTTTACTAGCTCATGAGGAATTAGTGTGGTTATTCTTTATTCTATTTGTCAATGGACTTTTACACCTGGACTAGGACTAGGGCATATACATCCGCTTATCCAATAATTGCAAAAAGAGCTGGCAACGGGGTGCCCAGTCCCAATTAATTACAACTTTAACCAATTAATTCTCTTCACACTTTTGCCCTGATTCATCAGTAAGCAATGACAAACAGTGAAATACCTGAATGTGTGTAAACCAAAGAGAAAGAGGGATGATCTGCCTTGCTGGTAGAAATAACGTCCTTCATGGGAGCCGCTCTTAAAAGTCCGTTGACAGGTAGAATACTGTTCTCACCCGCTACCATTCGTTGACAATTAACAAACACCTCTCAAAAATAGATACTCCTCCATGGTATGTGATTGATGGAAGGCACCCGAGGATTCGGTTAGCCATGGCTTGTGTTAGCAAGGTTGGGAGGAGTATCAAATATTTTATGCAATCTCTATATGCTTTCAAAAACCTAAAAGCTCTAGCACATGATTTAATCCCTGCTTCCCTCTGCGAAGGGCCTTTCTTTTACTTTTATGTTGAGTCAGTTTTCCTATTCTTTCTGTCTTCCACAAGCAAACACTAGTGTCAACTTTGTTACAACATGCGTTATATGCAATATTGGACTTGTTATACTACTTTGTGTTGACAATATCCATGAGATAAATATGTTGAAAGTTGAAGCAAATGCTGAAACTAATTCTTCCTTTGTGTTGATTAATACCTTTTATTAGAAACTATTGCTTTATGAGTTAACACTTATGCAAAACTGTTTGATGCTTGTCTCGAAAGTACTATTCATGAAAACGTTTAGCTTGTGTGATTCATTGTTTACTCATTATCTATTTGGTAGCAAATTATAGACCATTGACTTGGATCACTTCATTCATTTACATGTGCCTTGCAATATTATATGATCAAGATTATGATGTAGCATGTCACCTCAAAAATTATTTTGTTTTTATCGTTTACCTACTCGAGGACGAGTAGGAACTAAGCTTGGGGATGCTGATACGTCTCAAACGTATCTATAATTTTTGATGTTCCATGCTTGTTTTATACCAATTGCTACATGTTTTGCATCTACTTTATATCACTTTTATACATTTTTTGGGACTAACCTATTAACAAGATGCCGAAGTGCCAGTTCCTGTTTTCTGCTGTTTTTGTATTCCAGAAAAGCTAGTCTGGAAATATTCTCGGAATTGGACGAAACTACACGGGGTCCCTATTTTACCAGAACACCCTGACGGACCAAAGGAGCAGCAGAGGAGGGCCACCAGGGCCCCACACGCCACTAGGGCGCGGGCCCCCCTGCGCGCCCTAGGGTGGTGTGGGCCCCTCGGGGGTCGTCAGCCGCCGCCCTTTCGCCTACTTATTCCCCCCGACGCGAAAACCCTAAGTACCTGAGCAAATATCCACGAAAAGTTCCAGAGACGCCGCCGTCAACCCTAGCTCGGGAGGGTTCAGAACCTCTTCCCGGCACCCTGCCGGAGAGGGGAATCGTCACCGGAGGCTTCTACATCGCCATGCCTGCCTCCGGAGTGATGCGTGAGTAGTTCATCCTTGGACTACGGGTCCATAGCAGTAGCTAGATGGTTGTCTCTCCACTTTGTGCCATCATGTTTAGATCTTGTGAGCTGCCCTACATGATCAAGATCATATTATTGTAATGCTACATGTTGTGTTTGCTGGGATCCGATGAATATTGAATATATGTCAAGTTGATTATCAATCTATCTATGTTATTTAAGATCTTGCATGCTTTCCGTTACTCGTAGATGCTTTGGCCAAGTAGATGCTTGTAACTCCAAGAGAGAGTATTTATGCTAGATAGTGGGTTCATGCCTCCGTTTAATCTGGGACAGTGACAGAAAGTTCTAAGGTTGTGGATGTGCTGTTGCCACTAGGGATAACCTAACGATGCTATGTCCACGGCATATGTGTTTGTTTACATTACGCACTTTACTTAATGCAATTATCCGTTGCTTGCAACTTAATACCAACGGGGGACTCGGATGACAACCCGGGTGGATTATTAGTCATAGATGCTGTTGGATAACGGTCTATGTATTATGTCGTAATGCCCAATTAAATATCATAGTAGTCATCATGTCATGTATATGCATTGTCATGCGCTCACTATTTGTCAATTGCCCAGCTGTAATTTGTTCACCCAACATGTTAGTTATCTTTTATGGAGAGACACCACTAGTGAACTGTGGACCCCGGTCCATTCTTTTACACTGATTAAACAACCACAAACTGCAAACTGTTCCTTTTTCATTCTCTGCAATTTAATACTCATTTTCCACACCATACGTTTAATCCTTTGTTTTCAGCAAGCCGTGAGATTGACAACCTCACTGTTTCGTTGGGGCAAAGTAGTTTGATTGTGTTGTGTGCAGATTCCACGTTGGTGATCGTGTTGCGCCGTGCGAGCCACCAACAACCTTCTGAAGAGTTGCTGCTCCTACTGGTTCGATAACCTTGGTTTCTTTCTGAGGGAAAACTTGCTGCTGAACTGCATCATACCTTCCTCTTGGGGTCTCCCAACGAACGTGTGATTCACGCCATCACTAATCAAGTTGATTAGATCTACCACCTAGACTACGCCGCAAGGCAGTCTCTCTTCGTCGGCACCAGGTGCTCTAAGCGGCGGAGCGCTGACGGATTGGCGCGGTGTACGTGTGGATACTGTTAGAGCGGGTTGCGCAAGCAATTCCTCGACGACAAGAATCGGCAACAATCTCACCTCCCGACGTGGACGTGAGATTCTTCATCAGGCTTCACCAACATCTACTTCGACAAACACAAGATCTTACGCAACGGTGTTTGTAAGTATTCTAGATCTAGCATTATGGGGTGCTTCATATCTTCATAGTATGGATCTTGGGCAGTTGCGTAGCATGGTAATCGAAATTTTAATTTACCGTACACGCGACCCAGCATTATGTGCTACTCCCTCCGTTCCACAATATATGACGTTTTAGCATGTGTGCATGTTCACATATGTGTAGATATATGTAGACATGTTTTGGTGTGCATGTTCACTCATTGTAGCATGCATTTAGACAATATATGTGAGAGCTAAAACGTCTTATATTATGGAACGGAGGGAGTGTTTTTTAAAATTTAATTTGTTTTGTGTTCTTGTTTACAACTCATGGAAGGAGCGAAGGGAGTCGTTATCTTCCATGTTAAACGAGTTTTTATTTCTTTTCTACTAATTAGTATTAAAAATATGCTTGTTTAACATTGCAAAAGAGCTAGTAAAAGGGATGGCCAGTACCAAATAAAAAATAATTAAAATGCACTCCTCCATTAAATGTTGAAAGTTGGTAAACATCTGAGGATTCGGTTAGCCATGGTTTGCGAAAATAAAGGTGGGGAACATTACGCATGGAAACTACTCTCAAAACTCCAAACATGTGTTAGCATGGAACATAACGAGCTTCATTGATGTGAAACATCGTCGACGTCTCATAGAATTCTCAAAATATTTTTATTTATCTTTTCAATCAAATGAGGTTTAACATGTGTTAATCTCTGCTTCCCTCTACGAAGCTTTCTGAGTCAAAAGACAAAAGTCTTGTAAAGATCCTTTCTAAACATAAACTTAGTAACAAGTTCTCTTTGTGAGATTGCTTATTATTTCACATGAAGTTTGCATAATTGTCCATGATATTTTGAAAGAGTAATGTAGTTCATGATTTATTATTGTTTTACATTACTGAAGTCTATGTTATTTATTACTTTATGTGATGATTGATTGCTATTATTAACCTTCCAATGAAAAATTATAGTTTAAGTAGCAATGATCATATAATTTTTATATATGTCGATAATAAACTTCAAATCCGCTTGTTTATCATTTAACTACTCGAGAGTGAGCAGGAAGTAAGCTTGGCATGTTGATACGTCGGAACCATATGAACGAATTTGTAGTTTGCTATAATATTATCCATAATATTTGACATATTCTGTAACACATGAATAGTTGCAAGGGTGCACAATTTTTGTTTTAAGCTTTGATGTGTAATAATTATTTTGCAGAAATCGCAAAAGAAGCCTTTGATGCGGTGGATTCTGCACCTATCTGAGATATGTCTCCACAAGACAATTTTTTTATAAATCACCACGAAAAAGTCTAAGGATGAAGTCAAACGGAAAAAGTTAGAACATGAACGTTGTAGGAAATTGTTCGATTATAAGTTTAGCGGGGTCAAACGTCCAAAGTGGAAGTCGGACACGACTTTTATAACCGTTCTACTCGGAAACCAAAATCTATTTACAGGATTTCGGAAGTGAATGACGAGATTGATTTAACTCTTGCAATACTTGATGGATTCGACCCGGTGGACTCATGGGGCCGAAAGGAGGCCTACGAAAGGTTTGTAGATACTCAGGATGGGAATGGGCCGGGTCGACCCGCCGGGTCCCTGACCCGACCCAAAAAAAACAAGGCCGTTGGGTCGGTCGGGCCGGCCTCATATAAAAATTAGGTCAGTGGAGCCGGCCCCGAGTGACCCATTGGGCCAGCAGGGCCGACCCACGTCTGAAAATTGCAGTCCATCCGTACAACTCAATTAGCTCTAATTGATCATTTTTGCTCTGCCGCAAGTTTCGGCGAGTTGCATTGTCAAGTAGCATCATGTCGCTGTATATGTATTGAAATTGGATCCAGATTTTACTGTGTTATACACGTATTGGAACTAGATTTATTGCCCGTGAGATCCATCTAGTTATCTTAGCATGGACATCAGCTAGCTTGGTATACTAATCAGTCATCACATCTACTGATTATTCGTACCTTCATACAGGTACTGGATGTACTAATTATCCATTCCATCAGCTAGCTAATCTTCGTACATACTTGAGTCAGTTAGATCAATCTTTCTATACAAACTTTAGAAAAATTCTATGTGCACCATGCACGCACAACCAAAAATATGTATGGAAGCTAAAATTTGGGTCGGACCCGGGTACCCATCGGGCCGGCGGGGCCATTGACTTTTTTGGAATGGGTCGACCCACGGCCTCTCAATTCAGCCTTGAGGCCAATGGGGCCGGGTCCAAGGCCAGGTCCGGGCCGGCCCATTCCCATCCTGAGTAGATACCCAGGTGCACTTGGATCATAGGGACATTGATCGGATGGTCCAGTAACATTGTTTTAGCCAAGAGAGTAAACCCTAACTTTGGAGTCCGCGAAGTATTATCACGAATTAGCCTCCCTTTGGCTGCCATGTACAACCGGTGGCGGCGAGGAGAACCGACGGTGGAGGCCCGGTTCCGGTGGTGGAGGTGAATGACCCAACCTTTTTTTTTGTCTATGGTTTAGGGTTCTCTTTGTAAACTCGAATGACTGTTTTACAATTTCTTTTCATTTTGGTGTCCTTCGTAATATGTACCCCCACCGATGAAATTTATCCAGCTAGGTCCTTCTGGGCCTTTGCTTGTTTAAAAAAAAAGAGCAGCAGCTACGCACAACAGGCTTTTTTACCGTTAGCAGACGCAGATGCTCCCATGACATTTTTTTTTTTCGAAACACAGTACAACGCAAGCGCTCATGTACACGTGTATATACTCACCCCTATGAACGCACGCACGCACACCCTACCCCTATGAGCACCTCCGAGAGACTGAGTCGGCGGGTTGAGTCTTGAGATTGACGAAATCACCACGGGCACCTCGCTGTCGACGGGACGTCGCCTCCCACTGAAAAATATTACGCATTAAGTGAGAAACACCAGCGTCAAACCTGTGGTTTGAACTCTGTTGGGTTAGGGGTACAACCACCCAAATAACCATCTTGTCATAGGCAAATTCTTCTCCACGGCGTTTCAGTCGTCCACGTTTTCGATCGGTAGCAGGGCACAACCGCTGCTTCAGGCGAACTCGGCTGTTCTCCTCCGACCTACTGCCTCACGTGGCCACGGGACACTACCACCCACCCACACCGAATGACCGAACCTGATCTTCTGACGGCGCCCGCTGGTGCATGCCTGCATCAACGGCTGCTTGTGTCGATCACCTTGTCGTCGCCGGTGGCATTGCGAGCCGTTCACCTCGCGCGTCACCGCAGTTGTGTGTCGGCCGCCACTTTAACCGTGCATGTCAGCTAAACTTGCCTTGACAACGGCGCAAGACGAGCAGACGTCGCCAGAACACAATCTGTGCATCGCTGCTGCATCTGAATCTGACTCTCCAGTCTTCACTTCAAACTCAGGGTTTCCAGCTCAAAATGAACGGCCTGATCCCTTTTCGGGAACGAGGCAAATATGCTTTCCAGAGCAAGGCAAAGATAGGCCCCTTGATTACAACAATTTGCGCCTTTTCACAAGCGAAATACATGTCCTCACTCCGTCTGGAAAAGGATGTCTTGAATTTATCTAGATTCAGATGTATGTAGACATATCTTAGTGTACACATACATCCAAATTTGGATATATGGAAGACATCCTTTTTCAAACAGAGAGAGTAGCAGAAACAAGTCAGCGACATTGAGAGTCGGAGCAGCATATATAGGGAGAAGAAGAGACACAATGAAAAAGTCAAAAAACATCGGTTCCTGGACGTGCATTTTGTCTGAGCATTGCTGCTTGTTTATGTCTATATTACATCATGATGTACCTATACACCGTAACCTATCAAGATGGAACCATATCCCCAGGACCACGGTAAGATACAGAAGCAGCAGGGCTCCAGCCGGCCCACAAAGGCCGACTTGATCTATTTTAGTTCTTTGGTACAGCAATTACAACTTACAAGTGGACCTAAGACAGGAAAAAATACAAGTGATCCTAAGACGAGAAAATTGAAGCACCGAAGTACTCCTGAGATTATTTCTTGGATTTAAATTCTACTAGGCTTTGCAGTGTTTCACCTCGTGGGTTCTGGCAGTTCTAGATCTTCTGCTTGAGCACTTGGCGGAGCTGGACCTTCTGGGTCACCATCCGCGCTTCCATGAGCTTCTCCTTCAGGCTGTGCTTCTGGGACGTCCTTGGATACTCCATGCAGCCCCTGAACCCCCGGTTGAATTGGATGCTCATCGAGTCCGGCGAGCTCCATTGCTCGGCGCTCGGCGGGCTGAGGCCTATCTCATGAATGCCACTCTCGATCGTGGAATGAGTCCCGACCGATAGCCGCACGTTTGATGCTCTACCATTATTCAGTGCCTCCATGGCGTCTTTCTTGCAGACATCGCTGTTCTTTGGACGAGATGACTTCCAGAGCTTCGATATGGCCGACTCTTTCTTCTTGGGCTGGGTCATGGTTGTCAGGTACGCATCAGCCAGATCATCCTTTAGCTTCTCGATCTCCCCGTACTCGAAGTCGTTTCTGCTCGTCCAGGAAATGCTCCTGTCAAAGATCTTGTTGACCGATGACTCGCTTCCGTCGGGCGAACCACTTGAACCCTGCATTTCTTCATGGCTTATCGTTTCCCAGCTGCTGGCATCTCCAGTGTCGCTCCCATTGCGAGGGTTTTTATTCGCGTACACCTTGGCTGGCTTTTCGAGGAACATATCTGTCATTGGGCTAGCCTCTTGGATTTCTGATTCGCATACGGTGGAGCTGTTGTTGTTGTAGCACTGCTCGATCTCCTTGATTATGACAGGCTCTTCACTTGGACGCAGCTCTTCAAATATCGAAAATATGTCTTCTGATGCTGCTGGTGGCTCATACCTGAACTCGACATCCTGTGCTCTGACTGACTTGATCGCATGTATAATGTTCTCTGCTTCTTCCACTACCATGACGTCTCCTCGAGAACAACTGCATGCCGCAATAAAAGCCTCAGCGTCCTGCTGCAGTTTGCTCAACTCTGAGTATTTGGCATCCAAAGTGAGTTTTGCGTCGACAAGCTTCATCTGCACCCGTTCTTCACGCCACACCTCAGCCATCTGTAGCATCTTCCGCTCCTCGTCCACCTCCTCTCGCAGCTTCATGGAATCATGTTTCAAGGCCTCGATCTCAGCTTTGTCTTCCTCCACCTCCCTTGCTAGCTCGTTGCACACCTCCTCGGTCAGCTCACGTGTCTTCCTCTCCTCATCATACTCTTGCAACAGCTGGTTTGCCGACATCTTGGTCTCTTTCAACTCGTTAACAAGCTTCATGTTAATCAACTCCAGCCGCCTCCTGTTTTTCTTCTCATGATCAAGGTTTGCCTTCATGTCTTCAAGAACAGCACGCACCTTCTCATGCTCTCTACTCCGCCAAGCTGCCTTTTCCTCTGCAAGCTTCTTGAACAAGTGGTCAAGTTTCTTCTTGGTTGACCGGCGCTCACTTTCCAGCTCATCCACCCGATCACGTGCCTGCCAGAGTTCCAACTGGAGGTTAGCAACATAAGATGCATCTTGCTGCTCATTCAGAAGATTTAGTTGGCTGGCTATCAGATAGGCATCATGTGATTCCATTCCTCTCATGTTCTCAGGCTCCCATTTCGTTGCTTTCTCCATAGTGGTGACAGGTAGCATAGCTGAAGCACCATGAAACTGTACCTGTATAATTAAACCCGTCAGCTCTCACCAATAACTAACATGCCAGTACATGCACATTAGTCAATAATACAGCTGGCTTATGACTCACCTTGTGGAGCTCTTCACTCTTTGGCTCCAAAACAGAAATGGGGCTTGAAACCTCATTCTTAAGATTCTGGTGACGACCCATGGTATTCTGTTTAAGAAGCTGGACTTGTAGATGCCTTGGGATATGCTGCCATATAGCAAATACAACAGATAAGGCAAAATGAAAAGAAAATACATCAGTTTGTAAACTAAAATTGTCTCTACATGTGAACCCCCTGTTCCATGATTAAGCAAATCCATCCAGAGAATCTCACCAAGCCTCAATCAACCGCAAAAACAAGCATGATCTGCTTGTATTCATGTTACTGTTTCTCACAGTGTGGCTATTTGAAAGAGACACAAAAGGCTCCCACCATCCATGTACAGCCAAAAAGGTGAATTGCTCGAAAGATATCCTCACAACTTCACAAGACAGAGAGAATCTAAAGGGGAAAAACTATCATCACATGCAGATGCAGACCCTCTCAAATGAGAGCATGTACGATTCTACAGTGAGTTCAAATTCCAAGTTCCAAGCTACATGGCTACATCTACAGTGTAGTGAACATTCATCGCAGTTAACCTAAGATTTCATCAAAATCATCTGACGGAGTAAGAATAGTCTCTAATTGGATGAGACAGACAACTAGTGGCTTACATAGGACATCACATCGTCATGTAGCTGAACACAGGATGCACATGTTGCTGCACGGCATAATGGCCCAGCCAATCATTCCGGCCAAAATCGTGTGCCTAAACAAACAAGGTTTGGACCGCAGGTACCCACTAATCTATTTGCAAGATCCAAATCCTAATCCGTGCTCTTCCCACAAACCACCCGGTGAAAGGGAAATAATGGCTCTACACCGGCAAAAGGGCAAAAACATACGGACGATGCATTTGTGGTCGCACGGGCATATGGAGAGGGGATCCTATGACTGGGCCCCGATTAGGGATCACATGACGAGATCCGAGCACAGAAAAATGCAAGTGCCTTTTGGATCAGTAAATCCATGGGACAGCGATCATTCACGGCCATTTCTTCCCAGTGCCTGTAGCACGGGTGCCTCCATTAAATGGAGATGTGTGCTTCAGCACGACGCATCCTGCGTTAAGACGACCACTAAATGCGTCGACGCTACAACAGGTAGGGTAGGAGCACTGCCGATGCTTCAATGAGGAGAATGGGAAATGGATTCGTAGGCTTGACTGCAGCAAGCGAGTCAAGGCAATATAAGCATCTAAAATTAGCGAAACAAATGTAAGCAGTTTGATGGAGAAATCACCCAGAAAATCCCCAAATATGTTTGCAAGAGATCTGCGCGTTAGAGAGACTAGTTAGTATGTTTTGACCAACAGTCTCTAGAGTTTTGCTAGGAATGGATTAGCACACAAACAATACTACGCAAATGCAGAGCTAGCCAAAGTTTTGGGTCTGATTTCCTTTGGATAAGCTGGTAAAAAACATCAATCCAGAACAAAATCTACGAAACATTGCACGTATTTTTAGCTGGATTTGACAGAGGCGATTCACCGAACACGCAGTAGTCAGAACGCAAAGCAGCTCGACGAAGCACGAGCTTCCAATGAATGAGCACATACATCACCACTCAGCTGTAAAACGAATCCAAAAACGAAAACAGAGTAGTTGAAGCAACAGCGCACCTCGAGCCCCACGTGAACCCTCCCCTCCCCGCCTCCGCCACCGCCACTGCCAACGACCGCCTCCGGGGGCCGCAGCCGCCACACCCCGGCCGCGAGCCTCCTCACCGACACATCCCGCGCCTTCACCCCCGTGCCGGTGCCGGGTCCGGTTCCCGCCCCAGATGGTTTCTCCTCGCGCTTCTCCGCCGCCGCTGCACCATTGCCGTTCCCCGCGTCCCAGCGCAGCAGCGGCGTGGCGGGCCCGCTCCGCCGCCCGCCTCCCGACCCCGGGGCCTTGAGCGCGCGCCGGCGGAGGCGGCGCGGCGTCCGGAGCGACGGCGCGGTCGGGGTAGGGGCCGGGGCCGCGGTGGCGGCGGAGCGGTTCCTGGAGCTCATCTTCTGCGGACGACGGGGAGCTCCCGGGACATCGGAAGGAGGGATGGAAGCGCCGGGCGGAGACGGGGCAGTGTGGAAGAGATAGAGAGTCAGAGAGACGTTGGGGAGGGGAGGCAAGTCGGGTGGAGGCGTTGGGAAACGGGTGGTGGGGAGGAGTAAACTAGAGCCTAGTAGGACGATGCCGCAATGGCGTGGTGTTTGCCTGGGAGAGCGTGGGCGTGTGGAAGGACGGATCTGGGCCTGCCTGGCCGCGCGGGGAGGATGGGTGGGATTTCTCGGCTTGGGTTTTCTGTCCTGTTCTGGCAGCGTGTTTGGTTGGAGGGAGTTAGACTAGTAACAGCGGGAGGAATATTGCTAGTAACTTCAATGCCACGTAGGCAAAAAATATGATGTGGCAAGTAATTAACGAGGAGAGAGGAAGTTGGAGCAACATAGCTAGTTACTGGAACATCACACATCCCAAGGCAAAATGAGTCTACAACCTAATAAATGCTATCACGCATGTAACATAAGTATGTTACCACTCAATATTACTCCCCACTATGACTAGTCCTAGAACCAGGGAATGGGAAGTGACGGGGCATGGGAGTTAAAATCTCTTATATGGATGGAGGGATTGGGAGTTGAGCACGGAAGGGCAATGGGAATTACGGAGGTGAATTCCCTCGTAACTCTTCCCTGGGGACCCTGGTAATTCAACCGAGATTAGGAATTGCCAAAAAAGAAGAAAAAAAAAGGCGTCGGTTGGTTCATGGTTGTGCTGTCCCGTGATTGAAGGAACTGAAAATTCTACTGTGAATCCGCTAGCGCTAACCGCCTCGCGATATATGGAGACGACACCATACGATGAGATCTTACGGGCCTGTACTCTTCCTCTTCCATACTCGTATTTTAAATTTCTTGCAATATTGCCGTGTAAACTGTCTAGCTTATTGGTGTGTTGTATGTCTTGTATCCGTCTCATCCGATCGTGGCAAAAAATTCTGACTTCTATAGTATTTCTGATCAACAGATTTATTCCCCTTCTAATTCTTTCTCCTTACCGTGTTGACAGTCGATTTGTTTAATTATTTTATCTTCTCCTGATAACTCAATTTCCCAAGATCAATCTCAACGCACACCAAACAAGGGAATGAGATTAAAAGTCTATTTCCCAACCACAACCCCTCGGCCAACTCCCACCCTAAACTCCCATTCCCCATCTCGTAGGTTGCCAAACACGCTGTGGGTGTTTCGCTCGCGGGGTAGGCAGCCAGGGTGGGATTTCTGAGCTCATCAGCCGTGACTTGGCCAGTGTGCCGCAGGCTACGGCTACACTGCGTGCTGCACGCAGATTCTAAGATAATCTCACCCCGCCCCCTTCCCCTCCATCCTCCCCCTGCGCTCTCCTCTCCCGTTGAGAGTCCTCCTCGGACCTCCGGCTCGCTCCTCCCTCCTCTCTGACGGCGGCGCCGCTTGGGGCCGAGGAGGATGCGAGGTCGGGCTTGCAGGGACGGATCCAGGTTCTCGAGCTTGGGTGTTCAATTTTTTTTTTTGGCTACTTTATAAAAGATTCAAATAGCTAAATCAAAACTTTTTTCCCATAGCTAGATGAATCATCGATTCTTTTCCACAAATTAGAGAAGAATTGCTACACAATCATAATATCTTAAGCTTAGTTTGATGTTACGTAGTTATTTTGCTCAAAACTACAACACCATTGATACATACATCTATATTACAATAAACATATGATTTTGTTTTCCAAATATTTGGGTGTGCAGCTGCACACCCATGGCCCTATATGGATCCGTCCCTGCGGGCCTGTACATAGTAGTATACGCCTAGCAGGGAGGGGTAGTTCTAGGGTTTCCGTTCTGTCCTCCATGGCGGCTTGCGTGATACCGTGGGGGCTAGATGCTTGCGCAGGCCGCGGTGTCAAGCATGCCTGGGAGACGAGCTTCGTCAAGCCTTCGAGGTAGAGGTGTGGCGGCGGCGCCAGATCCGGGGCGGCCTTCTTCAGTAAGCGCGGTGGCGTTGTGGGCCGAGCTCACCTGGTGCGGGTTTCTTCTTCTCCTTGCCGTCATGGTGGCGCTGAGGAAGGAGAAGCCGCTTCGGTGGTGGCTCGGGCTTGAAGACGTTAGGATCCTGGACCCTTTTCCAGGGATGGCCGGGTTGCTGCAGATACCGGAGTTCATCAACGGCGACGGCAAGGCCGCGCTGTTATCTTCGACGACCGGAGTCCATCCATGCCGGAGCACATTTGCTGCTCCGGATTCTTCCTCCTTCAGTGGAGGATCTTCGGGAGCTTGGCTGCAACACTCTTCGTCGCGTCTTCGTCAAGTGGTGCCGTCCCCAACGAGGCTGTTGGCAGTTGCAGGTCTGAGCTCAGTGCCGGCGATGGTCAAGGTCCCGACGGCGTTTCCTCGGAGTGTCCTGGGGTGCTTGTTACAAAATTTCGGGCCTTATCTCTTAATTTTATTACCTGTTAATGCATCAGCGGGCTTTTGGGGTTCTTATCTTGTTAAAAAGAAGAGATAATGTCACCCCGGAAAACAAGTTTCTGGTTCCTACCGAACTGATTTTCCAGGTTCATTGTGGTAGGTCGTAGGGATGATCCCGGCCCACTTGCGTACCGCGAAGGCGGTCGCGCTTGGTCGCTCCCTCCGAGCGGCAGTACTCCTCCTCGCCCGGAGCTCACTGTCCCCGTCGCGCCAGTCACTGCCACGCATGGTGGAACTCGTCATCGATCTACTGGAACGGTGGCGAAATCCGGTTCGGATCGGGAGTAATTGCTCGCCGGGAGAAATTCAACTAACACACCACCAAATGTGTCCCATCTCACTTGTCCTAGGATTAGAACCGAATAGCATGAGTGAGGTCGACGTCACAGACTCACTCACCGCTCTACGGAGGGCAGGAACGGAAGAGCTACCCCAACCCCCATGTCTCCGGCCGTCCCGCCGAATCCGTCCACCCATGACCCAATCCAGTCACACCTCCAGATCCAGGCAACGCAAGCACACCCACCACGTCGTAACGTGGCCGCCGCGCGCACGTGCGCGCCCTACCTGTTGGGTGCTGGAGCTCGCGTGGGGACGCGGGAAGAAGGCATCCGAGGGGCGGAGCACGAGACGATGAAGCGCTGCCGTGCCACGCCGGCCGTCGTCGGAGCTGCTAGGCCCCAGGAGTCAGCGCACGGGGAAGACGACGCCGTGGCCCGTGCGCCTCTGTCTGTCTCTCTGGTGTGTCCGCAGCGAGCAGGCGAGCACTAGCAGCGCTGTAACTTTTGCAGCGGCACTGAACGATGGCTGTGATTGTCTGTCGATGGAACAGTGTAAGTTTCGAAATTTAAACCGATCGAGTGCGTGATGGTGAAATTCTGGCGGCACCAGCTCACTTCACGGAAACGCTAGATACAGTGATCGACTATGTCCGTGCAAGCCACATGAGCACTAGTTTTTTCTTCTGATGGCATCGTTTCTGGTGTAGGAAGGAGACAGGACATCTAGCTGTAAACAATGTCGACTTCGAGATAGTGACCCGGGAGAATACGATGTACGTAGTCAGATGACAAGCGGAAG
This sequence comes from Poa pratensis, assembly GCA_947311845.1. Taxonomy (NCBI): domain Eukaryota; kingdom Viridiplantae; phylum Streptophyta; class Magnoliopsida; order Poales; family Poaceae; genus Poa; species Poa pratensis. The sequence continues at coordinate 14,940,510 of CAMZMU010000050.1, read as the reverse complement.
GGAATACGATGCGTACAGGTTCGACGGACGGGTAAGCGTATTTAACTGTGGATACCCTCGCTCTGCATGTGCGTTGTCGACTGATCCCTGCGAGTTCTCAGTCCTATCTTCGCATCATTGGTGTTCGGTCGGCGCGCGTACGTTTGCTGCTCCGTAATTGTAGGCGTAGATCTGAGTTAAGCGTCGTCCACATGCATGTCGTTTACCTTACCCGCCGATCGCCGATCGATCGACGTGCTGCCTGGTGCTGGGAGTTGGAGCATTTTGTTTCAAGCATGGTGGTTAGATCGATCGGGGAGTGGTAAAGTGGTGGTTGAGCGGAACACAGAGCAGCTAGCACGGCGTGTGCTGCGTCTGCAGAGAAGAACTTGCAGAATAATACCGTGGTAGTTGACGAAAAACAGAGCAGCAGCCCGTGTGTACTGCGTCTGAAGAGAAAAACTTCAGAGCAGTACCGTTGCACACTTGCAGTACTAGGGGTTACTGACAGTGAAGAGCTTGATCGACGGTCTTGCACTCACCAATGATGCAGTGCAGACATCATGTTTTTAGCTTACGGAGAGTCCAAGGAATCAGCACCACAGCGGCGTATATGACGCTTACGCCGAACGGAGTACTTGATCACCAAGCCAAAAGGCAAAAGCTCTCTTCCAAGATAAAAGCTTTGCCGTTCTATTGCTCGGTCAACGTCTCGACAACAGGATAAACCCTTACCACAAAAAGTCAAAAACTGCTCACCGTCTCCGAAAACTGTCAACCACCTGCTCGTTTCGTGTGTCTCTGATAAGCCGTTGTGGAACAACAAAACAGGCCTTGACCTAGGCGGTGGTAGCAAGGCAGCTTGGTGGGCTGCCGGCCCGTCCGGAAATTGCAACGGGCTCTTGATCGACATTTCTCTCGTCCATTAATGACAGGTTTGGAAAAATCAGTAATGACCTTGTTTTGAACATTGCTCTTGGTTCGGCTTGGGGCAAATTTCTTAGGGCTGTTCAAGACATTGCTTCGTGAAGCAAACGGTACGATGAGGAAGACAAAGTTTTTTTTTTTTTACCAAGCGAGCTCCCTCGTCGATTTCATTTAAAGAAACCGCTGGTGTCTTACAAACCAAAGTAAAAGAAAACTTATACAGAAAATGGAGCATGCAGACGGCAAACACAATACCTATCAGGTAGTGTGCCATCTGTCATCACCATAACAACATGGCGCACAACACCTAAGAGCATCTCTAACAGCTGTCCTATTTTAGGATGGCTGTTTTTAGGTATAGGGCACCTATTTTAGTGTTTTAGGGCACGGAATTTTTTCTACTTTACCAGCTGCCCTATAACAGGTATAGGTAGCAGCGCTGTAACTTTTGCAGCGGCAGGCACTGAACGACGACTGTGATTATCTGCGAATGGGACAGTGTAAATTTCGAAATTTAAACCGGTCGAGTGCGTGATGGTGAAATTCTGGCGGCACCAGCTCACTTCACAGAAACGCTAGATACAGTGATCGACTATGTCCGTGCAAGCCACATGAGCACTTTTTTTTCTGATGGCATCATTTGTGATGTTTTTTTTTTTTTGCGAGTACAGGGGGCTGAACGAAAATCCAGCACTTACAACAAGGTCCACATAAAGAAAGAAATTACAGTCCAAACCCTGAAGAAGCTCGACTTCGTCTTCAACCTCGGCGCCGTCGGTGGCGCGCCGCCGCTCATGCTCTTCAAGCTTGGATCAAGAGCACCCCCGAGCGGACGGGAAGTCGCCGATCGCCGGCCGCAGAGGGCCTACACCATCGGTTGTCGCCGTCGTCGATCTGGACCTCGCCAGCCTTCTGCACGAAAAGCGTCGACGCCGGAGCCGCCATCCCACGGCTTGCGGCGAAGGGGAAACCATGCACAACAGCGCCGCAGGGCTGCGAGCACGGGTGCGGTAGGAGATCGACGCCTGAGCTCCACGGAGCTCCGCCGCCGCAGAGGAAGACTCCCACCTGCAAAAGGGCCACCAGAACCGCCTCCTCCTCCATGGCGCCTCCGGCAGCGACGCAACGCACACCTACACTACCTATGTACACGGATCCGGCGATTCCCCGTCCTCCCCGCCGCCGGAGCGACGCCGGAGGGCGGGGAATCAACCGGATCGACGGCGAGGAGGTGGTGCGCGCCGCTGGATCCAAAAGTCGCTCTCCAACACTGTAGATGGGGGAGAGAAACGCTCCAAGGTGCGTGGAGTGATGTTAGGAAGGAGACAGGACATCTAGCTGTAAACAATGTCGACTTCGAGATAGTGACCCGGGAGAATACGATGTACGTAGTCAGATGACAAGCGGAAGGGAATACGATGTGGTAGCACGTACGGGTAGGTAGCTGAAGGGAATACGATGCATATCCGTATAGGTTTGATGGACCGGGCGTTGCGTATCTATCTACTAACTATATCAAAGACCTAAACACATGTTCACCTCACCCTCTCCCCGTCACTGTTTCAGAGAGGAGAAAAGCAGGCGATTTTTGGACGCCGCCGCCGACCCACCGCGCGCTCGCCGCCGCGCCGTGGGATTCCCCTCCTCCGCCGGCCGCTTCGGCGGCGGGAGGGTGGGGATCCCCGGTGCCGGCTTGTACAAATGGTAGGGTAGGGCGGTGTGCTTGCCGGCGGCGCCCAGGAGGAGGTGGTGCTGGTGGTGGGCTTTTTGGTGCTGGCGGGTTCTTCTCCGGCGACGGCGCTCCGTGGGGCACGGCGTCGACCCGCGCGGCTGGCTGGAGCTCGAGGCCCGGCGCGGTGCTCGAGATCCATCGTTTCCCGCCAGATCTGCAGTAGCGGCGGATCGGGCGGCTGGATCCCGGAGGTGCTCGAGTTCTTCAGCCTCTTCTGCGACGGATCCGAAGGCGGCTAGGGTTTGGCGGTGCTGTGGAGCCAGGGGGGCGTCCGCCACGGCCGTTCATCGACAAGAGCCCCGCCGCGGAGCGGCGGGCAGTCCAGGCGACGTCTTTCAAGGGACAAAAGTTTCCCAGGCAGTGGAAGATCGGCGGATGCTGCTCTTCGTCTCCGTCGCCGGTGAAGCTGGTGATCCTCGAGCTTGTTCCGGCTCCTCTCCCTCGTGTTTGCTCTTTCTTTGCTTGTTTCTATGTACTTTGTATGTGGAATCCTGGTGAATATACGTGGTGAAGTTGGAGGTGTTCAAAAAAAAAAAAACTATATCAAAGACCATCCTTTTCGCGAGCGAAGAGCTGCCGACGCACTGTTCTACTACAGTAAACAACAGTAAAAAACAGTGCTAGGGGTGTTTGGTTTGCCGACCGGGCGTTGCGTATTTTAACTGTGGATACTCTCGCTCTGCATGTGCCTTGTCGACTGATCCCTGGGAGTTCTCAGTCCTTGAATCGAGTTGATGTTGTGTTGATTATGAGAGGGTAAGTGAGAGGGAGAGTGAGCCGAAGCAGGCCCGCGGCCGTTCCAATGGTGCTGGACCGAGTGTGCCAGGACGCGAGAAGAGAAGGCATCCGAAGGGCGGAGCACGAGGCGATGTGAAGCGCTGCCGTACCACGACGGACGTCGTCGGAGCAGAGGTGGACCCGACGAGTCAGCGCACGGGGAAGACGACGCCGTGGCCCGTGCGGCTCTGTCTGTCCCTCACCCTCTGGCGCATCCGCAGCGAGCAGACGAGCACTAGCAGGCAGCGCTGTAACTTTTGCAGCGGCACTGAACGATGGCTGTGATTGTCTGCCCATGTAACAGTGTAAATTTCGAAATTTAAACCGATCGAAAGTCGTGATGGTGAAAATTTAGGCGGCACAACTCACTTCACAGAAAAGCGAGATACATAGTGATCTACTGTATGTCTCTTCAGTTTTTTCTGATGGCATCGTTTGTAATGTACAGGAAGTCATCGGAAGGAGACAGCTGGCTGTAAACAACGTCGAGCCCGAGACAGTGATACGTAGTCAGATGACAAGCTGAAGGGAATACGATGTGGTAGCACGTACGGGTAGACAGCTGAAGGGAATACGATGGGAATACGATGCATATCCGTATAGGTTTGACGGACCGGGCGTTGCGTATTTAACTGTGGATACTCTCGCTCTGCATGTGCCTTGTCGACTGCTCCCTGCGAGTTCTCAGTCCTATCGCATCATTGGTGTTCGGTCGGCGCGCGTACGTTTGCTGCTCCGTAATTGTAGGCGTAGATCTGAGTCGAGCGTCCTCCACATGCATGTCGTTTACCTGATCCGCCGATCGGCGATCGATCGACATGCCTGGGGCTGGAAGTTGGAGCATTTTGTTTGAAGCATGGTGGTTAGATCGATCGATCGATCGGGGAGTGGTAAGTGGTGGTTGAGCGGAACACAGAGCAGCTAGCACGGCGTGTGCTGCGTCTGCGGAGAAGAACTTGCAGAGTAGTACTGTAAGGATGACTCCAACGGGGCGACCCAAACGGACGCGCGTTTTGTCCGTTTGGGTCGGGGAACGGACGCGCGTCAGGCCCATGTCCGTCCCTTTCTGGCCAGTGCCCCAACGGGGCCGACGCATTGAGTCCGCTTGCCATTTTTTTCTCCAAACTTTTTTTTATACTAGGATTACATTTTTAAAACTAAAATTACATAGTAAATTTAGGACTTCCTCCTAACATTAAACCTAAAACCTAAACCTAAACTTGAAGAAAATTAATAACCGACCACCGGCCGGCATGGGGGAAGATCAAAGAGGGGCTGCGGCCTTGAGGAACGTCACGCAGCATGCCCGTTCTGCAACGGACTTGCTGGCTCTTCCTTCATCGCGGCCATGGCCAGCCAGGGCTTGCTGACTCAATCTTCTTTGATCATTTTGTAGCTACGAAACACGTAGCGGGCGCCGGTATTAGTGGAAAATGAGCCGCACATAGGCGGCCACGCCGGCGGGGATATGACATCAGATGGAGCTGCCTGCTCCTTTCGCGGCCTCGGCCGCCGCCAAGGCCTCCCGGTGCCGTTTGCGCCTCGCCGCGCGCTTCTTGGACTCTTCGGCGCGGCGCATTTGCTTCATCTCCTCTCCACTGCAGCGTCGGCATAGGCGCGCGCGGCGGACATGACACCGGCCGCCGCGACACCGGCGGCGTACTCTTCTTCGTCGCTGTCGGCGCAGTCCGCGAACGCCGCCTCCACCGCACTCCTCTGGGCGTCCGTCAGGCGCGGACGCGGCGGCTGGGGAATCATGCCGGCCCATGCCGGGCTAGTCGCCATCCGGCGCGAGAAGCTGCCGCGATAGCGCCCGCGCGCGCTCATACGCGCTCGCTCGACCTCGTCCACCAGATGCTGCGGCGGCGGCGGCGGATCCATTCCGGTGCGTGGATCTGAGCTTGGAGATGGTGGCCGCCGTGGCTAGGGTTTGGCCGGCCGGTGCGATTGGGGAGGAGTGCTAGGGTTTGTGCCCTAGGGTTTGGCCGGCCGGCGCGATTTATACAGCTCCACCGCCCACAGTTATTGCGGGTAGGTGGCCATTGTAGACGATGACACGCGGGGCCAGGGCGGACACGGGGAGGATGCAGGAACGGTCCGCGAGCGTCCGGGCCCGACGCATCGGTGGCCCAAATTTGGGCCAGGAATGCGTCGCGGCGGACCAAAAAAACGGACCGCGGTCCGTTTGCGTTGCCCCGTTGGGCCGTGTTTTTGGCTCCCGCGGACAGGGACGGACGCGCGCGGACTCGATGGGTCGCCCCGTTGGAGTCATCCTAACAGTAGCTACTTCTGCCATTGCACAAGACCCAATGCTTCGGTGACGCAGGTGGTTGCTCATGGGAACGGGGGCTTGAGACAGTGAAGAACTTGATCGACGGTCTTGCACCGGAGCGGCGTATAGGATGCTTACGCCGAACGTAGTGATTGATTGATCACCAAGCCAAGGCAATCTGGGCGACCAAACTCCCTCCCAAGATTAAAATAAAATAAATCTTTGCCGTCCTTGTGCTCGGTCAACCTCTCAGCACCAGGACAAGCCTTTACAAAAAAAAAAAACTGCACATAATTAACTGGAAGTTGGAACGCTTTGTTTGAAGCATGGTGGTTAGATCATATCGATCGGGAAATGGTACGTGGTAGCGGAGGAAAACAGAGCTTCATCACTCCGTGTGTACTGCGTCTGAAGAGAAGAACTTCATAGTAGTACCGTTGCAGCCATTGGCGGACGCAGAGGGGTGGGCCGCGGCCCACCCAGAATTTTGGAAAAAAAATCGACCCCCCAATATATGAAGCAGATTTGGGCCTATGTTGGGCTCTTTCTGCTCCTTGTTGTTTTTTTTTCCATCGATCAAGAACGAGACGAACAGGCAGTCTACTACTCGAGTCAACACACGCAGCCTGGCGTCCTGCTCTGTTTCGCGAGGCGCCATGGCGAAGACCTAGCTTCTGAGCTCCTTGCTCCTTGCTCCCCCGTCGCCCTCGCTGTTGGCTCCCCCGCGCCGGCCGACGCCCCGCTCTTGGAGCCCCCGCTCTCGCCTCTCGCGCTCTGGGCTCCCCGCTGTCGGCCGCTGCCGCTGGACAAGGGCCAGCCGCCGCGGCTGCCAGTCTACCGCCGGCCACCCACCGGCGCCGTCGGCCGCCCGAGCTTCACTGGGTATAAGACATTTCCTGCCTCTGTTTTTGTTGATGCATTATTTGTTGTGGATTTTGCATTTTTGCTGCTGGATTTGTCCCAACCAAACTGAGCTGACTGAACCGAATAAGCACGATTTGCTATGTATTGTGAAAATATTTGTCTCCAACTAGCAACAAATTACCAATTGATTGTATGTGTTGTTTATTCAATTTTCTTCTAATTGTAGAATTCATCATGAAGAGGAATAACAATATTGCGTCTCTTTTTCGGAAACATGAAGCAAAGAAGATGGTGATGGATGATGTACACATTGAAGATAATGGACTTTTGTTGGCTTGTATTGATTCGGCACCTCCGATCCGGGGGAAAGAATTCCTATATCAAGATATGATGTTAATGATCAAGATGATGTTCGAAGAGGATATATCATAAAAAGTCCATGCCAACCATTAGAGCATAACTTCCCAAGTAGAGAAATACATGGTAAAAACCGATACTTCACTTGTGCTTGGTTTATGAAATACAATTAGCTAGAATATAGTATCGCAAAGGATGTAACTTTTTGCTTTGTATGTTATTTGTTCAAAGGAAGATTCAATGGGGGCTTGGGGGAGATGTCTTTGTTACGGATGGTTATAGAGATTGGAAAAGACCTGAAGCATTTAGGAAACATGTGGGTGGTGTTTCTAGCATTCACAACCAAGCTCAAGAGAAGTACAACTTATTTGTCACACCCAACACAAAAATTGATAATGTTATTGTGAAGGTGTGTAAGAAGGATCTACTTCTTTACAAGAAAAGGCTAACTTATTCCCTTAGGTGCTTGACGTTTCTTTTAAATCAAGGATTGGCATTCCGTGGACATGATGAGAGTGAAGAATCAACCAACCGAGGTAATCTTCTATTTATGCTATATTTTATCATGTAATACTTTATGTATGTGTTCGAACTATTTTGCATTGGAATCACGCAACTTTGAGAAATATGTATTAATCTACATTGTCATGAATCAATTTGCTGTTTATATTGTCATTTGCCAACTTTTTGTAGAGTGTGTCCACCCTCCATTTTTTTCCTGCGTCCGCCACTGGTTGCAGCTACTTCTCCCGTTGCATGAGACCCAGCGCTTGTGCTTCGATGCCACAGGCTGTTACTGACAGTGAAGAGCTTGCTCGACGGTCTTGCACTCACCAATGATGCAGACATCATGTTTTTAGCTTGCGGAGAGACCAAAGAATTTAGCACCGGAGCGACGTATATCACGCTTACGCCGAACGGAGTGTGATCGCCAAGCCAAAAGGCAAAAAGCTAAAATCTTCGCCGTCCTTGTGCTCGGTCAACGTCTCGACACCAGGAAAAACCTTTACCACAAAAACTCAAAAAACGCTCACCGTCTCCGAAAACTGTCAACCACCTGCTAGTTTCTTGTCTCTATCTCTCTGATCAAGCCGTCGTGGAACAACAAAACAGGCCTTGACCGACATATTTCTCATCCATTAAAGACAGATTTGGAAAAATCAGTAACGAGTAATGACCTTGTTTTGAATACTGCTCTTGGTTCCGCTTGGGGCAAATTTCTTAGGCGGCTCACAATGGGGAGTAACTTAGAGATGTTACTACTCTAAGTTACTACGTCCATAGTGGGGAGTAACATGTGTGTAGTGTCATATTTATTAAGTTATACACTCATCTTGCATTGAAATGTGTGATGTTACAGTAACATAGATAGTTACTGTGAGATAGGGGAAACCACACGTTAGGTGGCCTTGTATTGCTCATTATATAAGAGGATTACAAGGAGTCCCGGTTGCATACAACACGGACATATATACAAGGAATACACACGCATACGTATCCTACATCTATACAAACACGTGTAGGATATGTATTCTAACACCCTCCCTCAGTCGAAACTGGACGTCCGACGAATGTTGAGACTGTCCCGAAAGTCTAAGAAGAGAGGCGATGGTAATCCTTTGGTGAAGATGTCCGCGAACTGTGATGAACTAGGAACGTGTAGCACCTTAACCTCGCCAGTGGTCACGCGATCTCTGACGAAGTGTAGATCAATCTCCACATGCTTGGTGCGCTGGTGATGCACCGGATTCTGTGTCATGTAAACAGAGCTCACATTGTCACAGAAGACCACAGAAGCATCATGCACCGGTCGATGAAGCTCCAAAAGTAGCTGTCGAAGCCAACAAGACTCGGCCACCACGTTTGCTACCGCCCGATACTCAGCCTCCGCACTCGATCGGGAAACAGTGTGCTGCCGCTTAGCCGACCAAGACACCAAATTCGCGCCGAGGAACACACAGTAGCCTGAAGTAGACCGTCGAGTGTCTGGACAACCTGCCCAGTCAGCGTCAGAGTATGCCATCAATTTGTTCGATGTGCGTCGATACAAAGTGAGACCATAGTCGGTGGTGCCGCGGATGTAGCGTAGAACACGCTTCACAAGGAGCAAGTGATTAACCCGTGGATCATGCATATGAAGACATATCTGCTGTACTGCATAGGAGATATCTGGCCGAGTGAAAGTGAGGTATTGGAGACCTCCTGCAATACTGCGATACTCTGTAGGATCAGCCACGGGATCACTAGACTGAGCTGCAAGCTTAGAAGCTGTATCAACTGGTGTGGAGATAGATTTACACTGTAACATACCAGCTTTGTCAAGAAGCTCCAATGCATACTTCTCCTGTGAGAGGAACAAACTGTCCTTAGTGCGTCTGACTGAGATGCCCAGAAAATAGTGAAGCTCACCCATATCTGTCATGCTGAACTCTTTACGAAGAGAGGCAATCAAACTGTGCAACAAAGTCGTAGAAGACGCTGTCAGGATAATATCATCCACATAGAGCAGGAGATAGGCCATGTCAGTGCCACGCCGGTAGACAAACAGTGAGCTATCGGACTTGGAGCCAACAAAACCAATAGTAGCAATGAACGCAGCAAACCGCTGAAACCATGCTCGAGGCGCCTGCTTCAAACCGTAGAGAGATTTGTTGAGGCGACACACCTTGTCAGGAAATCTGGGATCAGTAAACCCGGAAGGCTGTCGAGCATACACGGTCTCGATGAGGGTGCCATTGAGGAAGGCGTTCTTGACATCAAGCTGATGAATGGCCAGTCACTAGAGAGCGCAAGAGATAACACCGTGCGTATGGTGGCTGGCTTGACCACGGGGCTGAAAGTCTCATCAAAATCAATACCTTCGCGCTGAGTAAAACCCCGGAGGACCCAACGAGCTTTGTATCGTTCCAACGAACCATCAGACTTCATCTTGTGACGAAAGATCCACTTGCCGGTGACAATGTTGGCACGGCGAGGAGGATCAACTAGGTCCCAAGTGTTGTTGGAGAGGAGCGCACTGTACTCTTCAACCATTGCAGCATGCCAGTTGGGGTCTTTGAGAGCACCACGATAAGTCTTCGGTATTGGAGACAATCCTTCAACATGAAGATCAAAAATCGTCTTGGGCTGCACAATGCCGTGCTTGGCACGCGTGAGCATGGTGTGAGACGGTGGCGGCGGTGGTGCTCGAGGGCGGCGAGCCCGAGGAGCATCCGTGGCTGGAGGCGGGGTCGAAGCCGTGGACGGCGAGCTCGTAGAGTACTCCGGGGCACCAGCATCCGGAGACGCGGCGGGCGAGGGAGCGGACGAGGGCGATCCTGACGTCGACGGTCCAGGCGAGGACGGGCCAGGCGAGGTGGCCCGAGGCGATGTGCGCGGTGCAGGCGATCCTGCCGCGGCAGGAGAAGTGCCCGCAGCAGGCTGCCGGAGGCCGTGGCAGGCTGCCGAGCAGCCGCGGCAGAGGTTCCCGCGTCGGCGCGGTGAACGGCATCGGTAACATCGGCTGCTCAACCTGCAGAAAGTCATAACTTTGCAAAGTAGGAGTAGAGGATGGTGATGATGCGGTAGAGGCAAAGGGAAAGACAGACTCGTCAAACACGACATGGCGAGAGATGATGATCTTTTGGGTGGAACGATCAAGGCAGCGATAGCCATGATGTTGAGATGGATACCCGAGGAACACACATGGCACGGAGCGAGGCGCAAGTTTATGCGGAGCAACGGCGGTGGTGTTGGGGTAGCATAAGCATCCAAAGACCCTAAGACCAGCATATGCAGGGTCGACACCATGAAGGGCTCGAAAAGGCACGCGATCCGCGATGGCCTTGGAAGGCAGCCGATTGTGCAACAGAACGGCTGTATGGAGAGCCTCGGCCCAGAAACGAGGTGGCATGCTAGCTTGAATTAGAAGAGTGCGAGTAATGTCGTTAAGGGTGCGAATAATTCTCTCGGCTTTACCGTTTTGTTGTGAAGTATAGGGACATGAAAAGCGGAGTGCTATTCCATGGCGTTGGGCAAACGATTGTAGGAGGGAATTGTCGAACTCACGACCATTGTCACACTGAATGGCTTTCAAGGGTGCATGAAACTGAGTTTGGGCTAAGGCGTGGAGGGACGACAAGTGTGAGAAGGCTTCTGACTTAGCACGTAAAGGATAAACCCAAGCGTATTGAGTGAAATCATCGAGACAAACGAGATAATACTTAAAACCAGAAATACTCTCAACAGGAGATGTCCACAAATCACAATGTATAAGTTGAAACGGAGAATGTGTTACACGATTGGTAGAAGAAAAAGGTAGACGAACATGACGACCTAATTGACAAGCATGACACAAACTAGACTTATTTTTCTCCCTAGGAATAATGCAAGAGCGAGCTAATGTCCATGACCGGCCGTCCAGGGTGTCCAAGGCGCCGATGCCACATAGCAGGGTCGACGACAAGGAAGGCGTGTGGGCGGCTGGGAACGGAGGTGCTGACAGGGTAGAGGGCTCCGGGACTATTGCATCTGATAATCTCGGTCTTGGTTAGAAGATCCTTCACAGAAAAACCAACAGGGTCAAATTCGACGGAAACACGATTATCAATAGTGAACTGACGAACGGACAAGAGGTTTTTGACTATATCAGGAGCTACTAAAACATTGCGAAGATGCAGAGGACGCGAGGGAGTGGAAATAGGAAAACGTGCATGTCCGGTAGCGGTGATCGGAAGGGTGGAACCGTTACCGACAACAACAGCACGAGAGGAGGAAGAAGGAGGAGACACGGAGGTAAGCATACCGGGGTTCGATGCGAAGTGGGAGGTGGCGCCAGTGTCCATGACCCAATCGGTGGTGGGCGCTTGGAGGCCCATCGTCTGGAACTGGTTCATCAGCGCGGACTGGTCCCATGAAGCAGTCGATGAAGCCGGTGATGACGGAGGTGCAGCGCCGAGCCCATATGCAGGAGCCGAAGGAGCATAGCCGCCGTAGCCGTAGCCATAGGCGTGCGGCACGGTGTAGGGCCCTTGCGCGTAGTAGGCGTGCTGCGGGGGCGAGGGGCGGTGCACGTAGCTGGGGGGCCGAGCCTGCATACCGGGGCCGTATGGCCACATCTGGATCGCGCCGTTCCAGGGCAGGAGCGGCGTGGGCCAGGTCGGAGGAGCGGTGGCCGAGGTGTGACGACGGGGCCGGCCTGGATGATGGCGGTGTCCTTGGCAGCGTCCGTCACGGCCTTCTTCTTTTTCTTGCCCTTGCCACCGTTGCCCTTGCCGGAGTTGGGGGCGTTGGTGGCGTTGGAGTAGAGGGCCGTGTCGCCGTTGCCATTGCGCGAGCGACGATTCTTGCGCTTCATGTCTTGGAGCGCGAGAAGAGAACGGCACTTCTCAAAAGAAATATCGGGCATGAGGGAGATGAGATCGGCGGCGCCCTCGTATTGCTCGGAGAGTCCGTTGAGGCAGTGGATCACCAGCTTGGCGTCGTCTTCCGGTGAGCCGAGATCCGCGAGACCGTCGGCGAGGGCCTTGATCTTCTTCAGGTAATCGACATGTTCATGTCGCCCATCTTGATCTCGCCGAGCTCGGTGGAGAGGTGGAGCTGACGATTGATCTTGTGGTCATTGAAGAGCCCGTTGATGCTTGTCCACAGCTCGACGGCGAGGGGATCTTCGCCCGGTGTCATGACGGCGTCGAGGAGGCCGAGGGACACGGACCCGTAGAGCCAGGAGACGACCGTGGCATCCAAGAGGGCCCACTCCGGAGTCGGATCGGACGGAGCGGGGGCGTCGACGTGGTCGAGCAACGCATACTTGCGGAGGGCGGCGCGGAAGAAGGTGCGCCATTGGCGATGAACGCCGGTGTCGAGGGCCAACTCGACGGGCACGTGCCCCTTGATGGAGTGTAGGCCGACGGCTTGGCATGCAGCGAGGTGAGCGAGAAGGTCCCCGCGCTGGAGGAGGGGGCGGTGGCGAGGGCGAGCTTCGACTTGGCGTCGGCAGCTTCTTGGGCCTCGCGGTCTTCTTTCTCCTTCGCGGCTTGCGCGATCCGTGCGGCGTCGTCATCCATGGTAAAGGGGCGGCGAGGTGGGTGGTTTGCAGAGGGGCAGCGCCGAGATCGGCAGCGGCGGCGGCGGCGCCGAGATCGGCGGCGGCGGCGGAAGCGGGAGGAGGCGCAGGTCCGGGTTAGGGTTTTGCGTCTGATACCATGTGAGATAGGGGAAACCACACGTTAGGTGGCCTTGTATTGCTCATTATATAAGAGGATTACAAGGAGTCCCGGTTGCATACAACACGGACATATATACAAGGAATACACACGCATACGTATCCTACATCTATACAAACACGTGTAGGATATGTATTCTAACAGTTACCACAACCATCTCTCTCCTCATTAATTACCCGCCACGTCAGATTTTTTGCCTACGTGGCATTGATGTTACTACTCATGTTATTCCCACTGTGACTAGTCTTAGGGCCGTTGAAGACATTGCTACGTGAAGCAAACGGTACGATCAGGAAGACAAAGCTCTTTTTTTTACCAAGCGAGCTCCCTCGTCGATTTTATTTAAAGAAACCGTCAGTGTCTTACAAACCAAAGTAAAAGAAAACTTATACAAAAAATGGAGCATGCAGACGGCAAACACAATACCCATCAGGTAGTGTGCCATCTGCCATCACCATAACTACATGGCGCACAACACCTAAGAACGATCCTAAACACCAAAAAGCACACCTTATTCAAAGCAACAAAGCATTCCAGCAGAGTCCAAAAGACGTCCATAACTGAAAGCCTCATCAGTTAGTCGATCTTGCTGAAGTCGTCGCCCAACTGTGTGACCTTCAGTATGCTTCTCGCAACACTAGTAGAATTCTTCCAACTCCAGCTTCAATATTTTCTCAAGATCGCACATCCATTGAGGAACGCACATAAACGATAGATCACAAAACCAGATCAGAGGGACATGTCGGTTAAAACAATCATCGATTTGTGTGTTCCATATTGTCCATCATACAGCCCCCCCCCCCAATAACAAGTTGAGACATGTATCCCTTCCCTCCCCGTCACTGTAGCAGAGGCGAAGAAGGCGATTTTTGGGTGATCTCTGTCGAGCCACCGCGTCCGTGCCGCTGAGGCGTGGGATTCCTCCCCTCCGCCGGCCGCTTCGGCGGCGGGAGGGTGGGGATCCCCGTCTCCGGCCTGTACATACGGTAGGTTAGGGTGGAGTTCCCGTCGACGGCGCCTTGGAGGAGTTGGTGCTGACGGCGGCTGGTTTGGTGTCGAGGCGACCTTCTCCGGCGGTGGTGCTCTTCGGGGCCTGTCGTCGTCGCGCTCGGCTTGCGGGGGCTCGAGGCCCGGCGTGGTGCTCGAGCCCTTCGGCCTCCCGTCAGATCCGTGGTGGCGGCGGATCTGGCGGCTGGAATCCAGAGCTGGGCGAGCTCGGTGGCTCCCCTCTGCATCGACGGTGAAGACGGCTGCGGCAAGGTGGTGTAGCTGGAGGGAAAGAGCACTCGCCGTGCTCGTTCATCGGGTTAGGTTCCGGCGCTGCGCGGCGGACGGTTCTTGCGGCGGTCTTCAACAGGAGAGGTGCTCTCGGGGCGTGGTGAGAAGGTGGTCGGCGGCCTTCGTCCTCGATGCCGGTGGAGACGCTGATGCTTGCTTAGGTTCTGACTCCCCTACGTATGAACTTCTGTATTTCTTTTCTGTACTGTGTACTGTGTACGTGGTATGTTGTTGAATATACATGGGCTTTCAAAAAAAAAATTGAGACATGTATCAAGCAGACCTAGAGGGAGATGTGATCAAGTCAAAAAGCACATCTTTAAAAACGCGACATGGGATTTAGACAGACCATCAAACAGTTATTTAGAGGACCTGATAAATATGCCCATGCGTTGCTACGGGCTGCTTTTTATTAAATATTTTTAGGTCATGGAAATTTAGTGTAAGTTCGTGATCTTCGTGATTTATCTTTGTAATACCCTTCATGATTGAGGTATCTTATATCGCCGTATATGTTTTTTTACATAGTTGCATTTGGCTCATCTTATTTATCCACAAAGTCTAAAGCTTGTGAAGAAAAGAATAAAATATGTAGAAATGTATTCACCCCTCTAGGTTATACATCTTGATCCTTCAAAATCACCGAATTTTCAGCCCTAATAATTGGTTTGAATTCTAGCGTATTAATTTAAATCGAACACACCACCTAAAATCACAAATAACCTTTAGTATACCATGTAGATGCTAAAATATCCAACTTTAGTATTCATCAATTTGTTTGAAGCATTCTGAACCTATATTGAGTTTCGTATGAGTTCTAGGATCATTCTATTTGTCTAAAGAATGGTAAAGAGGGTTCAACTATCTTTTAAGTTGAAGTCAACTATGGTCAGGAGGAAACTATTCCGGTCAGAAGTTACCCATGCCAAATTTCAAATACCACATATCTTGTCAAACACGGTAGCTCATCATTAATCACTTCGCCGTCCTTGCTTACGTAATAGTTAGCTACATCTAACATATATTATATTAAACACACACTTAATGGGTGGAATGATTGGATTTTAAAAGCCGATTAGTGAAATATTGGAAGTACTTGCAACATATAGAAACGTCAACCATGGACCAAAAGGTCAACATACATTGCCATAGGTCACCACCAAATTACTGGGGTAAATCATCATGTCATAGATGGAGATACAACCAAGTTTTGTCAAATTGCCATATGGGATGATCTTTAGGTATCCAATGCCAACTCTATCAAAAGGGGCCAAACTGGAAGTGTTGTACGCTAATCTTTTGAGTGGCTATTAGTTCTCTAATGTACTGTTGTGCTAGTGTATATGAAAGTAAAAAATGTGTCAACCTCGTTTGTGATTTGAAATCACGGTTCATGGATTCACCAAATTCACAGGAGCCAAAGTGAAGACAAGACAGTCACCGAAGATGCTAACTCCATAATACGTTAACATACGGGATAATATGTATTTGTTGGATAGGAAAACAAAAACCCCCTATAGCGATACTATCTCTTTGCATATTTTGATACTTAGGGCATCTCCAGCCGTCTAGCCTCCCCAGGACTCATATTCGGCGCTAAATCAGGTTCGGCGGCGCCAAACGGCGGTAAATCGAAACCTGGGGTGGACATCTTACCAGCCGCACCCCACCCCAACACTAGGGAGTAAAAAAAATAAATCCAAAAGCAACCGCCACCGACCGACGGACGACTCGATGGATCGGTACTGCTCTGCTCGCCACCGATCCCGCGCGCGGCCGCCTCGCAGTGCTCTCGTCCCACCTCCTCGTCGCCAGCGCGGAGGGCGCGGCGGCCGTGCTGGAGAGGTCGCCGGCAAGCGCCAGGCCGCCATGGAGGAGGCGATGTCGGACACCATGTCCTCCGACCCCGTTCGGCAGGCCATGGGGTTCATGAACGCCGAGCTCGCGCATCTGAGGCCCGACGCCAGGGCCATCCACGCGATGCCGGAGCGCACCGCTGCTGAGCTCCGCGCCAAGGAGGAGGCCCGCGCCGCCAATCGCGAGCGGCTGGCCAGCCACCTCGGCAGCCTATTCCCTGGCGGCTCCCTCGGCGAGTTCCAGGCCTTCCACGCCCCGTGCGCCGGGGGCCACGACATGTACGCCGGGGGCCAGGCGCGACGCCCAGCGCGGCCAGGCGCGACGGCCAGCCCTTGGTGGCCACGGCCTCGAGCGAGCTGTGCAAGGCCGGCCGCGTGCGCGTGCTGGTGCTCGTGCGCGTGCTGCTGCGCCGCTCGCCGTGCTGGGACACGAGGACGGGGATGAGCGGAGACGCGTGCTCGTGCTCGATGCTCGTGCTCGTGAGTCGTGTCCCTCGTGTCCCCCGACGAGCTGGCTGCGTCGTCCGTGAGCAGAGGGCGGAGCTGGGCGGCGAGCCGGCCGGCCGCGCGACCTCGAGGAGGAAGCCGACGGCCGGAGGTGGAGGAGGGCCGGTGCGTGGCCATGGCGCGCAGCAGAGGGCGTAGCTGGGCGAGCCGGAGGTCGAGGAGAAGAGAAAAAAAGCGCGGATCGGAGGAAGATGGCCGGAGCTGGAGGGAACGGCGGCCGGAGCCAAGGAAGGTGGCCGGAGCTGCTGGAGGAGAAGGGCGGCCGGATTTATGAGAGAGAGGAAGTGCGGCGGTAGGTAGAAGAAAAGAAAAGGAGAGGGACATAGGAAAGAAAGAGGATAGAGAGGGAAGAGAGACACTGACATGTGGACCGTTGCATGCAAAATCGCCCCCCCAGGCCGAACCCAGACTGCTGGGTTTGGCCTGGGTGCGCCGGCGCCAAAACGGCGCAAAACGGCGCTATTTCACTTCCTGGGGGCTGGCTGGTAGCATTTCGGCGCTATTTGCCATCCGAGCCTAAAAACCGAACCTAAAACGCGTCCTGGGGGGCTCCTGGGGGGACGGCTGGAGATGGCCTTACTTTACACTATTTATCAAGATCATGCGTCATTCAAGTGTAAAATGGCTCCTTTTTACCCCTTCCCGTGAATAGGCCGCTTCATCCAAGAGTGGATTTTGGAACCGGGCTACATGGAGCCCTTTTTTCAAAAAATTGAAAATGACATTTTTGGGTTTCCAAAAATTACGAAAAAATTCACAGATGTAGATAGTGTCGAGATCTACAATCAAGTAAAATTTATCTCCAAATTACAACGAAAGACAAATCGAGAAAAATTTCAAATTTATGAAAATGTGTATTGTTCACCACCCAGATCCACCCATTGTTTTTTTTGTGAAGCCCAAAGTACAGCAAATTTGGAGCTAAAAATTTGCACGATTGTAGATCTCGACAATATCGACATCCGGGAATTTTTCGCGATTTTTGAAACTTAAAAATGTCGATTTCAAGTTTTTGAAAAACCGAGCACACTGTAGATCGGGCTCTATTAAAGGTTTTCGGCTTCATCCCTCCTTTTTTTTATTACTGCAATCCATGAATGGTGGGCACAATATTGGATCATGGAAGTCATAATATAAAAGTTAAGAACCAAACAATCAAATTATGTAATTCAAAGTATCCTAAAATGCATATTTTAAAATATACAAGCTGAAAACCTATTTCATTTTGGAATTCAAAATTTGAGTGTTCCGAAAAATAATCCCATGTATTTTCCCTAGAAAACCCCCAAATATATGACCTCTTTAGTATGACTATTTAAATTATTGAATTCAACATCGAAGTTTAATAAAAATCAAACATTAAAGTGTTGAGTTCAATCTCTTAATTAATGTTAAAAAAAAAACACACACACAAGTACGAGCATATATGCTGCATTACCCGCTGCGATTTGAACAAGGCCCACAATTCAGCGAGAGTCAATCGGGAAGAGAGTAAGTACTCTCTCTCAAAAAAAAAGGAAGAAGAGATAAGATCGCTTTCACGCGTTTTGATCACTTTATTCGGGCCCAGCTGCATTAATCGGATAGAATGGCGTGCTCAAGTGGTGTGACAGACTGCGACTTGCATTTTGCAAGAGGCATCGATGCGATTTCATTTCATATCTCGCCAAAGCTAAATATTCCCAGAAATAAAAACTACAAAAAGAGAAGAAAAGCGAGGGTCAAAAAAGGCAAAAAAGAAAGCCGCCTCGCCTGACCTGTCACGACCTTAGCCGTCCCGTCCCGTCCCGAGTCTCGACCCCAACCTGGCCGCTTCCACGGCGCTCCTCCTCCTCCCACCGCCGCCCGTCCCCCCAGCGCGCCGCCTCCCGCGCCTCCCGAGGCTCCGCCTGCCCGCCGCTCCTCCACCCGCCTCCGCCGTGCCCCTCCCGCCGCGCCGCCCTCCCTCGACGACGGCATCGGTTGCGGCCCGTCGGCGGTCCAGCGGCGGCTGCGGCGACGACGCGGTCGGGCGGCGCTGGTGACCACGAACTCGACGCTACCCTCGGTACGTTGCTCCTGTTTTTTTTTCCCGGTAGCGAATCGTACAGCGAATTTAGGGACGAACCCCGATCTGGATCGATCGACCGGACGAGGGTTCTGCGACGGTGTGAACGAATTCCGTAGCTGTGGTCAGCAATGTCAACATGTAGCTGTACATTTTGTTACCTGGAGACATCTACGACATTGTATGTGAGAGTATTGCTCGATGGTCTGTTAAATGATGTAATGATTTTGCAGGAATCCCGAGAAGGATACTCGTCGCATTTAAGGAACCGCCAGTCTTGTAGCAGTTGGTACCTCCTGACTTCAATGGCGCAGCCATCAGCTAAAAAGGGGCCATCGGTGTACCTGTACATCCCTAATCTCATTGGTAAACCTCTTGATGATTGATTGTTTACATATCAGTATATCACTCTGCTATATTGACCATAACCAGTGTGCAGTTGCCATTTTAGAAGAATATCATTACATTCTGATTATATACCCCATAAGTGACAGTTAACTTGCTGGATAATTCTATCATTCATTTGCATCTGGAAACGCTATCACTTTGCTACCACTGTCTTGTTTTCTCTTTAATCCAAGTTCTTATATGTATATCAGATGTATCTTTTCTTGCACCATCGTCGCCATTTTGCACTGGTACCGTAGCGTGGAATAAATAGTAACTGAAAGCAAGCAAGGAACATGTAATAGTAAAAACTAACATAAAAGAATGCATGCCACTGAATATTTGGAAGTTTGTAATGTTTTCCACGTACAAACTGCTGCTGGTATGTGGATTTAAAGCGTATATATTAACATATGAAAACTGTCATTTTGCAGGATATCTCAGGATCATCATGAATTTCATTGCATTTGCTGTGTGCTATTCCAACAGAACACTCTTTGCTATCCTGTACTTCTTCAGGTGAATGTCATAAGTTTATCTGGGTTCAGTTGTGTTCATGATCTTATGCAATTAGTTTATCTCTATATTCTAACAAATTTGTAAATATCAGCTTCTTCTGTGATGGCTTGGATGGTTGGTTTGCCCGGAAGTTCAATCAAGGTAACAAGTTGCATCCCTTTTATGTTCAAGCCACGTAGCCTGTCCTTCTGGAGAGAAGAGTAATTTTGTGCCCTTTTTCATGTTGAAACTTTGGCATTTATAGGTTAATGGACTCTGCATAAGTAAATGGCAAATAATGATTGCAGCAAAATCTGTTTATGTCCCGTTTGAATGAGATTTATGTTCTTATTTAATTTCCTTGTATATAATAACACATTGGTAAGTTTTTGAAACTATCTCACCAGTTTATCCTATTCCATGTATCAGCATCAACATTTGGAGCTGTGTTGGACATGGTAACAGATAGGTACTCCTTGAATAAATCATTTAAAGCTGTATACACCTGGTGCAAATATTCTGCAGCGTGATTCTCATATTGATCTACTTCAGGGTTAGCACTGCTTGTTTATTGGCGCTTCTCTCGCAGTTCTACAGGTAAATAAAAGTAGAGCTCAAAGCAGTCGTTGTTTACTGAATCTCAATACCTGCCTTAATTTTCTTATAGACCACATTGTCTCTTGAAATTGCTCTGTATGCGAATTTCGTTTCAGACCTGGCTTGGTGTTCATACTGTTACTTGGGTTGGACATTACAAGCCACTGGTTTCAAATGTACAGGTTAGTTTTTTCCTCACCAATTCTGTACAACTCGTGCTTTTGTTCTCCTAGTACGCACCTATTCCTATATCATAAAACACATAAAGGAAGATAAGAGATGCAAACACCAACTATGCTAACTGTGCAAGTATTGAGTGATGGTTTATGGTACATACATTATGTGCTCTTGTTGAAGACGTTTCTTATGTTCCGTTTCGTTCTCTTATCTGTACTGACTTATACATCAATTGCTAACCATCTGATGTTATAATTTCTGTACAGTTCTTTCTTATCAGGTAAGACTAGCCACAAGGATGTGAAGCACACAGGAAATGGGCTTCTGAAATTATACTACGGATATCGGCCATTCATGGCCTTCTGTTGTGTTGCTTCTGAGGTATATGGCTGTTCACACTTAAAACAGCTTGCATGATGAACACAAATCAAGGAAATACAACATGACTGCTGTTTGGGATGTTATGTGTTTGGGTGAGTTGAGTGATAGATGTGGCGTAGCTTGGATACATATGGGTTTAAGGGCTTGATACAGGACATGTTTATGTGACCAATGTAACCCAATAAACAAGCCCATTGTGCATCTGCAGTTTATGCACATGGAACTGATATAACAAACATTATATATCCATCCAAACGCCATCTCTGCCCATCCAGCACCCATTTACACATCTGACCAACTGGCTCCCAGAAATCTTCTTACATACAAAGTTTTCACCTTACAGGTTCTGTACATTATCCTCTTTCTCTTTGCCGATGAGAAGTCCACAAGCTTGCTTGGTGTAAGATGACTTTACCTCTATAGCTGTCTTCTCTAATCAAGCAGTTAGCATGCAAGTTGTTTAGCGTCTGATATCTTTTATGCAACAGGTTTGCAGAGGCATTCTAAAGGAAAATCTCCTCATTGTCTTCATGTTCATTTCAACTCTAATTGGGTGGGCACTGAAACAAGTGATCAATGTCATCCAGGTATTGATAACGACTTTAGTGCAGCTAACTGGTATTTGCACATTTGCATATATCCAAGTATAAGTCTAACCATGTCATTGTTAGATGTAGAACTGCTATTACTGAAGTAAATGCCCTGTATTTTTTTGTGTGTGAGTAGGCTATAACAGTCTTATACTTGGACTGTAATATAATGTTCAAGTTTTAGGTATATTTCTATTGCTAAAACATTTGGTTTTATTCCATATTATTCTGACAGTAGTGATTTTGACAGTAACAGTGGGTCTCCTTGGATATGAAGCTCAAATCATTGACATTCTATGTTCCTTTCCTGAATGCAGATGAAAACAGCTTGTGATGCTTGTGTGGTGTATGATTTGAAAAAAGGAAAGTGAGCAGAAAAGGACGGAGGTTTTAATTAGTTTTCGTTTGCGTTGGCATATCAAAGAAAAACATACCGTCAGGTGGGCTTGGTTGTAAGGCACATATGGGTAGCTCCTTGATGTATCTTTAACATGTCTCTGGGTCGTCAGGCTGTGGGATAAAAAGGGCAGCATTTAAAGAAGAAGGCTTTGGGGAAAACACAAGGATTGACATGTTGTGTAATGTGTATGTCTTTTCTACGCGATTGATTCGATCTTTCTTTCTGTAGCAGCACAATGCTTTGTTGTTACGAGGCAGAAATGATGATAGTGCCTACCTCTTGTACTGGTCTACTGACAACATTTACTTGGTCGTTTTGTTGGAGGTTTCGGATTTGCTCCGTTTACATAAGCTGTCTGGACTATTTTTTCCTCGTGTAAAAATCCTTCGTTTTGAACATGATCGGCCATGTAGTGGGTCCGGGCAGTTGCCCGCACCGGTCCGTCGGTGCCAAAGATGCATCAATGGTGAAGTTGGTGCAAATCGCGCAATGTTCAGCTCCTAGAAGGTCACGAGCTCAATCTAGTAAGAAAAGTGTGTACTCACTCACAGCAGAAATCAGCGACCGTCGCAGGGTGGGACGGCGGAAGAAGGTGATGCCGTAATGCTGCTGCCTAATCGGACACATCCTGGAACGTAGTTGGCCGTCTCGATGTCGCCAAATGCGAAGATACGCTCCTGCGGTCTTTGGCAGTAGAGAGTTTTGTGTTAGCCGTGCGTGATCGTACTGCAAATAGTACGAGAAGCTCTCCTGATTGATCTTTTAGAAAAGAAAACCGTCCGTGCTGACACCGCAAATTAACCTGTACTCTACCCTGTTTGTCCTGACAGGGACCTGGCTTCTGGGAAGGATTTCACTAACAAGTAAACTCTGGTTCCGCGGTCGGACCCCATCGTCCACGCACCTAGTCACTATCACCACACCTTGTCACACAGTCCGCCTCTCTTGATCAAGCTGAACCCCTTTCCCAAACTCCTCTTGCCGTCTCTCAAAACCAACCAGCGCTTAGCTAATCAACTGCTCTTATTCTCACACTATAAATGCATCGATCGCATGTCTCCCTTAAGCATCACCACTCACTCACCAGGACATCACACGGTCGAGTGACCATCATCAAGCCATAAACCTCACCGTACTAGCTACCTACGCGATACACAGACCAACAACCATGGCACTGGCTGCCTGGAGAAGGAAGGAGGTGACAACCGACGAATCATCCGCCATCGAGAAGAACCTGTCGTACGTCGTCCTCGCCGCCACTGCCACCGGCGACGTCGGGAGGACAACGAAGAAGGGGTACGTCCCGTTGGCGCTGGTCGGCGACGATGGGCAGGGCGAGGAGAGGGTCCTGGTGCACGTCGCCATGCTCAAGGAGCCGTGCGTGGCGGGGCTGCTGGAGATGGCCGCGCAGCAGTTCGGGTACGGCCAGCGGGGCGTGCTCAGGATCCCCTGCGACGGCCGGCAGTTCCACCAGATGATGGTTAGCGTCCACGATCGCAGATCCAGATAAACTTCTTGATCTGTACCGGTTCTTCTGATTTGCTCAACTCAATTAGTTGGTGAAAACGAGTAATAGCGGGTGATCACGAGCTCGTTCGAATATTTGATCCTCTTTTGTACAACTCAACTAGTTCATGTAAATTGGCCCACATCAAAATGTACTAGTACTTATATGTTTTAACGAGAGAGATTCTGAGTTCATCGCAAATTCGCAATCCGTTAAGCTCCTATAAATGTGTGAAAACACCATTTCGCCCTCTTTGTTAGTGCAACATGGTTGTTCCCAGTGTGATTATTCGACAACATGCCTGTATAACATATCGTATTGTTGAGTGTTGACGGCACATGAGACACACTGACACAGTACCATCGAATTGAAGGACCATAAATAAAATTCTGACCAAAAACGCATAAAAAAAGCATCTCGACTTGTGCATTACAAGCTCATATCAAAAGTGATTGCAATTTACAAGTCCAGAAAAAAATGCACAACACATCACAATTTGCAAGTCCAGAACAAGTTCACAATCACACGAAACCGTTAGCAGAATGTACATAGGTGTCAACTTGTGACCTGCACCCCTTCGTTCCGCACGCTCAGGAGAAACAAGCCACGTGTTAGGTTCCCTGCCTCTCGTCGGCGCCACCGCCGATCTGCCTCTCTTGCCTTAGGGCCATGGTGGCGCGGTGGATCCGGTTCTTACCGGCGGGAGGGCTTCATTTTCAAAAAAAAAAAAAATGTGTTTGATTAGGATTTGAGTCCTATTCAGAAAGACGACGGCTCCCCAAGGATCGCCTCCCCGACACAGCAGATCATGCCCTTAATCAGCTGAACCCCTTTCATTATGCTTCTGTAAGTATATGATCCTGCTACATGGGGACTCTAGATTTTGCGGGGCCAACAAATAAATGGTGAAACCATAGATCTCTCAATATATAAACAGGGCTAGTTACACTAAGCTTCAGCTGCTATCCTTTGAGCGATTTATTGTGTAAACTATCGTTGTGCTTGTATTCCACTACAAAGAAGAGTGATGTGCATGCTCGGTAAGGAAAACTCTGGATTTGCCTTTGTGGTTCATGGATTGGATCCACTGGGATTCCAGTTCTGAACTTGTAGATATTCAGTTGGGTAAATATTTCGCTGAATTTAACAGATTGGAGTAGGCATGTTAACTTTGTTTACGCACAGTACACCCAACATGCATGGCTCGGTGCCCTCTCGCCACTCAGTATAGTACTTACAAAACAATCTTCAAGATCTCCGCTTCTTCATTTTGGATCCATAGTACTTACAAAACCAGCTTCTTCATTTTGGATCGCGTCTCGCGATATGCATACAAGACCTGGCTATAGGCCTCCACAGTATTTTCCATCTTTTTGTTCATTTGTTGCATCAAAAACTGCACCGAAGTTCCCTCAATCAATATAAAAGTTCACGTATTGTTTGTTTATACTAATTATTTTTACTTTATTCTAGATCGTATTTGACTATTTTAAATAGTTTTTATGGATACACAATTTAATAGAAAACTTAACTATTGTTTTACGTAGCAATGTACTATAAATAAATTAGATGGTGGAGTAACTCCATTTTCTCCCAATTGTTTTGTTATTTTATATTTCATATTTTAACAAAAAAAAATCTACCTATATCCAAGCAAATAAAAATCCACATTCATCTATGAAATAATGCATGATTGTTCAGTTTATTGTAATGTGTCTGTCCCTATTTTAGTATCTTTAAATAGATGTTTTACGGTATAAGTGTATAAATATCCTAATAGAGCTTTGTAGAGATTATTTGTCTAAAAATCGGCTGTAAAAGGACTTAGCAAGTAGTTGTACAAACGAGAGTCGTGATATGTGAGAATAACTAGCGTGAACGACTAAGAGCATCTCCAGTTGCGCCCCGTGTAGGTTGTCCGGCAATAGCGCCGGACAAGTTTTCTTGAGGCATCTACGCGAGGTACCGCATACGGGGGTGCCTTCCCGACTGCGCCCCTAATACGACCCTCCAATAGATACTTGACCTTTCTATTTTGCAATTTGAAAGTTATGAGAATGAAAACACATACACTAGTACAGATCGGGCAATTGCAGACAGTTGAAATTGCCAATCGCACTCGATTAAAGAAACCGTTGCTATCTATGGGTGGGCGATGTGGTCGCTCATTACACGCGATTCCTAAACTCATGTGCGACGGAGTCAACTCCGCACACGTTAAATTATTTGAACCGTGTGTGATGTCTTGGTCTTTGCACACGGATTGAATTGATAAATCGCGTGTGTTTCTGTAAGATCGCACATGATTTCATCTCATTCGTACGTGTGTGTTTCTTTAACATATCTGTTCAAAGGGTCGGCAGGCTGTAGGAAAAGAAGGGCAGCATTAAAAGAAGAAGGCTTTGAGGAAAACAGAAGGATAGACAAGTTGTGTAATGTGTATATCGTTTTCTATGCAATTGATTCGATCTTTTTTTCTGTTTTTTAGATAAAGAGTATATATTAATATCGTGAAGATATCAATTACACCTAGCCTCTACAACAATGCATTGCTCTAGCGACAACAGGATGCACACAACCCAGAAAAAGAATAAGAATTACGGGAAAAAAGTCCCGCTACAGTGATCTATTTCTTGTAGCAGCAGACCTAACACCACCAAAACAGTACCGTACAACTTCTCTTTCTTTCTGTACCAGCAAGAAATTATGATAGTGCCCACCTCTTGTACTAGTTTACTGACAACATTTACTTGATTGTTTTGTTGGAGGTTTCAGATTTGGTCCGTTTACATAAGCTGGCTGGACTATTTTTTTTTGCTTGTGTAAAAATCCTGCGCTTTCAAACATGCCATATTCCGCTGATGCATGTCAAAATTCAAAGCGAGTGTCTACCGGCGCTATTTCTGCTAGCATTTTCTTGCATGATCGAGTGTGCACCGGCCAGTGTTCACCTCTTAGAAGGACACGAGCATGCACCCTCTAGTACTCCCTCTGTATGGGAATTATAAGTTGTTTTGGATATTTTAAGGTGGGCTACACACGGATTGAAATAAGTGAACAGACGCACTAAAACACGTCTATCTACAACAGAGGAGGTACTACTAAAAGTATGTACTAAATCAGCGAGGATGTGGCCATCGCAGGTAGTTGCCCGTGTTGATGACGGAGTCGCCCAAGGCGAAGAAATGCTCATGTGGCATTTTGCAGCAGTGAGTTGGCCGTGATCGTACTGTAAGGGCGCGTTTGGTAGCCTGCAGCCCTTTCTCACCTGCGACGGGGCAGGCTGGGGAGGGCAGTGCTGGGCTAAAACGGACTCTGGGCCATGTTGGGCTAGTTGTTTGGTAGCCTGCAGCAAAGAACGCCGCATGGGCTTAGCCACTCTGACTGCGTGTTTGGTTACGTCGACTGCATGCTCAAATGCAAGCGGGCATGTGTTTGGTTGTATGCAATGTTGCTGCTACGGTAACCTCTTGCAGCCTATGGTGAGGTTATCAGACTATGAAATGCACACAAATGAACATGATCAACATAGCATAGAAATACGATAGTTTTAACCAAGTACCATAATCGACATACAGAAGTAGCCTCGCAGAAACTTAGTCTGATCTACCTAGGACGAACATTCAACAGTCTTCGTCTTTCTTGAAGTTCAGTGGGTGCTCAGGGCACTGTCTCACCACCTCACAGCCAGAGTTGTCGAAGACGATCACCTTATACTCCATTCGACCGAGCTTCTTGAACATGACCAGATAACCAAGATCTAAGCCGTGTGCTATGGCAAATGCTGGCCAACCTTTGACGAGGCAAGCTCTTCCATTGACATCAGCAACGTTGATAGTCCAGATGCACCCAGTGTTCGTCTTGACAGTGATATCACCAGGCACCTCACCCAAGTAGGGCCTGAAGGCGGCATGAACTGGGAGGAGGTCAAGTCCGGGTGCTAGCATCACTTTGCAGAAATGGTTAGGGGAGGCTGTGTCCTTGATCCATCCATAAGTTGCCTTCCTTCTTTTGAATACGGTGTCAATGTCATCCGTGGTCATTGTCGTGTTCGAAGCCTGCTACAAAGATAATGGTATGGGTTATAACACTTTGTGTAATCCCCAGTTTCATCATTGTAATGGAGATTGTACTGGGTGGCCTCAGTTTGAAGAGATGGTTGAGACAAATTTCCCACCAGACTAGCCAACAAAAGCAAGTAGAAGACACAACGATCTGTGACTGGTTCTCATTTTTGTTGTACGTCTGGTGGTGATGGTTGTGTCCCAGCCCTTACATCATTGTCCTTAAGACTTACACGAAAATCATAGCTGCAACTCAAAATCGAATGCAAAAAAAGTGTTGCTTGATCTCAGCACATGTAGAACCAGGTAAGCGCCTACTGACTAGCTAGCAAAAGAAAAAAACAGCCACATAAGATGGTGGCTGTTTATAACTTTTGCTGGCAGTCAGCAGGCGACAGCTCTAACACATTTCATCACGGACCTAAATTGCCTCAACATGCCTCAGTTAGCTACTACATTGAGCTCTAGAATCAAAATAAGAACCGCATGACAACCAACAAAACCGAGCAGAACACACAAGTGGAATTGTGCATGCTGCTCAATTTTGGTGGCTGCCTTGTGGTTGCAATGCATTCTCTGACTCCTTAATGCAAAACCATTCATCATTGGCGCAAAAATCTATATTCAAGCCTCATATGTGAAGGTATCAGTGGGCCAAAAGAGTGCCTACAAGAACGGAGTACAAATAATAGCACTCTGATTGCCATTACCCTTGGTTCTGTAGGCAATCTTCTTGCAACTAGGATGCCTTCAGTTTAATCATCGGCTACCATGGAAATTACTCACGAAGACTATGAAAAGTTGTTACAAATATAGGCCTCAGACTTGCATTATGACATGGTACGTTTGAAAGAGGTGATACTACTGAACCAAGAACACATCATAATCCATTAATCGTAAGTTGCACAAGGTTCAGTACCACAACCTCTATCACGAAGGGCGCGTTTGGTAGCTGCAGATTCATCATAGGCCAGAGAAAAATAGATCGGACTTTGTAACATACTGTAAAACCATGGATCAAGTATGAAGAACACCCAAAATGACCAGAACACACCAAAATGAAGAACACACCAAATAAAATGGAACCTGCTTTCAGTGCAAGCACAGATCTGTAATGAACCCTAAAACAGCGTAGATCTACGGTGCATGTCATAATACCGGAGTAAATCAAGCCGGATCTACAGATCTATGCTGCGAAAGATAGATAGAAGGAGTCCAAATCATCATACCGCCATTGACGAAGAACTCGACGAACTCGAGAGGACTCGGGGCTGGCGATGGGACAACGAAACTCCGCTTTGGCCACGGACGAGTCGACGATGGTCTGCCTTCTTCTCCCGCCGAAAATGGTCGTCGATGTGCCGCCGGTGAATCAACCGCCGTCGAAGAGAGAGAGGTGAGAGGAGAGCGAGTGCAGTTAGGAGTGGGAGAGTGGGCGGTGAGGGGAATAAATGGCGCGTGTCCCCGAAGGGACGCGGCGTCTCCCCGTGTGCGACCTGCTGCCACCGCTTGCGCTCCACTCGGCATGGCCCCAAAAAAACGGCCGATTCGGCCGTTCCCGCAGGGCCTGGCCCGAGGGTGCTTTAAGGACCGTGCTATGCAGGCCCAAGAGGAAAAACGGATAACCAAACGCCAGGACCTCGCATCTGGCGGGCCGGGCCACCCTATCTACAGGCTACCAAACGCGCCCTAACAGTACGCAGAGCTCTCCCCATCTTTTCGAAAACGAAAACCGTGCTGATCCCGCACGCAAATTAACCCGTACTCTACCCTGTTTTCCCTGACAGGGACCTGGCTTCTGGGAAGGATTTCACTAACAAGTAAACTCTGGTTCCGCGGTCGGACCCCATCGTCCACGCACCTAGTCACTATCACCACACCTTGTCACACAGTCCACCTCTCTTAATCAAGCTGAACCCCTTTCCCAAACTCCTCTTGCCGTCTCTCAAAACCAACCAGCGCTTAGCTAATCAACTGCTCTTAATCTCAAGTAAAAAAACCGCTCTTAATCTCACACTATAAATGGATCCATCGCATGCCTCCCTTAAGTACCACCACTCACCAGGACATCACACGACCAAGTGACCATCATCAAGCCATAAACCTCACCGTACTAGCTAGCTACCTACCTACGCCACACACATACCAACAACCATGGCTCTGGCTGCATGGAGAAGGAAGGATACAATGGCCGACGAAGCGTCCGCCGTTGAGAAGAACCTGCCGTACGTCGTCCTCGCCGCCACTGCGGTTGGCGATGTCGGGAGGACGACTCCGAAGGGGTACGTCCCGTTGGCGCTGGTCGGCGACGACAGGCACGGTGAGGAGAGGGTCCTGGTGCACGTTGACATGCTCAAGGAGCCGTGTGTGGCGGGGCTGCTCGAGATGGCCGCGCAGCAGTTCGGGTACGGCCAGCGGGGCGTGCTCAGGATCCCCTGCGACGGGCGACAGTTTCACCAGATGATGGTTAGCGTACACCGCAGATCCAACTGATAAACTTTTCGATTTGCATCGGTTCTTCTGGTTTGCTCATCTTGTGTTGGAATGGCTCAACTCAATTATATCACGAGCTCGATTGAATATTTGATCATCTTTGTACATCTCAACTAGGTTATGTAAATTGGTGCACATCAAGATGTATGCTTTAACAAGGGATATTCTGTGTTGATCGCAATTCGTTGAGGTCCGATAAATGTGTGAAAACACCATTCGCCCATGTTTTGTCAAGCTTCGTATTAAAAGTGATTACAATCTACAAGTCGAGACCGAAATTCCATAACACATGACAAGTTCACACGAAACTCTTGCAAAGAAAGAAAAAGAAAAGTGAAGAAGAGCAAACCATTCGAATTTGCATGATTCCCTCCACAAAATTTACGAAACAAAACTCTCCCGCCAACGAGTGGCGCTCCCAGTCGATCTTCCCCACCGTCAGATCTCCATCCTCTGGTCTTCATCCACCCTCCCCAGCTCCGAAACGTCAAATCCCTCGTCCTCTCTCCCTCCCCTCCATTCTCCCTAAATCCCCCCCAAATCCAACCTCGTCAGATCCCCTAACCCTAGCATCGCCGGCGCCGTCGCCGCCGCCGCCGCTACGCCGTCGCCATGGACTTCACGGCCCCCTCATTCTCCCTCGGCATCGACTTCGACGACCCGCCTCCCGCCGCCGGGAGCGACCAGCGTGGGCAGGCGCGGGGGTACGCGGCGCCCGACGCGCCTTCCTTCTCTCTCGGCCTCGATTTCGAGGGCGACGGCGGCGAAGAGCCACAGTTCCCCACCGGGGGCCGCCGGGAGGAGCAGACGCGGGGATATGAGGCGCCTGACGCTCCCTCGTTCTCCCTCGGCTTCGACGACGACGACGAAGACGAAGACGGGGCGCGGGCGAGCCCCAGTTCCCCGCTGGTGGGCGCCGGGAGGAGCAGGCGCGGCGTTACGAGGCGCCTGACCCACCCTCGTTCTCCCTCGGCTTCGACGACGACGACGACGGCGGCGAGCCCCACCTCCCCGCCGGAAGCCGGCGGGAGGAGCAACCGAGGCGTTACGAGGCGCCCGACGCCCCCTCGTTCTCCCTTGGCTTCGACGACGAGGACGACTTCGTTGCTGGCGGACGGCGTCACGAGCAACAGCGACCCCAGGTGCTGCCGGCGAATCTGTCTTGCCTTGACGATGAGGACGAGGAGTTCCTCCTTTCCGGCGGCCGGCGTCCAGATCGAGCACGAGGCGAAGCCCCACACCAGGACCCAGTGCAGCCGGAGACGTCTCGGTTGAAGAGGTTGCGGAGGGGTCCTGCGCCGCGGCCGATGGCGCCTCCTCCTCCTAGTGCACCAGCGCCCCTGGCAACGGAAGCATCTCCTGGGACTGCGGTTTGGGGGGATATTGGGAGCATCGAGGATGCGATCGAATGTTCCACTGACGAGGAGCGACCGCGAGGTGAGGGAAACGCTGGTCCTTATTTCTGCAAGTTCTCTTAAAGATGTTTATTACTGGTCATGCAATTGCAATCTTACACATGCCTGCATAAATCAATGAATCTATTAATTGATATCTTCTGTACAAATATGCAAGTTGATTCGTTATGCAATCTAGTATTTGAGAAAGAAAATGGAATGAACATTGAAACTGTTGAGACCTTATTTGCGCAATTTTGTGGTAAATCAGTATGTTTTTGTAGATGTATATAAGGGTGCAGGTGGGACTGCTTGTGGGGGGCCTGCTTATGCCCGCATAGTCCCACACTTGTTACATTCCACGGCAACCTGTTTATCAGGCATGCTAATACGCGGGAGTCCGCCTTCCCA
The DNA here is from genome assembly GCA_947311845.1 of Poa pratensis. Classification (NCBI taxonomy): domain Eukaryota; kingdom Viridiplantae; phylum Streptophyta; class Magnoliopsida; order Poales; family Poaceae; genus Poa; species Poa pratensis. Next base: position 14,908,812 of record CAMZMU010000050.1, on the reverse strand, counting down.
CTGCTGCTGCTGCTGCCCACCTAACAAGCAGCTGCCGTACCATAGTTCTTGTTAATCAACTGGATATGACAACTAATTAATAACATCTATCTAAGGATTTAGAACTTGTTGCTGCATCTATAAATATAATCAACCCATCAGAGCGACACAGCCGTGACCAGCGGAGTACAATATAATTTCAAACACATACAAAGTACATTTCACTGCTTGGTTTTTACTGCTTTCATGTTTATACATGAACACATTTTCATAAGAGAGGAAGCAATTGACAGTTTTCTGAGGCCACTATGAGTTGGAATCTTCAGTTCAGTGGTTGATGGACAGGTTATGAGCTGCAAGAAATTAAACAGTACACCTTCAAAATGCGCCACATGAAACAATTAAGCACGATGCACATGTTTATACTGTTAAATGGACTTAGGGGAACATATTAAAATAAAGTGGTTCATTTACTCTGTTGTAACGTAAATACAAGTAAATATGTAACCACTGAGCATCTGAAATAGCACTGTTAAGCAAACATGACACCTTATTTAGAAAATACCAATATAAAAATTGAACACATTTGCAGCTTCAGTTGAATGTAGCTATATAAGTGCAATAAACAAGTTGATAGAACTGAATGAGCATTAACACATAATATTATTCCCTTATCTTGGGAATTCAGCTCTTCTAGGGCACCTGAACAAACTAAAGCACTTGATTCTGATTTTTTCTTTGGATATGTTTACTTTTTAGACATCTATTGTCCTTCATAATGCTTTACCTGTAGCTCCCCGTTTCTTTGTTCATGCATTGACAAAATCTACAACAGAGTAGTTCCTACGCATTTGTTTCTAGAATCATCTGCATTTCTTTGTGTAGATCAACTTCTCTTCTTTGCCTGCAGGCATGCCACCATCAGTTGGTAGCTGCAGGACTTCTAGCAATTCGAAATTTTCGCTGCTGAGTCAGAGTGTGTTGACGACTCAATCAACAAGGAAAGCAAAGATAACAAAATTTACACCATCGTCAAGTTCTGTTTCAAAACCTTTAGAAGAAAGCTGCACGAAGAAGCTACTTCCTAAGATAACAATAAGTCCACTGAGGAAAATCCATTTTCTTGATTCGGACACTGATTCAGATGATAACAAGAGTCGGAATAAAGCAAAGAAGCCCGTGAGTCCTATTAAAAAGAGACAAGAGTCCATGGACAAGTATGTGCAGAAGAAGCATACCTTGCAGCAAAACAGTAAATCTGAAGGGAGCAGTGTTGTGCAGAAGAACAAAGATAACATGAAAGACAGTTGGGTGGCACCTGCCCTTGATGACTTCTGCAGCGAGTATGTGCAGAAGAAGCATACCTTGCAGCAAAACAGTAAATCTCAAGGGAGCAGTGTTGTGCAGAAGAACAAAGATAACATGAACGACAGTTGGGCGACACCTGCCCTTGATGACTTCTGCAGCGAGCATGTGCAGAAGAAGCACACCTTGCAGCCAAACAGTAAATCTCAAGGGAGCAGTGTTGTGCACAAGAACAAAGATAACATGAACTCCAGTTGGGCGACACCTGCCCTTGATGACTTCTGCAGCGAGTATTTTACATCTGTGCAAGACTCAAGGCCGTCTCAGCAGAAAGAAGTCAACAGTTTTTCTGGTTCCAAAGTTCCTAGACCCTACAGCTCTGTTAGTGAAATTGGGCAACATTTCCAGCATGAGAGCAGTTCAAGTCGAGTTGTACTAGAAGAGAATCTGACTGACAGCCATCCTCCTGCCATGCATTACTTCTTCCATCATGATCAAATGGTACAGAAGCTAGTCCGTGAAAGATTGCAGCATTTTGTTCCCATTGGGGCAGAAACTTCCCAGGGAAATGAGTACGGGGTAGAAGAGAATCTGAACTACAGGTAACAGACCTCACAATCATTGCGTTATTCATTTTGCTAATCTCCTCTGCTAATGACTGTTACTTTCTTAAAATAGGAACCACTTTGGCCAGAGTGGTGATGCTAATGGTCGGTGGGTGACCCCTAATAAAATGACATCATTCCCAACAGATTTTGGCAAAAGAAGGGTACATGCCGGTGGAACTCAGTCTGGCTCTGGCCATTGGTTCACCGGGGAGGATGGCAGAAAGGTAAATCCGAACGCCTAGTTCAGAGTTCCAATTAATTATTTCTAAGTTTTGAGCCTATTTCAGAGTTCCAGTTAATTATTTCTAAGTTTTGACAGAACAAGATTTTTTTAATCACTTCTGGTTAGTTGTGTGCACTGTGCAATCATTTTACTTAACTGAATTTGTGTTGCAGGTCTATGTTTCCAAGAATGGACAGGAGTTAAGTGGCCGTGATGCCTATCGACAGTATAAGAAGGTGAAAAGCTTATCCATTCTGAATAGCAAAGATGCATCTACTTCCTCCCGGTTTATTCTGTGCTCATATATGGAAACCGTTTAAAATGCTTGATCTCAACCTTAATATCCAATAGTTATTAGGGGGCTCAGTTAAAAAAAAACAGTTATTAGGGGGTTTGTTGGATCTCTATAGGTAGCTTCACCCAGGTAAGCTAGTAGAAATAAACTCAGTTTTTCTGCCTTGCTGCAGCCCCATGCGGCTGGACTCTGCTTGTTTGATTAACTTTCTTATCTATTGCATTAACTAGCGAGCGAAGCCGAGAGGCGCCGCCACAACTGTTACGCCTGGTATTAAACCGTTAGTCAGCAGTTCAGGTTCGTCAGGTCTAAGACGCCCTGCTGCAGCAATGGAATGAGCTAAGAAATTACAGCTCTGAGGACAGTACATCACTTTAACATTGGAGAATTTATCAGCCAAAAGCTCTTTTATCTCCCTCAGAATCACAAACAGCGGCGACATGTCTTCAGCATTGTTCTCAATAGGGGATTTCAGCGCCAGTAATCCATCTCCAGATCACTGCTTCGGATGCTCAGGGAAACAGCAGCCCTGAGTGGCCAGCGGTTGCCGGACATTTTCTGCTTCAGCTTGTAAAACACTCTGAATGTTGTCCAGCCACCCTGCACTTGATGCGGGAACACTTCCATTGCTATCTCTGAAAATTGCACCGAACCTCCAAAATTCCCCTCTGCCATGTAAGAGCCACCAGTGTTGACTTGGATACGTCCCTCGTCTGGTGTCCGCCATTGCTGGTCCGCATTTGGCGTATGATATTGAGCTACTCTGCAGCCTGATGCCTGACAGTCCAGCTCAGTTTTTCAGCAGAACAAGCCACATCTCATCTTTCACTCTATTTCTTTCACACCACCAAGTCCACAGCAAGGTAGCACCAACACCTCGTTGACTTTCAGGCAGCTTCATTAACTCTTCCATCAATTCAAAGGCGGAGCATATCCCAGCCAGGTTGATCCTTACTCCCTACTGATCACACTCTCCACAGCTGCTTTACACTTGAAGAAAAGGTGGCCACCATCCTCATAGTCTCGGAAGCAAATTGGGCATTAGGACTGATATCCATCCCCTTCTTGCGCAGAGAAACACAGTTTGAAACTGTATTGTGTGCCACTCTTCAGCAGAAGTATTTCACCTTGTTAGGCACCGGCATTTTGCGAACAGCACGCCAAAACTGTCTCCCCTTGGTTGCCATCAACTGAGCTTGGGATTCCTGTGTTACTTTTCAGCTTCCTATCATCGGTAAACACTTTGTACACTATTTTACGGAGAAGATGCCCTTTTTTATCAATATGCCATGCTGGCGTATCCTCATACTCCCCATGAGTTGGTAGCCAGGTTGCATTTAGGACCCTCTTCATCCAATAGGTTCTGAATTAGCTCTGCATCTGCATTGCAAGTAGACCCCGGGAGGAAAATATCTTACACCTTGCTAATTGGTGTTGCCCTTGAGGAGTAGACGGCAATTTGGTAGTGTCTCTCAGCAGCCATGAATCAGTCCATGCATCCACCTTCTCTCCACCGGCTCACCCCTGATACGCCAGCCAGACCATGCTCTTCTTAATCAGCTGAACCCCTTTTAATATGCTTCTCCAAGTAATAGGACATCATACCCCTCCTCATTTCCTTCCAACCTACCATGTGGAAAGTATTTTGCTGCCAGGATCCTTGCACACAGGGACTTCGTATTTTGCAGAATTCGCCATCCTTGCCGGCCAACAAAGCAATGTTGAAACCGTAGATCACTTGGAACACCAGACCTCCCTTCCTCTTAATTTTTTCAAATTGTCCCAACTGAGCCAATGTATTTTGTTTGTCTTCTCTGGTTGGCTACACCAGTATCTCCCAATAAAGGTGCTCATCTGATCACACATAGTCTGTGAAATCAAAACAAGGTGGGAATAGCTTGGGCACTTCTTTTATCATAACTTCTTTCCCAGCACGTGAGAGAAGCCTTTCCTGCCACCCTTGAATCCTATGCCACATACAGTTCAATATGGATGGAAAACTTGTTCCTTGATCTCCCCACATGAATAACCCAGTGTTCTTTAGAGAGTAGAATTGTGCCAGACTACTCTCCTTGCTAAGGAAGGCTAAAATTTGGCTAGCTTGAGATCCAAACGAACCATATATATGTACCGACAGTGGTGTGCGGGTTATTTGAGATTGATTAGGAATGCTCAAAGGAACTTGACATGATCATGTCCATCCTTGTTGGTAGAAGCTTATTTCTCAGAGACCATTACTTAAACGAAATCAATGCCAGAATATTTTCTCCAAGTGATAAAATTGTTAGATTTCCTCGATCAGCATGATGCTAATGGACCCAACGGAAACAACTTTATTCCCCTTTACTTCATTGTGGTACCGCTATCTTAGTATCTAACTGCATGTTCCTTACAGGAAAGTGGCAAGGGTTTCCGCAAGTTCAAGAAGAAAGGTGCAGTCAAGAAGGAAGGTTCTGCTGGAGCTAGACGGGGTTCTGCGGCAGCAAGCAAATCCAGTTCCTCGGCGAAACGAAGCTCAGCAGCCAAAAGGAAGTGCTGAAAAAACAAGTGGTTTTGGTGGTACTTTTGACAATAGAGAAGATTTCACTGTAATTAGATAGTTCGTCCTGTGCACTTCGTATCAGTCTCTCAGAGATACAACATACTACATTACGGTTGCATGTTCTACTCGTCGATATGTAAATACATACAGTAAGCTTTAGCCGCTATCCCTCTATGTTAAAGGCTACTTGAGCGACTCATTGTGTTGGAGGACATGACACGTCTTAACGCATGTTTGACAGTATTTGCACAGCAGAACTGCATTTTTTGACAGTACTACACCAATCTATATGTGGTATTTTACACCCACTCCAAATGCACAAAAAACTTTCAAAACTTTATCGTACATGTGGTATTTTGCGGAATACAGCAGGCCTCTTGGCTACACTCCGACGGGCGACGGGTGAAGACAGTAACTGGTAAGGGCTGAGATCGAACATCATCAGCCACCTGAGCCATTCATTAATCGACCCTATCTGAAGGTCAACAGCTCTTGGAAAAGGATTTTTCTTTATTTTCCTCACACTTTCCGTGGAGCTCTCAGTTCAGCTCTGGCGGTGGCGCTGTCCCGATTAGTAGGCACTGTGAAATGCGCGTCGAAGAAAACTGTCAAAAAGAAAGAAAAAAGAAAATTGCCCCCAAATAAAAGAGGAACGTGGGTGAGACGACATGAAAAAGGAAGGTTCGTATCTTGGACTACTGGACTACATAGCTTCTGACGAGAAGTTTGTGTACCTGAGTCCAGTATACCGCGTGGAAAACTGGGAATTTCGGATGATCAAATCTTCCACAGGAAAGTAGAAGGAGAAAGAAATTCAAGAGAAACTGCACGTGGCTGTTTTATTTTTCTTTGTGATGAAGCGATGGCTGTCATTATCTAGGAGAAGAGAATTGCGTACAAACATGCACTTCATAATATTGCTCACCGGCAACCAAGCCGACCAAAGGCGTGTGTGGGATATTCCTATTGGCTCCTTTATAGAACAATTATAAATTTATTTTCCTACTGTTGGAAATAGAAGCCGAATAATTCGCCACATGCATGATCGTAGGCTTGGTAGCTAATCGCGCAATCGAGCGAGATGAAAATAGAAAACAATATTAACAGAAAAAACAATTAGGATAAGAAAGAGTTCCGACCGAGAACCAACCATTGAGATAGGATGGGTAGAAAACTTGTTGTAACCTTAGCTACACACATATACATGATCAAATCCCAAGTGTAATGTCATTCATGAAGAGAAAGGCTTGGTATACTGTTGGAGATTGTTTTGCACCCTTTGAAAAAAAGAGGGTTATAATATATGGCAAATATTGGTAGCGTTAGACAATGATATTGCTCCACGGATCCCTCTCTCTAGTAAATCATATAGATCTATGCTGTGTCGAGTGAAGAAGAAAACAAAGGTAAACTGACCGAACAAAATAATTAAAAAACACTCTAAGTGAACCAATATACTACGAATCAGTCACAAGCTCTCCAAAAGTGAAATCCGTGTAGACCATAGAATTGTCCACGGTCGGCACCTAGTCCGTGTTTACGCGAGAAGAATGGCCCTTGTCCGTTGTCCCTCCTTGATGCGAAGCCAAATAGGCAGATCTGCATGTGTTTGCAGTTGGAAATAGTTACCAATTATGAAGCGATTAGGTATGTACGTAGCAGAACAAATTCTTTAGCAAGTTAAAACCGCAAATAATTATTGATGATTAGTTTGACCACGAAACCTTTTATTTTTAAGTAATTCTTGTAAGAGTAAATTATGTCCAGCAAAGTATAGTTATGTCCTCGTTTGGGCCTAGGGTACATGCATGCTTCTATCAGGAAGGAGTCTAACTACTGAAGATCAAGTTGCCAAATTAGTTATGAGCTAATCAAGTATTTAACCACGACGCGTGCATATAAAACAATAGTACACATGTGAAATGGACTTGCCTCCCTCTTTTCTTTTGGAAGAAGCGCAACGACGATGACCTCGGTGCTTGGGTCATACGCGTATCTGCACATGAATGGATCAATCAGGCGAGTGAATGAATGAATGACGACTATAAGTGGAGGCAATTAAGCTAACTTCCTGATGATATGTTGCGATGAGGTATATACCTGGCATTGAGTTGGGGGCACGGCGGTCATGATCTCCGGCAGCCACCACCTCGCCGCCGCCATCCACTTGGTGGCCGTCGGTGAAGGGTGAATCTGTTGTAGTGCCGCTATCCGGTTGCTCGTCCATGGGGAAGAGATCGGCGTCAATCGGTACATTGTTGATCCACGTCCACTCCGCCAGCAATCCCTCTTCTTCGCCAGCAGGCGCCACGGCGGGGAGACATGGCGCTGCCCGTTTGGCGGCCCGCGTGGCGCAGATGCTAGTTTTGAGGTGCCGCTTCAGGTGCGAGGTCCCCTTTCTTGAGTCGCCCTCGAGCGTGCCGCCGCACCTCTTGCACGTCGCCATGGTACTCGCTACGTCGTAGTCGAAGTCCTTCCACACGGGGGACGTCCGCCTCGTCATGTGGCCGTGGGCACTGCTACTAAGCTGGTCGATGTAGCCGACCGGCGGCGAGGTCGAAGGGAGCATGTGGTCCGCCGACGCTGGGTAGGGAGAGGGAGGGCCTAGCTATATTGCTTGTTCGTCGTTGTACTGTCTATAGGTGTCATGCAAGGGCTCACGGTAATACTGTGTATATGTATGCATGTACATACGCCACGGGCTAACCCGAGGCCGGCCCGAGAGCCAGAAGCAAACTGGAGTATAGCTCCTCCCGATTGAGCTGCACCATGGAACATTGGAACGCATCCTAGCTACTAGCTGTTCTGCTGAATGCACTCAGCTGCTTGCTGCGAAGTGGAGAGGTGAGGTGATGATATTACCGGCCCTATCAACCACGTGTGCTTTGACCGCTCTCCACACCTACCGCGCGTGCGTTAAGTAGTAACTAGCAAAATGCCCGTGCGTTGCAACGGGAGAAAAGATCATTAGTCACTAACCCAATAAGCATGGTTGACTCAAGCCCTCCTCGTCTCACACCACCGACACACATAGATCCACATCTTCTATTTCAACACAGTGACCCACCCGTGTCACCGCATCAAAATGTGTCCAAGTTGGTTAATCCAAGCCGATGAGCTTGGCCACTTTATGATTCTCTAAAACGAGAACGTGAGGGTAACCATGATAGATACATTGGGTGAGATGTCGGGATGAGAACGCAATTGTGAAGATGAAAGGGTAAGGATAAGTCCCACAATCCCCTAAATTTTATATGTTACAGAGTATATCTCAAAACCGAGGCTTCCGCTAAAAAAATCACATGTTGAATCATTCAATCTGACATCGCTTTGAATTAGCCGAAATAGTGTTAACTTTTCCACAACAAACAGTATGACCATGAATGGCAGCAGAAAGAAAGCATTGCTTCTTCTTCTCCCTCGCTTTTTCTCCAAACAGTTAGCAGTTTCTCCATCTCCCTCACTGTTTCTTCTTCTCCTTGTAGAACAAAGCATTGCCACATCAGTACACAGCAGAAAAAATAAAATCTCTGATTGACCTGCCGCCCGCAGTCACTAAAATAGACTATGATCATGAATGCTCCAATCATTAGTGATTGGCCTACAAAATCTAAAATCTAATATTTAGCAGTGTTGTTGTATAAAGTATTTGTATAAAGTATTTGTAAACTGAAAGGAAATCGTAAAAAGGTTCATACATCTATGGATTATCATCAATAGCTGACAACATTGTAAAGCACTCTCACTAAATCTGAAAATAACTTCAGTGTACAAACCTGAGAGTGTTTACTTAATAGATTGAACTATTGAACGATAAAACATGGCTGCTCCAGATACACTCACAATGGTAGGCTGGGAATGAGCCAATTGGGTGCTCAAGATCATACAAAGATCGTATTAAAAAATTCAACTTACTTTGTTCATGTCTAAAGCATGGCCCTTCCGAGTTCTCAGATATGAGCTAATTATAGTGGTCATGTACCTGAAAACAAAAGGCAGAAATTGTATATTAACTTAATAATTAACACCTGGGTGCTTTTATTGCTAGAAAGCATGCGCTGGTCCAGCTGAAAACTAACATCCCTATTTTTGTCAAACACTCAAGTGTTAGGATAGCTACGCTAAAAATTACAAAGAACAAACAGATTTTCTCAACTCCATTCAACTTTAATCTTAGTCTCTAAGAACAGCATACGGAACCCCACGTAACTAAGTTGCTCGCAATCTTAATCACATGCTTGTAATTTCATTGGAGTTCCAAAAATAGCACATGTACATAGAAATATCGAGAAAGCTTAACAACACATATATAGCTAATAAAACTGAACTTGATGGAGGGAAATTAGGCAATAATCTCAGCTCCAAGTTGCATGATAGCGAACCAGCACCTTCTTATTCTTTTTTTTTAACCGGCTCGGCAGGTCAGTAGGCCTTTTAGAAGGCGAACTCCGGACCACGACATGCTTAGCAGCAGATGGAGGTGCTGGCCACCTACGGAGAATACGTGAGCCATAAACTTCATAATTCTACCTAGAGTTGATACATCAGCTAGTTAGCAATTCGTCAAACACCTTCAGGGTATTGTCTTACACCAGGAAATAGGAGCAGACACAGGTAGAGAACGATTGAAATGAGGAGAGAAAAGGAGCATCGTATTGGAAGGAGAATACCATAGGTCGTGATTGAGCTTGTCCCCGGCCGATGCCCGCGTCCACGCTGCAGGGGGCGGACTACATGGACTTCTATGACTACAGTCGCGTATCTACGCTGGAGCATCTGGAGCATTTGACCAAACACATGGGGAGCATGAGTGTCGCACAAACCTGCAGCTTCCTAGATTCCCTTGTCTACGGACGGTGGTTGGGGCTTGGTCATGGATGTTGGCCCCTCGCTATGCCTGCTGCCGTGGTGCGCCGCAGCTTCGCGGACTTCTCCGCCGCGTGCGCCATCCTGCCGCCGCGTCCATGGAGGCGGAGAGCTGGTCAAGGCGAGGAAAGGGAGGCTACCCCGTGGAAGAACATCCAGCTCCACCCCCTCCTCTCTGGCGTAGAATGGGATCTGGACGGCGCCGGCCTCCTTTGTCCTCTCACCTCGGACCCGCTCGGGACGCCGCCGCCTTCTCCTGTCGGGAGAGGTGGGAGATGACTGGGTGGTGAGTGGATAGGGTCAAGGGGGTGAGATGCAAAAGTGCCGAGTTTGTGGACTGCGGGTTGATGTCTAGATTTATTAGGGTGTTTTGTGTAAAGTGCGCGACGAACGTACCCTACGTACGGTCGTTAGGCCGCATTATAGTTTAGATTTAGATTTAGATAGATATAGGCCTGACGGGTTTTTCATTTGACCTCTAGTCTATGACAGGGATGCCATGTTGAATAATCCTATTAGGCGCGCGTGGAACGTTGCACGACCGATTTCAAATACCCACAAGCAAAACGTGATAGTACCCGCGCATGCTCGAGCATGACTTGTAGCCGTAGACTTCTTTGTCCAAAGGGTGCAAATAATATCTTATTTATTTGATATACATATATGTATGTTGCTCGTTCGTTCATGGATCGCAATCATCTCTTTTATCCTGATAATTGTTTCTTCCTCTTTATATTATTTACTACTCCAGAATTTTATATGAATTACGAAAGCAGCACGTACGCCAGACTTGATGTTTTGCTTATCGCGTGCGTTGATCTGTAGTCGGCCCGACCGACCGATGGCATTGGCCAGTACGTATCCTGTGATATAGGGACACCGCGTTGAACAAGTATTAGGCACGCTTGGAACGTTGCACACTCAACATATTCAAACCCACACAAGCAAAACGTGAAACTTGACTATTGAACTTCCCACGGAGGCCCGCATACGCCAGCGTGCTGTCATGTGTACTTTTCCCCATGGGTGCAGATAATAGAGCATTTATTTGATATACGGGTTGCGTACCCCTGATATAGTTCTATTATGTTGCTATCCATCGCATCATAGTGCATATGCATTTTTCCTGGTACATGGGCGACAATCTCGTTTAACCTAACTGCTCATGTTAATATTTGTAACCTTCGACCAATTTTGTTAGATACATCCGTTTTAGCGCCAATTAATATGGGACGGCCATGCCACTTCATATTGCTATTAGAGTTTGTATTTGAGTTAGAGTAGGACTCTAGCCTAAGTCGGTCTAGGGCCTAACCCTAGGCCGGCCGACCCCCCTCCTCTCTTCTATATAAACATTGTAATATTGTCTAAATCAATACAAGTTATTATTATTCCCAATTATCATGGTATCAGACGCCTAGGTTTTCCGCACCTAGATGGCTCCGCCTACCCCGCCGCCGCTGCCAACGCGTCCACTCTGGACGCCGGCCGAAGCTCGCGCCGCCGGCGCTGCTCACCCTTCTTCCTCAATCTCTACTCTCCACCAAATTCCTCAACAAAATCCACAGCCCCCACAACTTACCCTAGCCGACACGATCGCCGACGTCTCCCCCTTCGTCCCAATCGTCCTCGATCTCTCCAAGCATAACTTTTACCATTGGCGCCACCTCTTCCATGTTCATCTCGGTCGCTGCGGCCTCCGCGATCACATCAACCTCGCCTCGACACCGCGGCCCGCCGATCCACGCTGGCTCAAGGACGACCTCACCGTCATCCAATGGATTTACACCAGGATCTCCACCGAGCTCTTCAACTTGGTCTCCACCGACGACGCCACGACAGCACAGCTATGGGCTGCCCTCCAGCAGCTCTTTCAGGACAACTCCGACTCGCGCGTCAACGCTCTTCACATCGAGCTCTGCACCAGCACTCAAGGCGATTCCCCCATCACCGTCTACTGCCAACGCATCAAGGCCATCGGCGACGAACTTCGGGAACTCGGTGATCACGTTGACGACCGTACCCTCATCAACGCCCTTCTCGTCAGTCTAGGCGAACAATTTGAGAAGCAAGTCGCCTTCATCCCGCTGCTGAAACCCTACCCAACCTTCGCCGAAGTGCGCTCTATTTTACAACTCGAGGCTCAGAATCAAGCTCGTAAGGCTGCACGCCCTCCTCAGGTGTTTCACACCACGCCTCGCCCGCCACTCCTGCCGACTCCTGCTGCACCACCGATGGCCCCTCCTGGATGGCGTCCGAGACCAAACTATCGCGGCAAAAACCCAGTGTATCGGCCACCCGCTCCGGTGCCGACTCCTCAGCCGCGGCCACCTGCTCCAGCACCGGCTCCACCAGCGCTGACTCCACCAGCGCCGCCACCTTCCTCCGTCGTGGCCCCTTGGCAGCCGCAGCACGATCCCTGGACGGGTCTTGTTCAGGCCTGGCCCATGCCCTGGTCGGCCCCCTCTCCCTGCGGCGCCCCACCGGCCTACACCGGGACATGGAGTCCCGGCCACCGTCCATCCATCGGCATGCCCGGGCCTCTCGCACCTCGACCGCCGCAGCAGGTCTACACCGCCCAAGCTCCACCGACGGCCTACATGACCCCTCTGCCGCCACCACAATACATGGCTCCGCCGACGTCGCTGCCCTACATGTACAACGCTCCTCCAGCTCTTCAGTACATGCCTGCGTCACCCGCTCCGTCAACCGCTCCACCAAGCTGGGACCAAGCCTCCTTCATCGCTGCTATGAACAATTTTACACTCAACAACCACGAAGGTACGGATTGGATTTTTGATTCTGGTGCTTCCTCGCATATGTCTTCAAATATGGATTTTCTGTCAGCTTGTTCTTCCTCTCCTTTTTCTTCTATCACCATTGGCGATGGATCCTCTATTCCAATCTCCTGCACCGGCCAATCTTACATCATTAATCCAAACACAAATTTTATCCTTCGCAATATTCTAGTTGCTCCCTCATTAATTAAAAATCTAATATCTGTTCGCAAATTTACTATTGATAATAATGTTTCCATAGAATTTGATCCCTTTGGTTTATCTGTGAAGGATCTGAAAACGGCGGCGGTCCTCGCTCGTTACAATAGTTCGGGCGATCTCTATCCTCTCCATGGCGCACCCACCTCCACATCTCAAGCCATGATTGCCTCCGTCGATCTATGGCATCGTCGTCTTGGTCACCCCAATAAAAATACCGTGTCATCCTTGCTGCAAGAGTTTAGCATCCCTAGTGATAGTTCTTCGCATGATTCCTCCGTTTGTAATGCCTGTCAATGCGGCAAACATATTAGATTACCTTTCGGCACTTCTTCTACCTATAGTACTTTTCCCTTTGAGTTATTACATTGTGATTTATGGACCTCTCCAATACCAAGTGTTTCGGGTTTCAAATACTATCTCGTTATTTTGGATGATTACTCTCACTATGTTTGGACCTTCCCACTTCGTGCTAAATCTGATGTTCACAAACTTTTTATCAATTTTAGGCAATATGTTCTAACACACTTTGGTCTCCCAATCCGTTTCATACAATGTGACAATGGAAAAGAATTTGATAACAACCAAAATCGAAATTTCTTTCTCTCACAAGGCATCCTCTTTCGTTTTTCGTGTCCATACACATCTCCTCAAAACGGCAAGGCTGAACGCTCCCTTCGTTCTATCAACGATATCTTACGCACCTTACTAATTCAAGCATCTCTTCCACCACGTTTTTGGGCTGAGGCTCTACGGACCGCCACCTATCTTCTAAACATCCGACCAACCAAAACATGCCCTCTTTATTCTCCCTTTCAATCTCTTTTTCTATCTCACCCCGATTATTCTGATTTGCGTGTATTTGGATGTCTATGTTTTCCTAACACATCCTCTACCGCCGCCCATAAACTAGCTCCAAGATCATTGCCCTGCATCTACTTAGGACCATCCGATGATCACAAAGGTTCACGATGTTTTGATCCTTCCTCCGGTCGTGTTCTTATATCTCGTCATGTCACCTTCGATGAACACACTTTCCCCTTTTCAACCGTTCAGTCACCGACGATTCCTACCCCTATTTCTCCATCTACTGCCCCTATATCGCGTCATATTTTTGTTCCCACAGATCCCCCTGCCGTGGCAGCCGAGCCTACCCAAACCTCTGCCGCGGCAGCGCCCTCTCCTGCCGTGAGCCCGCGGCAGCCTGCCGACACACACACCTCCCGCGGCAGAATCTCCCCTTACCACGTCCTCCAGCTCCGTCTCTCCCGCATCAAACACACCTGCTAGTCAATCACTTCTTCACCAAATAATCCAATTCCTTCTCATGCCGTTCCTGTACCTATCCCTGCCAATGATCATGTCATGTGTACTCGTGGCAAAAAGGGTTTCCATATTCCCAGACGTCTTCTCAATCTTTCAGCCACTCCATCAATCTCACCTATCCCAAGCTCCTACAAACGTGCTCTTCTTGATCCATTATGGCACTCTGCCATGCGAGATGAGTTCGATGCTCTTATCCACAATAATACATGGACTCTTGTTCCCAAACCATCCGGCGCCAATATTGTCTCGGGGAAGTGGGTGTTTCGTCATAAGTATAACTCCGATGGGTCTTTAGCTCGGTACAAGGCCCGTTGGGTTTGCAGAGGTTTTTCTCAACAACACGGAATTGATTTTGATGAAACCTTCTCCCCTGTTGTCAAGCCAAGCACTATTCGCATCATCCTCAGTCTTGCAGTCTCCTCTTCCTGGCCTATTCACCAACTTGATGTCAAAAATGCTTTTCTTAATGGTACTCTAAATGAAACTGTATATTGCCAACAACCATCCGGTTTTGAAGATCCCTCTAATCCAAATCTTGTCTGTCTTCTAAAGAAATCTCTCTATGGTCTCAAACAAGCTCCCCGTGCCTGGTTTCAACGATTTGCTACATTCATTCAAACCATTGGTTTTATTCCTTCCAAATCTGATACATCTCTTTTTATTTTCCAATCTTCCTCTCACACAGCATATCTTCTTTTATACGTAGACGACATTGTTCTTACAGCTTCTTCTGATTCTTTTCTTAAACATATCATCACTCTTCTCAATAAAGAATTTTCTATGACAGATTTAGGATCACTTCATCATTTTCTCGGTGTCACCGCCACTAGAACATCTTCTACTCTTTTTCTCTCTCAACGACAATATATTATAGATCTCTTAAACCGAGCTGGCATGATTGACTGTCAACCCTGTCGTACACCGGCTGATGTTGGCACCAAACTTTCGTCTGACGGTGATCCTGTTCCAGATCCAACCTTATATCGTAGTCTTACTGGTGCTTTACAATATGCTACTCTCACCAGACCCGACATCTCTTATTCTGTTCAGCAAGCATGTCTCTATATGCATGATCCTCGTTTACCCCATCTTGCTCATGTCAAAAAGATTCTTCGCTACTTAAAAGGAACTCTTGATCATGGCCTATTACTTAACTCATCCTCTCCAACAAGCTTGACAGTTTATTCTGATGCAGACTGGGCAGGATGTCCAGACACTCGACGATCCACATCCGGTTTTTGTGTTTATTTGGGTGATAATCTTGTTTCTTGGTCATCGAAAAGGCAGGTTACGGTATCCCGGTCTTCGGCTGAAGCGGAATACAGGGCGGTTGCGCATGCTGTTGCTGAAGCAGTTTGGATACGCCAACTACTTGTGGAACTCCAGCGTCCCGTCCAGCACGCCACTATTGTCTACTGCGACAACATATCAGCTGTCTATATGGCCTCAAATCCTGTGCAGCATCGCCGTACCAAGCACATCGAGATCGACATTCACTTTGTTCGGGAAAAAGTTGCTCTTGGAGAAGTTCGTGTCCTACATGTTCCAACGAGTGCACAATTTGCAGATATTTTTACCAAAGGACTCCATCCTACGTCCTTCATCGACATACGCTCCAGTCTCAACATTGTGGCGCCCGATGTTGACACTGCGGGGGGGGGGGGGGGGGGGGGTATTAGAGTTTGTATTTGAGTTAGAGTAGGACTCTAGCCTAAGTCGGTTTAGGGCCTAACCCTAGCCCGGCCGACCCCCCTCCTCTCTTCTATATAAACATTGTAATATTGTCTAAATCAATACAAGCTATTATTATTCCCAATTATCAATTGCCAAACATGATAGTACTACAAGGTGTGAAGGAAAACAACGATTTATTATTTCATCATTTACTATATTCACCCAAGTACTCAAGCCTAGTTCGAACAGCAGGAACATATATAAAACTAGCTAGTATATAATTGTACTACGAAAGAGCCAATAGCTCAGTGAAGTGTACGTTTTTGTTTGCATGCAACCAAGGAATTTTCCTTCTATACTTCCTGTTGAAAGTTTGCTCCTCCAAAACTCCAAGCGGTAGAACGTCGTTTGACTTCGGGTCCAGTACGTATGCTATGGTAGTAACACTGTGTTGAATAAAGGCAAACATGGAAACTTTCCGAACGCAGTGGAGACTTTTTGCTCCCGGGCACCAGTGTACCCTCCTGTTGATTTTTTTCTTTTCAAAAACCATATTTATAAGTTTCAATTTTTTTTGAAAAAAAATCCGCGTATAGCCAATGATATATCCCACTAACGTGAAATTTTTTCAACTTAAAATACTTTGTATTCTGAGCTACACAAAAATAACAAATGTGTAGATCTGAGAATGTATATTTTCAAATCTTTAAGTTTTACTAGATTTGTTATTTTTGTGTAGTCCATAATATAAGGTATCTCATATTAAAATTTTACACGTTTGTGGGATACACCATGGGCTACATCTAGATTTTTTTATCAGATTTTTTTGGAAACTCACAAGTATGATTTAAGAGAGATCACTGGTGCCCGGGATCACAATCCACTTTTCCGAACGTTGATACTCAACTATTCAAACACCCACAAGCAAAACGTGAGACTTGACTATTAGGCTATGAGCCATGCTAAACCGAATCCCGCGTATGTGAGTGCGCATCATACCCGAATTATTCTTCACAAAATATAAGGATGTCATCGCACTCATTTGGTGCCGCACCGGTGCGGCATGTGTAGTAAAGATCAAAGGGTTAACTAATTGATTTTCTTCGGTGGACGGTAACATCATACATAATCTAGGCCAGCTCTTTCAGATTATACTTGTGTAGAAAGGGCTTGACTTAAGTTGGCTTGCAGAAGGTGCGGTGCAAATAAGTCTGAGAAACTGCAGTCTAATTCTTTCCAGCTTCTATCAAGTGAGCATATTTCTCGAGATAGAAAAAAACTAGATTATGGTCGCATGTTTAACTCCGTCAAAATATTATATATAAACACATACAGTAAGCGTCCACTCTATGTGTAAACTGTTGTTGTGCTGTGCTTCCTTTTTTTTGTGGGTTGCTGTTGTGCTTCCTCGTGTGCTTGTATTCCAGTAGAGGGGAATGACGGGCACATGGCGGAGCTTGACCAGAATCTGAGACGGGGACAAGGCCCAAGCAAAAAGCGTACAAGTTATAAGGAGGGATCTAAACTAAAAAAGGCCGTTGGAATGCCAGTTCGAAACTCGTAGATGTTCAGCTGTGTGGATCTTTCTCTGAATTTAATACAGTGTAGTAGTCAGTTAACTCTTTTTAGGCACACAAACATGCACGCCCACAGCAGGTCACCACGTTAACACAATTTTTTACCTTCTCCGAAAAAACGTCGAGAAACACATTGAATTACTACCGAAAACACACTGACGTACATAACTGTAGATCTTCTTTCTCGACGCCCAGTCCGTGTTTACGCGAGAAGAAGGGTCCTTGACCGTTGCCCCACCTTGATGCGAAGCCAAATAGGCAGACATGCATGTGTTTCTAGCTGGAAATCGTTTTTATATAAAAGGCTAGACTATCATGGTTTTTATATATCTTAACATGCTATGTATTCACAAAGTTGTTTCATGAAAAACTGATTTTTTTTTGTGGCTTGTGTAAAAAGACAAAATTTAGTGCTAAAATAAGCCTTTTTACGAGACTTTTTTTTATCTTTTTTACACAGGGCACAAAACATATCGGTTTTTGGTGAAACGACTTTGTGAACACATAGAATGTGAAGATATATCCGCGAAATTTTATTTCATTTTTTATATATTTTGAAATATGTTTTCCAAATACCGGGTGCATATTCACTTGGGTGCCAAAGTGAATTTCCGGTTGGCAATAAAAAGAGGATGTGGAGGCATGAGAAGGCTTGAAAATCAGATAGTTGTGGGGTCTTATTTAGATATACTCCCTCCGTTCGGAAAAGATGTCACAAAAATGATCTATCTATAGTTCATTTTTGTGACATCCTTTTCCGAACGGAGGGAGTAGAAGATTAGTATAGCTCACATGGACAAACATGATACAAAGTGTGGAGGCAAACACCCCTTGGATCAACTGATCCATTAGCCTTTGCGGATGGTTCAATTCGTACATGTCATTGTGGCCCTGACCCTTGATGATGGGCTTGGCCCAGTGGGCACTTAGGATTAGTTGCATCCATCCACCATTTGGGCTCAATACATCTTCGTGCACTGAGTAATAATGAGATGTTTTCTTCTGCTTGATCGACCAGTTCTCTGCTCACTGGAATGTATCAGAGATTCAGAGATACGTACATACTCATATGCAATAATTATTGACCGGCCCGTCTCTTGCTTTATTTTTTCTAACTTCTGTTAATGTTGTTGTGGTATAAGGAGTATGAGCTCAAAAAGATTGCTGTTACCGTTATCGATTGTACTCAAGAGGCTGTGCCGGCGCCGGTGCGGCAGCCAGGAGTAGGTGCGGGAACCGTGGATACCGTGGAGTAGGGGTGGGCAAAATCAGGATTTTTTTTGTCAGGTCCAATGAAGGAAGGTGAATTAGTGAACTGTATTTTCTATGCCGGTCAAACGGTTTAACTCAAACCGTTTGTTTCCCACCCTGGCTAGGGTCACGTTGTTATCCGACGTGCTGGGAAGCGTGGTGGCGGAGGAAGCAAACCTAAGCAAAGCTAGTGGCAATACTAGAATGGCCTTTGTGTCACACGGATTTGATCAGATGTCTGCTTTAGCTGTAGTGAGTGGTTGAACTGTGTGTGTGAAAACATGAGATGCGTAAAATGACCTTTGTATCACCTGGATTTGATCAGATCTCTGCTGGGCTGCTGAGATGCCAGCTCTGAACTCGTAGATGTTTATTTGTGTGCAACGTTCTTTCAATTTAGCAGAGGAGTGGAGTGGTAGACACCCACAGCACGTCACATGTACTCCCTCTGTTCCAATTTAATTGACTTCCTATCCACCAAATGTGGATGTATCTAGACCAAATGTGGATGTATCTAGACTTGTTCATGTCTAGATACATCCACATTTGGTGGATAGGAAGTCAATTAAATTGGAACGGAGGGAGTACGTGTTTGTGCACTCTCTTAACACATTTTATTTGCCATCTCTCTGAAACACATTGACACATCACACATCTACCCTGACGAAACGAGATACAGCCTAAAAACTCACTGAATTACTAGCAAAACATCAACTAGCTCTAAAATTTACCAAGAGAGATCCTATTAAAGATTGTACTGTGAAATTGGCCACCAGTGGAAGTTTCTGCCCAGGTTCTCCTCCACTGGAAGTGGTACCGAATACGTCTTGCCATGACTTGGGAACTTTTCCCCAAGCTGAAGTCTGGGCTAGTCGCAGATTCACGCCGACAACCCCGATCTCCGGACGACAGTACTTGCCGGTGTTCTTGAAATGATCCCACCACTTCATAACGACGTTGGATGGCAGGAAAGGGGTAGAATCCAGATCGTGGAAGAGCATCCCGATTACCCGGCCGTTCTTGTTGATCGCCGGTCCTCCCATCATGAACGTGGCCATCTGCATCTCTTGGCAAGATCTAGGTAGATTGTTGCAGCGCTCACCGCTGTAAACTCCGCGGTTCGCCTGGAGCCCGAACGGCTCCTGAGATCGTCGGCCAAGTCCGATGATAATATCGCCGGGAGAAAGCATTACACGAGCTGAGTCCGAGTGCACAGGCTGTATATGGGAATACATTGCTCCAGTTGTGTTCTCGCTGATTTCAACCATATCCATGGTCTTCACGGCATGGTCAAATCGCACGGACAGTGCTAGCAGGTTCCAGTGGTCGTCGCGAGCCGCGATGGTGGCGTTGTAGGAGGCGCCGTCGAAGAGATGGACTCGTATCTTGTCAACTTCACCGAGAAACCTGCTGATGTTCGCCACGGTTGCAGACGAGAGCACTATGCCGGTCATGCTGGACTCGTCGAACTCGGCGATGAAGCCGGAGGCGCTGCCCAACGGGTAGCCCTGGTGGTGGTAGCAGGCGACCGTGACCACGGCTTGCGAGACCCGCGCCACGACTCTATGTTGTTTTATGTTGATCCAAATTCGTATATACTGATAAAAACCAACTTGTGACGAGGAGAGCGCAGCGTCCCGGAGTCAGAAGTTGGCCCATCATGGTCGTAGGCCCATCCGGGTGAAATTGCTTCGTACTGACAATGATGACGAATTTTGTTCGAATGCCTTTAATAATTATGGTAGGAAAGAAGGCATTGTCATGCGTCTCACCATCCCGTACACGACTCAGCAGAATGGTGTAGCGGAGCGGATGAACAAGACCATCATCTGTAAGGCTCGCTGCATGATCTCCAATGCTCGTATGAGTAAGTGTTTTTGGACTGAGGCGGCTGCCACCGCATGTTACTTGATAAACAGGTCACCATCTATTTCTCTCAACAAGAAAACTCCCATCGAGGTATGGTCAGGTACTCCTGCTGATTATTCACAGCTTGAAGTTTTCAGTTGCACTACTTATCCTCATGTTGATAATGTAAAGTTAGAGCCGAGAGCTATTAAGTGTGTGTTCATTGGTTATGGTTCGGGCGTGAAAAGATATAATTTATGGAATCTCGAAACTAACAAGGCATTTATGAGCAGGAATGTTGTTTTCAATGAATCTGTTATGTACTTTAATAAGTTGTCCTCAAATGTTTTGCCAGATAGTTCTGATGAGGAAGAACATCAGGTTCGTATCGAGGTGGAGCACTGTTGAAAAAGAAAATGTCACTGTTGACAATGATGGTGCTACTATAGATGATTCTGATCCTGATTCTGATAATAATAATGTTCATAACTCACCCCCTGTTTTGCAGCCGCAAAATCAGTCTATCGCTGCTCGTAGACACAAGAAAAATTGTGTTCCTCGACCACGTTTAATTGAGAAGTGTAACTTTGTTGATTATGCTCTGAGTTGTGCAGAACAGGTGAAGCATGGTCATGAGCCGTCCATGTATACTGAAACTGTTGGTTCGGGTGACCGCGAGAAGTGGATTGCTGCTATGTAAGAAGAGATGCAGTCACTCGAGAAAAATGGCATATGAGATGTTGTGCGCTTGCCTAAGAAAAAGAAGACTGTCCGCTGTAAGTGGATATTCAAGAGAAAGGAGTGTTTATCTCCTAGCGAGACTCCGAGGTTTAAGGCAATGTTAGTTGCAAAAGGGTTCAGTTAAATTTCAGGTGTTGATTATAATGATGTTTTCTCTATAGTTGTAAAGCATAGTTCAATTCGTATGCGTGATCTTGAGCTTGATCAGCTAGATGTAAAGACTGCGTTTCTGCATGAAGAATTGGAGTAGGAGATATACATGGACCAGTCAGAAGGGTTCATAGTGCCTGGTAAGGAGGATCTTGTTTGTAAGTTGAAAAGGTCCTTATACGGTTTGAAACAATCTCCTCGTCAATGGTATAAAAGATTTGATTCTTTTATGTTGTCACATGGCTTTAAGAGGTCTGAATTTGATAGATGTGTTTACATTAAGTTTGTTAATGGATCACCTATATACCTACTATTATATGTTGATGATATGTTGATTGCTGCCAAGAGTAAGAAAGATATCGCTGCTCTCAAATCACAGTTGAGTAGCGAGTTTGAGATGAATGATCTTGGTGCTGCTAAGAAAATTCTAGGTATGAAGATTATCCGTGACAGAAAGTATGGTTTATTATTTCTTAGTCAGCAAAATTATATTAAGAAATGTTTTCATCGTTTTAACATGCATGATGCAACGTCTGTTAGTTGTCCTATTGCTTCCCATTTTAAATTATCGGCTGAAGAATGTTCTAGTACGGATGAGAATTTTGAGTACATGTCTAGAGTTTTATATTCTAGTGTTGTTGATTCTTTAATATATGTCATGGTTTGCTCACGTTCAGATTTATCATATGGTATGAGTTTGGTTAGTAGATACATGGCTAATCCTGGTAAAGAACATTGGAAGGTTGTTTAGTGAATTTTCAGTCACCTTCGTGGCACATCCAATGCTTGCCTGAAGTTCGGCAAGACTGATGAGGGACTCGCAGGCTATGTGGATTCAGATTTTGTTGTCGATTTGGATAAGAGGAGATCCCACAGGTTATGTGTTCACGCTTGGTGGTTGTGCCGTGAGTGGAGGGTAACGTTGCAATCCGTTGTTGCCCAGTCTACCACTGAAGCAAAGTACATGTCTATTGCTGAAGCATGTAAAGAATCGGTTTGACTGAAAGATTTGTTTGCTGAGCTTTGTGAAAATGATACTTGTATTAACTTGTTTTGTGATACTCAGAGTGCTATTTACCGTACTAATGATCAGATGTTTCATGAGAGAACAAAACACATTGACGTCAAATACCATTATGTGCGTGATGTTGTTACACAAGGTAAGTGAAGGTATTGTCGTGGTGGGATCACGGCAGATGCCATGGGTATGGCTTAGTTGGGGCCGAACGGTCGTTGGGGGAATCCGGGGAGGGTTTATGCACTCAAGATGTGCACAAGCAAGAACATGCAAGAAACCTCAAGAACATGAACAAGAAGCCAAGAAAGCCAAGAACACAAGACACCACGATGTACCCAGGTTCGGGGCCTTCGTGAGGAAGTAAAACCCCTACTCCTGCCTTTCCTCTCTCAATATATCAGTGTAGTTCTTAGGTACAAGGTGCTCCTCGAGCTGTATGATGCTGCTCAAGTGAGAGCTCTAGATGGAAGATGAAACTATGAAGGGGGAAATGAGCTAGGGTTTCGCCGTCCTCCTCCCTGGAGGTAGAGATGCCGCATATATACACAGGCCGAAGTACATTTTTACCCCTGCCTACAACTGACAATGGCATGGCCAAAAGGTAGAAGACAAGCCTCTGCCTCCTGCCAGCTCAACGGCCGAACTGTCAGGCCAGCCAGGCCTAGCTTTCCTCTTCCGGTCATACTTCAGTAGCCTGCCGAGGTCTAGCCTGTAGACCTTTCCCGAAATAGCCGAGTCAGCTCCTAGGCCCCCGAGCTTCCGGGAAACCCGTGGACGGACCTCGCCGTCCTCTGAAGCCTGGGGCTACGGCTCTGCGGCACCCGTGACTCCTCTGACATGCCTCGATACTTGCTGCTAACCTCGGCTGGCCGGTCACTTATACGTCGGGCCACGCTTCATCTTGGCTCGGGATACTCCGGATCCTATACCTCGGTAGATAACACCTTGTCTTGTGGTAACTAGCTGACTGCCCCAAGGTTCATACCTCGGAGGCAATACCTCGGATGATTCCTCCGACGTTCACCTTACGTCGGATGACGCCTCCTGCGTCTTTGCTTAATTGCTACCTCGGACGGCTTACAGCCTTAACCTTACATGTCTTTACCTCATCTTTAGCCTACCCGGGGGTAACCCCCCGACAGTAGTCCCCGAAGCTGATGTGGTCTTGCAGCCTCGGATGAAAGGCCGCATCAGGTTCAACCCGAAACCACATGCGCTACAATGTTTTGCAGGTTACCGAACCAATACTCCGAGAAATCCATCGGTCTGTTCCTCGGGCCATACTGCTTTTCCGAAGTATCCGCCGAGATCTCGGACGTCAACCCCTCGATTTCTGCATCCTTACTGACTTCGGTCAGAGAACACTGTTCACGTGTCCCATCCGTCACTTCCTGGTCCACGATAGTCAAAGCACTCGAGTGCTTTCCACCACGCGGCCCACGTCAGCGGAGGTTTCCCGCTTGCGCCGCTTCACGCTCCAGTAACCGCGCCGCACGACGGTTTGCCTCCTGCAACCGATCCTGTGGCCTGCTTGTCCACCGCTATCTTCGTGCCACGTGGGCATTTGTGCACAAACGATCCCACTCGCCGCTCCGATAACCGCGCGGTAGTGCGCAGTTACCGCCCGCGGTTATAAATACGGGCCCAGGGCAGTGCTTCCCTCTTCTTCCTCATTCACTCGCCGTCTCGCCTCCATCGCAACCAGCGCCGCCGCTTCCGTTGAGAAGAAACGCGTTCCCGCCGCCGCCGACGAGCAGTTCCTTCCTCGCCGCTGCGACCGCGTCACCGGCGCCGCTCCTCAGCACCTCGTTTTCACGGTATGTACTCCCTTTCTTGATACCCTAGGCATTGCTCTAGGTTTCTTCCTCTTCGCGCTTTGGTTCTTCATATGTTCTTGAATAAAACTCTATTTACCCCTCCGGCAGATCTTACTCGCATACTCTTTTGGGTAGAAATGGTTTCATGCCTCGGATAGATGTTCGCCTAGCATAGATATGCCTCTATGCACATAAGATAGCCACCAAACTCCTCCTGAGTTAGCCAAATATTGTACTAGATTCCAGATTCCCTTTTTCCTTTGCTAAACTTCTGCGCATTCTCTGCAGATTGACTCTGCCGAGATGTCTCCTCCTGAGACTTCGGAACAAACCGAGGTTCCAGACCTCGAACTGGAGGTCGGAGAACGAGCCGGCTGGGAAGGTTCGGATGTAACTCCGGACGAAATCCAGTGGCTCAGGGCGACTCGGCGGATTCCCGCCGGGGTAGAGTGTCGCCTGCCAGAGGGCGAACTCGAGCCTCAAGTCAGCAAGGGGAACGGGTGGTCTTCGTCGCGCACTTTCAGCGCGGCTTCGGACTGCCCGTTAGTAACTTCTTCCGGAGCTTTCTCGACAAGTTCGGACTCCAGGTTCATCATCTCCCCGCCAACGCCATCACCACCCTCTCTTGCATTGTTTCCTTCTCTGAGGGATACCTCGGCCTCGAAGCCACGGTAGACCTCTTTTCTCGCTACTTCCAACTCAAGCGGCAAGTGATCCCGGATCCAAAGAACAAGGATCTGCCCAAGCAATTAACCGCCTGCGGAGCTGCCACCATAGCTCCTCGCCGAAACTCCATCTTCCCACGTATCACTACTCCGGACACCGTTCGCAAGTGGCTCCGGACGTGGTTTTACGTGAAGAACTCCGGCGAAGAGGACCTCCTCAACCTGCCGGCGTTTAACCTCAGCCCTCCTACAGAACAGCTCAACTGGGACTACACTCCCCCTCACACCGGCGAACTCAAGTCCATCCATGGGTATATTGCGAAATGGCAGGACCCGGAAGACCCCGGGAACGACGGGAAAGTCCTGACGGCCGACGACCTGGCCTGCACATTCGTGAAGCGCAGGGTCTCCCCTCTCAGGCGAGGTCTCACAAGATCTGCCACATGAGCGGTCTTTATGACCCCACCCGTCATACGCACGTTGCACTGGACAACGCCGCGGTAGCTCGGCGAGTCCGAGCTATCACCAAGTCCAAGATCTCCGACGCTTGGACATGGGGAAGGGAACCCCACTACCGGACCAATCCAGCGAAACAGGTACGCTATTCCGACGTTTTCTTCGATACTTCTTTACCACCGAGGTCTTGCTACCGACGTTCACCTTGACAATTTTTCTTCCTAACTCCTTTTCATATGTCTGCCATACAGCTGTTCGCCCGCCAGACCGCCGAGGATGGAGTCCATCCTGCGGACCACTTCGGCAAGGATCTCCCTGTCGAGGACCCACCATCCAACGTGGACCCTGACGACGAGGATTATATGCCCATTGCCTCGGCCCGCATCACCACCGCGGGTAAGCCTCAAGCACAAGCTTCAGTTCAAGAGATTTCGGATGACGAGGAGGGGTTCCTCGTCATGGAACCAATAAACGCGGTACCTCTCTCCCGCCTTCCTCACCTTCCGAACTTTACTCCAGCAACCAGCCGGAAACGCGCTGGTGCCGCAACTTCGGCCGCCGAACCATCCGCCACTGGAGCCTCCGGACCCACTGAGGCTCCGGTCAAGAGACGCCGGCTGAAGAAGTCCGGACTTCCTCCTCATGCCCGGGGGGGCAAGAGGTTTCCTACCTCGGATGGGTAATGCTTTGCTTCTATAGCCAACAATGTTTGTTGTTTAAACATATTATCTCGGTATTAACACTTGACCTTCCTCTTTTCGTTGCAGTGCCCCCATAGACGTGGATCAGGAGGTATCCTCCATGACTGCACCCGTTGGTGCCTCTGAAGCCACGACCACCCCGACGAACTCTCGCCCAGGATCTCCACCGAGGTCTGGCCCGGCCTTGGGGAAATCTGCCCCCACCCGGGTCAGACTTCTCCGCGTCCTCAAACGGATGCCAATCGCGCCAGAACTCCGGCTACCGCCTTGCCGGAGCCTCGACTCTCCCCCCGCAGCCAGACTGCCCGCAACCAACAGCAGCAACAGCAGAAGCAACAGCCCAAGCAGCAGCCCCAAAAACCAGTTCGCCAGACTACCTTGCCGTTGGAGAAGGGCAAGGAGAAAGAAAAAGAGACGGTGAAGTCTAAGGTCACCCCCAAACCAACATCTGGGTCTGGCACCCTGACTATTCTTCTCCCTCAAGGATGCAACCGAGGTCTCCTCCCCCGGCGACACGCCGAATTCCTCCATTCGCCGCACCCATTGATGAGACTGCCCCTCCGGCCGAAGAATATGCTCGGAGGGCATCTCTTATATTGGATAACCGGCCTGCTTCAAGCTCCGAGGCTACTTTGGCCTTGGAGGCCTCGGTTAGGGGCATCGAGCAGGGCGGACCGTGGGGATTTCCTCCTCTGCGCACTGACAGTGACCAGAGCCTCGGCTCCTTGGAACACTACAATGCAGACTGGAATTCTGCAGACATGGACGAGGTCTCTTCTGCCTCCTTGACCACCCAAGGGGACGAGCATCCTGCGGGAGCAGCACCTGCGCCGACGCATGCTTGAAATGCAAACTTCTGCTTTGCTTGCTACTCGAGCTGTCAACGTAAGTTCCACTTTCTTTACTTTCATGCAGTATCTCTCTAATATCCACCATCTCCAGTCCCCGAGATTCGAGGTAAACTATTGACGCTCCGCCGGAGTTAAAATTGTTTGGCTTGAATCTTAACTCTCCATTTTCATCCGACGTATCCAATCCATTTTTATCTCACTTTAGCATGCACCTCGGGTACGAGTCCCCGAGACTCCTGTCGAGGCATACCCCGGCAACATTTTCCCAAAGAGTTGACTCCGAGTCCCCGAGACTCTTGTCGAGGTATAGCCTTTCTAACCGAGCTATATTTTTCTTCCTTGCAGAATGCTATGAACGTTCGCACGGATATCTTCCATACCCTCCTGTTTGACCACAAGAAACTCCACGACGAGCACAAGGCCGTCCTTGCAGCGAAGAAAACTTCGGATGACCAGCTAGCGCAAGAGAAAGCCGAGGTAGCTCGTCTGGTAAAGGAACTGAAGCGCATCACTGAGCTGCGGACGTCTGAAAAGAGCAGCTGCAGGCGGAAAAGGCCAGTGTTGTTGAAACAGAGAAGAAACTTCGGGAGGATGCCGCCAAGGAACATGAGAATGCGCTCCAGTTAGCCGAGGCCCGCGCCACCTCGGCCACCGAGGCTTATGAAGCCCTTCAAGCTTCGGTTAACCAGCTCCTCCCGACGCTGGAACGCATCAACCAAGAAATGGACAGTAAGCTTCTTGCCCCCCTTATCCTTGCTTTGTCCTCAACGTTACTGGCTCTTTGCCGAACTGTTTCTTTCATTATTAACAGGCTATCCTTCTGCAGAGCACTTCACCTACACCCAAATCTCGGCCCGCAATATCACTGCTCAGCACAGGAAGAGGCGTAACGAGACGAACCCCGACTGGACCATTGAGGACCACATCGTGGCCATCAAAGCTCGGATCCATCCCTTGCAAACCATTGGGTCCGAACTCCTCGACGCAGGTCTGTCTGCTTTCCGAGCCTTATGGCCTCTTGCCGATGCTCCCAATACTACACCCGAGCTCGCCGCCAAGCTTCGTGAAGCCGAACAAAGACTCCGAGAGTGGCGTTCATCTTCAGCTCGCGCTGGAGCTGATGCCGCTCTCAAATTCATCATGACTTGGTGCGAGAAGATCGACCTCGAAAAGATGGACACTCTTCGCCGAGGCTCGCCCTGGTCCTCGGACCCAATTCTCATCAAGCGCCGCGAAAAGATGGCTGCCTTCTTCGCTGGATATGCCAACACAAGAACTTGAGCGAAGGAGACACCTACTCCGACGCCGAGATTACGAGCCAGAAGAGGAGGAATACGAAACAGAATCCGACGTCGAGGCCGAGCAAGGTGACGACGGTGAAACCCGCGAAGCAGAAACCGAGGCTTCTCCACAACCTGACGTTGAGGTTACTTTCCCAGGCTACCTCGGCTCCGGACGAAATCCCTGCTGCCTCGGCTGTTGCCGACGTAATTCCTGATGCCTCGACCTGAACTTATGCTTGGCCAAAAAACTTCATTAAATCCCCGGTATGCCGGGACGCAGATGTAATCAAACTTAAGTAGTTCCTTTGCTACCTCTATTACTATTATGCTCATCCGAACCATGCTTTTCTAAGCTTTATGTCGAATCCTTTTGAATGATTGCTCGAGTTTACTTTCGTGTTTACTATATTTGGCATTCTTTGCTCTTGTCTGCCATTCTGGCGTTCGACAGTCGAGTCACAAGATTGTTGTTCATAGCATACAGTACTTGGTAAATTCCGAGGTATGTTTCAAAGTCATCCGACATAAAAAAGAAGTAAAAACAGGGGTTAGTAAACGACATATGCCGAACTGTCTTTTTGGACCGAGTCCCCGAGTTCATTTTCATGTTTCCCATGTTCTTTCGTCTTTGCTCTTGACTGCCATGCTGGCGTTCGTCAGTCGAGTCACAAGATTAGTTACATAGCATACAGTACTTGAAGTTTGAGACGAGGTTCAAAATAGTTCGGCATACGAACGAAGAAAGAGTACAACAAAAAGAAACATGCAATCATAAGAGCGAGGCAGTCCCCGAGCTCACTCTCGAGGTGCCGAAGTTTTTATTAAAGATCAGCCGAGGTACATACATTACTTCTTCAACAGTAGAAGGGTCGGAGTAGAGCTACATTCCATGGACGCTGAAGCTCCGAATCGGGTCTATCCAGCCCATCTCCCCTTGGTTCCTGTGCATCTATAAGATAGTATGAATCATTGTGCAGAGCTCGGCTCACAATGTATGGTCCCTCCCATGGAGGTGACAACTTGTGCCGACCTTTACTGCGCTGACAAGCCTCAGCACTAGGTCTCCTTCATTAAACTTTCGGGGTTTTACATGCCGGCTTTGATAGCGTCGGAGACCCTGCTGATATATTGCTGACCGAGATAAGGCCAATTCTCTTGCTTCCTCAAGCAAATCTACAGCATCTTCCCGAGCTTCTTTAGCCTCGGCTTCTGTGTACATTGCCACTCTGGGCGCATCATATTCAATGTCGGTTGGCAGCATTGCCTCGGCCCCATAGACCATGAAAAATGGCGTATAGCCAGTTGATCTGTTCGGTGTGGTCCTTAGACCCCACAGAACTGCTGGTATCTCATCGATCCAACACCCCGGTGTTTTCAACAGTGGTTCTATTAGCCGAGCTTTGATTCCGGCCAATACCAATGCATTTGACCTTTCTACTTGCCCATTAGCCTGTGGATGAGCCACCGAGGCTACATCAAGTCGAATTCCCTTACTCATGCAGAACCGAGCAAACTCTCCGACAGCAAAGTTCGTGCCGTTGTCTGTAATGATACTATGAGGATATCCATATCTCAGGATTATTTCCTTCAAAAAGGTCACTGCCGTATGACCATCCACCTTTCGGATTGGCTTCACCTCGATCCACTTAGTGAATTTGTCCACCATCACCAGTATGTGAGTCATATTGCCTCGGGCTGGCTTGAATTCTCCCACCATGTCCAGACACCAAACTGCAAAGGGCCACGTGATAGGAATGGTCTTGAGCGCCGAAGCTGGCATGTGCTGCTGCTTGGCGAACCTTTGGCACCCTTCACATTTCCGAACTATATCTTCTGCATCGGCATTGGCGGTGGGCCAATAGAACCCGTGCCGGAACACCTTGGCCACCAGAGCTCTTGTGCTGCAATGATGTCCACATTCTCCTTGGTGGATCTCTAAAAGCATCTCCTTGCCTTCAGCTGGTTCGACACACCTTTGCAACACCTCGGTCACACTTCTCTTGTATAGCTCCTTGTTGATGATGGTGTATCCCTTAGCTCTCCTCTGGATTCTCCTTGCCTCGGTTGTATCACTTGGCAAACTTCCATCGGCTATGAAGTTCATGATCTGCTCCGCCCATTCCGGCACTGGATGCAGAGGAAAAAGCCTCTCATCTATCTCCATTGGTTCGGTCGCCATGATCTCCTTCATGATTTCCTCCACCATTGCTCGGCCAGTCCCCGAGTGTTGGTGCGAAGTCCCCGGGTCAGACCCGAAGTTCCCACCATCTATCTCCATAGGAAAGGCTCTATCATTCCTCGGATACTGCGAAGCAGTCCCCGAGTCCGGCCAAACGCATCCGACGTCTACCTCCATAGGAATGGGCTCAGACTCCGAACTTGGCGGTAAGAAAATTGACTCAGAGTCAGGCGAGGGCTTGATTGAAGGAGTTCTCAAATGGTTCAGTGCTATCCCCGGTGGCACCGGTTCTTTGGATGAACCGAGCTTAGACAATACGTCGGCGGCTTCATTCTCCCCCGAGGTATGTGCTTGTACTCACATCCTTCGAAGAACCCAGACACCTTTTGCACATGAAACCGATACAACTCCATGTTCGCATCCAATGCATCCCAAGTGCCGTGGATTGATGCACCACCAAAGCTGAATCGCCGAAGCATTCTATACGCCGGACACCTATCTCCTTTGCCACCTTGAGCCCATGGATCAGGGCCTCATACTCCGCCACGTTGTTCGACGCCGAGAAATGGATTTGCAGCACATACTTCAACTGGTCTTGCTTCGGCGAGGTTAGGACTATGCCGGCACCTAATCCGACCTTGGTCTTGGACCCATCAAAGTGCATCTTCCAATAATTATAGTCCGGCAAGGGCGGCTCATATTGCATCTCGGCCCAATCGCATAAAAAGTCCGGTAGCGCCTGCGACTTGATTGCATCTCGCCTTTCATAATGCGGAGTATATGGAGATACCTCGATCGCCCATTTGGCAACTCGCCCAGTTGCGTCCTTGCATCCGATGATCTCCGAGATTGGAGCATCACATACCACCGTCATGGGATGCTCTTGGAAGTAATGCTTCAGTTTCTTAACCGCCAGGTATACTCCGTACGTCATCTTCTGGTAGTGGGGGTAGTTTTGCTTCGACGTGGATATCACCTCGCTCAGGTAGTAGATTGGTCTCTGCACCGATTTGCCTCCTTCGTCTCGCTCCACCACCACTGCAACACTTACGACCCGGTTTGTAGCCGCAATGTATATCAACATCGGTTCATTCTGCAAAGGGGACGCCAACACCGGAGCAGTGGACAACATCTTCTTCAGCTCATTGAACGCCGCGTCCGCCTGCGGGGTCCAAGTGAAACTGGTACTTTTCTTCATAAGTTGATACAATGGTAAGGCTTTTTCTCCTAGCCGACTTACAAACCGACTTAAAGATGCAAGGCATCCCGTGAACTTCTGCACATCTTTTAAACAGTTCGGCAACTTCATTCTTTCGATAGCTCGGATCTTAGCCGGGTTAACTTCTATACCTCGGCTCGATACGAGGAAACCGAGCAATTTTCCAGCCGGGACACCAAAGGTGCACTTGTCCGGGTTAAGTTTCAACCGATACTTTCTTAAGTTTGCAAATGTCTCTTCGAGGTCTTCGATGAGAGTATGCTTCTTTTTAGTTTTGATAACAATGTCATCGACATACACTTGCACATTCTTGCCCATTTGAGAGTGTAAGCACTTCTGCATACACCTTTGATAAGTTGCCCCGGCATTTCTCAAACCGAAACACATGACACGATAGCAATACGCCCCGTACGGGGTAATAAAGGCAGTCTTTATTTGATCATCAGTGTTCAGTGGGATCTGGTGAAAACCAGAATATGCATCAATAAAAGACAACAGCTCACATCCAGCCGTAGAATCGATCACTTGATCAATCCGAGGTAAAGGAAAGGGATCCTTCGGGCACGCCTTGTTCAGGTTGGTGAAGTCAATGCACATGCGCCACACCTTGACTATCGCCGGTTCGTCCTTCTTTTTCTCCACGAGGACTGGATTAGATATCCAGTCCGGATGCAGCACTTCCATGATGAAGCCTGCAGCCAGTAACTTCGCCAGTTCTTCGAGTACCACCTTTCTTCGGTCATCTGAGAGCCGCCGCGTCGGTTGACGCACTGGTTTCACCTCTGGCCGAACAAACAAAGAGTGCTCTGCCAACTCCCTCGGAACACCTGGCAGGTCTTTAGCCGACCATGCAAAAATGTCCCGATTCTCACGGAGGAAGTGACAGAGCGCGCTTTCCTATTTCTCGTCCATGCCAGCACCAATGATGGCGAAACGCTCCGGGTTCTCCGAGTCCAGCGGGATTTTCTTGGTCTCCTTGGGCACCTCGAATGAAGCGCTCATGTCCGGAGTAATTAGTCCGGACATGCCGAGCTGAGTAGACTGCGCCATTGCCACCACCTTCTGAAGTTGCTTCTTCTCCGCCGCGATCACCAAGGACTCGGCTAAACTGATCCCGCCGAGGCACATTGCATAGCCTTCTTGTAGTCACCAGAAATGGTTATTATTCCCTTGGGCCCCGGCATTTTCATCTTTAGGTAGGCCACATGAGTGGAGATCATGAACTTGGCCAAGGCTGGCCTTCCCAGCAAGGCATGGTAAGGGCTCTGCAAGTCCACAACCTCGAACTCAAGACTTTCAACTCGGCTGTTATCTCGGGTACCAAAACCCACGTCGACCCAAATCTTTCCCATAGGTGCACAAGAGACCCCGGGCACAATACCGTGAAATGTACAGCTGCTAGGCTGCAACTGGTTCGGTGAGTATCCCAGCTTGACCATGGTGTCTCGGTACATGATATTTATGGCACTCCCATTGTCCACCAAGACTCGGGTGAATCTCACATTGTTGGTCGGCCCACAAACGTCGGATCCACCACCAGTGCATAGTTTCCAGGGCTCGGCATGATCCGAGGTGTATCTTGCCTGCTCCAAGTGATCTCTTGCTCGGACCAATTCATGTATTTCACCACTGCTGGAGTTACTGCATTCACCTCCTTGGCACGCCTCAGCATACTCTTCTTATCAGTTGACTCAGTCACAAACACCACGTAACTCTGATGTACTTCCCTATAATCATTACCGGGGTTCTCATACCTCTGATTCTCAAAGGACCACGTTTGGCTTTGGCCGGCACCACCGTTGTTGTTGTTGCCCTGGGCACTCACTGCATTCACCGGTTTCGCCTGCACCATCTTCTGGTTTTGGGCCGCATGCACCGGGGTTGAATTTGCTCCGGTTAAGCTCTGATTCTGCGCCGCTATGGTCGGCTTATGCTGCTGCTGCGCGTTCGGATATTGAGGTCTACGCCATTGGTT
The DNA here is from genome assembly GCA_947311845.1 of Poa pratensis. Lineage (NCBI taxonomy): Eukaryota > Viridiplantae > Streptophyta > Magnoliopsida > Poales > Poaceae > Poa > Poa pratensis. The sequence goes on along the minus strand of CAMZMU010000050.1, from coordinate 14,875,267 downwards.
CGGTGGCCCACTCCGGTTTGTCCCAGCTTTCGCCCCTTCTGCAGCGGTTCGGTGATGAAAACTACACTGCAGAGTGGTATGGTTGGGTGTTTTGCCATTCCTGCCATGATAGATACATGGCCCATTCACCAATGACTCGTAAGTCACAGGTGGTCCGGCCTCCTGCCACTGCTTCGCACCACCGCCCTGATTCTGGTTCTGGTTCGGAGTCCATGCCTGACCCTCAGTCTTCGGTTTCTGGGCGCCTCCAGGTCCGGACTGACTTGGGTTTACAGCATTGACTTGGAAATCTGGTTCTCTCCTCTTTTGCCCGAACTCTTGACGGTTATCAAACCTCGGTCCGTTGTTGCGATTGTTCATCGGATTCCTCCTGTTCCGGGCATTCCCATCCATCAGAGGCTGCATCGGATCGCCAAGGGCATAGGAATCAGCTATCCGAATCGTCTCGGCCAGAGTCTTTGGCATATCTCTCTGGAGCCTCTGCCACAACATGCTACCATACCGACATCCATCAGCAAACCACGCTATAGCCTGTGCTTCGATAACTCCTTCACAGGAGTTCCGAACATTGCTCCACCGAGTCAAGAATTCTCGGTCAGTCTCATTGTCCTCCTGCTTGCACGCCTGCAAAAGCTGAGGTCGGTTTGGCCTCTTGTAAGTGCTGGCGAAGTTGCTATTGAATGCCTCCTCTAAATCCAGCCAGCAATTGATGCTATTCTCCGGCAAATTGTTCAGCCAGATCCGAGCAGGACCTTCCAACATGTGCGGGAGATACCGGACCGCCCATCGGCGATTGCCCCCCGCAATGTATACTGCTGAAACATAATCAGCTAGCCAATCTTGCGGCTTGGTGCTCCCATTGTACGGCCTGGTACTCCGACCCAACTGAAACTGAGACACTGGTGGAGGTGGTTCCTTCATGATCCGAGGTCCAAAACACGCCGGACCAGGAGGACCTTCCTCTTCCAACCTCTCGGACATGTAAATCCGATCTAGCTTGTATCGCGCGTCACCTGTAGGCAACGTCCGAGCTCCGATACGCTCTCCCAATGCACCATCCACTCTATAGAATCCAGCCCGCTCCATGGCTGAATTTCCATCATCATATCGGTCGCCACCTCGACCGACGCTCTTCGGCTGCGGAACATACTCCGGCTCTTGCTGATACTGCTCCTGCGGCCGGGGTTGCTGCTGATGCCTCGGGGGCTGAGGTGGTTTACCTCGGCCAGCCGACGCTGCTTGCCCACCGTTCTGATTTCCCTGAGCTGAACGGCCTTTAGCTCGGCTTGCATCACCTGGGCCGGGGTCTCCATTGGCTCGGCTAGCGTCACCGACCTTTTGCTTTCCAGCTAACACCGGATCGTACACTTGCAGCTGCATCTCCTTGTTCCGACCTGAAGTGACACTCCGGGCACGTTCGGCTCCTCCGACGTGTGGAGACGAGGCTTGCCCCTTGGACCCCTGGCTAACTGGCCTAATCGAATGGACCGCCTGCGAACCGCCAAGCCCGGCCTTGCGGAGGGCTTCATTTTGCTTGCTGGCCACATGCACTAACTCATTGAGCCGCTTCTGCTGCTCACGCCATGCATCTCCGGTCAACTCCGATAGCCCGGCCCTTACTGCTTCGGCTGCTCTAAGGTTCTTGGCTGGTGAACTATACACCGGCCTACCAGTAGCCGACCTGCTACTTGTTGCCTTAGTCGAGCTCGAGACTGCAGCCCTAACCATCTCCTCATAGAGGTCCTTGCCTCGGTTGAACAGAGCAGCTTTCTTACGCCGCACAACCGGAGTAAAACCATCCTCTATACCATGTGCAGCATTGTACTCCTTTGCTCCATATCAAACTGCTGCCTAGCCTCGGCCAGCAACCGAGCTTCTCTCATCACTCTCTGGCGCTCTGCCTCTAACCCGGCCACCGTATGCTCCACACTTGCCTCTACTGCGAGTGGCCGAGCTAACCTATCAACGATAGATTCTAAGGGAAACTCTTCCCTTGGCATGCCCAACTGCTCATTCTGACTAGGTTTCTCGTACGGAAACTTCGCCGCCCGACCTGATTTCTCAGGCAGCGCAGTTGGTGTCGCCTCCACCTCGGCTAGCGCGACTTTGCCAGCATCCGCCTTGCTAGCTGCAGGCTGGGTACCAGCCACCATCACCTCCACACACCTCGGAGGGCGAGTAACACGTTGGCCCAAAGCCGCCAGGAGTGGAGTTTCGTCGTCCACGAGCACCTGCTCCGGGTACTCGCGAACCACCTCGACAGCAACGTATGTGGGGAAGCTGCCGAGCATCATGAGGAAACCATTGGTGGGGAAAGGCTTGCCGGCGAAGCACCCCGCATTGTCACTCACAAAGGCAAACTCGCCGATGTTGGCAACAAGGCCAGAAAGAACACACTCAGAGGAGCCCGTCCGGATGGAAACTCCACCCAACGCCTCAATCTGCCCCACGGTGGGCGCCAACTGTCGTGGTGGGATCACGGCAGATGCCATGGGTATGGCTTAGTTGGGGCCGAACGGTCGTTGGGGGAATCCGGGGAGGGTTTATGCACTCAAGATGTGCACAAGCAAGAACATGCAAGAAACCACAAGAACATGAACAAGAACCAAGAAAGCCAAGAACACAAGACACCACGATGTACCCAGGTTCGGGGCCTTCGTGAGGAAGTAAAACCCCTACTCCTGCCTTTCCTCTCTCAATATATCAGTGTAGTTCTCAGGTACAAGGTGCTCCTCGAGCTGTATGATGCTGCTCAAGTGAGAGCTCTAGATGGAAGATGAAACTATGAAGGGGGAAATGAGCTAGGGTTTCGCCGTCCTCCTCCCTGGAGGTAGAGATGCCGCATATATACACAGGCCGAAGTACATTTTTACCCCTGCCTACAACTGACAATGGCATGGCCAAAAGGTAGAAGACAAGCCTCTGCCTCCTGCCAGCTCAACGGCCGAACTGTCAGGCCAGCCAGGCCTAGCTTTCCTCTTCCGGTCATACTTCAGTAGCCTGCCGAGGTCTAGCCTGTAGACCTTTCCCGAAATAGCCGAGTCAGCTCCTAGGCCCCCGAGCTTCCGGGAAACCCGTGGACGGACCTCGCCGTCCTCTGAAGCCTCGGGCTACGAGCTCTGCGGCACCCGTGACTCCTCTGACATGCCTCGATACTTGCTGCTAACCTCGGCTGGCCGGTCACTTATACGTCGGGCCACGCTTCATCTTGGCTCGGGATACTCCGGATCCTACACCTCGGTAGATAACACCTTGTCTTGTGGTAACTAGCTGACTGCCCCAAGGTTCATACCTCGGAGGCATACCTCGGATGATTCCTCCGACGTACACCTTACGTCGGATGACGCCTCCTGCGTCTTTGCTTAATTGCTACCTCGGACGGCTTACAGCCTTAACCTTACATGTCTTTACCTCATCTTTAGCCTACCCGGGGGTAACCCCCGACAGGTATGCAAGATAAGTACTCATGATAATCCTGCTGATATGATGACAAAGCCAGTTCTTGTTGCTAAGTTTGAGTTTTGCTCAGACTTAGTTGGTATCACTGTCTAGCCCAAAAGGCTATTTGGCGTCGAAGCTGTTTTCTTTGTTGTTTCAGAGTGAAGGTCTCGTTCATGCTACAAGATGGAATTTGTCTCAAGGTGGAGTGTTGTTTTATGTTGATCCAAATTCGTATATACTGATAAAGACCAACTTGTGATGAGGATAGCGCAACGCCCCGGAGTCAGATGGTACGGATCGTTTCCGAGTCTGACTACAGCTATCTTAGAATTTTGCACCACCATAAATACATCTTGTAAGCTATCGGTTGGGATAAGTCGCATATTGTAAATCCCGGCGTTTGTAACCTCACCCGATATAGTGAAGTATTGATGGCTGGCGCCCGTGGTTTTTCACCTCCATTGTTGGGGGGGGGGGGGGGGGGGGGGGTTTGCACGTTAAATCTCGTGTCCCGTTAGTTTGATCTTTCCGCTCTTCATCGTTTTTGTTGCTATCGTTTATAACACTCTCTTCGTCTCCGCGTCGATCGGGAGGTTTGCCTCACGAGGGATTACCAGGACGACGTCCTCTGGGTCGCCGCAGAGCTGGAGCATGTCGACTGTCGCGGGGAGATTCCAGGGGTGGTTGGTTGGGGCGATGGGGTCGATGTCCCTCTGCGTCGCCGGTGGCGGCTGATCATTGTCGTTCTGCGGATTGGACATGGTATCCGTGCGGTGCTACCGGAAACAGGAGTGGATTTTTTACGACAGGGGCTACCAAGACCTTGGGGAATAGATACATGGAAAAATATGTTTGGCTTAGGAGTTACTAGGAACTTAGGATACGAAAAACCCCGCTTTGCATGTACCATGTTTGGTATCGATAGCCCATCGCGAAAAGGACTAGCGCCTGCTGATTCTGTTGAGAAAGGAGCGGAACGATCGAGTTACTTGAGAAACTTGAGATCAAGCATTACGTATTCCCGTTTTACACAGAAAACGAGTAATAGTCAGAGTGGCGTTTGTAGCTCGGGTTACATGTAGGCCTTTAGTTTGAACATTTAAAATATGAATTTTAAAGTTTAAAAAATCTAAGAAATATGTACATATAGCCATGGATATACCCTACAAGTGTGCAAAATCTTAATCTAAAATACGCTATATTCTAGGCTACATAAAAAAAGACAAAACTTAGATCTAATTTGTGAATTTGTCTTTTTACGTAGCCAAAAACAATTTGGATTGAAAATTTGCACAACTATAGGATATGATATTGGCTACATCCACATTTATTTTTAGATTTTTTTGTCACTTTTACAATATTGTTTTCATGTTTTGTCTTTTTAGGGGAATATAGTCATTTTTTGTCAAACCGAGTTTTCCTGACTTTGTGGAAACCGAATTTTGCTTGATCCCGTTTCCACATCCAAACAAAGTTTTAGCCTGTTACACGGTTGCGTGAGTTTATGATAAACCAGTTTCTCCAAAAACTCCGTATCCAAACAGGGTTTAGGGTTTAGAAGAACAAGCCAGACACAGACCGAGCAGCAAAAGGCACCCCGCCGGACGCTCCATACTCAACCCAAATGACCCCTTAGGGCTTTCCAGCACTCCTCATATCCAGCCCATATGTGGGTTAGAATTGGGGCAGCCCGACACGCCCGCCACGTCGGACTGGTAGGACAGACCCATGTGGAAACTGAGCGGCGCCGCTGGTCAGTCTTTCACATTCATGGCAAACCGGCCGGCGCGCCGCCCGAGGAGCCTCTCCCAGTTATATCCACGGCTGGCCAAACCCTATCCGCTCATCACTCCCTCCCCTCCCCGTCCGTGCCGCCACGATTTTGCCCCGTCCCGTCCGCATCTACCAGCACCGCCACTATGCCTCGCCGCAAGATAACGTTGTACAAGTAGTTGACCACGGAGCTTCGCACGGAGATCGAGGCAGAGATGTGCGCCCGTTAGAGGGAGGATGATGCGCCTGTCTCAATAAGCCACTCGGCAAGGCCCTTTACCGAGTTCCGACGAAAGAACACTTGAAAAACTCTAGTTGCCGACGCAGTATAAGCCGAGTGGTCTTTGCCGAGTATTTTTTATACTCAGCAAAACATCGTTTTTTCAGTAGTGTGAGTTGGTCCGAGAGTAATTCTGGTACTTGACTAATAAACTGACAAGTTTTTTCCTCCAAGTTAAACAGTCAACTACGATTAACCGAAATTTTAATTTTTATCATTTTTGGAAAGACGACTACATCAACGGCATTATCGAAATATGACAATGGTTTGATGACATTTTAAAAAGAGTGAAACGCACGGGAGGTCACCAAATTGTACGAAATGTAAGCATTGGTCACCAATTTGAAAAAGCTCAAAACGTGGTTACCAAGTTTTAGATTAGCGACAAGTTGGTCACTCCGTCAAGACGGACGTTAAGTCGCTGACGTGGTAGTTTGTTTTCTTACAAAAAATATCCTTAAACTTTTGTATCTTCTAATTGTTAGGTCATTTTTTATATTTATTTTTTCCCAGTGCATAGTTGGCCAACGTGGCCCGACGACGCTGTCCATCGGGCATAGGCGCGACCCTCGCCCACTGTCCACCAGCGGAGACAGCGCATTTCAGGCTCCTGCCAAACGCCGCGCCGGCGCTTGTGGCGAGACCGAAGTGGCCACGCTCCGGCTCCTGGCACGGTCGGCGGCTGCTCCCGCTCCAGGAGCACGAGCCGCCGGTAGCGCGCGTCGTCGCTTGCGTGCAGACCAGGAGCACGAGCTGGCTCTCCTACCTAAACTAATCAGGTCTCGTGTGGTAATTTTTCTGAAAATGGATTTTCTACAACTTATATGGTGCACAACCGGTATCTCGACCGTCCGTTCAAGCGATTAAACGACCGAGATTTGGCGTTGAATGGGTTGAATGTTCAGCACATTCAACGTCAAATCTCAGCCGTTCAATCGTGGGAACGGACGGTCGAGATATTGGTTGTGCGCCATATAGGTTGTGCAAGCTCATAACCGAATTTTTCTTGCGTTCCGTGGCCTGTTCCGTAGCGGTGGCAGTGATGTCGCCGCCGTCCTTCCTCCAGCGGCAGTCTGTTCCTCGGGGAACCGGTTCCGCCGGCAAGGACCGGGAGCTAGGTGGAAGGTTACATCGGCGAGGAGGTGGATGGAGCTAGGCGCGAGGGGTGGTGGTGCATCTGGTTGAAGGGGAGATTGGTGCTCCAGCAGCCGGCGGCGGCGATCCTCTGTAGGTGTCCCTCCATGTCGGTGGTGGCGGCGTGGTAGTTGAGTGCGGCGGCGCGCGAGACGAGCGGGGCTCCGGCGAGGTCGTACTGGATGAGGCGGTAGACGCCAATGGCGGCGGCTGTGTCGCCAAGCTCGACGCAAGCAAGAAGGACGACAAGAACGGCGAGCGCGGATGCCGCCACCACTGACATACCACTCTGACGCCTACGTGCCGGCATCAGATGCTGCTTCTCCCACCGTCCAGGCTTGCCACCCATTTAGCCTTTTTGATAAAATTACGGGACTAGATTTTATCTATGAGGACGAATAGATGGGAAGAAAAAGAAATATAGGGTGCATTTTGGAAGAAAACAAACTGCCACGTCAGCGTCCCGTCTTGACGGAGCGATCAACTTATCGCTAATCTACAACTTGGTGACCACGTTTTGAGTTTTTTCATGTTGGTGACCAATGTTTACATTTCGTATAACTTGGTAACCTACCGTGCGTTTCACTCTTTTACAAAAATTCTCTACTTTTTCTTTGGTGACACGCATGGATGAGGAACGAGTGGCGTCAGAGGCATTTGAATTACCCGAGTCCCGAAGGTGTCATGGATCACAAACGAGCGGCGCGAGTGGCGTCCGAGGTCTGAGACGTGACTGGTCTAGTCTACACGTTAGTGTGAGTGTTCACTACTAATTTACCTTACGTTTGGCAGAGCGACCGCACACACCACGCGCCATGACGCTCAGCTTCGCCGTGCGCCGGAGCGAGCCCGTGCTCATCGGCCCAGCGGCACCGACGCCGCGGGGGACGAAGCGCCTCTCCGATGTGGACGACCAAGATGAACTGCGATCGCAGGTCCGCGGCATCTTCTTCTACCGCGGCGGCGGGATGGCGGGCGGGCGCGGCGACCCGGTGGACATCTTCCGCCGAGCCCTCTCAGATGCGCTGGTGCACTACTACCCGCTCGCCGGACGGCTCCGCGAGGTCGAGGATCGGAAATTGGTTGTCGACTGCACTGGCGAAGGGGTGACGTTCGTGGAAGCGGACGCCGACGTGCGGCTTGCGGATCTTGAGGCCGACGGGTCCCGCAGGCTGGTGCCGCCATTCCCGTGCATTGAGGAGCTGGGCTTCGAGGTGGATGGCTCCAGCGGCATGCTCAATTGCCCTTGGTGCTCATTCAGGTACGTGTGAAGTACTATTTCTTACGTACCATTTGCAGGGATTTGCTAGATGCTTGACGCACGGAGCTGGCTATTATTGGGAATCGATCCACAGGTGACGCGGCTCCTTTGCGGCGGCTTCACCGTGTGGCATCGGTTCAACCACACCATGTGCGACGCCACAGGGATTATACAGTTCATGAACGCCATCGCCGAGCTCGCTCGAGGTCTCCCTTCACCGACAGTCGCGCCAGCATGGTGTCGCGAGCTGCTTGATGCACGAAGTCCCCCAACGCCTGCATTCCCGCACCGCGAGTACGACGCCGTCGTGCCCCAAACCCTGCCGTTAACCCCAACCGACGCCGACATGGTAAGGCGCTCCTTCGTGTTCGGCCCTTCGGACGTTGCCGCGTTCAAGAAACTATGCCTCCCAGCTCATCTCCGGGACAGGGCCACGAGCTTCGAGGTACTCGCGGCGGTCTTGTGGCGGGCACGCACCGCGGCGCTGGGGAACTTCCGGCCAGACGAGGAGACGCGATTGGTGACCGTTGTCAGCGTGAGGAGGCACACCAGCACCCTGCGCCTCCCCCAAGGCTACTATGGCTTCTCTTGCGCATACCCCGTCGTGGTGATGGCCGTCGGGACGCTGCTGAGCTCCTCGATTGCAGACGTAGTGGAGAGGGTGCGGGAGGCGAAGGCGTCGGTTACCACCGATTACGTGCGGTCCGTAGCCGACCATCTCGTGCTGCACGGCCGGCCGCCTTTGGGCGGAGCAAACAAGTTCCTCCTGTCGGACCTCCGGCACGTCGGGTTCCACCGCGTGGACTTCGGGTGGGGCGAGCCGGTGTATGGCGGGCCCTCTCACGTCAGGTTCGGGAGCGCCTTTATTGTGGCGGTTAAGAGCGGGGACGGGGAGCAGGCGGTTGCCGTGCCGGTCGCGCTGCCGAGGGTGGCCATGGACAGGTTCGTGGCGGAGATCCAGAGCTTGCTGAAGGAGAATGAATGCTAGAGATAATCAGCCTGCCGTTGTGGTGCATTGTTGCACTGTCTCTGTCTATCCCGCGGGACATGTCCGTTCGTACGTTTCTTCAAACGACTGAGATTGTCGAGGAATCTGAAGCCGCACGACGCCAATCAGATTTCCCACAAGAATGGCTGTATAATGGCGTGCACGGTCTGGCCATCTCCAAAGGGGGCCATGTCAATATGTCATACTATCGGAGCCTTCCCATTTTTTGTTCGTTTGAGAGCATCCAGACATACTATCGAGATAGCTAGCTAGTCTATTTTCTGGTACAATTTCATCCGTCTAACTGAACCCCGACGCGGGCCATGCAAAAAAAAAAAAAAAACCCCGACACGCGAGTGAGGCGTTGTTGAACTTGATCTCGATCGTGAACCCCGGTTTGTCAGAGGCATAGACGGAGTGGGGGCAGTTTGCATAACGGAGTGTCTGCTAAGGGTTTCTTTTTGGGGAATGCATTTTTACATGAACCGGTACCTACCGGCACAAAATTCTGTGCCCTAAGATTCGTACCCAAGATGAAACACCTATGAATTTTTTGATTCATACATGTTTTTTTGGGGCACGGATCTTAAGGCACGAATCAGCGGTGATTCTTATACCGCTAGGTACCGACTTCTGTAAATTTTCCACGTTGATTTATTTTTTGCTTCTCCTGGTGCTAACAGATGCTGCTCAGGCATGTTGTTCTTGTTGATTTGTGTTGTCCATGCTCTCGAGGCGACCTGTAATCTTCTTTGCGTGTTTCTGTACGTATGTGGCTTCGTTAATTTAAAGCCAGGTTCATTTTGAGCTATCGTCTAAACGAGATTGGTCCACCTAAGGCCCATCTGAACGGAACAACCTCGTCCATTCTAGCATATTCTCACTACCTAACTTGTTTCGATCTCAATTATATGTAAACTATTTTTTTAGAACATAATTATCATCAAATAAGAAACATAAAAAAAAACATAAATCAAGTTTTGAAATGAAGATTAACCGTTCCAGACATCCATCAAAATACCAAAATAATCACAAAAATGTGCCATCCATAGTCTATACTACTACTCCCTCCGTCTAAAAATAAGTGTATCAAGTTTGACAAAAAGTGAATGTATTTATATATAAAATATGTCTAGATACCTCCACTTTTGATCAAACTTGAGACACTTATTTTTGAACAGAGGGAGTATTAAACAATCAAACATATTCTTACTAGTTGCATGCCCGTGCGTTGCTACGGATCCTATTTTTACATAATGCTGGCGAATATAATACATGCAAACTTTCATGTGTAAGAATAAGACATTTACAATTTTTTTGAAATTTCACTTCGGTTGAAGTGTATGTCGACAAAATATATAAGAATGCATCGTTTGAACAATATTTCTTCAAAGGAAAAAATTTACCCCTAAAAGTCAGCTATCTATTTGCACTTCTGCGGCTCTGCGCATTGTCTAGAATTCGGCAAGATTTTGTTCCCATCCAACATCATCGTGTCGATGTCTATTGTCTCCATAACTGCATAGTATAATAAAAATCATATGTATGAAAAGGAAAATTAGTAATAGATTTTCGGAAAGCACAGAAATTTTTGACAAGTATTGTACATATGTCTAAATTAGCTAATATGCGTTCGGCAAACGCTTGGACCCGAGGGAAAAAATAGCACTCGCACGGACAAGTTTTCAGTCACTCACTCACTCACTCACTCACTCGATACGGAAGCAGCCTAAAAAAAAGAATACAAGAAAGGAAGCAGCCTAAAAAAAAGAATACAAGAAAACGTAGCCCAACATCACTCTTCAGTCTCTGCTCCGCTAGCTAGCTCCCATTCCTAAGAGACAGAGGCTTCGCACGTTCCCCTCCCCTTCCTCTACTGTAGAGCGAAGGGCGATTTTCTGGACCCTTCTGGTCGCCGCCACTCTCGCCGTCGCGGGGCACGGGATCTCTCTCCCCCGGCCGCTCCGGCGGCGGGTGGGTGGGGGATCCCCGTCCTCTTCGTGTACATAGAGTAGGGACGAGCAGTTTCCTGCCGGCGGCGCTGAGGAGGCGGTGGTGCGGCTGGTGGTTTTGGTGGCGGCGACCCTCCCCTCCGGCGATGGAGCTCCGGTGGCGCTCCGTCGAGTGGTGGCCGTCCTGTCCCTGCTCGCGGATCTGCGGATCTGCGGTGTGGGGGCCCCCTTCTCCGGCGGCCGTGGTGCGGCGGCGCTGGAGATGCGTTTCAGCTGGAGCTGGTCAAGATCGGCGGCTTCCGGCGGCTTCGACGACGACGATGGCCGCGGAAAAGCGGCGTGGAAGAGCCGGGGGACGCCTGCCCCGCTCGTTCATCGGCTTGGTTTCCGCCGCGGCGCGGCGGACGTTCACGGCGACGTCTTTCAAGGGCTTAAATCTGCCCAGGCTCAGGCAAGGTGGTGGTGCCGGTCTTCGTCTTCCTCGCAGCCGGTGATGCCGTGGATCTCGGCGTTTGCTCTGGATCCTTCTCCTCGTATGTATGTTCTTCGTTTCCTTCGATCTATGTACTGTGTATGTGGATGGTTTTGGTGAATATATGAGGAAGTTGGTTGTGTGCAAAAAAAAAAAAAAGCTCCCATTCCCAATTCCTTAATCTCAGCTCCTATCTTCTTCCACGGACTGCTCTCCAGGCCGCCCCCCATGTCCTCGCCGCCTGCTCCCCCCACTCGATCCTACCCACCCCCTCCCAACCCCACCGCGCCGTCGCTCGCCATCCGGCTCGAATTCCGGCCGTCGCTCGCCATCCAGCGCAGCGCCCTCGCCATCCAACGCTGCTCCGGCACAGCGCCCTCGACCTCCGGCCGTCCGTCCTTCTGTTCTCGCACGCGATGGCATACATATAGATCCAGGACGCCGCCGCCTAGCGCAAGGTGATCGTTGCTGCACCACCGGCCGAAGATGTGCCCATCTCCCATTTCCGCGCCCATTTCCGCGCGTTGACACGGACGGCTCCGAGGAGCGTCGTTGACGTACGGGGTCGAGGGAGCGGCTTTGGCGGACGAGATCGAGGACGGCAGAGGCCTGGCAGAGGTATTGCGTGGTTTCACATCATACCTTGTCGCCGACGAGTTGTCGTTGTGTTAGATTGAATCTGCTACTGAAGGTTGATCACCTAGGAAAATAATAGGTAATCTCTATTTATACATTGGTATATAGATTATTTGATATTTGGTAGGTGCTGGATCACAATCATTTCCATCCGGTAAATGATTCTGCCATGTAATCACAAATAGAATGTGAAATCTTCCTCCATATATGGTATATGATTTTTATTGAGAGCATTTTGAGATGTGCACTCTAGACTTTTTCTTAAGGAAATCCGAAACAATGTTCTCAGTTTTTGCTCACCACGGTCCATAGTTTTCTTGTCCATTCCTTTGGAGTATGTTTTTGGTATTTCTCTTTTGCTTTCTTATATGAAAGCTTACTGCAGGAGTATGAAGCGTTCTGAGAGAATTATGGCATTTTTTTTAGAATTAGGTTGCATGGAAGACAAGGAAGAGCACAAGAGATTTGATGATTGGAGTCCGTTCTATTATTCTCAAAGGAAGGATGAAATAATTTGATCGAGGAAAGATGTCAAACTACTATGACCTGTAGTAAGGCTATAATCTGCAGCCTGTAAGCTATTGGCAATACCTACTGATAGTTAAGGTATCAGTTTGAAGTTGACCTATATGCATGATCCTTTTGATTGATTTTTGAACAAATTATTACTTATTATAATCTTTACCAAGTTCTATAATGACACGATATTAACATGATGTTGGATATTTACTGAGTAGAGTATGCATAGAAGTTGTTGTTCGTGTTCATCTACATTATATTGCAGAAACTATCTCTGAAGGTATGAAACTGAATTTGTTGTTTCTGTTGTGTACTAAATACATCCGGTTGTATCACCTTTCACTCGTAAAGTTTGGTAGACTGACAAGCTCATCTTGGTCGAGCGACATTATCTTTCTATTTCAAATTGAAATATGATAACTACAGCTATAAGCAAATAGAAACTCCCCAAATACTAAGCTTGAGTATCATGGCAAACTTGAAACTGTCTCCAAAAACAGGGCTGTAAATTATTAATGGCAACATAGCTAAATTATTAATTGAGGCATCCTTTAGAGAAGTACATATAAGGGCCCTTTACGCTATAGTCTACTGATGCTTAATTTGACGGCTTTCTTGACTTAGTGCGATAAGGATCTTCGAGCTGCAACAAATCCTACAGGAGATGCTTCCAGTTCAACTCCTGATGCTCCTTTTTTATCCGTGTTGCTTTAGCTTTCTATAGGAACCTCCAGTTATACACTACAGACATGTAAAAGAAAAATAAATTGACAGTTAGCTATCATTTTGAACCAAAAGGAGCAGCAGCTAGAAAATAGAATGATGATCCCAACATAAGAATCTGATTCAAAGTGCGCATATATCAAAGATTTAAGTGCTAAGGACTTACTTGTAGACTAACTAACCTGATGGTATATGCAACTCTTATTTAAGTGCCCACATATTTGAACACATAAACCTGGCCGGTGTGCAGGTCGTTGTTGCAACGATCTGCCGTCTGTCCATATGCCTTTGCGTCCATTTTGTCGCCCTACAAAAATAGTGAAGTTAATTGCATGGTTAATTGTAATCCTCACAGCCATCTTGTATATGCCATTTCATAACTACCGAACTTTTGATAGAAAGATGTAGTAGAATGTATCTTACAAACTGATCTATGAGGATGGCACAATAGAATGTATTTCCACTCGTAGTATGTTTGATTCGACCACAAACAACTTTTGCAGTAACCTCTCATGATATACTGTGGACGTGCATTGTTTCAATGTCGTGGAATCTCACTTCCCTGCGGAAATTTTTACATAGACAGATAGATAATGCAAGATAATTAGATATGCAAAACACTGATATCATTCAAGAAAATGATGCAGGACATGTTGTCAGTGTTGATCGAAGGCCAGGCGGCGGGAGCTGGGAGTGCTATCACCCTCATGGAGCATGGCGTCCCATATTGCCTCGAGTCGCCATCTCTCTGCTAGCAAGGATGGATCAAGCAGGAGGGAGGCTGTTTCGAGCTGGAGATTGCTGGGTTTAAATAGTAGAAAGAACGCATGAGGAAGCGATGATGTTGGCTCATTATTTCCGCTAATTTGGTTGACTGATAATAATTGGCTAAGGCTGATGTTTAGGAGCGAGCTTAATTGGCATGTAATTTCTTTCCTTCTGTGAAAGGGTTATCGATCGCTGAGATTGATGTAATTAATTGCCATGCGTGATTTAAGTACGCAGACAGCGTTAGAGCTCACAGTTGGGCCAGCCCATGTTAGCGACGACCGATCGTAGCGATGTGGGACGAAGGATCGGCAGACTTTTCTGCCAAGTAAACGTACTTACGAACTGCAATCTAATAGTAAAGATCTACAAATACCCAACAAATGTACACAGGCAGAGTCCCACCACACGATCTAACCTGGCTAACTAAAATTAACCACCCAGATTAACCAAAACTCCACACTGTGTGCACATAGCAATTAAACCAGGCGGACGAAAACTCTGCCACGCTAACTAATCGCGGCCCATCATCGCAATCGTTGCTGAAAAAAAAGAAAGAAAATAAGCACGGGGCGAACACAGGCAAGGGGAAAAACCGCCGCCGGCGGCAGCCTGGAGAACGAGGCAACGCCGGGCTGGAGGGCGCCGCCACCCGCGCCACGCCTGTGGCTGGGGTCGCATGCGGGCGCCGTCACACAAAACTTGAGTCCGGGTCGCGCGCTGGTTGGAGCAGCCTCTGGGTGCCTGCGGTTGTGCTGGCGGTGCTGCTCGTGTCCGCGGCGGCGGTGGCGTCGGCCGGGCATCACGACTACGGCGACGCCCTCCACAAGAGCATACTCTTCTTCGAGGGACAGCGCTCCGGCAGTCTCCCACCCGACCAGCGCCTCCGCTGGCGCCGTGACTCCGGCCTCCACGACGGCGCAGCCGCCGGCGTACGCACTGTAACACAACAATTTCTTACTAGCAGTGTTCTCTGTTTTTTCTTTTCTACAAGAAAGATGATCGTTCGTGGCAATACGTCATTGTACATGATGCTGCAGGTGGACCTGACGGGCGGGTACTACGACGCCGGCGACAACGTGAAGGTCGCGTTCCCGATGGCGTTCACGGCGACGCTCATGTCGTGGGGCCTCATGGACTTCGGCCGCAGCTTCGGCCCGCACGAGACCGCGCCATGGCCGTAAGAAGCACCGTTGATTGTCTCCTTCTGACAGCTGAAACGAGCCGGGTTCTGACGTAAAAAAAAACAGGTGTTCAAGTTCGCGGACCGGTACCGGGGCGCGTACAGCAGCAGCCTGCACGACGCTGTTGATAATGTTTTATTACAATTTGCAATGTTTTGACGAGACGTGCATGGCACGTGCAGATCTACTAGTTCAATAAAAATACAAAACATAGATATCGAAGATCTATCGGTGTGAGAAGAGATTCATGCTCTGTACTTGGTATACTTGGTGTTGAAACAACATTGCTTAAAGTAACCACTAATGAAAATAAAATGGCGTGGGTTTTAGTATGTTGCACATGTAAATTTTACTATTAGTCGGTATGATCTTATGCAATCTGCTGGTTATTAACACTAGTCGCCTAGAAATTTATGAAATAAAAATGTGTTGCACAAAATTAAACATGAAAATTTAGTTCATGAATTTTTTTTGAGTACATGGGATTACAGATAGAAAACCGAACTAGCAGCACAATCCTCCGAAAATAAGGAAATTACAACCAAACCTTGAGGACCCAGTCCCCGCCGGCGCCGCCTCACCACGGTGCCCGCCAAACCGCGCACTGCCGCCGAGCTCCACCCGAGCCGGCGAACTGCAGCGAACCGCGGCCAGGAAGCCGCCGACAAAACCGCCGTCTTCAGGTCACCGCTTGGGTCTTGGCGGAGAGGCGAAGAACTGGAAGACCACCAGAGCAGAGCCATCACCTCGAAGCAGCGCCGACGCCGTCGACACCGAAAGAGAGCAAGATGATCTGGAATCCCGGCCTCCTGCCCACCACTCGCAAACCCGCACCGACGCCGGAGGAAGCGCCGGCCCGGCAAGGCAGGGCAGCAGCCATCCGCCGCCATCGGAGACGACGACGGGCACGGGGAGTGGCTGCAACCCCAGAAGACGACGCCGGCGGCGGCCCCCCCGCCTCGGCCCCGTCGCCCCAGATCCGCCCAACCCAACCCCCTCTCCACCGCCGGAGCGCAGATCCGGGGATCCCCCACCCTCCCGCCGCCGGAGCGGCCGACGGAGAGTGGGTAATCCCACGGATACGCCGACGGACGCTGGGTGGGCCGAGGTCGCCCTCCGCTCGCCACTGGTGTGGAGAAAGAGAGGGGAGGGAGGAGGTTCCAGAAATATGCGAGCCTGCAGGATTTCCCACCAGAAATAGAATAGTATGCTAAATAAACTTGCTTTCGTCGGTCACATTGCTTTGCCCAGTAGGAGTTCCAGTGATGTGTATTTGATTCCACAAACTGACCATTTTATTACATCGAGATATTGTATCCGTCCCAAAATGTTAGACGGTCATAAACTTTCACCATTTTTAATTCACGTCTTTCACCACTACTGCATACCAATGTGTTTGGTTGAGATTGTATACATGACATAGTTTCATTTTGTTTTGTGGAATACTTTTTATAAATGTATTTACACTATTTTTTAGTCGAAGTGTTGCGCTGTTGCCAAGAAAAAATCATTCATGCTCTAAATATTTTATAGGGGAGTATTAAATATTTCCTTGGATGTAATGGACAATATCATAGTGAACAATACCAAACCCTTCTCTTTTTGTGGCCTGGATGGTCACCCTTCTTGCCCGGCCTATGGGCCGACTCTTCTCCTCTCTCTCCTTATCATTTTGCCATTCACCTAGCATCCACAATGTCTACGAACACCACTAGGATAAGGCAGATAACAGTGGCAATGATGAGAGCAATAACTGAAATCATGACCAACATGCGAACTAAGTGTGTGGCATGCATAGCCTTTGTCAATCGATATGAAGAAATATAGGCCATAACAGGTGACGGTGCAGGGGTCCGAGGTCCAGGTAGCAGTAAATAGACATAATCATAAGAAGTGCCTCAACATATTCGGCACACGATCCATGCCTTTGGGGCTAACCCGTGTTGTCCCGATGGATTTGATCACCCTCTTCAGCTTAAACCTTATATCAAGGTAAGCTGCCAACACTTTGGCATAGGCGTCGGCTAGCTCTTGGATCTTCTAGCCATCTTCTCTTGGATCTGCACAGCTTGATCATCTGCCATTTTTGCCTTCTCTTGCAGCTTCCTTTTGGTGACATGCCCCTTAGCAGCTTGGAGCGAGTCCAAGCGGTCCATGAAGTTGTTCAACTTCTTCATCTTAGCATAAGCTTCCTCTTCCGCGAGACGGCGAACATCGTCTTGGGTTGACTCCATCCTACTGACAATTCCGTAACCAAAGTAGATATTCCCTCTGATCCAATTTAATTGTTGCTGGTCGTACGTACAAGTTGTACGTGACCTGTTGAAATCGTACGACAGAATTAACGGATCGGAGGGAGTAACCTTTTCCATCACCACAACTATAAGGTAGCTATGAGAAACAAATATGAGAGGTATTGGAATGAGGATATCAGGACGGCCGGCTCATAGGACGGGCAAGAAGGGCGACCACCCAAATCCCCGAGAAGAGAATGACCGAAAATGGTAAAGTATATAGTAATCACTATGATATTTCCCACAACATCCAAGGAAATATCTGATACCCCCCAATAAAATATCTGAAGCATGAATGAATTTCTATGGTCAACAACGCACAATGCTGACTAAAAAATAGTGTAAATACATATAAAAAATTATTCTACAAGAAAAAATACAATGTCATTTATAAAAGCTCAACCATACACTTCGGTATATATTAGTGGTAAAAGGCATGAATGGAAAATGGTGAGAAATCATGCGCGCCTTATATTTTGGGACGGAAACAATATCTCAACATAAAAAAATGTTTAATTTGTGGAAGCAAATACATACCACGAGAAGTCCTACGGGACAAAACAATGTGACCAGCGACAACAAGTCTTGCAGGTTTTACAGAACTAAGATTTCCTGTTTAATTCTGTGTAGCACATGTTTATTTCATAAAATGCTAGGAAACTTTTTGTACAATAGATGATAACAAGTACATTGCGTAAGAGCATACAGAATAATAAATTTAGATATGCAAACATATGAAATTAATCCACACCATTTGTTTTCAGTTGTGATTACGCTAAGCAATGTTCTTTCAGTACCAAGTATACCAAGTACACAACATGCATTCTTTATTAAATTATATGATTTGCTAGATAATTTTGACCACGACAAAACTAGTGTCATTGGTTTAGTTTGTACTCTACAATTTTCTATAAATATAGTTACTTAATCATACACTAGCCGTTATTGAAATATTTTTTTAGATCATACGCTTTATAGATATTTACCATAAAAATGTATAAACTTATATATATATATATTATGCAGGTCAAACAAATAGTTTTAGAAATGACTTTTGTTACGAAATACAATTTAATATCTTTCAATGATATTCAGTACAAAGAAAAAGTATCTAATATTTAGTAATATTGCTTGTTATCTGATTAAACTATGCGAACAAATAGATAATTATATTTGCAATTTTGTAACATGCTAAAAATAAGATGTAGAGAAGTATAAAAGTTCAGTACAAATTATATTCATTTTGTTCACACTATGCTTAAATTTTAACTGAATCGGCCTTTTATATCAGCTTAAATCAATTCTGTATCATCACCCAAGTAACTCCATGACCCAAATACATGACAATAGAGCTGCTACAACCCCGAACATCAGATTAAGCGTGGCAATAAACGACAACGTTTACCATGGCTGTACAAGAACATGGAGAAGATGGGTGTTAATAAACATATTAAGAAAATCATACAATCTAAAAAAATAGGGAGTGTTTGTCTTTTTTTCTTTGAAACTACACAATTGCAGAAAACCCAACAAAAAAGATAAGCATCTTCCCTCTTGACAGGGACATAAGATTTTTTTTAAGAACCGTGTGCAATTGACTGTGATTTAACTAATTCTTAGTCCACTCTTTAGCTAGTAAATTTGGTTCATGATTCATGCTACTGTCAGAGTTTCAATGGGATGCAATTATGTGTAACTGACTGATGTTAGTTAAATCTAAGTCGACTTCTTAGCCGTTAGAGTTGCGTCGTGACTCGTGCTAAACTTAGAGTTGCACGTGAGATGCAATTGTGTGCAACCGACTGAGAATTAGATAAATCTAGGTCGACTAAGATTTAGTTAAATCCCATATTATTTTTGTATTTTCCCCTTTGTATTTATGTGCATCTTAAATATGCAGGATCAAAGTGTAAACTCTATCGATTTGAGGCGACTTTTTTTAGTTCAACACTAATGACGAGGTGTGGACTCGGCAAATCCCTGGGTTATACACCCCGGGTTGATTGAGGGGGAGAGAGTTGAGCGCTGGTGATCACGACGGCTGACAAGCGAGGCGTTTTACCCAGGTTCAGGCTCCCGGAGGATAACACCCTACTTCCTGCTTGTCTGGTTATTGATGGCGAGTTGTGGCTACAATGGTGAGATGGCGATCTCGCTAGGGTTTTGTGGTGGCGGCTATGAGCGTACCCTAGAACGAGGGACCCTCCTAGCCTTTATATGGTAGGCTAGGTCTCGGCGAACGGTGCTGATGGCACTTACAAGATAGGTATGAACCTCATGACCTAACGTCGACTACCTTGGGCCGCACGTCGTCCTCCTTGGGCCTTCCTTGGGCCCTCGTCATAAGGCTGATGGGCTTGGCGTGACCTAGGTATCCCCACCGTGGGGTAGTCGAAGAGTGACCCCACGACAGGAGCCCCCGAGTGCTTAGTCGAATCGTAGAGTCGGGTAAAGGACTCCTTCCTCCTGGGCACGCCGTCGGGTTCCTGAAAGGAACGAGTAAAATTGGTCGACTCCGGCCGTTCAGGGCTTATGGAGGATTCCTTAGTCGAACTGTCAACTCCAGGGTAAAATACTGTGAGCACAGCCTTGGTCGGTGATTTTTCGACTGCTTTTGTTCTGAGTCACTCGGGAGCGCGAACAGCGCTCCCGATGGGAGTAGCCCCCGAGATTAAGCTGAATTGCTTGCAATTGAGGTTAAACTCAATTTTCCTTCAGTCGAAAAGCCCGCTCCCGATGGGAGTAAAGAAGGGACTCAACACGTTGGAGTCGCGACTGGCTTTGCGTGACTTACTGTGTATTCGGCCTGTTTGGCTTACTGCATAAGTTTGTTCAGCACTTGGAGCTTACTGAATGCTCTTGCACTCGAATGAAATGTTCGAGTTCTTTATCAGCTCGTTGGCTTACTGTAAGAACTTATTCAGCTCTGAGAGTTTACTGAATTTTCTTGCACTCGAATGAAATGTTCGAGTTCTCTATTAGCCCGTTGGCTTACTTCCTACGCCTTCGTGGTTGATGTCAGTGCTGACGTTATTGACGCACTCTGTGTCCGATGGGACGTGACAGTGCGGTCCCACTGTCAGTATTGACTGGAGACAACGGTTGCCGCTTTTTTTGACCGTTGGGCGCGAAAATTTCGTGGTGTGATGATGGCGCCTTGATTCCCGCGCGTAGTGGGCGGCGTGGCCGGCGACGGTTGCTCTCTCCGCACGGCACGTGGACGGTCAGACGCTGTTGCGGAGAGCGGTTTTAGCAGGGATGGCCAGGATTGACTGACCGCGCGGTATATAATTTTCACCGCGGCGGTGAACAGTTCATCCATCCCCATTCTGTCATCGTCTCCACTGCTTCTGTTCCGCCATTGTTGCGCTGTGTGCTCTCTGCCATTGTTGCTCCTCTGCTAGTTTCTTTCCTCCGCCCTCCATGAGCAAGGCCGCGATGAAGAGGGGAAGCCTGTTGCTGGCGCCGTCACCGCCGCCGATGCGAGCGTGATGAAGAAGCCCGACGGCGACTGGGTCAAATCGTCGGTGAAGAAGGCCGACCTCGAGGCCCTCCGCGCGCAGGGGCTGCTGCCGCCGGTAGACCAGGCGACGGTGCGCGCTCCCGGGAAAGAGGTATTCCCCGCTCCTCGCGAAGGGGAACGCGTTTGCTTCGTGGATTTCCTTCCGCGGGGTTTCGGGTTCCCCCTCCACGATTTTGTCCGTGGTATCCTGTATGCTTATGGGATTCAGATCCACGATCTGACTCCCAATAGCATCTTGAGTATCGCGAGCTATATCGTGCTCTGCGAGTGATTCCTGGGAATCGCACCTAATTGGTTGCTGTGGAAGTCGCTATTCCTCGTGAAGAGGAACGTGGGGAAGAACAAGCAGTGTACCCAGTCGGCGGCTTCGGCATCCAGGTGCGTGGTGACACCACCTACTTTCAGATAAAGAAGTCCGACTCCGTCCAGGGCTGGCGGAAGAAGTGGTTCTACATCAGGTGCGACCAGGAGGGGCTTCCCAACTTCGCTGCTGATCGCGAGTTGCGGAAGTCAAACGCGTGGGCGCACCCGCTGTCGAAGGAAGACAGGGAGGCGACCCAGCCCTTGCTGACACTTCTTCGTGGCTTGCTGAAGAGTCTTGGGCGCGAGACAGGTGGAGTTCACCTTATTGCCACCTTCTTCAGACTTCGGGTGCAGCCGCTTCGCGCTCGCGCCCACCCGATGTGGGCGCGTGAGGATGTTGGCGATGAGCTCGATGATGACGCAGTCGCGTCGAAGGTGAGGAGCATCACTAGCCTCCGAGCCGCTGACTCGTGCAATGTCAAGTGCCCAGTCGAGCCGTATGGGCCTAATAACCCTGTGCCTGAGGTGAGCTTTGTTTGCTTTGTTCGTCTTGTATCTTCTTCTGTTGAATCTTTTTGCTTGACTCGAATGCTTCATTTGCTGACAGGGTCGTTCGAGCTATGTCAGTCTTCCTCCGTTGATGGAGAATGGCCCTCATGAAGAGGAAGTTTCCTGAGGACGAGGTTGATGACGATGAAGTTCCCTCCGCCACCTCTCCGAGTGAAGAGCTGGAGGAGGATGAAGATGAGGAGCCGCTGCGGAAGCGGCAGAGGCGAAAGAGTGGCGACTCCGGTTCGCTTCGTCACCCGTGAAGGAGGCGGATGTGAACGAGGAAGGGACGAGCGAGTCCTCTTCCGGCGCTAGGCACCCGAGTGACCTGGCTGAACCTTTGGCCGTGCCTCCACTCGGCTCTGCACCGCCGACCGAGTTCGCGAGGATGGCCTCCGTCTCCCTGGGAAGTGAAGATGACGTTGATGTCTCCAGGTTAGTCGCATAACCATTGCTTTGTTTTTGTCGAGTGTGGTTTCTCACTTGCGGGTACTTGAATTGAGTTGTCTTGTCACAGCGACCGTACTGACGCCGCTGTGTCTTCCCTCGTGAGATGGAGCACACCTCTGCTCCCACGATCGAGCAGACTGCAAGGACGACCGGAGAGGAGGCTCTGGCAGGTGACGTTTTGGCCTTGAAGGCTTCGACCTCCGCTATGCCAGAGAGGGCTGCTGATGCGACTCCGGTTGACGCTGGACTGCTTGAGCATGTAAGTGTTCTTCGACTCGTTCTGCAAGATCTGCATCGGGTGCGCGTACAGCGCTCCCGATGGGAGTAGCCCCCGAAGATGCGCGTGACTAGAATAGTCGGGCGCAGATTGACGTCCTGTGTTTCCTGCAGCCATTTTATCGCCAGCAGATGGAGGGGGCCGCAGCCTTCGTTCGCATGGAGCAGGAGAGGGATCAACTCCGCACTGCTCTGAGCAAGCGAATAGTAAGTGTGAACCCCTGTGTTCGAGGGGTGCTTCGACTGCCTTTTAGTGCTAACTTTGCTCCGTTGGTCCGTAGGCGAGAAGGAGAGCATGAAGACGCGGGTCGCCGAGCTGGAGAAGTCGCTGGGTGAAGCCCGAGAGCGTGAACAAGCTCGGGATGATCTGGAGAAGACCCAGGTCGACCGCTTGCTCGCACTCGCAGATGTTGTTGGAAGTAAGTTTTTCGGCTCAGCGCCTACTTTGCCTTTTTTCGACTTCTGACGTCTTACGGGTGTGGATTTCTTTTGATCAGAGACTTGCGGATGTGCTCCTCCAGAAGGGACTTCCAGCGAGAGTGTCGGCTTGGCGGAGGCTGTTGGCTTCGTCGACCGCGTCTGCGCGTATGCATCGGCAGCGCTGCAGCAGTCGACGGCGGCACTGCAGAAGTCGACGGAGGCCTTAGCGACTGTGCACCGGAATATCTTCCCCAACAAGCCGCCACCAGCTGCTGTTGACGCACTCGCGGCTCCATTCGAAGGCAATTCGAATGCCCTGGCGGACTTCACGCGCGCGCAGACGGTACGCGGCTCAGAGTTCACTTTCCAGCTGCTTCTTGGTCACCAAGTCGTAGGCGATTTTGAGAAGGTTGTCAGCGACTTCCCTCGAAAGCCTGATGGCAAGACTGCGTCCCTTAGCGGGGTGAAAGTGCAGGCGAGCCAGTTGGCCGTGAAGCTTGTCTCCACCTTCGAGAAGAGGATTGCTAAGATGTTCGAGTTGGCTGCTGCTAGGAAGAGCCGGTCCCAGTCGGAGTCTGTAGTGTAGACTTTTTCCTTTTAGGACTATGCTTCTGCGTTTGGGCTTAAGTCTGTAATGCACTTTATATTGTGCGAGTGAACATGTTGATGATGAAATGTGAATTCGCTCCCTCGGGGGTGCAGTCGCCGAGTCTTTTCTTTGATATCTGGCTTGGATAAATTATGTTGATTCTTTTCCTGGCTTGACGCTGTCAATTCTTGGCAGTCTGATATGGGCGAAGCTCCTGACGTTGCTGGAACGACTGGCGCGGACGATGAAGAGGACACCACTTCGGCTGCACCTACTCGTCGCCGCCGTCAAGCTCCTCCAGCTACTGTGCGAAGCGTGAATGGTCAACGAGTGATCACCTTCATGAGGAACAAGGTTGTTGAGCTCGAGTCGAAGTTGAAGAGCGCAGAGATGGAGTTGGAGCGCTTGAGGTCGCGGCCCGTTGCGCCGTTCTCCCAGCGAGAGGAGTTTCTGCTAGGCGAGATAGACTTGATCAGTCGACAGCTGCAAGGTTGGCCTTCTAGCGTTTTTGCCTCGGCTTCTGTGTCTTCCTGCTATGCTTAATGCTTGGCCTTGATGCAGATGTGAACTCTGACTGGAAGGCTGAGCAGTTTCGAGTGGACGAGCGAGTACAGAAAGAGGCCGCCGGTGACTCACCCGAAGTGTTGGGGGGAATGATAAATAGATTAACCCGCGGCCCACAAGTGTAATGCGGCTTATAATTAATGGGCTTGCACGGAGATGGGCCAACACGATGAGTCGCAGGAAGATAGAAGAAAGATCCAGAAGATCCAAGATGGCTTAACTTGGAAGGACGAAGAGTAATCTCCAAGTAGGACTCCGGCTCATACTTTTCTTGGGAGAGAAGTTTCCTTGTAACCTTGCGAGCCACCGCCTTTATAAGGTGGACTCCAAGGACCTAGAACCCAAAGCTAAAAACCCTAGCTCCCATACATCCTGAGGGAGGCGACTCAACACATCGATCGCCAACCCCTTGTAACACCATATTCATATCAATATCAATCTAGGATAGGCAGGACGTAGGTCTTTACCTCGCATCGAGGGGCCGAACCTGGGTAAAAAACATCGTCTTCTCGTGCCCTGCGATCTTTAGCTCGGAGACGCTCGATCGCTTAATCCCCAACTCTACGAAGTCATCTCTATGACATCTGCGTGACAAACCCACGACAGTTGGCGCCCACCGTGGGGCCTGCGGTCATGAGCGTCACGTTCCGCGCTGGATCTGTGCCAGGGACGGAGGATCTCATCGTCGATTCAAGCACGGCGACTTCAACAATCTCGGCGACTTTATCGTCGCGCCGATTCAAGTGACTCGGTGGTATCAAGATCTACATCTAGACTGCAGAACATCAACAACGTCTCCGTGTATGGCTGAACAAACCACAAGATTATTGGGCAGCGTTCCCTGCACGACCTCAGCGATCAAAGCCACGATCGTGCCACAAAAGCTCCATTCTGAGAATTCAGTGGCTGGGCAGAAGTTGTTTCCGCCTTCGTTTGAGAAAGACCCGAGACAGCTGCACACATCTATCAAAGCAGCAGATTGAGCGATCAAGATCTGAAGTCGCGAGTCATGATAGATCTAGATTCTGTCTCCTGCGTGACAATTTAATTCAGAGTGCAATACATATGCATGGTTCAAGTTCCTAGAAGAAGAAGCATCGCACGTCCGGGTACCAGATCGGATCTTCAGACCAACAGCAAATCAAAACAAGGAGTGCTATGCATGGAAAGGCACGCACGTGAGCAGCTAGGAAAAACCAATTTGGCACATGCATCCAAATCGGAGCAAGGAGTGTATGGATCGCACAAAAATAACTAATCAGGGAAGGAAAGAGTTGTTTTGGTAGCTCACCATGAAGGAAAAGCTACGTACAGTCCCTGGCTACGTACAAACCCTTCTTCGGTTCAAATTCCAAGGAAAACGAAAAGGCAGCAGGCATGAGAGGCCACAAGAAAGGAAAGATCTGGCGACTCAATGCGTGTAAAATTTCAGGCAGAAGGTGTACTATTAGCACACGGCAGACGATTCAATCCATAAATGATTATGCAACACGGTTTCCAACACTGATGTGGTCATTGAGCAAACGCCCAAAGCTACCAAACAAGGAAGACAAACAGAAGGAGCGGTCGGCTTAAAAGGAAGGTGTGGATCCGCCGACTCTCTCAGGACTTTGGTCAAGCAGTTCGACGACCTGGACGCAGGCGCACATCCAACGCAACTCTAAATCAGCCGACTCTGATGGTTCGCGGCTTACTCCGAGTCGCCAATATTGGAAGCATTAAAATAAGCTAGTTGCCAATTCACATTGACACAGGCCAACGCAGCGGATCAGGTTTATAAAGCTAAAAATTTTGTGTGGCATTCCAAAGGCAGCTTCCCGTAATCCAGTCTAACTTGCCGAAACCAGCATGGTTGAGTAGCGATTTCCATCCGTCGCCGGCTCGCCAAGACCAATATAGGCACGAGCGGTGCAAATTGCCAGGACGCAATACCTGATCGCTGTCAAATCAGACTACGGATTGGTTCTATTTATTTCAAGTGGAGTTACTAAAAATATTTAATGACCAGCACACTTTGCATGGATCAAAGCATCACTCCCGAGGAGGCCAAAGTAACTTGAGCTATCAGCTTGGAGTCACAGCTAGAAGAAAACCCAGTCATGCATGTGCGGGCAACTCAGAGTTAAGTCACGTCAAAAGAAAAATAAGAGAAGAAGAAATCAGCCTATCGCTAATCAAATCTGCAAAAGAAGCTCCAGGAACAGCCGACAGCAATCTGATTCGCAACTCGCCAAACCGACACCTACCGAGGCCGTGGACGAGTGCGTAAAGCTGGATGTGACTGAAAGCAATCAGTTTTGCTTTTGCATGTGTATCATGAGGCGGCAAGAAGAAAATAAGGCAGTCGACAGCTTACTTGTTGGATCGAGTCCCAAGGATGAAAAATAATCAGAGGTTTTCTCCACCCGACCATACATGCATTGCAGTAAAAGCAGCTCACATTGAGGCTATTAGCTCAATTCTCACCATCATGACCACGCGACTTCGGTCGCTCGGCAGCAGAGATGCGACTCAAACTTTTTAACGACCTTGACGTGTGTGGACGCGACTTCGACCTTGTACCTGTCGTGGTTGGTTTTATCAAACACCATGATCATCTTTGGCGGTACGCCATGGTTGAGTTAAGATATCATCACGGCTACTACATATTCGGCGAACCGACACCTACGGTCCGCGGATAATACCGCATCATCAACGCCTGGAGAACAAAATAAGATAAGTCGCTATCATGCCCAAGTTTTACAGCCTTTTTACTTTTATCAATAAAATTAAGTTCACCTTCCAGTTCATCTCGGGGGCTGCATATTTAGGTTATTATGCCTTTTATTAAATGTTTTTGCGACTCATATTATATCATGTCGTAGACATTAAATTCATATTAGATTTTGTAGATTTAATTACATCTACTTCTCAATACATTCGTCAAATTAGAGTTCTTTATAACTCGCATTGCAAAGTCTAGCTATTCACAGCTTGCATTGAATATCAAGATCACCACTACATGTTCAAGCATTGATATTTGGTGATTCATTTGTCATTCTATGATTATCATTATATCAATTTATGACTGATCGTTATATAAATTCATGATTTATCATCATATCATTTTATTAATCACCGTCGACTTATTGTCATATCAATTTATGAGTCGCATAGCGATTTACCCCCATATCATTTTATGAGTCGCAAACAGCTCATTATTATATCAGTATATGGGTCATTAACGAATCATTATCTTATCGATATTTGAGTTAAACAGGTGACTCGTTGTATCACATTTACAGCTAATCAGAGCTGGTTATCATCAAAGCTAATTAGAGCTCATCACGGCTATTGCAGCCGTTAAAAGCAATAATCCTGGTTATTCTCGCCTTAAGTCAGAAGTATCTTTGCACTATGCGGCCAAAGTACTGGGGTGCGGTGTCAATCGAGTGTGATCGCCTATCATGGCCGCCAGCGACCCTGAACACGCATTTTTTACCTGGAAAATACTGAGCCGCGCGAAGACCTACTTAACGGTAATAGAGATAATTCAGAAGGACTAAAGTACCCGCGTGTGGCGTCAATCGAGTCTGATGCCTATCATGGCTGCCTATCATGGCCGTTCTCGACCCTGAACACACATTAGATCTGGGAAATACTGAGTCAAGTACCGTATGCTATCATGCATCGTACAATATGCTATCATGCATCTTACCAGTTGCTATCATGCAGCTAGTTGCTATTATGCAACCATTTGCTATCATGCAAAATACAATTTGCTATCACGCAAAATATCATTTATTACCGTGCAACTTATCATTTGCATCATGCAACATATCATTTGCATCATGATGCGGCATATCATTTGCTATTATGCAGATTATACTATGCTATCATGCAGAGTACCATATGCTATTATGCGAAGTACTAACTTTTTATCATAATTATTACCAGCCGCCAAGGCTAACATATTATCATCAAGTTATCATCATTACTTCCTTGGGGGCTTCGCCTTTTGATTTAACAGGAACCTATAACTCGGCCATACGAGTTTGAATTGGCATGGCCAGATTTTTTATGATTGAGATAATTATCTCCTGATATCGGCTAATGAAGCAACCATTATTTATTTAACTACAGTCACATCAAGTGGAATTTATATCATTATTATCTTGCGGCAACAATATTTGTCAATCTGTTGCAGGATCAAATTGCAACTATATGCCATCAAGCAGGATAATGAAAGAATGTCTGCTTAATGCTCGGGGGCTAGGACAATTAAGTTTTGTCTCGCTTGAGATATTTTTGAGTCCCGAGCAGCATGATCAAGCATGCAACCCGGCCCTCGGGGGCTACACATCCACCATATCTGGCGGTCTTTATTATACTCATATACCATGATTATATGCAGATTTCATTTTTTACAGCACATGAGAATATATATATCAATTTGCGAGTCAAATTAGTGACTCAAAAATCTTTAAATGCAGGTTGTGGCTATATGCCCTTGAGCCGCCATGTCTCAACATGCGTTTAGATGGCTCGTCATGATAACATGACAGATTATTATTCTAATGATTGACCAGTTTATTTATGCTTATGGTCTTTTATGCTTCGATGTCTATGCATGACTCAGCAACTTATACACGTTTGACTGATATATCTTGATGCTCATAAGTTATTATTCTTACGATTTCAGCTCAGTCTTACACCCAACAGGAAAAGGTGGTTTTCGCCAAGTGCTTCGCGGAAAACTCATCGCGATTCTGCAGTTTCAATGCAACCAAGACAGAAGTGCTCAATTGGCAACATAGTGGCTAAGTAAGCCGCAAAGATAGCGACTCATCGCTTCTACATCAGCGGCTCAATAAGCCGCTACGTGTGCGACTCATCATCAACGAGTCGCCAAGCTTAACATTGACAAGTCGGCAAGTCCAACATATGCAAGCCAACTACATCATCATCATCAAGTCAAGATCTTCCGCCTGATTCTACGAATCACCCGGAAGCTCGGGGGCTAATGTCGGGGGAATGATAAATAGATTAACCCGCAGCCCACAAGTGTAATGCGGCTTATAATTAATGGGCTTGCACGGAGATGGGCCAACACGATGAGTCGCAGGAAGATAGAAGAAGGATTCAGAAGATCCAAGATGGCTTAACTTGGAAGGGACGAAGAGTAGTCTCCAAGTAGGACTCCGGCTCATACTTTCCTTGGGAGAGAAGTTTCCTTGTAACCTTGCGAGCCACCGCCTTT
Organism: Poa pratensis; assembly: GCA_947311845.1. Classification (NCBI taxonomy): domain Eukaryota; kingdom Viridiplantae; phylum Streptophyta; class Magnoliopsida; order Poales; family Poaceae; genus Poa; species Poa pratensis. Next base: position 14,845,929 of record CAMZMU010000050.1, on the reverse strand, counting down.
ATAAGGTGGACTCCAAGGACCTAGAACCCCAAGCTAAAAACCCTAGCTCCCATACATCCCGAGGGAGGCGACTCAACACATCGATCGCCAACCCCTTGTAACACCATATTCATATCAATATCAATCTAGGATAGGCAGGACGTAGGTCTTTACCTCGCATCGAGGGGCCGAACCTGGGTAAAAAACATCATCTTCTCGTGCCCTGCGATCTTTAGCTCGGAGACGCTCGATCGCTTAATCCCCAACTCTACGAAGTCATCTCTATGACATCTACGTGACAAACCCACGACACGAAGCGCGCCAGTTTTGGTCGAACAAATCCTAAGGTAGTGTACTGGCACGAATGCTGGATCGCACCTGGCGGGCTGCTGTGCTCTTGGAAGGTTGCAGAAAAACCCTCTAGCAGATCAACAAGGTGTACTTTCCTCACAACGAGCAGCCGAATGGACTGACTGCGCTTCTGGAGAGGTTCCGTGAAGGCAGTGCGTTGAAGGAAGTTGTGCACGCTCAACTTGTTGCCGGGGCGAACGTGGCGTTGGCATACGTTCGACTGCACCGGCCTAATCTTCCATTGCACAAGGTGCTTGACGGCTTGCCTGGAGAGGGTGACTATGCCGATACTCTTGCGGCTGCGCGCCAGATGATTCAGCAGGTCCAGAACTTCAGCGAGCACCTTGTAGGGCCACTTGATGCGCCTAAGGGCGAGCCTGTAGAATAAGAACAATAGAGTTCTGTTGCATAGCGTTTGCTTGTAAAAGAATTTTTTCCAAGTGGAAATATGAGTGTATGTATGTCGATGTGGGGGTAGCCCCCGAGTGAGTAAATTGTATCTTGTAGACGTCTGTGAACCTGTGTGGCGCAACCCCGAGCGGATCGGGTGTGGCCCAGGACTTTGAGAGTCGAACCCGTAGGGCGCAGCCCCGAGTGCTTCGGGTGGCGCCCAACGATTTCGAGTTGAACCTGTGCGGCGCAGCCCCCGAGTGCGTCGAGTGGCGGCCTAGGTTTTGACTTAGACCTGTACGGCGCATCCCCCGAGTGCTTCGGGTGGCGGCCAATGATTTTTCGGGTTAGACCTGTATGGCGCAGCCCCCGAGTGCGTCGGTGGCGGCCTAGGTTTGACTTAGACCTGTACGGCGCAGCCCCCGAGTGCTTCGGGTGGCGGCCAAGATTTTGAGTTGAACCTGTGCGGCGCAGCCCCCGAGTGCGTCGGGTGGCGGCCTAGGTTTTGACTTAGACCTGTGGCGCAGCCCCCGAGTGCTTCGGGTGGCGGCCAAGGATTTTTCGAGTTGACCTGTATGGCGCAGCCCCCGAGTGCGTCGGGTGCGGCCTAGGTTTGACTTAGACCTGTGGGCGCAGCCCCCGAGTGCTTCGGGTGGCGGCCAAGTATTTTGAGTTGAACCTGTGCGGCGCAGCCCCCGAGTGCGTCGGTGGCGGCCTAGGTTTGACTTAGACCTGTGGCGCAGCCCCCGAGTGCTTCGGGTGGCGGCCAAGGATTTTTCGAGTTGACCTGTATGGCGCAGCCCCCGAGTGCGTCGGGTGCGGCCTAGGTTTGACTTAGACCTGTGGCGCAGCCCCCGAGTGCTTCGGTGGCGGCCAAGGATTTTGAGTTGAACCTGTGCGGCGCAGCCCCCGAGTGCGTCGGGTGGCGGCCTAGGTTTTGACTTAGACCTGTACGGCGCAGCCCCCGAGTGCTTCGGGTGGCGGCCAAGGATTTTGAGTTGAACCTGTGGCGCAGCCCCCGAGTGCGTCGGGTGGCGGCCTAGGTTTTGACTTAGACCTGTTGGCGCAGCCCCCGAGTGCTTCGGGTGGCGGCCAAGGATTTTGAGTTGAACCTGTGGCGCAGCCCCCGAGTGCGTCGGTGCGGCCTAGGTTTATGTTGCTTTTTGACTGAAAAAGTAAAGGGAGAGCTTGTTCCACAAATCACTTCATTGATTTTTGCGAGCAGGCCGCCTCATTAAAACCCTTCCAGTCCCCTCAGGTACCCTGGTAAGGGAAAGAGTGCGTCTGAAACCTGCCGCCTTGACATGTATGCTTTGTTACAACAGGGGAGTCGACTAGGCGTAGAAGCGTCGCAGCTGCGCAACATTCCATGGGTTGTGGCAGACTGTTCCTGTCTTCGAGTCCTTCAGGCGGTAAGCTCCTCCGCCGATTGCTTCTGTCACAATGTATGGGCCCTCCCATGGGGAGGCGAGCTTGTGCACCTTCTTCTGTTTGAGGCGAAGGACCAGGTCGCCTGGAACGAAAGCTCTTGGCCGCAGTCGCCGTCCGTGGTAGTTGCGCAGGTCCTGCTGGTACACGGCTGAGCGGTGAGGGCGATGTCGCGTGCTTCGTCCAGGGTGTCCATGTCGTCCTCGAGTGCTTCTTCTGCGTCAGACTCGTCGTAGGCCACCACTCGAGGTGCGTCGAACTTGATGTCGCAGGGCATGACCGCCTCTGCACCATAAACCATGAAGAATGGCGTGTACTGGGTTGATCTGTTCGGTGTTGTGCGTAGACTCCAAAGCACAGATGGCAGCTCTTCGACCCAGGCGCCTGCGGCGCGCTCAATGGTACTCGCAGGCGCTTCTTGATCCTTTGCAGACTAGGCCGTTGGCCTTTTCGACTTGCCCATTGGATTGCGGGTGCGAGACTGATGCGTAGTTGAGCTTGATGCCTTGTTCGGAGCAGAAGTCCTTGAATTCTTCGGCTGTGAATTCGTGCCGTTGTCGGTGATGATGCTGTTCGGCACCCGAACCTGAAGATGATGGACCTGATGAAGTTAACTGCTGAGGATGCAGTCGAACTTGTGATAGGCACGGCTTCGATCCACTTCGTGAACTTGTCGACTGCCACCAGAGATGCGTGTGTCCTCCTGGCGAGGACTTCTTGAGTGGACCCACCATGTCGAGCCCCCATTGAGCGAAGGGCCAGGCGAGTGGTATGGTCTTTAGTGCTGATGCTGGCGCGTGCGGCTTGTTGGCGAACTCCTGGCAGCCGAGACATTTCCTCACGAGTTCTTCTGCGTCTTGCATTGCGGTGGGCCAGTAGAACCCGGCTCGCAGGCTTTGGCCCAAGGCACGACTGCTGGCGTGATGCCCGCAGGTGCCTGTATGAATTTCGAGCAGGATGGCTTGACCGTCGACTGGATCAACGCACCTTTGCAGGACTCCTGAGATGCTTCGCTTGTATAGCTCCCCCTTGATGATGGTGAAGCCTTTCGAGCGGCGAATAATGCGCTTGGCTTCGACTGAGTTGACTGGCAGTCTCTGGTGCAGCATGTACGCCAGATATGGGCTCGTCCAGGTGGGCTCGATAGCAGAACCTCCATTGGCTCCTTCTCTTTGCCTGGCGGGTCGGCGGTGCTCGTTGATGGTGTGGAGGATCCGGGCGTGGGTCGAAGTTTGACAGACCGCTGCGTGATGCGCTCAAGGAAGACGCCGGGTGGCACCTGCGCCTTGTCTGAGCCCAGGTTGGCGAGGGCGTCGGCTTCCTCGTTGCTTTCGCGGCCGATGTGCCGCAACTCGCAGCCGTCGAAGGTGCCCTCCAGCTGGTTGTACAGGTCTCTGTAGGCGATCATGTTGTCGGCGATGGCGTCACAGGCCTTCATGGTTTGCTGCACGACGAGGTAGGAGTCGCCGTAGATCATGAGGTGAGTGGCGCCGCAGTTCTTGGCCATTCGCATGCCATGGATTAGGGCTTCGTACTCAGCCTCGTTGTTGGAGGGTGTTGGGAAGTCCATCTGTAGCACGTACTTCAGCTTGTCGCCTTTGGGGGAGATGAGGATGACTCCTGCCCCGGCTGATCTGAACTTTTTGGAGCCGTCGAAGTACATTGTCCATGCGTTGGACAGGTCGGGGACATCTGGCAGCTGGGCTCTATCCACTCGGTGGTGAATTCTGGGAGCACTTGGGCCTTGATTGACTTCGGGTGAGCGTATTTCAGCCCCCAGGGTCCTAGCTCGACGACCCACTTAGCGACTCGTCCTGTCGCGCATTGGTTGGTCAGGATGTCGGAGAGCCCGGAGGAGCTTACCACCGTGATCGGGTGCTCGGAGAAGTAATGGATTACTTTCCTTGAAGTCATGAAAACTCCGTAGGCCAGCTTCTGGTAGTGCGGGTAGCGCTGCTTGGACAGGGTCAACACCTCGCTGAGGTAGTAGACAGGTCGCTGGACAGGGTGGCTGTGCCCTTCTTCTTCTCGTTCGACTACGAGTACCGTGCTGACCACCCTGTTGTGGCTGACACGTAGAGGTATAGCGGCTCGTTTCCAGTGGAGCCACCAGTACTGGGGAAGTCGTGAGTGTTTTCTTGAGTTGGTCGAACGCGACTTGCGCTTCTTCGTCCACTCGAACTTGTCTGTCTTTTTCATCAGTTGGTAGAAGGCAGGGCCTTTTCTCCCAACTTACTTATGAACCGGCTGAGAGCTGCGACTCGGCCGGCTAGGCGTTGCACCTCGTGGAGCTTGGTCGGTGCTGGCATTGCGAGTATGTTTTGCACCTTCTCAGGGTTGCTTCGATTCCTCTTGCAGAGACGAGGTACCCAAGCAGTTCTCCGGCTGGCACGCCGAAGACGCACTTGTCTGGGTTCAGCTTGATCTGATACTCGTCGAGGGCGGCGAAGACCTTGCGGAGGTCGGCGATGAGGGTGTCCTCCTTGCGGGTGGTGACGACGATGTCGTCGACGTAGACTTGGACGATCTGCCCGATGAGCCCTTTGAGGCATGCTTGCATTGTGCGCTGGTACGTGGCACCAGCGTTCTTCAACCCGAAGGGCATCGTCTGGTAGCAGAAAACGCCGTCGGGTGTGATGAATGCTGTCTTTCCTCATCGTCGACGTTCAGTCTGATCTGCTGGTAACCTGAGTAGGCGTCCAGGAAGGACAGGCGTTCGCAGCCTGCAGTCGAGTCGATGATCTGATCTATCCGCGGGAGCGGGAAATGGTCCTTGGGGCAGCATTTGTTGAGGGCGGTGAAGTCGACGCACATGCGGAGTTTCTTCGTCTTCTTCTTCTCCACCAGGACTGGGTTGGCGACCCAGTCCGAGTCCTTGATCTCTCGGATGAACTTGGCATTCAGCAGTCGATCGATTTCTCTGCTGATTTCGTCTCGCTTGGGCCCGGAAAAGCGTCGCATGGCCTGTTTGACGGGTCTGGCGTCCTTGTGGACTTTTAAGGAGTGCTCGGCGAGGTTCCTGGGTATTCCTGGCATGTCAGAGGGTTGCCATGCGAAGATTCTCCAGTTCTCACGTAGAAACTCGACGAGCGCGCCTTCCTATGCGGGAGTCAGACTCGACGATACTTTGACCGTCTTGCTGGCGTCAGTCGGGTGGACCTGATGGGTCGTTGTGTCGTCAGCCGCGTTGAAGGCAGCGTCCTTGGCTGGTTTCTTGCGGGCTGGGAAGATGGTCTTGTCGTTGTCGACTGCCATTGCCTCGAAGTGCTCTTCGACTCCGAAGAATTCGGAGATCTTGCTGAACTCGCGGTCGCAGCTGTTGGAGCGGTCGAAGTCGCCGTGCACCGTGATGACGCCCTTGGGTCCAGGCATCTTGAGCATGAGGTAGGCGTAGTGAGGTATCGCCATGAATCTGGCAAAGGTTGGGCGCCCGAGTATCGCGTGGTACTGCGACTTCCAGTCGACTACCTCGAAGTCGATCGACTCCCTCTTGAAGTTTTCGGGTGTGCCGAAGATGACGTCGAGTGTGATCGTTCCCATGGGCGTGACTGCTTGCCCTGGTACTATGCCATGGAAGGTGGTCTCTGATGCCGCCAAGTCCGTCGTTGGCCTGTTTATCCTTCTGAGGGTGTCGGCAAAGATGATGTTAATGCCACTGCCTCCGTCCATGAACACCTTTTTCAGGGTGTAATCTCCGATCAGAGCTTCGACTACCAGAGCGGCGTGCCCGGGTCGTGGTACTGCAGGCGGGTGATCTGCTCTGGAGAAGGTGATTGGTGTTTCTGATCCTCTCAGGTAGTCTGGTACCGCGGGTGGACATGTGATGGCTTGGAAGACTTGGCGGGTGATGAGCTTCTGAGCCCTGTTTGAGGGGCGCCCTTCTGTATCATGTTGAGTTGTCCGCGTGCCGCTGGATATGCGTCTGGACCACGGTGGGGCTTCTTGCTGCTGCTGCTGCTGCTGCTGCAGGAAGGCTCCCGCAGCCTGTGCTGGATTAGCGACTGCGGGTGGGGGTGCTGCCTGGATGGCCAGCTGCGCGAGTGGCTGTGCTGCGGGTGCTGGAGTGACTATCTTCTGCATGGCCTCATATATTGCGTGCCTTTCGACAGTCCTTCAACAGGTGGTTGGATCCCCACTTGCCCGTTTCCGGGTTCCTGAACATGTGGTGCCTGCAGGGTTGTTCCAGCTCTTCCGCTGGGCTTAGTGTGCGTTTCTGCCACTCGCGTTTATGGCCTCCGTCGCTGCGGTAGCTGCTGCCGCCGCTTCGGTTGTACTGCCCCTGGCTGTATTGGCGACTCTGGTCACCGCCGCTTCGACTGTACTGTGCGTGGCTGTACTGGCGACTGCTGTCGCGCGCTTCATCCTCACGGGGGGTTTGGAATCCCGCCGCTACTAGCTCGATTGAGTCGTTGCCGTTGTAACGCGGCTTCTTCTTGTGGCGTCCTTCTCGCCAGTTGCTTGGTCCGGCTTCGTCCTTCGGGGAGTAGTGTGAACTATTGCGGACCGAGTCCTCTCCGTCTGCCCACTGGTTTGCTATCTTCATGACCTCGATCATGTTTTTCGGCCGGAGCCTACCAAACTCCTCGCGGAGGTCGCGGCGGGAGACGCCGTGCATGAAGGCATCCATCACTCGGTCCTCCGAGGCGGTCTCCATGGTGTTGCGGAGCAGGGTCCAACGCTGGATGTATGACCGGAGCGGCTCGTCTCGTCCTTGCTTGCATGCTTGTAGCTCGACGAACGTCGTCGGTCTCGAGTACGTCCCCAGGAAGGATTTAACGAAGGCCTCCGCAAACTCGTCCCACGTCCTGAAGGCGTTCTTGGGTTGAGTGTTGAGCCACCCGCGTGCAGAGCCTGTGAGCATCAGCTGGATGTACTGCATGGCCGTAGTCGAAGTGCCGCCCTGGCAGCTGCAGGCTATGAGGTAGTCTTCTAGCCAGAGTCTCGGGTCCTGCTTCCCGTCGTACTTGACTGCTTCTGCCGTGAGCTTGAAGCCCTTGGGCATTCTTGTGTCGCGTATGTTGAAGCTGAAGCATGCGGCGCCGCACGGCTCGTAGTCGCCGTCGTTGCGGTCGTAGTCGAGGTTGGACGTGCTGACCGGCCGCTGGGTGCGGCTGCGGTCTACCGTCCTTTGTGTGATGACGTTGCGGAGGTCTTCGCCTGGCTGTGGCTGTCGCAGTTGTCTTGCCGCCGGGGCTGCGAGTGCTGCGGGCTCGCGGTCGCGGCGATCTCGATCTTCTCGCGCTTTTTCCGTTGGCGCCTTGTTTATCAGTGCGTCTTCGAGTGTCTTGATAGACATGATCTGCTGCTTGTGGAGGAGAGCGCGCGAGTCGCCCTCAGGCGGCTGTGTCAGCCGCAGGTATGTTTCGACTGCCATGAGTGCGGCTCCGGGTGTTTTGGGGATGGGTATCCCGTCTGCGTCTTCTATGTATGATGACTCGAGGTTGCGAGTGACTCTAGCGCGGTCGGCCTCCGTCATCAGAGGCACGCGGGCTCTGTGGCGCCTTGCTCCTTGTGAGACCTCTGTTGAGGCAGTGAACGAGTAAGCGGCCCTCCTGGCGCTCGACGCGTCAGCCTCGTCCTTGCGTCGAAGTAGCTCGGCCTTCTCTGCGCGGAGTCGTTCGCCTTCCTTCCGTAGCAGGTACTGGACCGCCATAAGGTCCTCCCGGGGTGCGTCCGGTGGAGGGTACGTGCCTTCCTCGACGTGCTTCAGGGCTTTGATTGCCATGTCGCGGGTGATGGTGAGTCGCGTCACCTGGTCCGGCATGACCACCTCCAGTGGGTATGCGGGTTCGTCGTCGTTGCCCTGCGGCCTCTGGCCGATCATGAAGACTTGCGCGGGGTAGATCTGGGCAGCGGGATGGACGCTGCCACTGCTGCTTCCTTCGTCCGAGCCGTGCTCGGAGTCGAAAATGGCCGCAACGTGGTGGGTACCACAGTCGCTGCCGCGGCTTCTTTCTTGGAGTTCCGCGATTTTTGCCGCGGACATGAGCGATGTCGTCGTCGTCGATGCGAGCGTGGTTGGCTCGGTGAAGACCTTGCGGGTCGGTGGAGATGCGAGTGGCACGGACGAGGACGACGCGACCTTGGTCACTGCGAAGATGTGGTCGACGCAGTCGAAGCTGATGCAGATCTTGGTCTTGCCAACGACGCGATCGAGGTAGTCGGAGTAGACTCGATCTGCGCGGTGGTCGCCGAAGTGGTCGATGTAGTCGACGCAGATGCGATCTTCTCAGCAGTCGAAGATGCGATCTCCACAGTCGCAGCGGGCGCGATCTCCGCAGCAGGTGGCGGCACGGATGGCGCAATCGCGGCAGATGCGGGTGCCGCCACCGCGCGTGGTGCGATCGCCGTGGATCTGAGTACTCCACAGCTGTCTACGAAGTAGTGCATGGTACCGAAGGTGAGGCACATACCTACATGCAGATCGGCGTACACCGAGCGGTGGGCCGGCGGGTGGAAGGTGTACTCGAAGGAGCCGAAGCAGATTGGCTCCTTGGTGATGCAGACGTCGGTCTTCAAAGTCGATGGAGCCGGTGCGACCATGGTTCCAGCGCTCCTCTTTCCCACAGACGGCGCCAATTGACGAGGTGTGGACTCGGCAAATCCCTGGGTTATACACCCCGGGTTGATTGAGGGGGAGAGAGTTGAGCGCTGGTGATCACGACGGCTGACAAGCGAGGCGTTTTACCCAGGTTCAGGCTCCCGGAGGATAACACCCTACTTCCTGCTTGTCTGGTTATTGATGGCGAGTTGTGGCTACAATGGTGAGATGGCGATCTCGCTAGGGTTTGTGGTGGCGGCTATGAGCGTACCCTAGAACGAGGGACCCTCCTAGCCTTTATATGGTAGGCTAGGTCTCGGGTGAACGGTGCTGATGGCACTTACAAGATAGGTATGAACCTCATGACCTAACGTCGACTACCTTGGGCCGCACGTCGTCCTCCTTGGGCCTTCCTTGGGCCCTCGTCATAAGACTGATGGGCTTGGCGTGACCCAGGTATCCCCACCGTGGGGTAGTCGAAGAGTGACCCCACGACAACTAATATGCAGGATCAAAATGTAATTTCTATCGATTTGAAATACACCTTTTTTAGTTCAACAAAGGGCCCTTTCTTAAAATAAAACTAATGTTGAGGTGGTCGGGGACGCGGTGTCAGGCAATGTTATCAATGACTGACGATGGCACGTCAATCGATGGAAGCAAACGAGAAGCACGTATCATGTCACGTATTATCATGACTTGACCATCACCATCATAGGTGGGTTAAAACACAGGTGCGTGTGAGTTTTGGTTCTCGTTTGTGCGTTTGTAGTACAAGGTTTTTCAGATTTTTGAGTTTTTCTATTGGTGTTATGGTGGGGCGGATGTAATGGTGCTAGTAGGAATAGTGGTTTTCGAGCCGATACTCCTGCTCGTCGGAGGTGCTGCTGGTGCTGACAAGAGCTTGTGTTGTCCAAACTGTTGGAGCGACTTTGATCTGGCGTTGCGTATTGGCATGGCAGCGAGAATTGGTTGCTCTTGAAGTGTAGCGGTGTTGATTGTTGCGGATCTGCGGAAAATGGTGGGGATCCGGCCGCCTGATTAAGAGCGGCTCCGGATCAGAGGGCTCCTCCAGCCGTTATCTTTTTGGGGCTAGATCCAGCATAACTGTAGGCCTTCTTTCTCGAATTTGGCATGTAACTGAAACCGGATTATGAGCAATTGTCTTACAATCACATGAACTTTCATTAAACATGCATAAAAAGACCAAAATAAAATAAAATGTCCAAAACATCTGCGTAGGACCGACTGGCACATGCCGCAGCATGGAGGAGAGATATATCATCTCCTTTAGTTCTTACTCTTTTGCCTATAGTGTGCAAGAGATACAGAAATGGCAAGACGAAGCAGCCACGAAACGTGCCCTCGCTCTCGCTCGCACGCGGCCGCAGAAATATTGCTGCAAATGGCGGTCGGCGGAGGAGGGCTGGCCTACCTGCGGCCTTACCGTCACAGCAGCGCAATGACAGGCTTACCCTCAGTCTTTGTGCACAACTTGGACAGCACCCCGGCTTGCAGTGGCATCTGGTTAGTGGTTACTGCAAAGAAAACCCATAAAAAATCTTATTCCACAGTCCACACCTGCTTCACCTGACCTCCGTCTATCATAGTGCCACACTGCCACTGGTTAGTGCAACTTTTCACCTCCGCCGCACCAGCACCTCGCCAGCCGGCCAAACCGAGGGCAATGGGCAGTGTGTGTGAGGGCGAGGAGGTCGACGTGCCCGCGGGATCTACTCATTCATGTTGGCCGCCAGCGAAGTCGAGGCCTTGAACCCGCGTGTCGCCTACCTCTGTAATCCATCTCCTCTCCAATCTCGTAGTATTACCAGTAGCTGCTAGCACCTAGAATTATCTAGTTTTTTTTTAGAATTATCTAGTGTCGATCGGGTGAATCCATCTCAAGGTTTCGGTTACCGGCCGGTAACCGGATTTATCCCCCCCCCCCCCCCCCCCCCGCGCGGAATTTATGTATATCGGATGAAAAATCTCGGATTAGTCAAATTTGAACCGAATTCATACTCAGAAATTTGAATTTCAAATTTTTTCGACGTTCTAAGTTTAAATCGTAAAAAAATTCGGAGAGTTTTGGGGTTACCGGAAATATCGACCCCCCGGATTTTTTTTGAACCGGTATCCAAAACCTTGATCCATCTTAACTGCTTTTCGGGATCCGCTGTTCTAGGCCGTTTGCACGGCTTGGAGAAGGCCGGACGGCTCGACCCGACCTCCCGTGGCCGTGGAGTCCCTGAATTCAAGACCGCTCTTCAGCAAAGGCTAGAAAGAGTAAGTAATCATCAATGGCAGAACGCTGGCACTAATCCCACAGTTCCGAAGGCTAATTGGTTCTGTTCTGCCCCGGCCGGTCTAGGACGACATGCAGACACTCGAGGGGAGGGTGCACAACAGCGACGCTCGAGCGATGCTGTGTTTCTACCGCGAGTACAACAGCAAGTACGAGCAAGCGCTTCGCACTGCCAGTGCCACCGGCAAGGATGAAAGTAGGGATGCAGACGCATCCGTGAGGCACTCACTCCGATCCGATATATCTTCCGTCGCTCGATCTACCTTGTTATCATGCATTTCGTTGCCTGCCGAGTGTATATTTGTGGGCTCGATCCATCCATCTTTGCGTGTTGAGTAACAACGGGATATTTTCTTCTCCTTGATCGACCAGGACTCTGCTCTTTATAATGCGCGCGACTGTAACTTCCCTGTTCAAGGTCTTAAACGGAGTCTTGTCACGATTTGATCAGGTAGGCATGTATTAATTATTGAGCAGCCTTCCACCTGTCGTCGCTTGCTTCATTTGTCTGAATTATGCTTCTGTTGTTGTGGTTGTGGAACAAGGAGCATGAGCTTAACAACCCTCTCAATGATGTTATCCTGCCGGCGCTGCGCCGGCGCAGGCGCGGCAGCCAGGAGCAAGTTGTTACCTCACATGCTGCTGGGAAGCGTGGTGGCGGAGGAAGCAAACCTAAGCAAACCTAGTGGCAGTAGAGTTTGTTTCACAAGGATTGATCAGATGTCTGCTTTAGCTGCATTGAGTGGTTGCACTACTAGTAATTAATGGGATGAACCTGTAGACTCCAGTGTGTATGAGATGCGTACTATGATCATTGTGACGCATGGATTTGATCGGATGTCCGCTGGCCGCTGAGATGCCAGTCCTGAATTCGTAGATATTTATTTGTGGGCATCGTTCTTTAGATTTAGCAGAGTAATGGAGTGGTACACCCACAGCACGTCCCATGCACACTCTCTTAACACTTCTTTGTGCCGTCTCTCTGGAGCACATTAACACACCACACGTCTACTCTGACGAAACTATATAGCCTAGTAACTAACTGAATTACTAAGAAAATATAGTATCAACTAGCTCTAAAATTTGCCAAGAGAGATCCTACTAAATATTGTACTCTGAGATTGGCCACCAGTGGAAGTTTCTCCCGGGGTCTCCTCCACAGGAAGTACTAGTACCGAAAGCGTCTTGCCGTCCTCGGCCTTGACAAACGTAACTTCCACCCTTCCCCCGGCGTTCTCCGCCAATATCTCGAACAGCTGCAGACTCGTCGCAACATATTTCCCGTTGCACTGAATAATCAGGTCGTTTCGCTGTAATCCGGCTGTTCGGACATCCCGAGATGTCTGCTCGAGGAAGAACCCGTCGAAGCCTTCATACAGCGACATGGGAACTTTTCCCCAAGCTGAAGTCTGGGCAAGTCGCAGATTCACGCCGAAAACCCCGATGTCCGGACGACAGTACTTGCCGGTGTTCTTGAAGTGATCCCACCACTTCAGAACGACGTTAGACGGCAGGAAAGGAGTAGAATCCAGATCGTGGAAGAGCATCCCGATGACCCTGCCGTTCTTGTTGATGGCCGGACCTCCGATTGCCGTGTACGTGCTTATGAACGTAGCCATCTGCATCTCCTGGCAAGATCTGGGTAGATTGTTCCAGCGGTTGCCTCTGTAAACTCCGCGGTTCGCCTGGAGCCCGAACGGCGCCTGAGATCGTCGGCCAAGTCCGATGATGGTATCGCCGGGAGAAAGCGTTACGCGAGCTGAGTCCGAGTCGACATGCTGGATATGGGGATACATCGCCCCTGTTGTGTTCTCGCTGATCTCGACCATCGTCATGGTCTTGACGGCACGGTCGAACTGGACGGACAGTGCTAGCAGGTTCCAGTGATCGTCGTGAGCCGCGACGGTGGCGTCATAGGAGACGCAGTCGAACAGATGGACTCGTATCTTGTCAACTTTGCCGAGCATCCTGTGTTAGGTTGATCTCCTCCCGTGTGACCCAACGGTCACACCGGACCCTTGACCACGCCTTGATTGGGGGAGTCCAACCGTACACTGGTTGGTGGGCCCCTGTGGCCTGCGCTATAAAGACAGGTGGGGGGCCGGAGGCACAGGTTACGAGGTTCGTCGTGCTCCACCACCCCACCAATATACCGACCGATCTAGGTCAAGCGCAGTGTCACGGGAAGCTCCACCACCGCCGCCACTGCTTTCTGTCACCGCCGCCGCCTTCCACCATGGCCGGCAGCTCGACTGCATCAGCCCAAGGAGAAGGTACACCGATCCTCCTCCATCGCTCTGTTCTGCCGGTTTGATCTAGCCTAGACGATCCAAAGGATCTAACAATGGTATCAGAGCCTCGTAAGGCTTAAGATCGATTCGAGTAGAAGGTGGAAAAGAAAAGAAAAGCAAAAAGAAATTCCCCACTCGCTACCGACAGAAACCCTAATCTTAACCCTAGGAAAAAGGGGAAAAGCACTCACCGGTCGACCTCGGGCTCGCCGGAATAGGGCGCCGCCGTCACGGCCGCGCCGTTCCTCTCGATCTCGATGCGCATCGGCAAGCCGAGGCATCGAGACGAAGAACAATACCCCGTGAGGGGCAAAGGGCACCACCACCGAGCCGTTTGACGGCGGCGCGCTCACCGTCGAGGTGCTCGCGCGCACCGGCAAAAGGGTCGGCAGGGGCGCCATCTTCTTCTCGCCATGGCCATAGTGGTTGCGCCGCATCCGTGGTTCTGCGGGAGAGAGGCAGATGAAGAAAGGGAAAGGGAAAAGGGGCCAACACGGCACGGCCGTCTCCGGCGCGGTCTCCGTGACCGTCTCCGGCGAGGGCGGCGGCCGGACGGCCGGCGGCCAGCGCGCCTTTTATCCGCCGCCGTACGCACGGGAGCGGGAGCGAGGAGAGCTAGAGAGAGACGGGGGAAATGGCTAAGTTTTTTTTTCTTTTTTTCCGGACGGGTCAACGCCGCTGGTTTTGATCCAGCGGTACGCGCGGAGGACCGTCCGATCGCATCGGACGGCCAGCATCGCCCGGATCCAAACCCTAGCCAGTCACCGGGCCGTTGGGCCGAAAGTAAGCAGGCCGCGGGCCTTGGGCCGTTTTTCCTGACAGCTCCGCGCGGCAGATAGCAAAGAGGCCGTGGGCCAAAAGTTATTTCTCCCAAAAAAAATAAAAGAAAAGGTTTTTTCTGTTTTTAGAAACTTGTTTAAATAGAGTTCTTTGTCCATTTTTTGGACAAATTTCATTCTGTTTTCCTATTCAATTTTATCCAACGAAAATTTTGTTTAGGAAACAGAAGAAAGAAAAAGAAATACTTGTTAAAAGTATACAATTTTATGAATTTTATTCATAATTTTCGGCTGCAAAAGTAAATAAAAAGTACTTATTAAAGTGCAAATAAAGGAAGCCGCTGCCGTGGGTCGTATTATGCGGCGCCGCGGGCGATAAATAGTTACTGCCCGCTCACGGACCGTGGGCCGTTTTCCAGATTTATTTTGGAAGCCCGTTTTATCGGTTTTATTGTCCAATTTTTGGGCAAAAATTTCATTCAGTTTTCTATTCAAATTTTTCCAACGAAATTTTGTTTAGATAACTGAAAAGTGACAGTATAAAGTTTATGAATTTTATTCATATTTTCCGCTGCAAATAATTAAAAGTAATTGCATAAAATCAATAAAGTGAGAATTGAAAGCATGATAAAGTGAATATTAAAGTTCATGGAATTTTTATTCCATGTTTTCCGCTGCAAATAGAGAAATGTGCTCTTTTAAATTTAAAAGGTCAAAAGAATTAAAAAGTAAGAATTAAAGGAGCATGTTAAATTGTTTTTTAGTAATGATTATGATTATGTTATTTTATGACCAACGTTGTTAATAACATAATCATGATTTGTTAATCGTTGAACAGTGCAAAGTTTGTGAAATACATTACAGTTTCTGCTGTAAAGTAAAAGGACTCTCCTCTAATTAAATTGGAACCAACGGGAAAATTTAATTGGAGAGGAGGAAAAAGAGAAATATTTGTTTAACAGATTAAATTATGGTATTGTTATCTTCTGACCAACGTTGATAATAGCAGTACTATAATTATGTGAGTTCTATAGTCAAAGGGCTAGATCTCTGATAATTTTGCATCAAAGTGATCAATTTTCAGAGAAAAGATAAAAGATCAAGAAATGTTCTTGAACTATAGAAATATGTACATTTCATGTTTCCGCTGCAATAGAATTGATGATAATGTTATTTTCTGAACAAAGTTCTTTATTGCAATAGAAATATTATCATCGTTCTGTTTATAAGTTTTGTGCGTTGATTCTATTTCTGCCCAACGGTGATGTAGAATTAGTGTAGAAAGATGATGTTTTATTCTAATTCTGCCCAACGGTGTTTTAGAATATAGAAGAAAGTTTTATAAAGATTTAATGTGCACCAACGTATGGTTATTTTTATGCTCATTATTGTTTATTATTATTGAATATTTTCTCAGACAAAGATTCTCATGTTTTCATTCGTGAAAACAAAAGGATGGGTACTTGTGACCCGAAAGATGACCAAGAAAGGTCATAAAGTGAGAGAGTATGTTCTCTCTAAAGAATGACTGCAAATAGACCATCGAGAGTCTTGTTTGACAAATGTCTTTCATGTACTCTCCATGAAAAAAAAAAAATGAGATATATGCACGGTTAGTCACTGAACTTGGCCGAGATGAGCACTTTGGTCACTAAACTTGCAAAATGTTGCCCGCGGGTCACTCAACTTGGCAGAGATGAGCAAACTGGTCACAAACCATTGACTGAGCAGTTGACCATTGACTCTGACCATTTTTTTTGCAAAAACACCCCCGTAGAATCACAAAATCACATTAATATCTCTCTACAGGGGTGTTTTTGCAAAAAAAATGATGTGATTTTGTGATTTTGTGATTCTACAGGGGTGTTTTTGCAAAAAAAAAATGTTCAGAGTCAATGGTCAACTGCTCAGTCAATGGTTTGTGACCAGTTTGCTCATCTCTGCCAAGTTGAGTGACCCGCGGGCAACATTTTGCAAGTTTAGTGACCAAAGTGCTCATCTCGGCCAAGTTCAGTGACTAACCATGCATATATCTCAAAAAAAATCATTCAGAGCTTTGTTTAACGAATTTCTTTCATGTATATCATATGAAGAAAATTTTTAAACGAGCAACATGAATGCTTAATTTGACCAACGTTGGATTAAGCATGTGTATAAAAGTGTATTCAGATTTATTTCTGAATTTGATGATTCAATATGCAGTCTAAAGAGCCAATTGTGGCATCTATGTCTCTTGAATACCCGCATGACGGGAAAAGACGATAATAATACCCACGTGGTAGGAAAAGTCTGGGAAAATACCCCCATGGCGGGAGAAAATTTTGACAAAGGACTAATCCTGTATGACAGGAGAAAGATGTGACGACTCATGTGTTTTATATCGATTGCACATTTTATGTGTCATAGTTATAAAACACTTAATGAGTCAAAAGAGAATAAAGTTACAAATGAACCTCAAGTTAAGAATGGTATGCAAGTGTGACTTGCAAAAAGTATCATGGAGAAAGAACTCTTGTGAGTTTTTGAAAAGGGAATAAGGAAAAAGTACTCCCATACATTAAAAGACAACTTCATTTTGAATGAAGCAGATAAAAGATAACTTCATTTTGAATAAAGCAGATAATCAAAGTTTCGAAATTGTGGCAAAAGGTTCTTGCCACATTTCGAGGGGGAGATAGAGAGTATTACAGAATAGACTCCCCTAACGATCACAATAATGATACCCCTAAAGTAAAATATAGATGTATTCTTGGATATTTTACAGCTCCGAAAGGAGACTAAGGACGGTACTCAAAGTGCCATAAAGAAGACAGATTGACAGGTTAACAGAATAAACCCAAATAAAAAGGATTAAGGATACACCATTTTGGAGAAAATGGAGTAATATGGGGGAGCATGGTATGAACATACCTAAGTCTCGAATAGATTTTATCTGGGGGAGCTTGTTGTTTTATAATAAAGATGAACAAGCAAACATGGATCTTGTGTTTTAGGTCCTTGTAAGAGCTATAGCAATAGAAGACTACAGAATTAATTGGCTCTAGGCAATGACAGAACAACAACATCCCCATATGAGAAAAACAGATGACTATAAAGTCTATATCAGAGAAATTTAAATGAAGGTTGATCCCACCTCATTTACAGAAATTATAAGAAGCGCTCAATCAATTTTGACAAGTGTCTACTTGTCTTAATGATTAGAGACTATGTGAATCCCGACGATGTTTGGGACTCATAAGTAATTTCCAATGGAGCCAAAACATTAGGCTATAAAGGGTCTACAACACCAATGTGACTCCAAAGGAAACATGTAAAGCGATTTTAAATCGAAAGATTTGCGCTAAGAGAATAAACAGATTATAATGAGTGCTAATGGCACATAATGATCTGAGTTACATCAGATGATAGTAAAGATCACAAGGGATCTTATGGACTAGAGCAAGTCTCTAGAATCAAAAGTTATTTTGGGTTAAAGAAAATGAGAGGACAATCGCATTTGTGCAAACTTATAGAATGGGAAATTCATTTCCTAATCCCGTGTATGTGGATGATATCCTACTTGCTAGTGGTGATGCCAATCTACTACCGGCAGAGAAAAGAAGTTCTTGTCCTCAAAAGAGTATTCTCGGTAGAGTGTCTCTCGTTAAAAGTATCGAGATTTACTAAGAAAAGTAGAAAAGGGGTATTAGAAATATCGCATGGACATGCTGAGAAGAAGTCTCTAAAGCATGCATGTCGAGAAAATCTACGTCTGTTCTTATTGTCAAGGGTAATGGAATTGGAAACTTTAGTGTTCCAAGAGATAACATAGAACGGAACAAATGGATATGGTACCATATGCTTCCGCTGTTGGTTGCTCAATATTACCCTGAGAATTCACGTATCCGGGTTGTTTTGGCAATGTCCAATCCATATATAGATCACTGGAATGGAATCAAAGATATTGGCCTCATGCTAAAAGAAACAAGTGCTCTCAAAAGGTTGTGAGTACAAAGATAGATCTATAAGAGTGCTCTCAAAAGGTTGTGAGTACTCTGAAAGAATTTGTGAAATGTATAGCGAAATCCACAATTGTCGCTAAATTTTCACATTTGGAGTTTTTGTGTGGAAAATCTCCAAAGAATTAAAGTTTTGACATCAGTGTGATGTAAAGATATGTTATAGCATCTTATGAGGCTGAGGGATAGGCAAGATGGTTAAGGAAACCTGTACCGGAATTGATAATGGTTGACAACAGCAATAACCATTAAGTAATTCACTCCTAAGACAACGAGTCAAGTGTGGTGCCAAACACATTGACACAGAGTTATACGTTGTAAAGGAGAAAGTCCGGAATTATGTTGAAATGCTTGGAGCATAAGAGGAATAGATAAAAGAAACACACAAGTGTTTGCAGATCTGCTAATTAAAGGCTTACCGCCCAGTGTGTTTGGAGAACACATAGTCGACATGGGTTTATGGTATAGTCTATATGATTTCCGGACAATAAAGAGGTCCAAAAGTAACAGGATTTGTTTCAAAACAGAGACGTATATTGTAGCTGTCTGATTCTATCGGCAATTGAGCTGTGACGATGAAACATGCTCTATATATCGATCTGTGATGAAACGAGTAAAGCGAAAAGTATATAGTTAAAAGTAAAAGTTGAGATCAAGAGGGAGAATGTTAGGTTGATCTCCTCCCGTGTGACCCAACGGTCACACCGGACCCTTGACCACGCCCTGATCGGGGGAGTCCAACCGTACACTGGTTGGTGGGCCCTTGTGGCCTGCGCTATAAAGACAGGTGGGGGGCCGGAGGCAGAGGTTACGAGGTTCGTCGTGCTCCACCACCCCACCAATATACCGACCCGATCTAGGTCAAGCGCAGTGTCACGGGAAGCTCCACCACCGCCGCCACTGCTTTCTGTCACCGCCGCCGCCTTCCACCATGGCCGGCAGCTCGACTGCATCAGCCCAAGGAGAAGGTACACCGATCCTCCTCCATCGCTCTGTTCTGCCGGTTTGATCTAGCCTAGACAATCCAAAGGATCTAACATCCTGCTGATGTTCGCCACGGTCGAAGACGAGAGCACCGTGCCGGTCATGCTGGACTCGTCGAACTCGGCGACGAAACCGGAGGCGCTGCCCAACAGGTAGCCCTGGTGGTGGTAGGAGGCGACCGCGACCACGGCTTGCGAGACCCGCGCCACGACTCTCTTCGTCTCCGCGTCGATCGGGAGGTTCGCCTCGCGAGGGATCACCAGGACGGCGACCTCTGGGTGGCCAGAGAGGTGGAGCATGTCGACTGTCGCGGGGAGATTCCAGGGGTGGTTGGTCGGGCGATGGGGTCGACGTCCCTCTGCTTCGTCGGCGGCAGCTGATCACCGACGTCGTGCTCCGGATCCGACATGGTATTGGTAGCGTGCCGTGCAGTGTTACGGGAAAGAACAAGAGACTTTTTACGACGGGAGGACCACCAAAACTTGGTCCAATTCCAATTCGTACTGCAAATTCTTCTGCTATTATTGTCGGCAAAGTATAGGAAGGAGATGGACGGCGAGGAATGGCGATTGGAAAGTGGAACCAAGAGATTGGAAGGTGTCAAAAATATGTATCTACCCACGGTTCAGTAAACGCTTATACACTTCTTGCCCTCTGTTTCAAGACCCTGCTCTGTTTACAGTTACTTCGCGTTTTGGGTTAGTCAAAGTCAAACTTTATAAAGTTTAACCAAATATATATAAAAATATAACTATTTACAATAGTTATTTTATATTATAAGAATCTTCATAAGATATATTTTCATATTATATATTTAATATTATACATGTTGATATTTATTCGTATATAATTAGTACAACTTTGAAAATTTTGACTTTGGAAAAAGCTAGAACGCAAAGTAAATAAAAACTGAGCGAGTACGTCACGGTGGTTGGACTCACCCCCTGGGTTTATTTCTAGCTTTCTTGCAGACGATGTAAGCGCTATTTGAGATTAATAAAGCTAAATCCTTCCCCAAAAAAACGCCTATACACTTCTTGTGCGGGTTGGTATGCAAGTTTTTACACTGTCTTCAAGGAAAACTCCAAAAGGTGTCCCACTAGCAGTGTTCGAAAATGGATACATTGCCACGTCTACTCTAATATAACCGATGATAGATAAACAAATATTATCTTTATGAATCATTTCTTAAAATAGTAACAATAATGAAGAAAATATTACCATTGGCCCCCTCTTTTGCAACACGATCACTCAACTATCCTCACATAAACAGACAAGTAGAGAAGGGAACATAATTATGTCAGACGTAGCAAGTTTAGTAGTACACCACTCAACAGAGAGAACATGACCCCACATAAAAACACTTAAATTCTGGAGATACTCAGTTAGACGATCAGGTATGAAATGTCATGAAACTTAAATTGTGTACATGGTTCTATGTAAACAGATACTGGCACTTGACATCTTGTTAATAGGTTCATTCAAGAAAATGCCACAAAATGATATTAAATCATAATATAAATATGTAATAATGATATAAAAGTAGCATGTAACAATCGAAAAATTATAGATACGTTCTGAACCTATCACTATACAATTTTGATCATGGCAAAAGTAGCATCATCGATTCATTGTGTACTCTAGAATTTTTTCTATAAATATCGTTACTTAATTATACACTAGAAACCGCTACTATAGTATTTTTTGCATCATACTCTTTATAGATCTTTACCATAAAAATGTATAAACTATACTGACGATTATGCGATGTAGAAAGATAGTTTTAGAAATGCCTTTTGTTACAAATAAAGTTTAATATGTTTCAATGATATTCAGTACAAACAAAACACCAACTAATATTTAGTAATAGTGCTTGTTATGTGGTTAAACTATAGGAACATATAGATATATATACTTATAAAGTTGTAACATGCTAAAAATAAGATGTAGAGAAGTATAAAAGTTAAGCTTAAATTGTTTTTATTTTGGTCACCCTAGGCGATTGTGTAGCATCACCCAAGTCATTTACAACTCCATTACCTAACCAGCAGACGGTCCATAGAGCTTATACAACCGCGACCAACAGATTAAGCGTGACTGTAAACGGCAACGTTCAGCTTGGCTATTCAAAAAGCATGTAGAAAAGTGGCACATGAATAATCATGTGAAGAAATTCAAACAAATCTAAAAGAAATATGGAGTGTTTATGTCTTTCTTTTGCAACCGCACAACTGTAACAAAACTAAAAAAAAGAAGAAGCTTTGATGACCGCAAAAAACATGCCTAATCAATGACCACCCCCATGGCTAGATATGCCGGCCAAAAGGGCGTTGAAATACGCTGTCTTGATCGGGACATAAGTTTTTTTATAAAGAATGGTGTGCAATTGACCGAGATATGGTTAACTCTTAGTTAATTCCTTAGCTGTTAGATTTGACTTGTGATTCCTTCTAACTTCGGAGTTGCAATGAGATGCAATTGTGTGCGACCGGATGATTCAGTTAAATCTAAGTCAACCTCTTAGCCATTTGATTTGATTTGTGATTCGTGCTAAACTCAGAATTGCACATGAGATGTAATTGTGTGTAACTGACTTATGAAATCTAAGGCTAGCCACAATGGGGGTATCATAGGTGGTATCATGCATGACATGTTGGCAAAAAGCTGATGTGTCACTGCAATTAATGATGAGAGAGATGATAGTAGTATCATAGGTAGATACCGTAACATAGCGGATACCAATGCAAGATGAGTCTACAACCTAATAAATATAGTATTGTATGATACCACAAATATGTTACTACCCATTGTGAAGATGGTAACATGATACTAGTATATGATACTCTCCATTGTGACTAGTCTAAGTCAACCCGCGTTCGAGCCTCCGCTGCGGAGTTGTGCCAGCAGTTTCTTCTCAATAAAATTCCGTAGGGGCTCCTCCCTCAACTGGACTCGTTTCACCGTAGGTGGGGTCAAAACACGTGTGTGTGTAATACTGGAATCACTTGGAACTGTATGCCTTGTGGTTGTGGATGGATTAAGAACGAGCGGTGTAAGGACATTTGCGTAACCCGATAGGTGTAATACGTTATCTATGGATCAGGAACGAGCGACGTGAGAGGTGACCCACATCTGAGACGTGTCTGGATTCTGCACTCCGAACGTTAATTTGTGGAGTGTTTGATCTCTACGACCGGTCGACCGCCCACGCGCCATGGCGCGCACCTTCGCCATGCGCCGGAGAGAGCCCGTGCTCATCGGCCCAGCCTCACCGACGCCGCGGGAGACGAAGCGCCTCTCCGATAGTCCGATCTCGATGACCAAGAAAACTTGCGGTCGCATGTTTACGGCGTATTCTTCTACGGCGGTGGGCCGGCGAGCCGCGGTGACCCGGTGGACATCATCCGCCGAGCCTTGTCAGAGGCGCTGGTACACTACTATCCACTAGCCGGACGGCTTCGCGAGGTGGAGGATCGGATACTGGTCGTTGATTGCACCGGCGAAGGGATGACGTTCGTGGAAGCGGACGCCGACGTCCGGCTGGAGGATCTCGAGGCCGACGGGCCCGGTCTGGTGCCGCCATTCCCGTGGATCGAACAGCTTGGCTTCGAGGCGGAAGGACCCAGCGGTGTGCTCAACTGCCGCTTGGTGCTTGTTCAGGTACGTAGTATTTCTTACATCTGTTTTGCTAATCCAGTTCAGCATTAATTCCTGAGTTTGAGATGGCGATCGACTTGCTGTTCTGTTGTCGATCACTAGGTGACGCGGCTCCTCTGCGGCGGCTTCATCATGTTGCATCGTTTCAACCACACCATGTGTGATGCCATGGGGGTCGTCCTGTTCATGAACGCTGTTGCCGAGCTCGCTCGAGGTCTCCGTCTCCCTGCGCCGACCGTCGCGCCTGCATGGTCTCATGAGTTGCTTGAGGCACGAAGCCCCCCGACGCCCACGTTCCCGCACCGCGAGTATGATCCACTGCCGCCGACGCAGACCGACGACGACATGGTAAAGCGCTCGTTCTTGTTCAGCCCTGCGGGCGTCACTCGGATGAAGAAGGGCCTCCCGCCTCATCTCCGGGACAGGGCGACGAGCTACGAGGTGTTCGTGGCGGTCCTATGGCGCGCCCGCACCATGGCGCTGGCGCTCCGGCCGGATGAGGAGACGCGGTTCGTGACGGTTGTCAGCGTGAAGAGGCACAGCGACTTGCGCCTGCCCACAGGCTACTACGGCTGCGCCTGCGTCAACACCACGGTGTTGATGCCCGCCGGGACGCTGCTCGGCTGCTCTATTTTTTTTAGATAAAGAGTATATATTAATATCGCGATGATACCAATTACACCTAGCCTCTGCAACAACGCGTGCCCTAGCGGCCCCACGAATGCACACAACTCAGAATAAAAAGAAAAATTACGAAAAAAAGTCCCGCTACAGTGATCTATTTCTTGTTACAGCAGACCTAACCCCACCAAAACAGTACCAGAAGTTCAGCTACTCCAAAAGCGACGCCTCCAAGAAGGGAACAGTGCTCAAACGCCGTCGTCGCCCTGATCATAAATCATAGGTTTTCACCCCGAAGACAGTCCACACTCGCAAAAACAATGCCTTCACCAAGACAATTGCCAGGCACAACCAATTAAGGCCAGACCTTGGGTTTTCACCCTGAAAGTTTAGACTCTGAACTTCTCATGTGCTGTCGCCCCCTCTTGCCATTGCTGCTGTTCCAAGTTACGCATCACCTAGCCAATCCCTCATCCCACCAGGACTGGAACCACCATTGCAAGTCCTCAAATCTCGGCATCCTTGTCATTCTCCGCACTCTGACTTTATCATAGAACAAAAGACAAATCCATGATGGCAACAGACTGCAGAGCTTCACAACGCTACCTCTGAAACCAAACGGTCAGAAAAAACATGGCTGCGCGCGACCGAATCCCACCCGATCCGTCAATCTCCAGGCTAGTTTGCCCAATGGAGTTCGCCGGCGGAGCCTTCCGGAACTCGACAATCCGGCCGATTCAATGGAGAACTGCATCAAGTAAATCTTCGTCTTGGTGTTAGAAAGATCCAGAACTGCCACCTTATTCGATCCGAGCCGACGAGACTGGCCGGTGTGGATCCAGTCCGCCGCCGCCTGACCGGCCGCCGGCACCGCCACGGTGCCAAGAAACCGGCATCACCAGGCGTCCCGGCGCCACCTGCCCGCCACAGCCTTCAGCCACCGGCACGCACGAGCCCAGATGGACCGTGAAGCCCGTAGATCGACCGGAGCAGCAGGGGCATCTCCTCCCCGCAAGGCCGCGCGCCTCCGTCGTGGGCAGCGCCGGGATGCACTCGCCGGCGGGAACAACGGCACCGCGCCGCCGAACCGCCTCGAAATCCACGGGCCGCCGCCGCCGGGAGACCCGCCACCAACGCGTGCAGGAGAGAGCCCCGCCGCCGCCGTTCCGGGCCTTGCCCGCGGAGACCCTGGCGGCGGCGGGGAGAGGGAGCTCGAGTGTGGAGGACGCCCGCGCCGCCGGCTGGAGTCGCCGCCCGAGCCGCCTAGGTTAGGCGACGCGGGGGCCAGATCGCTCGGCTGCTCTATGGCGGACGTGGTGGAGCGGGTGCGGGAGGCGAAGGCGTCGGTGACCGTCGACTACATGCGGTCCATGGCCGATCATCTGGTGCTGCACGGGCGGCCGCCTCTGGCGAGGGCAAGCATGTTGCTCCTGTCTGACCTCCGGCACGTCGGGTTCCACTGCGTGGATTTCGGGTGGGGTGAGCCGGTCTACGGCGGGCCCTTTCACGTCAGGTTCGGAAGCGCCTTCTTGGTGGCGGTCAAGAACAGGGCTGGGGAGGACGCGGTAGCCGTGCAGCTCGCACTGCGGAGGGTGGCCATGGACAGGTTCGCCGCAGAGATCCAGAGCTTGCTCAAGGAGTGAAGGCGAGAGAGTTTGCAACCAGAAAAATAGGCTACTGCGTCCTCCTAGACTCCCTAGTGGTGCATGGTTGTAAGAAGAGGTATGTACACTGACGTACAACGACTTACAATGGAGGTACAAATAGGTATAACAACTTGCAAACTGTAGTCACTCACACTACAGAAAACTGCAAGTTGCCTACGACAAAATGTATGCCGACGGTATTTTATCGGGGCTGTCGGCATACATGGGGGTATGCCTACGACTTTTCTAAAACATCAACATATGTTTGGTTGTCGGCATATACACTGTATACGAATTGTACCCTATACGCCGTAGGCATATATGTATGCTGACGGCATTCGTGCCTACGCCGACGACATTTGGTCGTAGGCATATAGAACGCTTTCTGTAGCGTCAGTTGGTACAAAACTTGGCATTAAGTGTTCGACACAAAACGTCTCTGCATCACTGAGTTTATTGAGAGTACGACATGTGGCACTCAGGGAAAATGTACACCGAGTGTTTTAATAACTCGTCACACTCCGCGAGAAAATTGAAAGAGAAATCCCTTTGACAGCTCCAACAAATTTACTAAGTGCTAGATAGACTCGGAAATTTGCACGAAGATTTCAGCAAACGTAGACCGAGCCTAGCCAGTAGCCAGCCATATTACCCCCCTGTATGCCGAGTGTTGCACTTGGCATATAGACTTACACAAATGCCGAGTGCAACACTCAAGGAGGGACACATGCCGACTACGAGCACTCCCAAGGAGAGCCATATTCCGAGTGCAATACTCGGCATAAAGGGAGCCACATGGTTGTATTTGATAGCACCTAGGCATCATATATGCCGAGTGCTACACTCGGCGTATAGGGTACAATTTGTTTTTTATTACTTCAATTAAGAACATGTGTATATATATATATATATATATATATATATATATATATATATATATATATATATAAGTATTTCAGTATATACACACACCATCAAATCGACATAATAAGCCGAGCTTCGACATAGAGCACACACGATTTACAAACCACCATCAAGTTTCACATAGTCCATCACATATGTCACATGTATAGTCCATACACAAGTCACATACATAGTCCATACAAGGTCACATGGAAGTCCACCGCCGACAACATCCGCCAGGTGTTGGCTCATCAGAATTAACTACTGAATGACCATGATATTACTCAAATGTTTGCATAAGTTTAAAACAATGTCTAGAGCCAAAGTTTCATGCAATATACGAAGTAGGATAACACTTTAGAGTTTCATGTCTAAGGTTTAAGTTTCATGTCCAGAGTCAAGGTTTCATGCAAGATATGAAGTAGGACAACATTAGCATAGATTTGAAGGGAACTAATTAACCACAAATGGTAGACGGGACGAGGGACCACCACTAGACCGATGGGTGGAAATACGAGCGCTAATTGGGCTTTGCATAGCAACAGGATGCAACTGATCCCTACATGTTTGACCAAGATCTAAATGGCTATAAAAAACGATGTTTGGTTATTGAGAAGTTTGAAAAGAACAAACCAGAGTCCACGAAGGACATGTATTGGACGACCCGCAAAGAATGTTGACCGATGTGGCATATAGTATTGACACCAAGCAAAATTCTTCTATATCTCTTTGGGGGCAGTACAATGCCAAACATAATCTTGACCTCCAATGAGGCTATCAAGAATATATGTTGGAAAGTCTGCTTTTCTGTTTCAGTAATTGACTTGGAGAAACTGATTATATGCTTGGTCACACGCCCTTTTTTCATAAGTACCTCTAGAAACTCAAAGTACCACTAAACATTATTTTTATTTGGTTTCTTAGTAGGAAGGTTTTTCTCACTAAAAATAATTTGATTGAGAGAAGGTGGAATGGATATAAACAATGAGTGTTCTGTCAAGCTGATGAGATGGTAGAACACTTCTTTATAATATGTCCTTTTGTGAGACATATTTGGATACTCATTCATTTTACCTTTAATGTTTCTTCACCAACTAGTGCGACGAATATTTTTGGGCATTGGCTGAATGGAGTAGATACTAAAACGAAAGCACGTATTCACATTAGTGTTTGTGTTTTCTATGTGTTGTTTGAAACTATCGGAACGATGTGGTGTTTTTTTTTAGGGATGTCCATTTTTTTGTAGGTCGTTCACCGTGCTACCTACTGGATTCATCTTTGGTCCTACCTTTTGTCGCTGGAGCAACATGCTCTTATGGATACTAGATGTGGCGGTGATCCGAGCTATCTTCTGCCCGTATAGATGGCATCATACTATAACACTCTAACATGTGTGGTCTATTTTTAGCCTTTTTCGCTGGTTGATTCATGTGGCCATTTTGGCTCATCCTTAAGTTGTAATAAGTGGATGATTCAAACCTGATATTCATTTTTAGTTTAATAAAAGCCGTGTGCATCATCATAATGCAGAGACTAGGCTGTTGCTCTCATTTCGGGGAAAAAAAACGAGTGGTGGCCTTGCGATCACATAAAATGCTCCCGGAGTCTTTCTCTCGCATATCTACTTCCGTAACCTATTTCAGTATCGAAGTCCTAGTCTTTTAGTGTGGCGTTCTCAACTGATTTCCGTAGATTTTAACCCTCCTAGCTAGCTAGCAGGTGATGGAGAAGATGACAGTTGCATGGCTGATTTCAAAGATGATGAATTTATGATTTGTTTTTCAGTCTATATTCGACTTGTCCATGGTAGTACGCGCTACATAATTTTCGAAAAAAAAAGTGCGGATATAATACACTTTTTTATGGGATCGTACGAGCTGGTTTTGTAGTGGAACTCTCGTCTCGTTTTTCCTTGCGATGCGGGAGTATGTAATGTTTCACGTACAGACTGTGTCACTGTCACCGTGACATTGTGTGCAGTACTGCAGTGCACACATGACACAGCATTTCAGATCCCTTTCACCATGTGATGTAGAATTGCATATCCTCCATGACCAGTTGGAAGGTCAGAATCCCAAATGATGCATGTGAACGTGAAGTGGAGTACAACTCGTCAATCATTAGACTAGCCACAACGGGGGTATCATAGGTGATATCATGCATGTCATGTTGGTAAAAATCTGACGTGTTACTGTAATTAATGATGAGAGATGTGATAGTGGTATCATAGGTAGATACCGTAACATAACTGATTTCAATGCAAGATGAGTCTGCAACCTAATAAGTATATGATACCACACATATGTTACTACCCATTGTGACACTAGTAACATAGACTAGTATCATATGCATGATACTAGTATATGATACTCCCCATTGTTACTAGTCTTATAATAACTTCGTTTCTGTTCCCGTAGCGATGGTAAAGCATTCCAAAGTTAATGCCCTGCTCACCGGGAAACCAAACGTCTTCATCTTCCAAGTCCCCTTTGATGCCGTGCGGCCGGGCGCTCACTTTTAATTTCCTCTTTTCACCGAGAAACTAAAACGTCTTCCAACTCCCATCCCCATGGCTGTGCATCCGCGCGGCGCCTGCAGTTCGAGAGGCTCTATAAGTAAACTACCTTAAGCAGAAGAAATTCAGAACTATACCCTTCAAGCTTGCGACGTGCGTTGCCTTGTTTCTTCGCCATGGCCGACAACTCCATCTCTGTAGTTACCCATGGCCAGTGCCTATCCGAGACGTCGTCGAGATGCTTCACGGAGAGCGCCACCGGGACCCACAACTTTGAGGTGACCAATTATCCTTTGCTCAAGGGCATGGTCGTCGGTAAGTTCGTTTCCTCGAGCACTTTCAGCGTCGGTGGCCACGACTGGAATATCAGGTTCTACCCAGATGGAGCCACGGAAGACTCTGCTGGTTTGGCATCAGTGTTTTTGTATCATATCACCCAAGGAAAAGATGTGAGAATAAAGCTCACGTTCAAGATGCGGGACAATGAAGGGAAAGAACTAGCAACCAACTCTGGCGTGCTCGAGCATACCTTTTCGGTGAAGAGTGATAATTGGGGCTATCCTAGTTACTTCATGAATTCTGAGCTAAAATCATCACTGAACATCAGTAGCAGATTCTTGACAATAAGATGCATTCTCACAGTCATCAAAGAATCTCGTACTGAGGCAAGGAGGAATAGCTGTCTTTTGGAGGCTCCACAGCCAAATCTCCAAGACCATCTTGTACAAATGTTGAAGGGTGGAGAAGGTGCAGACGTGACGTTCAGCGTGTGTGGCAAATTGTTCAAGGCTCACAAATACTTGTTGGCTGCAAGATCTCCTGTTCTCAAGGCAGAACTGTATGGTCCGATGAAGGAGAAGGCAACACAAAGCATCAAGGTCGATGACATTGAGCCCCAGATCTTCGAGAGGCTTCTGAACTTTGTTTACACAGACTCTATCCTGGTTGACGAGCTCTACAAAGAAAGCATGGCATCAAATCTGCAACATTTGCTAATTGCCGCGGATAGATATGGACTGGACAAGTTAAGAGTGTTATGTGAACGCAGGTTGTGCGAGTGCATGGACGTCGACACAGTTGCAACCACACTGGTTTTAGCAGAGCAACATCATTGTAAGGATTTCCAAGAAGCATGCGTGGAGTTCATGGCTCAACGGCATGTGTTACAAGCTGTAATAGTAACCTATGGATTCAAGCATCTGGTAGCAAGTTCTCCTTTGCTCATGAAGGAGATATTGGACAAGGTGTCCCGTAGCGACTAGTCCCGTTCAGCGGACGACGGGTCATCTTAAAATTTCTTTTTCTGTGTGTAACCGTGATATACTGATGCATCCAGGCTTGCATTTTGATGCTATATATATCATATCATTTTTATTAGTATGTCAGAAAACTGTTTTCTCCTTTTTTTTCAGGCTAATGGTAGCGCTTGGTTCATTCATTCGGGTATGCCAAATTTATCGGATTACCTTTATTACTAGTCCAAGGCAAAATTTATTAAGAGATTTTTCACTTTTTAACATCCAGAACCTTTTTTGTTTTGCAAAACATCTGTGGGCATCTCCAAAAGATTGGGCCGGCGGGTTGGGTCTTGATATTGATGAAGTCACCACAGACGATTTGCTATCTACGGAAAATTGCTTCCCATCAGAAGAATATTTAGCTTTAATGAGAAACACCGGAGCTAAACCTCGGATTTAAATTCTGATGCGCTAGGGGTATAACCAACCTCCTACCATCCAACACCATATTGGACGGACAGCTACCGACGTTCAAAGTTAACGTATAGGACCTCTTTGTTCTCTCACATGGTGTGAACAATTACATAATTGTATTTCATATAGGAGTATTTTTTTATAAAGAGTGCTTTATTAAACTCATAAATTATATATCATCATGCTCCTACAGATTCTTTGGGGTTTATATCCGTCCTTTGCATAGATAGGACGTATATGGTCGTTCAAATGAAATATAAGGCAAAATTTGTCATCATCCAACTATGCGAGAATATCATACCAACGCCTAATGCGATGGAGGGCCCATCTGTAACCTACCTAACATCTATATGGTCTAAAAGTATTCCTCACCACATGCGACAACCGTGTACAGACCTTCGTAAATTGGTCTTTGTTCTCCATACGCTGAAAAGATGTCCACAAATGGAGCAAATGGGTATACCGATAAATTACATGCAAAGGAGTAGAGTTGTTACTATAAAAAATAAGATCATTTCTACATAGCCGAAGTGACAAAAAAGGGCAAACTCTCACACCATACCGTGAATTCTATACTTCTAATCTATACCACATAACTAGTCATCAAAGATGTTTGCAACACTACATTGCGGGTACAAATTAGAGGCCACTTGGATGACTAATGATATATAACGTGCAAATCTGTTTTGAAAAAATATATACTTAATTGTATCATCATGGTGAAAAAAATCCGCTATATAAATTCTCATGACAATTATGCTTTGCATGTTATACTTCAAAAGAATTACACTATCATGCGGAAATTTTAATTTTTAGTGGCATCATCATTTTTCATTTTTTTAATTATCAACCGATACTTCTGAATGAAGGAGCCATTCTTCTGTATATTTTGACAAATTTGTCAAAATCTTGCAAAATTAAAAAATTGCCAACTGCCCAAAAAGATTGTTCCATGTCCCAATCCTAGGTCCGACTAAATCTTGTTGGACATCACGTTTGGTGGAGATGTATTTTTAAAGTGTAGCGATTGTGTCAGGAAATATTGTAGAGAGTAGGATATTGTTCTCACACGGTGGTATTTTTCTAGTCACTTAAGAATCTGATTTTCCGAACCATTTTTTATAGCAAATGATCTAAAGCGGAAGAAATTTTATTTCATACATAACATATTTATCGTAATATTTTTCAAAATATATGAGTACTTCCCTGGGTGACATGAATATGTATATTTTTGAAACATATGAAAATTTCGTGGCAAAGTCATTTGTTTTAACTACGTGAAATAATTCAATCGGCATTGGTATATGAATAGTTTCACGTATGGCAAGATTTATTTTTGTGAAACACCTCTATGACTACTATGAACATCTCTACTTCATACATATGAACAGATCTCTCAAATATGCATGAAAAAAATGAAACCGCTAAAACATAAAGTTGAAATCATTAAAAAATAACAAAAAAAAAAGAAACCGAATAACAAAAGAAAAAAGGAACAAAAAAAACATTTTCATCCAACTTGGGCCAGCCCAAGTAGCGGTTCTGTAGGACAGAGCACCCCACCGTTTTATTCGCCGAGGAACGCCGGCGGCGGGGGTTTCTTCCTCTCAGCCTCCACCAACCACCACCTGCGTAGCTTAAGAAAGGTATTCTCCACCTGCGAGCTCGCTGGCTGGTGGATCCACTGAGCGTGTGGGTCTGCGTCTTCTCCCGGTGAGGTGGCGCCGCCTGCCCGTCGCGCGCCAGCCTGTTAAGTCTTTTCGGCGGCGCGCCGCTCTCCAGGCTCCAGCTCCGTCGCCTTCTGTTTGTACCACCGTGCACCGCTGCCCGCTCGTCGTGAAGCATTAAGGTGGGTAAAATTTGGTTCAGATCTTTGATTTTTTACCGATTTGATTCTCCCCCAACTTAGATGGAATCATGGGTAGCTGCCACGCATCAACCAAAAGGTGTCCTGTTTGGGATGAGAGCTCACTGTTGTCAGATTGAAATTTGGGCTATGTTTCGCTGAAGGCCCGACTTCACCTGCTTTGAAAGCTGTTGATCTACTAGTTTAAAGCTCATATTTGCTATTGCTAGGTTGGAAGTTAAATGTTCTTAGAGGAAGTAAGCCACAACCCTGCAACACGCCCGTCGCAACTCGCATTTGCCTCTCTTATGCCATGACAAACAACAACACTTGTGTAGTTAGCCATGGCCAGCACCCACCCAACACCTCGTCCAGATGCATAACAGAGAGCTTCACCGCGACGCATGATTTTAAGGTTACCAATTACCCGCTTCTTGATGGCATGGGCGTCGGTGAGTACGTTACCTCGAGCCAGTTCTGCGTCGGTGGTTACGACTGGAATATCAAGTTCTACCCAGATGGTTACAAGGAGGTGGAGTGTGCCGGTAATGCTTCAGCCTATTTATGTTGTGTCAGCAAAGCGAAGGTGAACCTCGAATTCACCTTGAACATGCTGGAGAAAGGGGGTGAAGCTCAGGTAACCAACTACGGAGTGATAAAACGTGTCTTCTCTCCGCCGACTTATGACTGGGGCTATCCTAAATTCGTCGAGAAATCGAGGCTGAAATCATGGTCGAACGCCAATAGTGGATACCTGATTATACGGTGTGTTCTCACCGTGATAAAAGAACCTCGAACTGAGGTTACGAGGAACCCTGTCGTGGTGCCGCAGTCAAATCTCCGGGACCATCTTGAGCACATGTTGAAAGATGAACAAGGGACAGATGTGACGTTCAGTGTGTCTGGCCAATTGTTCCATGCCCACAGATGTTTGCTGGCTGCAAGATCTCTTGTTTTCAAGGCAGAATTATTTGGTCCAATGAAGGAGAAGGCTACACAAAGCATCAAGGTTGATGACATCAAGCCTCCAATCTTCGAGGCGCTTCTTCACTTTGTGTACACAGACTCTATGCTTGACGATGAGCATAACAGTGATAGCAAAACGGCAATGTTTCAGCACCTGCTAGTTGCTGCGGATCGATACGGACTAGATAGGTTAAGGTCGCTATGTGAAAGCAAGTTGTGCGACAGCCTGGACGTGGATACAGTTGCAACATCTCTTGTTATAGCAGAGCAACACAATTGCAAGGATCTCCAAGAAGCTTGCCTTGAGTTCATGGCTCCACGGAATGTGCTACAAGCTGTCATGGCAACTGATGGATTCAAGCATTTGGTAGCAAGCTCTCCTCTGCTCATGAAGGAGATACTAGAGAAGGTGTCCCGTAGTGTCTAGCTGAGATGCGAAATCCTCTGTACTAAATTTTTAGCCATGTTTAATTATCTAGTTTTATATGCCTGTGTAAGCGTGATATAATTATGCATTAATGTATGCTTCTGATGCCAATTTTATTGTATTATCTTCCTTACTAGTTTAAAGCATAATTATTGCTTTATTTAGGGAACAAAGCCTAATTCTCGTCACCGGGAACAAAAACATTTCGGTTCAACATGGGCCAGCCCAAGTAGCTGGCGCTGTAGGGAGAAGTATCCGCCCCGTTTCTATTCGTCAAGGCCTCGAGGGATGCCGGCGGCAGGGTTTTCTTCCTCTCAGCCTCCACCGTATGCGTGGCGCCGCTAAAATGAGTTCCTCCACCTGCGAGCCGTCGGCCGGTGCACAAACTAAGCGTGCGGGTTCGCGTCCTCTCCCGTCGAGGTGACGCTGACTTGCCCATGGCACGCGGTCGCCTATCAAGTCTTTTCCTCGGCGCGCCACTCTCGAGGCACCAGCTCCGTCGCCTTTGTACCACCGTGTGCCGCTGCCCGTTCGTCGTGAAGCATTAAGGTGGGTAGGATCGGTTCAGATCTTGATTGTTTCCCGATTTGATTCTCCCCCAACTTAGATGGAATCATGGGTAGCTGCCACGCATCAACCAAAAGGTGTTCTGTTTGGGATGAGAGCTCACTGTTGTCAGATTGAAATTTAGGCTATGTTTCGCTGAAGGCCCGACTTCACCTGGTTTGAAAGCTGTTGATCTACTAGTTTAAAGCTCATATTTGCTAGGTTGGAAGTTAAATGTTCTTAGAGGAAGTTCTGTTTACTTTGCAAGCCTGCGATACCCGTTTCATATATGTTCACCATGGCCAAAAACTCTATTGCTGAATTTAACCATGGCCAGCTACCCAAGACATCGTCCAGATGCTTTACGGAGAGCGTCACCGGGTTGCATGATTTCGAGGTGACCAGTTACCAGCTTCTTGATGGCATCGGCCTCGGCAAGGGCGTTCGCTCATCCATCTTCAGCGTGGCTGGCTACAAATGGTGTATCAATTTCTTCCCGGATGGGTGGATGGCGCAGTTTGCTGGCTATGTCTCGGTCCTTTTGGAACGTGTCATGGAAGCAAATGACACACATTTGGTGAGGACTAAATTCACCTTAAACGTTCTGGAAACAAACGGGAAAGGACAAGCAACTGAACTAAATGTGCAAGAGCATGTCTTTTCCCGGGCACAGCCCTATCAGGGCTATCCAAGATTCTTTGACAAGTCGAAGCTGAAATCATCATCAGAAGCCAACCGTGATTACATGATTATACGCTGTGTTCTCACTGTGATAAAGGAACCTCGCACGGAGGTTAAGAGATACAATACTGTTGTGGTTCCGCAGTCGAATCTACAAGACCAGCTCTGGCAAATGTGCAAGGATGGACAGGGAGCATATGTGACATTCAGTGTGGGTGAGAAGGAAACACAGTGCATCAAAATTGATGACATGGACCCTAAAATCTTTGAGGCGCTTCTTCACTTTGTATACACAGACTTCATGCTAGATGATGGGCACTACAGAGAAGGCAAAATTCCAAAACTGCAGCATCTTCTTGTTGCGGCCGATCGATATGGATTGGATAGGTTAAAGGCGTTGTGTGAAAGTAAGTTGTGTGAGGGCATTGACGTGGAGACTGTTGCGACTACATTGGTTTTAGCAGAGCAACACCACTCCATGAATCTCCAGGAGGCTTGCGTCGAGTTTATGGCTCCCCGCGGTGTGCTACGAGCTGTCATGGCAACCGATGGATTTAAGCATTTGCTAGCGAGTTCTCCTTTGGTCATGAAAGAGATATTGGACATGGTGTCCCTCAGTGACTAGTGCTGTTCAGGGGTCAAATGACCATATGCTTAACTTATTTTCTGGAGTGTTCAATCATAACCATGTTCAGTTATCTACATTTCATTTTGTTTATGAATGTGATACTATGATGCATTCTTGTATGCATTTCGATGCTATTTTTATCATATGAGTCCGAGTATCTCTTGAAGGCGTGATATTTGACAAAAAAATGGTGTCTATGTCTCTTCTTTTCTTCAAGGAAAGAGTGGTTGGTTCATTCATTGGAAGCATAGATTCTAATAGCTTCATTAATTCATAGTATAGATTCTAGTAATTTCATTTGTTGGTTCATTCATTGGTATATAGACTTTTTCTTATAGAGTTCCACTTCTCTGTTAATTCAGATTTTTGCTGTGTAATTGAATTTATTACTATAGTGAAAACATTTATCTTGAGTATTGTGGCAGTACAACTGTCTAAAATTAAACTAAAGAATCTCGTAGAACGACTTGTAGATATAAATTATTGCTTTCTATACAATTGTGTATAACTGTAAGTTCAGATCCATCCACGTTCAGATTAACCAAGCATCTGACAACAAGTTTTGAACTGTCTTAGATCCATTTATGATTACTCTAGCATATAACTCTGTTGAATTTTAATTAATATGTACGTGCCTGGAGTATTTTAGGAAGCTATATATCCATACCATTTCCTTGTGATTCTGATTATTTAGCTAATGATTTTAAAAAAAGATTATTTAGCCAATGTAACACAAACCAAACAATATTCCCTAAAACAAAACCATAAACATTGATCAACGAAGCGTACATTTCACAGCCATGGATTTGTTGTGGGCCGCGATGTGTTAAGAGATATGGGCTAGGACGCGGGGCAGAGATAATAGACGTGCAAGGCTCTCCATTTTCCTTTGGGAAATCACAGACGTTTCGTCGCATCAACAAACTGGAATCTGCCCTGAAAAAAAAACAATGGAATCATAACGGACTTGTTTAAAACTAGCATAATACCCGTGCGTTGCTATGGGACAGAAAAATAATTTACATATATAAGTATTGGTATACTGATTGTTCTATTTTGTTGATGTCCTTGCGGTTTTTAGCAACTCATGGTTTAGCAAAAACTGTCGACATATTTAGTCAGGATAATTTTGATGTATTTCTCCCGTTTCATCTTTTCTCTCCTTAGCTCTCAGATTCAGTATCTGCTCGCCCGTTTATCTCCTTCGCAACGCCTGCAAGAAAAGAATGTTCATATTTCTTCATGTCACTCTATCCCCTCTATTCTAAAGTTGCACCACCATGTATATTTTGTCAGATCCGTTGTCCTTTAGCTCCATTTTGTTTGCATTGTCGTGTTATTTGTATTGTAAGCCAATGTATTGGAAGCAAATAGGTTATCCCTGAGAATCAATTAGACTGTAAGAACATGAAAAGGCCCAGACGAGAGTACGGTGTTCGTAGCTCGGGCTACATGTAGCACTTTATTTTGAACATTCGAAATACAAATTTTGAAGTGTCAAAAAAATCTGAAAAAAATATGTGCATGTAGCCATGAATATATGTCAAGTATACAGAATCTTAATCCAAAGTACGTTGTATCCTACGCTACACAAAAAGGACAAAGTTACAGATCTAGTGTGTGAACAGTAAACCCCCAAATCTTGCCAGAATTTGTCTTTTTTACATAGCCTAGAATACAAAAATTTCGGATTAATACTTTGCACAATTTCGGATTAATACGGATAGCAGAGGGCGGCGGAGTGGCATTGCGCAGGCGTCGCGCCGGATAGAGGCAGCAACAGTTCGTCAAAACTCAAAACGGAAAAAAGGCCAGCCCGATCGTGCTTGCCGGCAACGCTGGTCCTTTTCCTATGCCTACAGCCAGCCCGATCCAGTTCC
This sequence comes from Poa pratensis, assembly GCA_947311845.1. Classification (NCBI taxonomy): domain Eukaryota; kingdom Viridiplantae; phylum Streptophyta; class Magnoliopsida; order Poales; family Poaceae; genus Poa; species Poa pratensis. The sequence continues at coordinate 14,808,855 of CAMZMU010000050.1, read as the reverse complement.
TGAGTTATTTTTCTTGCTCCTAGCGCAGGAGTAGCAAGAGGACCCGTACTCTTTTCAGATTCGAACTCAATGCTCGTATGGGAGATGGACTCGTATATGGGAGCAGAAACATGTCGTTTTTTTCCTGAAGTACGCTCCGGTTCGGGTAAATTTCGAATCGGTCTGTCCTAGCGCTAGGACTACGGTTATTTTCCACGTTTTTTGACGTACCATCATCGCCAACAATAAAAAAGAACAAAAGAGGTGCTCTGTGCTATCCCGTGATTCTCGACAAAGAGATCACCCCATGCAACGGCGAGTCCAGGAATTATTTGAAAGTTGACGACGACTAACTAAACGACTACTTCCGTGGAAAATAAGCCAATATATAAGACATAGAATTATTTAAGACAAAATACCACAAATTTTCAGGTTAAATCATACAAATCACACACTAATACATCTCATCAAATGTGGTGGCATTGCTCTCAACAATTTGCGGATCAGGTTCAGGTTCAGGTTCAGCTTGAGGTTCAACATGCTCAGGTTTAGCTTGAGGTTCAACATGAACAGGTTCAGGTTGAGTGCTACCACGGAACTAGGTGTATAATAGCTAAGGATGCGTCCGCCGTCCCCTTCCGCGCGTCGCTTTCTGTTGGTGCGGCCGGGCGCGGGTGCGGGCGTGCGGCGCTCCGCCTCGCCGGCTCGCCGCCTCGTCGGTCGCCGGCTCGCCGCCTCGCCGGTCGTGGCCGGCCGCCTCCGTCTCTCTTCTCCTCTCTGGCTGCTCTGCTCGGGATGGACTGGAAGAGTTGCGCGCGTGCCTGTTCGCAGGGATGGACTGGATGTTGTGTACGAGTTGGGCTGAAGCCTGGCTTCTACCTTCTAATGGGCCTGCTTTGGAAGATTAGTAGTAGTAAAAAAAAATATTACATTTTCGCAGGGCAGGCTTAAGCCTGTTAAAGCCTGCCTGCTGCCCTCGCCTTTGCCCCCATGATATCTAAACCTAGAACGCCCATCACCGTTTCTCCTTCTCTTTGGGGCCATGGCCAAGAACTCCACCTCTGTAGTAGTTAATCACGGCCAGCACCTACCCGAGACGTCGTCCAGGTGCATCATGGAGAGCTTCACAGCGCACAATTTCGAGCTGACTAGTTTCCCGTTGCTCGACGGTCTGGGTGTCGACAAATACGTTATCTCAAGCGTCTTCAGCGTCGGTGACTACGACTGGGCCATCAGGTACTACCCAGATGGAGCGAAGAATGTCGATTCGACCGGTAATGCCTCAGTCTTTTTGTATTGCGTCAGCGAGGTGAAGAAGGATGTAAGAACCAAGTTCAACCTGAACATGTTTGAGATCGACGGCAAAGTAGAGGTAACCAACCACGGTGAGCTAGAGCGTGTCTTTGCGCTGCCAGGTGGTAATAATTGGGGTTACGCCAAATTCGTTGAGAAATCAAAGCTGAAATCATTGTCGAAGTCCAAGAGTGGCTGCTTGATACGCTGTGTTCTCACCGTGATAAAAGAACCTCGAACCGAGGTTAAGAGAAACCTTTTCGTGGATACGCAGCGAAATCTGCAAGATCATCTCCAACAGATGTTGAAAGATGGACAAGGAGCTGACGTGACGTTTAGTGTGGGTGATCAATTGTTCAGTGCCCATAGATGCTTGTTGGCTGCACGGTCTCCGGTTTTCAAGGCGGAGTTATTTGGTCCGATGATAGAGAAATCTACCGAGTGCATCAAGGTTGACGACATTGAGCCCTCAATCTTCGAAGCCCTTCTTCACTTTGCGTACACAGACTCAATGTTAGATGACGAGCACTGCAAAGAAGGCCGAACGGCAAAACTGCAACACTTGCTAGTGGCCGCTGATCGATATGGACGTGATTTGTGAAAGAAAATTGTGCGAGTGCATGGAAGTGGAGACAATTGCAACAACATTGGTTTTAGCAGAGCAACACAATTGCAAGGATCTCAAAGAAGCTTGTGTTGAGTTTATGGCTCCACGGAATGTGCTACAAGCTGTCATGGCAACCGACGGATTCAAGCATTTGGTAGAAAGCTGTCCCGTGGTCATGAAGGAAATACTGGACATGGTGTCCCGTGGCTAGTCTTGGTTAGAGGCCAAATTATCATACGCGCAACTAATAATGCAGAGTCCTAAATTGCAACCCACGTTCGGTTTTCCACATTTCAGTTTGTACGTGTTACCACGATGTTATGTCACTTTTATATACAGTTTAATGCTACTTTTATCGTATCAGTTTGATTACTACTCCATGAAAACACCTCCTATTTTTCAAAAACGTTGTCTTAGTTATCCTTTTTTCAGTTGAGTGCCTGGCTAGTTCATTGGCAGTATAAACTCCATGACAATACGTTGTACATTGTGATATGTTATATTCTCCAGTTAATTTATATTTCCGTTGTCTGGTTAAATTTGATGTACTAAGAACATATTATTGGGGTATTGCACCAGTACAACTGTATAAAAACTTGAAAAGTGAAGATTATATCCATAGGGAACTGAACCACATGTTTTCTCAAAGGTGGCCTTGTTCCTAATTGTGGAGGTGGACTAGCAAACAACAATACGAATAAGGAAATTTTCACACCCATGAAGAAAAGCATATAGCCAGGGGACGTACACGCGGCGAGCAAGGGTCAATAATAGACCCCACTGAATCCCAAAATACTTCAATAAAATGCAGGAAAACAATAAATGCTTGGGAAGTTTCAAATTCAGCACAAAAAAGTTCTCAACAAGGGGGAATTAGTCAATCTAAATTTTGCAAAGGCAACATCATTGTTGCAAATATTTTTCACAACATTGTTTTTGCCAAATCGCCTTTAGGACCTCTATTTTATGTTAGTTACATTTTGTCACGGACAGCACATGATCATGCAATGTGGCATCTAGAACATTCTAATCATCATAAAGAGAGAGAGAGAGAGAGAGAGAGAGAGAGAGGCATGCTTTGCATGGAACTGGTGTAGCCATCGCCAACTCCTTGGTGGAGGCGATGTTCGTAGAAGTGATGTTTTAGAAGATCATTTGATGACGTGGATGCTCTTTGGTCGCAATCGGCACTGGATTGACATGACATGGCTGGAGTGTAGGCAGGTCTTCACGTCGCTGATAAGCCTCTGTTTGTTGAGCTGATCATGAACTTGCCACAGAGGTCAAATTATTTGCCATGCAATGTTGAAAGCGCACATCATGAACGCAATGTAGCAATTGTTGTGTGCGCTAGATCGGCAATGGGTAGAGGCGCTAAAGTTGATATATGAAAAAAAATACAGATAGCATCGTTCTGACTTCCGAGCTCACCTGCTCCTACCTGTTTTCGTAATTCAAAAAAAAATGAAAACAGTTCAAAATCCTGAATAAGGGACAACAAAGATATGCTAGTGTTCCACCTATTCGCAAAGTATCGTACGAAATAACATTAGGGGTGCCCTGTGCAAAAAAAAAGTCAGTGCTCATTTGTGGCAACAACATATTCTAAAGTACTGATTTTGTTCTTTTCGCACAGGGCACCATAAATGTCATTTCGTCGCCGAACTTTGAACATTGTGGAACAGTAGCATATGTTTTCTGCCCATTTTTTTCAAGTGTTTTTTATTTTTTATGTTAAATTTCGAAGATGGGCAGGAGAAGGAGAGCTCGGGAGTTGAAGGAGATTTTCGGCAAGTGCATCTATATGAAGTCAATCAACACTATATTGGCATTGGCAGGCCAACACCAATGCACACGGCAGATGCATGCATAATTTTTTTATTGTCGCTAGAACTCCATATCGTGATATCGTGCTTGCAAGGTGCACGGATGCAAGCACCTCATGGTCATGGCGAGTTGCCCCTGGTTTTATGGCACAAATGTGTTGAGAGGAACAAGTAATCCAACATTCAAATATAAAAACTTTAAGGTGTTAGATATTTCCTCCAGTCAGAGTCATATGGACTAATAGAATTCCAAAGCATTCTTTTGTTTTCTGTTGTTGTTAGAGATTTCTTTTAATTTCCATAAATCAAGTTTTTTTTTATCTTGTGAAAAGAAACCTGAAACCCACTCGGCCTCACAGGCCCTAGTTTTCTCATGGGCTGGATCATGCTGTTGCCCTAAAACCTCCTTTTTTTTTTCTTGCCCAGCCAGGCAGCCACGAAGCATCTCTCAGTCCGTCTGCTGCGGCTCTAGTCCCCCACCGCCCCTATTCGTCGAGGGACGCTCATCCAGTCATCCTCCACAATCTGCGGGATCGCCGGCCGGTGGACGTACTCAAAGTGCGGTTCCGCGTCCTCTCCGGAAGAGGGTCTGTGCCTGCCTGTCGCGCCCTCGCCTCTCGACTCCTTTCGTCGGCTCGCCCCTTCCAGCTCCGTCGCCTTTCGTACCACCGTCCGCTGCTGCCGCGCTAACTGTGCTTCAGCGCGAAGCATCAAGGTGGGTTTTCTTGGTTCAGATCTTGATTTTTCCACATTGGTTTTTCCTCGATTTTTTTTATGGAAAGTTATGTTTTTGGTTTGAGAGCTCACTGTGGTAATTGAAATTTGGGCCGACTCTCGTTGAGGTCAGAGGTTCAGATCTTGATTGGAAGCTGTTGATCTAGTGATTGAAATGAAGGAAACATCAAGAACTAGATGCCCTCTATTCCTCCGCGCTATAATCCGTGGTGCAGCTTAGTAGCTTACAAATCGCATACAGGAGGCTAGAGGGTAAGGTCCTTATATAGTCAATTTCAGAGTTCGAATTCCTCATGACATACGAGTTTGAGTTAATTCAAACTCTTCCAAAAACAGAGTCCAACACATCTCAATAACCACGATACAAGATGTGTAGTTTCCGTAGGAAACTGTTTTGTTCAGATTTGTACCTTTTCCGTGTGTTGTAAGTCACACGTGACAATCAAGTTGGACAACTTAACTGATCCATCTTTGTTCTAGATATATCAAAAATATTTGAACAAGATTTCCATAGAACATTGTTCCCGGGTTCCAGCAAACAAATACTGTAATTCCAATGTTCATGTTACACATGACTGTATATGAGCCTATCTTCTCCTATACAGCATGAACAGAGCGCAACACATATGCTCAAAATAATTAACGATCAATAAGATCAAGCATTCCGCAACCATGGCGTGGAAATTCCAGCTTATTTACTTTTACCAAAAAAAATAAAACCCGACAACAGGGATATTATCATCAGAACACGAATATATGACGAAGGACACATTATTTCTTACATCTCCCACTTGTCCGAGACAATTATTCAAACTTATGCAAACCCATAGCTTTAACATGTTTAGCAAACAATTCCTGACCAATAGCCTTGGTCAGTGGATCAGCCAACATGTCTACACTAGGCAAGAAATATAACTTGACTGACTTTAGTCTGTTAACAACATCACGAATATAATGATATCTAGCTTCTATATGTTTACTCTTATTATGAAATCTGGGATCCTTGGCCACTTTGATTGCTGCTTGGTTATCACAAAACAGAGTGACAGGAGATTCCACGCTCTTCACTATCTTCAGAGTAGCAAGAAACTCTTTCAACCACACTGCCTCCTTTACCGCCTCAGAAGCTGCAATATATTCGGCTTCCATAGAAGACAACGCGACTGATTCTTGCTTCTTACTTTTCCAGGAAATTGCACCACCCGCCAAAGTGAATATATAACCTGAAGTTGATCTTCGTGCATCAAGGTCCCCTTCCCAGTCAGAATCAGTATAGCCCTGCAGCTGAAGTTCCTCACCATTAAAACACAAGCAATAATCCAAGGTAGAGTTAACATATTTCAACACATGCTTAAGTTCTTTCCAATGCAATTCTCCTGGATTGTGCTGATATCTACTTAGAATACCCACTGCATGACACAAATCTGGCCTTGTAAACAACATGGCATACATTAAAGATCCAAGCGCTGATGAATAAGGAGTATTTTTCATTCTTTCTATTTCCTCAGTGGTTTTCGGACAAGATTTCCCACTGAGTTTTATCCCTGTTGTCAATGGCACAAAAGTCTGCTTGCTGTTTTCCATAGAGAACCTTTTAACTACTATTTCCAGATAAGTCTTTTGTGACAAACCCAACAGTTTTCTTTTCCGGTCTCTACGTATTTCCACCCCCAGGACATAGGAGGCATTTCCCATGTCTTTCATCTCAAAAGTAGATGACAACCATGTTTTTACTTCAAACAAATTTTCCTTATTGTTAGATGCAATAAGTATATCATCTACATACAGTGATAAGAGTATAAAATTTCCTCCCACTGTTTTAAAATAGATGCAATGATCACCTTCCACCATACTAAAACCGTATGATGTGACTTTTTCATCAAACAATAAATTCCATTGTCTAGAGGCTTGCTTAAGACCATAAATTGAAAGTTTAAGTCTACAAATTTTTCGCTGATTTTGTTTTTCAACAAAGCCATCAGGTTGTAACATATAGATTTCCTCATCAAGATGACCATTCAGAAAGGCAGTTTTAACATCCATCTGATGAAGTTCCAAATCAAAATAGGCTGTCAAAGCACTCATTATTCGAATAGATGTGAATTTTGCTACAGGGGAAAAAGTTTCCACAAAGTCAATGCCCTCCCTTTGTGTGTATCCCTTAGCTACCAAGCGTGCTTTATATTTTTCCACAGCTCCAGATGCATTCATTTTCTTCTTAAAAATCCACTTAGAACCTATAGGCTTCCTATCCTTTGGCAAATCAACCAATTCCCAAACCTGGTTCTTTTCCATGGATTTTAATTCATTAATCATTGCGTCTTTCCAAAGCTTAGACTCGGTGCTAGACATGGCTTGCTTAAAAGTCCTAGGTTCTTCCTCTATGACCGCAGTCTTAGAGTGTAGTTCCACCAAAAAAACATAATAATCATCCAAATAAGATGGTGTTTGTAAATTCCTCCCACTTCTTCTAGGTATATTAGTTTGAGGAGTGTTCCCATCTGAATTAGCATTGTTGCGTGCTTCCTGAATATCAGATTCAGTATTATCCAAACTAATGTCTAGAGGGGTAACTAATAATTCCACTCTCGCTCGTTTGGCACGCCGAGGTGTGTCTTGATCTAGGAAAACCGCATCCCTACTTTCCAATAATTTCTTGTTTACTGGATCATAAAACCTATAACCATTTGATCTTGAAGCATAGCCTATAAAAATTCCAGACATGCTTTTCGGTTGCAATTTAGTCCTGAGCTGACTAGGAATCCTTATTTGAGCATTACAACCCCACACAGCTAGATGCAAGAGTGTGGGTTTCCTCCCTTTCCACAGTTCATAGGGAGTTACAGGAATAGCTTTGGATGGAGAGTGATTCAACAAATAAACTGCAGTATGTAACGCTTCTCCCCAAAAAGAAAATGGAAGATCAGAATACGCCATCATTGATCTAACCATATCCATTAAAGTTCGATTCCTCCTTTCAGCAACTCCATTTTGCTGAGGAGTGTATGGCAAAGCGTAATGATGCACAATGCCATTTTCCTTGCAAAACTCATCTAAGACACCTGACGTGTATTCTCCTCTACGGTCAGTTCTTAACACCTTAATCCTTTTTCCTAATTGATTTTCGACTTCTGCCTTGGTAGTCATCAATAAAGGTAATGAAATAAATCTTCTGTCCAAAGGTTGGTGTTGAAAACTCCCCACAAATATCAGAGTGTACAATTGCAAGTTGTTCATTAGAACGAGTAGCTTTGGGAAAAGGTGACCTTGTCATATTTCCCATCACACATGCTTCACACACACCATAGTCCTCCCTCTTAAACTTGAGAATTCCAGAACTAATAAGACGTTTAATTCTGTTTTTAGAGATATGACCCAAACGGAAATGCCATAAGTAGGACTCACTACAGTTTCCACTACCACCAATATTCCTCACAATGGAGTTTTGTTGGGCTACCAAACAGTCCATGTCTTGTATGTCAATAGGATCATCAATGTAGTACAAACCATCAAAACGATTTCCTGAATTAATCAGTTTTCCATGCTGCAAGATTTTAACTTTACCATTCCCAAATAACACATCAAAACCAATAGATTCCAGCCTAGAGACAGATATTAAATTTTTTCTCATGCTTGGTGCATAAACCGTTTCCTTCAAAATAAGTGTTCCTCCATTAGGGATTTTAAGGGAATAATTTCCAATGCCCAAGATATCTGCCTTGGCTGTAGTTCCTAGATATATAAATCTCGTGCCTGGTTTAATTGGTGTCAAGGATGTAAAATTATCACTATTTCTAGCAACATGTGCGGTTGAACCAGAATCTACTACCCAATTGTTTGTGACAGAAGTAGTAAATAATGCTTCAGAACAAACATAGACATTAAACGTACCATCAGGGGAAGAATCCCCTTTGCGGCTTTCATAATTCTTGGACTGGTTTGAATTCTCTTTCTTCTCATTTGATCTCCTTCTTTTCGGACATTATTTCCTGAAGTGTCCAAAATCTCCACAACCATGGCATTTGTACTTGCTCTTGTCAAACTGGGGTGTTGTTCTCTGATGGTCATCTCTATCTCTCCTTTTATTCAGTTTGTCTCTCAGGTCACCACCTTTCTTCTTGTTATTCCAAGGCTTCTTGTTCGAACTCCTATGTTCACCTAGATGTAATTCCTCATGTTGAGACCTTCTATCTCTCCCATGAGTGGCCTTCCTATCTTCTTCCATGAGTAGGTGGTGTCTTAAGGTGCGCATGTTCAGAACCCTTTCAGTATGGCAAAACGAAATCTTAAACTGCTCCCAAGAATAAGGCAAGGAGTTCAAAGCCACCATCACTTGAACTTCCTCCTGAAAAGGGTAACCTGCGTTATTGAGTTCCTCAGACATCACACTGAGTTTATTCATGTGCTCGCCCACAGAAGAATTTTCAGCCATCTTGGTGGTTAAGAACTTATTCACCAAGCTCAGGACTCGGAACAATGAAACCTCGCCAAAGTCTTCCTCCAACTTTCTTATGATAGCACAAGCTGCAGTTTCTTTCTCATATTCCCCAGCTAGCGAGTCTGTCATAGCTCCTAGAATAAAAATCATTGCCTTCTTGTTGTCCTTAGTCCACTCCTTCAATTCTTCCCTGTACAGTCCTTTTTCTTCCTCTGTGGCATCTTTTGCTGGCTGGTTTGGTTCATCAGTCATGGTCACATAATCAATATTCTCACCAGACAACAAGAACATCAGCCTCCTCTTCCAGATCGTATAATTCGATCCGTCCAGTTTGCAGTGTCTCAATAATAATTCAGAAAACACACTGTTCGAGGCCATTGGAAGAGTATTTTACCGAACCAAAAAAAACACAGCAGCAAGCTTGCAGTACGCGTGGGCGTGACCTGTTAATTCCGAGCGTGCAACTCGTTGAAGGGGAGAATACGACCTTGGTCTGCTGGAGGGCGAGCAAGGACTGGCGAGTAGTCAACCAGGAGACGCGCGGACTGGGCGAGTACCGGTCGTGGAGAAGCAGCTTCGCGGCGGACGGTGGTGGAGCTGCACCTGACAGGGGTTCTCGAGCACGTGGGCGTGGCAGGCGGCGAGGGCTGAGGGCGTCGACTTCCTTCGATTCGATCTGAATTGGGATATCAGAATCGCAGCGGAATCGATCTCAAATCGAAGACGGACGACCCTCGACCAAAGCTCTGATACCAATGAAGGAAACTTCAAGAACTAGATACCCTCTATTCCTCCGCGCTATAATCCGTGGTGCAGCCTACAAATCGCATACAGGAGGCTAGAGGGTAAGGTCCTTATATAGTCAATTTCAGAGTTCGAATTCCTCATGACATACGAGTTTGAGTTAATTCAAACTCTTCCAAAAACAGAGTCCAACACATCTCAATAACCACGAGACAAGATGTGTAGTTTCCGTAGGAAACTGTTTTGTTCAGATTTGGACCTTTTCCGTGTGTTGTAAGTCACACGTGACAATCAAGTTGGACAACTTAACTGATCCATCTTTGTTCTAGATATATCAAAAATATTTGAACAAGATTTTCATAGAACATTGTTCCCGGGTTCCAGCAAACAAATACTGTAATTCCAATGTTCATTTTACACATGACTGTATATGAGCCTATCTTCTCCTATACAGCATGAACAGAGCGCAACACATATGGTCAAAATAATTAACGATCAATAAGATCAAGCATTCCGCAACCATGGCGTGGAAATTCCAGCTTATTTACTTTTACCAAAAAAAAAACCCGACAACAGGGATATTATCATCAGAACACGAATATATGACGAAGGACACATTATTTCTTACATGAAAGTTATTGATCGACTAGCTCGTTTTTGTCAGGCCGGAAGTTCAATTTCGTCAGAGGAAGTTCTGAGTATTCTGCAAGCAGCAGCAGCCATTGCATCTCTCTTCGCCATGACGAACAAGTCCACTTCTGTATCTGAGCATGGCCAGCTATTGAAGACGTCATCGAGATGCGTGACGGACACAGTCACAGTGTCGCACGATTTCGAGGTGACCAACTACAGTCAGCTGGATGGCATGGGTGTCGGAACGTATGTTAGCTCGAGCACATTTAGTGTTGCCGGCTATGATTGGAATATCAGGTTCTACCCGGACGGATACAACTCCAAGGAAAGAGAGGACGGCTATGCATCAGTGTTTTTGTATCATCTCAGTCCAGCAAAGGATGTGAGGACACAGTTCACATTAAAAATGCTGGGGAAACAAGGTAAAACACAAGTAACACAAGTCTTTTCTCCATCAAGTGATAATTTGGGCTATGCTGATTTCGTCAAGAAATCAGAGCTTAAGTCATTGCTGGACATCAATAATGGCTACTTTACGATAAGGTGTGTTCTCACTATCATTCAAGAACCTCGCACTGAGGTAAAGAAGACTCTTGTGGAGGCTGAGCATCCGAATCTCCAGGAGCATCTCGTAAAAATGCTGAAGGATGGAAAAGGAGCTGACGTGACGTTCAATGTGTGTGGCCAATTGTTCAATGCTCACAGATGCTTGTTGGCTGCAAGATCTCCTGTTTTTGAGGCAGAACTATATGGTCCAATGAAGGAGAAGACAACACAGCACATCAAGATTGACGACATCGAGCCCTTAATATTCGATGCCCTTCTTCACTTTGTGTACACAGACTCTTTGCCAAATGACGAGCACTACAAAGAAGGCAGAATGGCAAAATTTCAGCACTTGCTAGTTGCTGCAGATCGATATGGACTGGAGAAGTTAAGGGTGCTTTGTGAAAGAAAATTGTGCGAAAGCATGGATGTGGAGACGATTGCAACAACATTGGTTTTAGCCGAGCAACACAATTGCAAAGATCTCAAAGAAGCTTGTCTTGAGTTTATGGCTCCACGGAATGTGCTACAAGCTGTCATGGCAACAGATGGATTCAAGCATTTGGTAGAAAGCTGTCCTTTGGTCATGAAGGAGTTACTGGACATGGTGTCCCTTAGTGGCTAATCTCGATCAGAGGTCAAATTATCACATGCGCAACTGATTATGTAGAACTAAACTTAAGTCATGTTCAGTTATCTACATTTCAGCTTGTATGTGATATTACGAGGATTGGTGTATGCACCTTGATGCTATTTTCCTGTTTGTCAATTTTTTTTGTCTCGTTTGTGACTTAGTTCTTTTTTATCCAATGGAATGCTTTGCTCATTCATTGGCAGTTCATACAGATTTTTGCTGGATGACTGAATTTATTGCAGTACGAACAATTTCCAGGTAATGGAGTAGTGCAATTTTCTAAAATTTCACAATTTATCATTGTGGAAAAATCTGAACGACTTATAGATATACATCATGGCTTACTGTACAATTGTGATTTCAGATTCATTCTATGTTCAGAGTAATTAAAATCATCTGATATAATTCAAACTGTCAGGAATAGTTTTATGATTACTCCACTGTATAATTATTATTTTTGCTTTGGATTATATACATTATATGTAGACCAAGTTTGGACGATATATATCCATACTTGTTCTTGGTGATGCGTACTAGTTACTGAATGCAAACAAAGCTCACCATACAACATTGAATGAAAAAATGCAGCATTAGAGCTTTACAAGTAAAAACAAGTGTGCAACATAAATCTCGAAAAATATTATATTTGAAAATCTTGAAAAAAAGTACGCAACATATTGGAAAATTTGTTTGACCTAATCGAATCGGACATATCATCTGCCTAATTTCGAGTTTGGACAAAGAAGGTGCTGATATTTTGGTAATATACATTTTTCGATAAAGAGAATATATTAATATTAACAAGATACCAATTACCCGCAGCTCGGCGGCCGGGGCGTCGGCAAATACATATGCTCGAGCGTCTTCGGCGTCGGTGGCCACGATTGGCAGATCAGGTACTACCCAGATGGAGTGAAGGGTGCCCGTATTGTTTCAGTCTATTTGTTCTGCGTCAGCGAGGTGAAGGAGGATGTAAGAACCAAGTTCACCTTGAACATGTTTGAGATGGACGGCGAAGTCAAGGTAACCAACTACGGTGTGTTAGAGCATGTCTTTTCGTCGGCAGGTATTAGTTGGGGTTATCCCAATTTCGTTCAGAAATCAAAGCTGAAATCATTACTAGTATCAAACTTCAGCAGTGGCTTCCTTATACGGTGTGTTCTCACCGTGATTAACCAACCTCGAATCGAGGAGCTTAATAAGAGGAAACTCTCCGCGGTTCCACCCCCTCCGAATCTTCAAGACCATCTCGAGCAGATGTTGAAGGATGGACAAGGAGTAGATGTGACGTTTAGTGTGTCTGACCGACTCTTCAATGCCCACAGGTACTTGTTGGCTGCACGATCTCCGGTGTTCAAGGCCGAACTATTTGGCCCGATGAAGGAAAAAACAATCATCAAGATTGACGACATCGAGCCACCAATCTTCGAGGCGCTTCTTCACTTTGTGTACACGGACTCCTTGCTCGATGACGACCATTGCGAAGAAGGCAGAATTGCAAAATTTCAGCACTTGCTAGTTGCCGCGGATCGATATGGGCTGGAGAGGTTAAGACTGCTCTGTGAAAGCAAGCTGTGTGTGGGCATTGACATGGACACGGTTGCAACCACATTGGTTTTGGCAGAGCAACATCATTGCAAGGATCTCAAAGAAGCTTGCGTTGAGTTTATGACAACACAAAATGTGCTACCAGCTCTTATGGAAACCGATGGATTCAAGCATTTGGTAGAAAGCTGTCCTTACGTCATGATAGAGTTATTGGACATGGTGTGCCGTAATCATGGTTTTGGTTACCGGTCGGGAAATCCGGTTACCGCCCGGTAATCGGATATCCCGACCACCCTCGGGAAATGGTCATACCCGGCGAAAAATCCCGAAATTTTTAAATTTTAACGAAAACCCTTGGTAAATGGTCAAATTGAGTATCGATTTGTTTGAATTTTTGAATTTTGGTTTTCAAATTCGTCTGGTAACCGGTCGGGATTTTCCGGTAACCACGGTAACCGGTAATCCCGACCCCCCTCGGGAAAAAAATTCTACCGGTAACCAAAACCTTGGCCGTAATGGCTAGTCTCGATCATCATAGCTCAAATTATCACAAGTGGAACTAATTAGTGCTAAATTCCAATCCATGTTCGGGCCGGGTATCTACATTTAAGCTTTTACAATATGTTGCCGTGATATTATGAATCAGCTTGTTGCTATTTTATTGTGTCAGTTTGATTACTACTTCTTGCAGTAACTCCTAGTATTTGTGAAAAATGATGTCTCAGTTCTCTTTTTTTTTGAACGGAGTGCCTTGTTCATTCATCAACAGATGAATTCTAAGAACATTTTCTTTTTCTTTTTGAAAGGATTTTGATTATGAGCAGATCTGAACGGAGTACCTTCTGAAAGGACTACGTTGTAGGCTGTGGACATTTCTATTCTGCAGCTTATTCATATTTTTGCTGTATGACCAGATCTATTTTGACTAGAACATTTGTCCATGTATTTCAGAACTACAACTGTCTATAATTTAACTAATGAAGAATATGGAAAAATATGTACAAGTTATAGATATACTTGATGCTTTACTACTCATCTCTGTAAAATTGAAGTTCAGATACACTATTAAGAGTAACCAACTATCTCACAAATTCAAAATTTCAGAAATCCTTACTCTATGTCCGTCGACGACACACCAAATTAGCCCATTTTCAAATGCTCTAGAACTTATGCTATATCTTTCCATGTGGATGACTAAATTCAACAAAACACTTTGTCCTCTAATCACCCATTTGAATAATATTTTGTTTTTAAGATTCGAGCACAAAGGCTCTCGGGTCTAGTCAATGATCTCCAAGCTTGTCGTGTAAGTGGTCAAACACCAGGAGACCACGAAATCTCAAGCCGTTTTAACGTACCGTAAAATACCCTATAGAAGTTGTGTGTCGTTTTTACTTTTCTTTGCATCATCATGCATAGTTTCACATAGCATAAATCTGAATTTCATCAAACCCTAATTTTCATAAAAAATTGGCTTATTTTGTTTCCTTAATATACTCCCCGGATCCATAATCAGTGTCAAAGTATTGAACGAACCCCAGTTTATTGGGTCGGAGCGAGTATTTAAAATTGTGCCAATTTCTTTTCTGCAAATAATAAGAAGAACAAGATACAAAAACAAAGCACAGGCCAGCCGGCCAGGCAACCACGGCCAGAACCGGCCCAATTCCTTAGCTGGCCCATCACCCAAACCCAAGCCCATCCCCAGCTATACCTAACCCAGCCCCGTCGCTCCCTCGTCCGTCGCCCCGCCGCCACACACGCGTGCCTCTCCTCTCTCCCTGCAGACAGTTCCTCACCTCCCTCTGGTCCGCCCGCCGCAGGCGAGTCGCCGTTCGCCTCCCCCACGCGCTCCTCAATCGCCTCGAGGTCGCTCCGGCGAGCACGACCACCACCGGCCGACGATCCGGCACCTTCTCCTCTTCCTGCGCCCTCCTTGTCGCTCCACGCGCCGGCAAGGAGCTCCGCCGGTCGCCCGGCATCTGCCTCGCCGCTAGCAGCCGCCCATCGGATCCATGGGCTTGTGGCGCCGCTTCACGAACAAGGGAGCCGTTCCCAGACAAGTAGACACGTCGTCGAGATGCGTGGCGGAGAGCGTCTCCGGGACGCACGACTTCGTGGTGGCAAACTACTCGCAGATCAGGGACCTCCCCGTGGTTCATTGGGTGTCGTCCGGCAACTTCAGCGTCGGCGGCTACGATTGGTATCTCAGCTTTTACCCCCGCGGGTCGTTCTTAAGCAAGGAGAATCCAAACTACGCGGCGTCGTCCGTGCATCTCCTTAAAAGAGACACGGTCGTGGTAGCGACGGCAAGGGTCACCATAGGACTCGTGGACCGCCATGGCAAGATGGCGAACAAGAGAAACTCGGACTACGTCTACCTCCCTGTGGAACACCCTCGGGAATTTCCCAAGTTTGTGCACAAGTCGAAGCTCACATCGCGGCGGTTCCTCGTAGATGACTGCCTGACCATCAGGTGCGTCCTCACCGTCATCAAAACCCGCACGGAAGTCACCAGGGCTGTCCCGGCGGCTGCAGCCCCGCTGCCGGACTTGCACGGCCACCTCCAGCGCATGCTCAGCGACGGCAAGGGCACGGACGTGACGATCCAAGTCCGCGGACAGGACTTCTGCGCACACAGATGCATGCTCGCCGCGCGCTCGCCCGTCTTCGATGCGGAGTTCTTCGGTCCGATGAAGTGGAAAGATACCATCGACGACATGGAGCGATGGTCTTCGAGTTGCTTCTCCACTTCATCTACACGGACTCGCTGCCGAGCAACGGTGAAGGCTGTGGCACGGCCGTGACGCAGCACCTGCTGGTGGCCGCAGATCGGTACGGGCTGGACAAACTGAAGCAGGTGTGCGACATGAAGCTGCGCACGAGCTTGGACGTGGAGACTGTTGCGACGACGTTGGCGCTGGCGGAACAGCATCAGTGCCCGCTGCTCAGGGATGCGTGCGTGACATATATGTCGTCATCCCGGAAAGTGTTGGCCGATGTCTTGGCAACCGAAGGGTTCAGACATCTCACGGCGAGCATCTCCCTGGAAAATCTTGGTGAGACCGTGAGACCCAGCTAAGGTGTCACTATGACCTGCCCACTGGCTAGTCCATAGTGAGGGCCTCTCGTATGTTAAGTTTTATACACATGGCTGGCTGCAGGAGGCTTATGCTTGGGTTTATTCGACAAGTTTTTTGTGTGGCTTATGAAACATACCTGTTTTTCAATTAAGAGCGTGTGTTCCCATTTCAGTTTGGGTAGCATATGAAACAATGGGGTATGTTATATGGCGAAGTATCCGGTGAAAACACCCGTACAGTGAAAAGAAAACCTGCAAACTATCCTCGTAGGCCGTTTGATAGAAAACGTACGGCACAGATCAAAAGGTCGGAACCTAACCAACCACTTAAACACTGTTTTGCAGATAACCCCTACCCTCACGTGTTGATAACATTTCAGCTAAGAAAAAAAACACGAATCGTCTTCGATCTGTGCCGCAATGGATCGTCTTCCTGCGCCGGTTGCCGTGTGCGCCGGTCCTCCGGCGGACGTGTGCCCTACTTTTGCGACTGCCCCAGCCTTGAGCCCTCGTCCTCACCTTGTGCCGGCCCCTTCCGGGAGCGCTCGCCCTCCGCCGGTCGTGATCACGCGCCCTTCGGCGGCCCCGGCCGTGAGCCATTCCCTACGCCAGTCGTGACTCGCCCTTCGGAGCAAGCATCACTGCTGCCTGTGATAAGCAACGGCGTCTCCAACCCTCTGTCCTGGCATAAGAATTGTTGTTTAATCAACTGAAACTGTTGAAGAACTCAACAATATTTCAGTTTTCAGCTAAACATCGTTTCTTACCTTTGACAGGGGAAACTCCATAGGTTTCTGCAAATTGTAAATCTTTAATTACAAGATGAACAACAATAGTAAAGGGGCAAAAAAAAAATCGTGTACAGCCACCATCATTCAAGTATTTTCTATACATCCACATTGATTCATGTATAGCAAAACAACAAGGAGTTTTCTGGATGCATTGATTCAGTTACAGCAGAACAACAGCGGCTTTTACTTACAACAAAACATCAGCTTCTAATAAGGACAAGCAAGCCGTCGGGTCTCCATCTCATGGAGGAGCACTGCGGCCGCTGGATTTCCCTCCCAAGGGGCAGCGCCAGGTCGCCGTCGCGCGGGGTCTTCACCGTGGCTGCCGGCCCGTCGGGTCGCCGACTCGTTGGGTCATGTTCGCGTCGGGGCGCTACCGCGGCATACGATTCACCGTCGACTCGTCGGGTCTGTAGGTCGCCCTTGCGCAGCCGGAGAAAGGGGATAACTCCCAAATTATTCTCTCTTGATAAATATGGTTACAGGGGGTTATCTCCAAAACAGAGTTTAAGTCGCTGGTTCCATTCCCACCTTTGACATGTGCCGTACGATCTCGATCAGACGGTTTACAACGACAGTTTGCAAGTTTTCACTGATTGGGCGTTTTCACTGGATACTTCCCCATGTTATATATCACGTAGAACCTTAGATAAAATCATAATCGATGGCGGTCAAAGCATCTTATATGGTGTTTTGTGGTGGCACTCGGCAAATCGTCCGGTACCGGTAGTATTGGTTCAATCCATTTTGCACTAAGAGTGACCAAACATCTAATAAATTTTCAATTCTCGTGAATCTTACTGTGAATTTTATAAGCCAATTACTTCTTCCATTTTTCATAACGGTTAATCACCATGTTAACTAATCGATTACGAAAAATTGGATCGAATTTTGCAGTACCTCGACGTGACATGGGCATGAAAGAGGTTTAATAATCCGTTTTCTTTTTATAAGGGCTAAATTCATTTATATATTTTTGCCTTTTGACCCTATATTGTAGGGTGGATCTCAAAAGATAGGAATGATCTCCCTCCAAGCCGTACATACGATTTTGATCATCGAAGTATACATATATGTAGAGCAATTCCAGATGATATATGTACACATGGAGTATCTATTCTGGAACATTATAAATGAATCAACTGCATCCTTCCAAGAAAAAAAAAGTAAGAATCAGAACTTGCGAAGAACCGATTCTTGTTTGATAAGAACTCGTCCCGCAAAGGACACTACGTGGGGCTATGGGAGATCATTAGTACTCCCTCCGTTTTTATTTAGTTCTTGTTCTAGGATTTTTCAAAGTTAAACTTTTCAAACTTTGACTAAATATATACGAAAAAACTTTGACTAAATATAAAAAAATTACTGTAAATATTTATATTTTCCTATATATTTGATAAAACTTTATAAAGTTTGAATTTGACTATACTCAGAACACAAACTAATTGTAAACGGAGGGAGTACCTAAATACATATAGATAAATATGTATGTGAAATTATGATACAAGTTCCTTCTTATTAAATTACCTAACATTGTGCCTCGAAACGATTTGAAGCCTCCAAACCTATATTGTCCAATCCACATGATCCCTGATTACTAAATAGCTCAATACCCATCCAAACGGCCAAATCTTCGAACAAAGAATAAATCAACACGTCAGGCAACCCTAAGATAATTCATCAATTAGGAATTGAGAATATCATCTCGAGAGATAAATCTTCTTCGGATGAATTATATGGAAACCTGTTGTAGTGGCACTTACAGGTTCGTAGAGGAGAGCAGTGGTGACAAGGGACGGATGGCGGCGAGCAGACTTGTGCTGACCGTATACTTCGCGAAAGAAAAAATAGAATACAAGGTGGCGACCCGGGCGATTATTTCCTCTGTATTGAGAGATTCAGCGAGACGTGGACTATTAGCGCTGCGTGTTCTGCGCATGAACTGGTGGGCCTTCAAACGTGAATGGAGCTTTGATGGGCTGGCGTCAAAATCCAATTTTCACTGGGGTCAGAATCCAATTTTCAGTGGCGTCAATTTTTTGTACTGGGCTATACCTACGAGGGTTTAGGACCAAAGTCATCGGGGTCAATTGACCCCAGAGTCATATAAGGTAGCTCCGCCGCCTCTCCTATCCTTTTTTGTCATGGGCAACAGCGCACTTCTCGCCCTGATCCCCGGCCGGATCCGATCCGAGACGTCGTCGACATGCTCCACGGACAGCGTCACCGCGGCCCACAATTTCGAGGTGCGTGACTGCCCGCTGCTCCACGGCCTCGGCGGCGGCAAGTACATCAGCTCCAGCGTGTTCAGGGTCGGCGGCTACGACTGGACGATCCGGTTCTATCCTGACGGGAGGGAGAAAGACAAATCCAGCGAGTATTCCGACTGCTACTTGAGTTGCGTCACCCCAGCGAACGACGTGAGGGCACGCTACTCCTTGAACGTGATGGAGAAATTGGACGGCGAGCTGCGAGTTACCGACTATGCTTATTCAGAGAACACGTTTTCTCCCGCAAAGTACACTATGTGGGGCTATCGGAGATTCGTCTCCAAGTCATGGCTTAGACCTCTGCTGGATAGCAACAATGGCTGCTTCACGATAAGGTGCGTTCTCACGGTCATACATGAACCTCGCACGATGCGTAGGCGGAAACCCATTGTGGTCACGCAGCCGAGCCTCCGAGAGAGTCTCGAGCACATGCTCAGGGACGGAGAAGGAGCAGACGTGACTTTCAGTGTGCGGGAACAGCTGTTCAGTGCCCATAGATGCGTGCTGGCTGCACGTTCTCAGGTTTTCAAGGCGGAGCTCTATGGTCCGATGAAGGAAAGCGCGACACGGTGCGTCATCAAGGTCGACGACATGGAGCCCCAGACCTTTGAGGCGCTTCTTCACTTTATATACACGGATACTATGCTAGATGATGGCGACGGCGGCGAAGGCAAAACTGATGGACTGCAGCACTTGCTAGTTGCCGCGGATAGATACGGAGTGGATATGCTAAGGGTCATGTGCGAAGACAAGCTCTATGATGGCATTGCAGTGGAGACGGTTGCGACCACATTGCTTTTGGCAGAGCAACAAAACTGCAAGGATCTTAAGGAAGCTTGCATTGAGTTCATGAGTTCACAGAACATGCTACGAGCTGTCATGGCCACCAATGGATTCAGGCAACTTGTGGCGAGTTGTCCATTGCTCATGGAGGATATACTAAAGGAGGTGTCTGGCAACGTCTAGATAAAATGTTAGGTGACAAGTCTCACTGACGTCACAAAATATGATGTGTGCTCATAACATGTTAGATTTTAGCCGTATTTGTTTAACCACAATTTTTCAATGTATGCACCGTGTATGTTAGACAATGACGTATACTCATGTTTTCACCATGGTGCTATAAAATCACAACAGAATACCTATTGACCGGTGTTCCTGTCTATTGACTATAATTTAGCAGTCGTTCGTCAATGAATCATCCGGAGTGTCAATGATTTCTCTGCATACATAGATTAAGGAAATACAGAGGTTCATGCGTACCCAAGATCAAATAGATATACTAACGCCCGCCCGTACAACGTCTTGCCCTTTATTCATCCGCCTGCCTTTGCCATGGGAAACATCAGCTAGCTCTTGCCTGGGTAAGCCGCCGCCCGTGCCGGCCGAGACGTCGTCAAGATGCGCGACGCCAACAGCCACGGCGGCGCACAATTTCATCGTGGTGAACTAATCGTTGCTGGACGGCATGGGCGTCGGCAAGTTCGTCAGCTCGACGACGTTCAGCGTCGGCGGCAACAACTGGAACATCCGGTTCTACCCTGATGGTGACGGCCAGGAACCTGGCTACGCGTCGGCCTTCATGCACGTCATAGCAGCGGCCGGAGCAGTGGGCGTGAAGGCCAAGCTCACTCTGAGTCTTCTGGGGAAAGATGGTAAAGCATATAAAGATTCGAAACCTGTGAGCATAGCGCGGACCTTCGAGCCCGGGGGTGCTCGTAGTACTTGGGGCGTTCTCAAGTTCATAGAGAAGTCCACGCTGCAAGAAGCAGACTGCTTCACGGTCAGGTGTGATTTGACCGTCCTCAAAGAGGCCGTCGTGCAGAAGATTTAACCAGATCTTATATATTCTCCAAGTACGGCATGCCATTAATTGCTTGTAAATACATGGTTCTACCGATTAATTTGCCGTATCATTGTGCTGCAGCGGATATGTTTATTTGTGTACCTTCCTTTGATCTGTTGAATGTGGATACTTTTTTGTTATGACTAGTGTGTGATTTTTGTGCGTTAATTAAACAGTGTATCTCGAATTCCTGATTAAGTGAGTAGCATACAAATCAACACGCACAATTTTCTTACATTTAAGTCTACTTTTGAAGTTGTTTGATGTAATATTGAGATTCAAGCAGGGTAAAGAGGACTAGAGGGCATGATACCTTCTTGACACCCGCCGTCGTAGTGGCTCCCTGCGCATCCCCTTGAAGCGCGTCACGCGTGGTGGATAGGTAGGCCGTAGGAGAAGAAGCTGGCGGTGGGGGCTTAGCGAAGTGGCCATCGACCGGCGAAAGAGGTGATTTTAGGAAGGCCGTGAGGCGACGTCGAAATGACGCCGGCCGCGTTCGTGGGGCGCGGAAGTTGGATGCAGAGGAGAATGGGAACTGGTCATTTAGCCTGTCGAAACGACCGCTCTGCCCTGGCGTGACCACAATGCAACCGTGCCTAACTGTAGGACTCTAGATTTGATGTTTTGTTAAGACTCGTACCAGATTTCAAAGGGGTAATTAACTGGTGTTTCAAGATCAGGTGAGTAGTGTTGCTTACATGAACATGCCATATAAGAATCTTTCCAAGAAAACTTCATGTGTTAGCTAGATATTATTCTGAAACCCTTTTAAATCCAAGTCTGTCTAATATAATTTTTACATGAAAGTCCGACTCCCCAAGACGTCCGATGTATTCTTGTTGTGATTCAATCAGGCTTAGGAAGAATCAAGATTGTAGGCGTTTACTGAATCAACGGGCCCTTATGTAAGAATCTGTTCAAGAAAAGTAATGTGTTAACAAATAATATTTTGAAACGGTTTTTGTTAAATCCAAGTCGTCTAAGATTTCCTAACATCTAAGTCGACTTCTCAAGACATTCAATCTCTCTGTATTAAGCATTTGAGTTTCAAGCAGGGTTAGGATGAATCAGTATTTTGCAATATACTAGCGCATTATCGATTTTAGGCATAAACAGTGTAAATCAACTTAGATTTAGACAGACTCATTCTAAAATAGATAACTTTTCGAAATAGCTCTATTTTTTTCTTTTTATGTTCTCTTAAACTTTTCTTTTAAATGTTGTGCGATACTCATGGTGTTATAAACGACAGACAAATAAACGATGAACAAAATCAATATCAACACACGAGGATACGAGATTTAACCCTTCCAAAGAGGAACACAAAAAACTATGGGCGCCAGTCAGCAAAGTTTTGTTAGCATTAAGCCATGTGCGCCATGGTGGCGAGCGGTGTTAGTGCACCAGGTCGAAGTCCATGGCGGGCATGGTGCGTGTGTGTGGCGCGTCTTTGCGCGTAGGTGTGTGCGTGTGTGCGTGTGTGTCTCTGTTAGGTCTTAGCGAGATAGATGAAGGACTAGGTCTGGCAGCAGGCCGGACGCGGTGATCGCGTTGGAGCGCGTCGTGCGCGCGAGCTGGGGCGTGCTGGACATGGAGTAGTGGATGCATCAGTGCACGTGTGTGCACGTCGTGGGCGCGGGTGTGGCGTCGTGTGTGTGAGCCGCGGCTATAAAGCCCACTCCTCTGTAATCTCCAATCACCACGACTTCGAGCTCGGGAAAGAAATCAGCCGTCAGTGCGGCGTGGCGTTCGTGCGCTGAAAAAATTCAGAGTCTGTCCCCGTTCTTCTTCTTCCTCCGTTCCTGTCCGTGAGCTGAGAGCTAGCTAGGGCCTGTTGGAAACAACAAGTTTCAGTATATCGGGAGAGGTTACAAATGACAAGGATTTACAATTTACGACTTATCCTAAACCAGCGACTTACAAGAGTTAGATATAGTGGTGGAACCCTAAATCGGTAACAATCCGCTCGGCAACGATCTGTACCGCAGGTCCAAGCCTCCCGGCGACGGGCCTCCCTCGCTCCGGCAGAAATTTGCCTCTTATCTTCATATGATAATTTGAACCACATTAAAGACAACACATGGCAGCGAAACATCCATATAGGAAGTGTCTTTTTAAGGATACATCATGGTAGATGTATCTGTTTCATAAAAGGAGAGGCCGACGGCCGATACAATGACTTTCGGCATACAACACTAATCTGAATACTAGTAACCACACACTACAAACACGACGCAAAAGGGCCTGACCCCAACCGAATAGCAAAGCCACGTCTCGACCATTGTCGGACACCTCCAAAGACCAACGTCTTCAACTGAACTTTCCTCATCGACGCACCAACCACCCTTGAGTGCCCGAGATTGGTTAGCGGGACTCGGACTGTCCCGAGAAAGGCATCATCTTCGACGCACCAACAGCGCGTACATTGCGCCCCTGATATTCAACTTGGTGCAGCGACAAACACCAGATAGCACCATCCCGAACCAATGTGCTCCTCCAAGTTGTGTCTCCAAAAGCAATGCACTCAACAGAGGTACGACATCAAATATGCCGCCATCGCTGATCTGAACTCGAATCTTGGCTTTCACCTAGAGACGACAACCCGAAAGGGCGAGGAAGGTGCGGACACTCCTTGGCGATGCCTCCATGAAGGGAAACGACGCCCACAAGCGTCATCGTCGCCGGCACCGAAAGGAGCCGGATTTTCATCCGGAGTGTCGTGAACGTGTTCCCTGCCCATATGGCCTTGGAGCAGCACATCGCTGGCGCAGGCACCTTCTGCTGCCACACCACCTCGACGTCGCCTCTGAAGCATCAAGGATCCCGACACCGCACAACAGCTCACGAGTCTCCCCGCCGTGCAGCTAGGAGCCACATCCACCGCCGCCAAGCCGGTCAACGCCGGCACCACCGCAGTGCCAGGCGGCCACAGCAGCCTAGCGACGCCACGCCGCCTGTAGTCGCCGGCCCGGATCTACCGGGCCGCCCAGACCGAAGCCCAGGACGAGCCCAGATCCACCGTCGGCAGCTACAGAGGCCACACCACCAGGTGGAGCGGGGCCTCACCTCCATCGTCGTCGCGCCGAGGTCGTCGTCGGGAGTCCGCGGCACCGTGCCACGGAAGCCCACTGGAACCTGCCGCCACCGCCGCTGGAAAGGAGGGGCGCCACCCGGTAGGACGACGCACCGACGAGCCGGCCGACTGCGCCCTAGCCACGTCGACCTTCCGCCGGCACCACCAGAGCAAAGAAGAGCACACCCCCGCCGCCAGTTGTGTGGCAGCGGGGAGGCCGCCACCGCCGCGGCGCGAGGCCGGCGGCAGCAGCGGCGGGGAGAGGCGCGGAGGGGAGAACCGCTGGTGGCGCGAGGAGGTGCCCCCCGGTTCTTAAAAACCGGACCTGCCGACTCGCCAGGGATATATAGGATTTGCGTGCATGCGTCTCACTTGCACCGTGGCCTCAAAAAGACGGTCAAAATTACGGAAACACAAACAATATGAGCTCACATTGCCTCCTGAATCCTTAATTCCCTCTATACTGAGAGTCTCGTTAAAGTACGGTTGATCTTTTCGAAAAGAAGTCCGGCTGGGAAGTCCAGTTCGAATACGCGGCATTGACGGACAGCCGATGAATCTGTTTCGGTATGTTCCTAATCCAAATCTGCGACTCAGTATATATACGGCCAGGCTCGATCCCTTCAAGCAGGGAAACAGAAAGACTAGGAGAACCAAGATCCGTGGCCCTCGATTAAATCGTCTTTCAACTTTGCCATGGGAAACATTACCTCTTGCTGGGTTAAGCAGCCCGCCGAGACGTCGCCGACCGACACCGAGACGTCGTCCATATGTGTGACGACTGCCGACAGCGGGGCGCACAATTTCACGGTGGCAAACTACTCGCGCCTCAAGGGCATGGGCGTCGGCAAATTCGTTAGCTCGAGGCAGTTCAGCGTCGGTGGATACAATTGGCAAATCAGCTTCTACCCTGACGGAGACGACCAGAAACGTGCAGGCTACGCGGCGGCCTTCTTGCGTTGTTGTGGCGCATCTGATGGCGCCGCGCCAACCAGCGTGCAGACCAAGTACACTTTAAGTTTGAGGGTTAAGGATGGCAAAGTACACAGAGGTTCTAGGGCTTCTAACCAGCGCGTAACACATACCTTTCAGTCAGTGGGTGCTGGCTGGGGATTTAATAAGTTTATAAAGAAGTCCAAGCTACGTCAAGAGTGCTTCACGCTCAGGTGTGATCTGACCGTCATAAAACACGACGTCCTGTAGAAGATCAAACCATGGCGGAAGGAAGAGATGTTTTTTTTTTCAAGGGAACTTGGAGCAGGTCGAAGATGTTAAACCTAGTTCATGTGTTTGGATAGGTAGTTCGGTTATCTAAAGAGTCCTAGATTGTTTTCATCATAAGTTCGTTTAGATGTCTTTCAAGAAAGAGTTATCGTACGTGAGTTGTAAACCGAATCGCGGTGTTAGTTCTTGTTATTTTTACTGCATTGAATAGACAAATTGATGCTGTGTGGAGAATTAGATGTGTCTCTAGCCCTCCATGGAATCGTTTTCAAGGGTTCCTCAAGCTCGACTCCTTTTATTTGGAAGAAAAGGCATATTGGGATATTGGAACAGGAGGACCCGAAAAAATTCGCAAGCTATTGCAATCAAGTTTCCACCCGCTTCAAGTTCCAGTCACCTGCAGGCTACGCAGCGGCCTTCTTATATCGCTCCGATGGCGCGGCAGCAACCGGCGTGTAGACAAAATATACTTTATAAGCCTTCCAAACAGTGACACATACCTTTTAGCTAGTGGTGTTGGCTGGGTGAAAATCTAAAAATTTGTGGTGTGTTGCTGCTCGAGATTGGTTGCAATCTGACTGAGCAGTTCTTGTAAAATAACTTTCTACCTTCTATAAAACTAAAGTACGCAATTGGCGTACTCTCTAAAAAAATCTAAAAATTTAACCCAAATCTAAAAAATGTACCGTTTAGGTTTTTTATCTGACCATTTTACCTTTATAAGTGATATAGATAATGATGGCCGAATATGGCGGGAAAAGTCGTCTGCGTTTGTGGGGAAAGAGAGAGCTGCGGAAAGAAAGAAAGAAAGAAAAGCGACAAAAAGGAAAAGAAAGCAGGGTTGCCTAGTGGCTTATGTTGGGTACGCTGAAAATGGCGCGATGACAAGAAAAAATGGAAGGAAAATAATTTCAAGGGCATGTACAATGGTTATATCTAAGCGCTGCCATGTAGGACGATTTGCTAATGTGGAGGAGAGAGAAACGGAAAAAAAAGAGGCTTGTCTTATCTTAGCTAAGAGATCATCTCTAAGCACAATGTGTCTCACCATAAATTTAGGGATAACTAGGTATTAAAGATAAGACTAAAAAATAACCATTGTACATCATGTTTTTCTATCATATCTAGATTACATGGCGAGTGTATGATAAGACTGTCTTATCGATCATTGTGCATGCCCTAAGTTGTCAACCGAGTTTCCGTTAGTTGACACTCGACAAATAGGATGCGTCGTCATCCTCCCTTCAGTCGCCGTTGTCAGAAGCATGTGTCCCTTGCGTTTTGTGAGTAATGGTTTGTGGGCCATGTCTCTCGCTAAAGGGAGAGGTTTTGCTGAGCTTTGTCGTGTGAAGTATGGTACTCTTCCTCTAAGCCCTCTCTTTTTCATATTTTTCTAACTTGATGAATGTCCTTAAAGTCCAAATGTCTGAAAAAACATACTCCCGATCCGGTCCAGTTTAATTGTCGTAGAAAGTCTACTAGGCTAGTACAAACTTTCACAAGGCTGGCGACAGTTTTTATGGACCGGAGGTAGTAAATTTTTTGAACATCGCAATTTATATAAGTTTAAAACTACCGGAAGTTCAAAATTTCGGAAGTTTTCAAATCCATGCAAAACCAAAAGTTTGAATTTCAGAAAGTTTACATTTTCTGGAAGTTCTAGTCTCGCGAGATTCCAATCTGTTATTTGACTTTGACAAACTGAACAGATGTGAAGTTGTGAACACAGAATAAAAAAAAAGTTGACTATCTTCTTTACTATTAAAAGGGAGTCTGTGGTCGTGATGGTCCGTCGTGGTACGTACGTCGTGTGTGGTCTGCCCTCGGCAGAAAATTTAGCGCCGACAGCTGGGGCAAAATCTCCCGCACCCTCTCCATCTCCGATCGATCTCGCACCCGAATCGCTATCATCGTTGACCTCGCGAAACGCCGCCGCAGGCGCCTGCTCCTTCACGACCCCCTCTCCGGCTTTCCTCCTCACGTTCTCCGGCGGCCAGGATGACGAGCGAGCCAAACACGTGCACCCGCCTGGTCTCCCGGCTATCTCCCGCACTCCTCTACACCGGCTTGGTCGGGACAGCGGCGGAAGGAGGCGACGGGCGGCTCTCGAGGTAGGCGCGCCGCTGCAGTTGTTGTATGTGTCATCCATCACCATCCTTCTGCGCATCGACCCCATCCTCCGCCGCTACAGGCAGCCCAAAGCAATCCCCGTGCCATCCACATCAGGTCTTCTCTTTCCCCTTCTGATTTTGTCCGACGTGTCGAGGAGACTGGAGAGACCACGACCGCAGATCCTAGCGGCGGGGTCTTGATCTGGTGCCTCCCTTGCTGCTGGCGTCGTCCTATGCGGAGAAGCTCGAGGTTCAGCTTGCTCTTCTGATCAGAGTGGTCTTCGATGCTCTTCAATGGAAGAGCATGTTGCGCACAGATGTAGTCCTGTAGTGCTGTCGACTTCACTGATAAGTGCATACGTGATACGTTGAAGGTGGTCGTCTAGACAAGGCACTGACGTTATTTGATAGCATGTTGCACAGAGATGTAGAGCCGACTGATGCAACAGTTAAAACAGTTCTTTCAGCCTGTTCACATCTGGGGTGCTAATCAGGCAAAAAAAAGTTGAGGATCACATTGAGCAATCGGACTGTAGTCAGATCAGAGAGTTGCTACCAGTCTGATAAGATATACTGCAAGTGTTGGAGCATTGAACTAGCCAGGAAGTAATTGATCTGAGTTACCGTCACCAGTTAAAATTTAGCTATCTAGAGTGTTATGATTAATGGATATGCCTGCAATGGAGAATCAGTGAAGCTCTCATCCTTTTCATCGACATGTAAAAGGAACTAGGCAACTTGGCGCGGCAATGCCGCGCCCGTGTAGTAAATAAAATTTGAATTTGGTAATCTGTACATTTAAAAATTGTGTAAGTTTGGAGGGTAGTGGAATTCAAAGAAGTTTGTGTAACGATGAAATCCGTCGGAATTTGCTGGAATCAGTTGGAATTAATTTAACTGTATAATCGGAGGAAATATATTTTATGAGCATTTGTTAAATTCAATCTAAATTCATTTCATAATTGAAGGAAATTAATTTGCATTTTCTCCAAATATTCATGTAATAAAGTATTTTAAAATTTAGCTACATAGTTAGAGAGAGTTAAGTTTTGTTTTCTTTAATTATGTTAAATAAATTGAAGTGATGAAATATGGTTCTACTTTGTTACAAAAATTTTATTTAGCATCATAATGGGAGGAAATATATCATGGGAGCATTTTTTAAATTTATTCTGTAAGTAGGGGAAAATGAATTTGTATTTCCTACAAATATTCATGGATTTGAAATATAAAAATATGTTTGCATTATGTCGTAAATAGGTAGCATTTATTTTGTGGTCATTTTGATATTTTTTTCATATATTTTTCTGATGGGTAGATTTAAAGGTGTTGTTCGGAAAATCTATGTCTGAAAATTAAGGGATCCATTTTGAACATGTTGAACTTTTTTTTGGTTTGAAATGATTGAGCTTAATTGTAGACAGCCCTTAAGTTAAATTGTTCAGTAGTGCATGAATTGGACACAAATAGCTGGGATCTTTTTTTGAACAATTTGATATGATATGAATTGTTAAAGTGCAATTCAATTTAATTTCAAGTTAATTAATCATGTATGAAATGCAGTAGTTTTAAATTCGTGCAGCTGGGCGTGACCGGTTTTGCGGGGTCACCCCGGGCGCCAAAATTCGTGCAGCTACAGTAGCACCTGTTACTGTTCAGTAGGTGGGGGTTGTTTTGAGCCGTTGATCTGTGAGCGGACGGCGAGGCGAGGATTTGGTACTGTAGTACTGTAGCTAGCTACAGTAACAGGTGCGCAGAGATGCCGAGTTCTTGTCCATCTTTTATATATAAGGTTATGTGTTCAGCCAGATGTCATTGTCTTCACTCATGTATTAACAACATGCAGTTATTCATGGTTAAAGATGAAGGTCTCCGGTGTTTTCACTGGCAGAGGTATATTGTACCGAATCATCCATTGGGCACTGTATGTAGATGACTGATTTTCTCTGTACATCTGGTCATGTTAGTATTGTTAAGGAGTTCTGTA
Organism: Poa pratensis; assembly: GCA_947311845.1. Taxonomy (NCBI): domain Eukaryota; kingdom Viridiplantae; phylum Streptophyta; class Magnoliopsida; order Poales; family Poaceae; genus Poa; species Poa pratensis. Next base: position 14,779,488 of record CAMZMU010000050.1, on the reverse strand, counting down.
AGAAGATGTCTATTCAATTACACATGTTTTGACTCGTATTGTTAGTGTATTCGGTTCTCCTGATGCCTATTCTTCCATGGATTTGGTATCAAGGTACTACTAACCTGGACATTTGTTTGGGAACTGGAAGCAAGGCCACAACTTATAGGAGGCTATTAAGCAAGTAGGATTAGTCAAGGAATCTGGATGGAGTTGTATTGAACCGATCGGTTAAATATGCAACGAACATATGTTTCACATACTTTCTAACCTTATAGGTGTCATTTTTTTTCTTCAATGGGAACAGTTGGCACTCTCAGAATAGGTATAGTTGTCATGGAAAATAATTTGGTTTCATGCCTATTTGTTCTATATTGGAGACTTTATATACGCTTGGAGCCAATGTGGTTAAATATGATATCAGATGTTTAGGATTATATCATATCTTGTGGCAGGCTATCGGCCTCTTAGATATTATACAAGCGTGGCCACCTTTTCTTCCCTAATAAGAGTCGGCAGGGGCGGAGCCAGGATTTGAGTATAGGGGGGGGGCGAGCTGTGACGAAGTCGAAACGGAAATCTTATACTCCCTCCGATCCAGAAAAAGATTCGGAGGTTGTACATAACGCTTGTACTGCTCACCTTAGTTTCCCACGACTATTATAACGGATCCGAGGGAGTATCAAATATGTTTGCCAAAAAGCTAATAATGTTTTGTGAATATAAAATGGTCTCAAACATTAAATTTATAAGAAAACCGACATTTGTTTGTCTATTTTTTCACGGATTATACATATATATATCTATTCTATCATCATTCACCAGGCTTGATTAAAAAAATAGCATTACGGAGATTTGAAACTGAAGAAATGGGTGTACAAAATTAGCTATTTTTCACAAAATTTGAACTGACTTGCTGTAGTAAACTGAAGGAAAAAGTGGGATTTACCTTGACTAATAATCTGCTGTGCGGACGACGTCAAGCACGAGCAAGGAAGACCATAGCGGCGGCCGCCGTAGTCGGCCCTAGACATGATGCAATCAAGTTGCATTGCAAGCCAGCGGGGGCAGAGTCCAATACCTTAGCAGCGAGATTCATCAATCGATCCAGATCTGATTGAGAGGTGAGACTGCGAGAGTAGACGGAACGACCAGGTATCCACGATCTGATTGAGATGGCCTTTACATAGATGGGCTGTTAGAGTTGGGCTCGTTGCGTGCACAACGACAATAAATTGGGCTTAACTACAACTAATTAGGTAATTAGTACAGCCATCCACGCAATATATATGTACGTACTAGTCATGCCGTGCTGTATTTCCTTGAGGGGGCCGGACATTGGGGGGTGTCTGACCCCGGCTAGCACCCCCCTGGATCCGCCCCTGAGAGTCGGCCACTATATTTGTTCGAGCTTAGGGCATGTACAACGGCAGACGCTAACAAGGGACCCTAGGAATTATTTCCCGGGCGATTAGCGGTTAGACCATCGAATCCCAGAGTTGAGCCTAGGGTCGACGCAAAAGCATGCGCCGAGCACTTAGACTTTTTTTTTCTGTACGAGGGGCAGCGAGTGCCGGCAGTTTAGCGTCTGGAGTTAGCGTGCTGTGTTGTGAGTTCCGACGCTTAGGTGACTTTTTAATATCGCAATATTTATTCTTGAGTGAAAGGCACCGGAGGTCACGAAGTTGCGCAGAAAAGAAGTATTGGTCACCAAGTTGCGAAACGTCAATTATTGATCACAAAGTTGTGGATTTGCCAAACTTGGGTCATTCCGTCACGGCGGACGTTAAGTCGATGACGTGGTAGTCAGTTTTTTTTACAAAAGACCCCTTAAACTTTTGTTACTTCTGATTGTTAGGTCCTTTTCAAAAAAATTGCCAGGAAGAACCAGGAACCGGATCTTGCAGGGCACGGCGTCCACTTCGCCGGCCAATCAGTTACGCGTAGCACTCTCCAAGAAAACCGCCTCCGTCTCCTCCCCGGCTCCCCGCGTAGCTTAATGCGGAACTAAACTAATCACGCAGCACCAGCACGCCGTGGTGTACGTACGCGCGGCCGGCCTCATGAAGGGGCACCACTCGGCGCCGCTGCACCGGCATGGCAGCGGCCGTCCCGGCGCTGGTGCTCTGCTCCGTCCTCCTGCCCCTCGCCTTCCTCCTCGGCCTCCACCGCACCGGTAAACCACCACTGCCTCCTCTCCCCCTGGCTGCCTGAGTCGTCTCCGCGGATCTGTGCTGATTCTGTGCGTGTGTGCTGCAGGGTACGGGTCGGAGGAGCGCGCCGCCGTCGTCATCAGCACCGTGAGATTTTTTTCCGCGCAGAATTTTCATCCTCTTTATCCACTGGCTTTCTTTCTCCTCCGGTTGCTGCATTTTCTTAAAGCAGAGTTCTTATATATCTTCTGATGACGAATTTATGTGCTGTGTTCAGGAGCTGGGTCTCGGGAAGCACAAGCATCTGGATGGGGGCATGAAGCACAAGCTGCTCAAGGTACCGTGCTTTCCAATGTCCTAAAATTACGCGTAACTGATTGGCCGGCGAAGTGGACGCCGTGCCCTGGTTCTTCCTGGCAATTTTTTTTGAAAAGGACCTAACAATCAGAAGTAACAAAAGTTCAAGGGGTCTTTTGCAAAAACACTGACTGCCACGTCATCGACTTAACGCCCGCCGTGACGGAATGACCCAAGTTTGGCAAATCCACAACTTTGTGATCAATAATTGACGTTTCGCAACTTGGTGACCAATACTTCCTTTCTGCGCAACTTCGTGACCTCTGGTGCCTTTCACACTTTATTCTTTCTCTTTAAGCGCCCACATAAGCGTCCACCATTGTACATGGCCTTAGGTGATTTAGTTTTTTTTTTTTACATGGTTGTTTCTTTTAATCTAGGTACACCTCAAGCGTTGCTTCAGAACTGCACGACCTTTCCGCTCATGCTGTCAAGCCTTAGTCAACAGAATTACGATGAAAAGAGGGACATGCTAAGGAAACCCAGCTAGCTCCATTATTTCCTAGCGTATGTAAATTTTGCTTCTGGACATGTTCAAGATCTAGATTGTTTGATTTATGCCCAGTGCAATTTCTGGTGTGCACTTGCTTAATGACATCATGGACATATTTTTTTAACCTTGTATATGTAAATTACTGAAATTCGTTTAAATGGATTATTTGTTATGCAACATTTGCATGGCCCTAGCTTGATTGGACCGTCATTTGCATTTGATCAAGCGTTCATGTAAAGCTCAGCTGTCGTCTCTCTTTTTCTTATGAACGGATAGCTCGGCGTCATGTTATGTGTACAACTTTTTGATTTGCTCTCCAAAGAACTAGCAATGGACATGCCTGCGTGGAAGTTAGCTATCCATGTGCTAGAACCATAACTTGGTTTCAACATCTGATGGATTTCAACTCTACCCTATCCCAACTTGTTTGGAAATAAAAGACTTTGTAAATTATGTGCCAAGGAAGAAATAACAGTAAGAAAGTTATTTTTTGTTTGAATAGAGACCACACGGAGTTATGTGTGACACCTGTCTTAATTAGGAAAATTGTTCGACTCATATTATTTTTTATTCTGTGGCAACGCACGGCATTTAGCTAGTCAGTTGTAGAAGGAGAACTCGTCGGCGCCACGGTCGATATCCTTGGCGACGGCACGGTACCCCTCATCGAAGTCCTCACGCGTCACCACGCACCGGCGGTCACGCACCGCCCGCATGCCGGCCTCGCGGCACACGGCATCGATATCCGCGGCGCTCATCCCTTCGTGCCGGCCCAGCAGGTCCTCCAGGTCGACGCCGGGGTCCAGGCTCATCCCGGCCGTGCAAGCCCTGAAAAGTAGCCTCTTCTGCGTCTTCCCGGGCAGCGGGAATTCCACCTTGCGGTCCAGCCGCCCTGGCCGAAGCATCGCCGGGTCCAGCGCGTCAGCGCGGTTCGTCGCCATTATCACGCGCACGTTGGAGTACTGGTCGAAGCCGTCCATCTGGGCGAGAAGCTCCAACAGAACCCGGTGCACCTCGCGGTCGGCGGCCGAGGCATCGTTGGAGTCGATCCGCGCCGCGGCGATCGCGTCCACCTCGTCGAAGAAGATGATGGCCGGCGCGTTGTCCCGGGCGGCCTGGAACACCTCGCGCACCATCTTGGGCCCCTCACCGAGGTGCCTGTGAACGAGCTCGGAGCCACTCACGCGGATGAAGGCCGCCGAGGTGTGGTGTGCGACGGCCCTGGCCAGCATGGTCTTGCCGGTACCAGGTGGGCCATGCAGGAGCACGCCGCGCGGCGGCTCCACGCCGGCGCGGGCGAACAGTTCCGGGTGCTCCAGAGGCAACTCGACGGCCTCGAGGACCTCCTGCTTCTGCTCCTCGAGCCCGGCCACGTCAGCGTAGGTGACGCTGGGCCTCTCGGTGGCCGTCACGAGAGGCACAGCCCAGCCGGAGTCCGCGGGCAGCACGTCGACCACCGCGAGGCCCGACATGCACATCACGACGTTCGCCGCAGGCTTGAGGAGCTCGCGGTCAACGGACCCGAGGACGCGCACGCAGAAGACGCGAGGGCTGAGGTCGGTTGTCACGACGGCGTGGCTCTCGTCGACGATCTCGACGACGTGGCCGACGACGAGGGCGCCACCGACCGTCGTTGTCATGTAGTCGTACTGGTCCTGCATTGGCCGCACCGCCCTTACGAGGTCCGCGATCTCGACCCGCACGCCCTCCTCCTTGCGCTCGATTAATGCGAGCTCCTTTTCCAGGGAGCTGAGCTGCTGGAACAGGTCCGCGTTCTCGCCATGACCGCCGGTGTCTAAGTAGTCGTCCAGCAGCTCTTTGGTGATAAGCGGTGGTTGATGCAAGAACAGGTCCGCGTCGTCATCGCACACGTCGGCAGCGCGGAAATCGTACTGCTGGTGAACGGCGGAGCACGACGGTGGCAGGTGAAGCGCCTCCGCTGACGCAGCCATCGGCGAATGTCGAAGTGAGATGAGTTCTTGTCTTGCTGTGTAGTGCTACTAGATTGTGTTCTTACGTTCTCGCCGGTTTACACGATGGCTAGTTTAACGCCGGTTTAGGTGAAGAAGCAAGCCTATATCGACCGATGCGCGCGCGAGCCCGAGTTGGCGTCCGGCTCGGACTCCATTCCGATGCGAACACGACCTTGACGTGTGGCCACAACAGGAGAGCTTACCTGTGCCGACGGCCAAATCCTATGCCGACGGTTTTTTGTCGGGGCCGTCGGCACAGGGTACGACGAGGCCGTCCCGTCGCTCTGGCCGTCGGCATAGGTAAAGCCGTCGGCACAGCTATGTTTTTTTTTCCTATTTTTCATCTAATATGGAAAAAAAAAATTTAAATTTTTTTGGAAAAATTAATTTTGGAAACCTGTGTCGACGGCTTTGCCGTAGGCATAGCCGAAAATTAAAATTTAAAATAAAAATTTTGGAAACCTAAACCGTCGGCACAGCTATGTTTTTTTCTTATTTTTCATCTAATATGGAAAAATTCATATCTTTAAATCCGTAAATCGAAATTTAACAAATAAAATGTCTAAGAGGAATCCAAATATAACATCCATATCATCTTTTTTATCATGTATAAGACTTTTTGCAACATGTTTTTATACTTGCTTAATAAAAAAGTCATTTTTGGCACTTAAAAAATGAAAAATGATATTTATAATAATATTTTAAAATTTGTTTTTGGTAACAATGTTTGCCATACAAAGACACACATATGTGTCAAATATGGACACATTATCACAAACTATGGCACGGGGATGATCATAACTTGGTTATTTGACTCGAAACTTATACATGTTTATAGATGATTGACCTTTTTATGAAGAAGTTTTTTGTAAACTTTGTCAAAACTCAAGTTTATCATTTATCCTAGCAACTAGTACACATAAAGGTACTCCATGCCAAAAGATTTTATTTTTTGACTATTTTTTCACTTTCTTTTATTTTGTTGAAAAAACGGTCAAAATGACCACCATGCCTATTCATTAAAAGGGGTTGCATTTTTCAAAACTATCAACGATTCTGTGATATAACCACTACTGGTGTATCTTAAAATGAATTTTGTTAAAAATTCAGAGCAAACTATCACACACTTGTAGTTTAAAATTCAATTACTTTTGAAAAATAGGCATAAAGTTATTTAAATAGGCGAAATTAGATAAAAACCGAGAAAATTCCTAATATTGCTGGAGTGTCCATAAAATATGGTCTACTTTGTGTGATAATTGGATGGGTGCCATTTTCCACCATATTTTTTGTACTTGCTTCACAAAAAATGTTATTTTTGACAATAAAAAAATAAAAAATGATATTTATAAAACTAAGTTGAAAAAACTCAGTTCTGTAACATTGTTTGTCATACCAAGATACACCTATGTGTCAAATATGGGCACATTATCACAAACTATGGCTCAGGGATGACCATAACTTGGTCATTTGACTCGAAACTTATACATGTTTATAGATGATTAACCATTTTGTGAAGAAGTTTTTTGTAAATTTTGTCAAAACTCAAGTTTATAATTTATCCTAGCAACTAGTACATATGAAAGTACTCCATGCCAAAGGATTTTATTTTCAGAATATTTTTTCACTTTCTTTTATTTTGTTGAAAAAACGGTCAAAATGACCACCGTGCCTATTCATCAAAAGGGGTTGCATTTTTGAAAACTATCAACGGTTCTGTGATATAACCACTACAGGCGTATCTTAAAATAAATTTTGTTAAAATTTCAGAGCAAACTATCACACACTTGTAGTTCAAAATTCGATTACTTTCGGAAAATAGGCATAAATTCATTTAAATAGGCGAAATTAGATAAAAACAGAGAAAATTCCTAATATTGCTGGATTGTCCATACAATATGGTCTACTCTGTGTGATAATTGGATTGGTGTCATTTTCCACCATATTTTTTGTACTTGCTTCACAAAAATGTCATTTTTGATAATTAAAAAAATGAAAAATGATATTTATATAACTAATTTAAAAAATCTCAGTTCTACAACATTGTTTTTCATACCAAGATACACCTATGTGTCAAATATGGGCACATTATCACAAACTATGGCACGAGAATGACCATAAATTGGTTATTTGACCCGAAACTAATACATGTTTATAGATGATTGACCTTTTTGTGAAGAAGTTTTTTGTAAACTTTATCAAAACTCAAGTTTATAATTTATGCTAGCAACTAGTACACATAAAAGTACTCCATGCCAAAGAATTTCATTTTTTTGACTATTTTTTCACATAAAATTCAATTACTTTCGGAAAATAGGCATAAAGTCATTTTCTAAAATATGTTGCAAAAAGTTATATACATGATGAAAAAGATAATATGGATGTCATATTTGGATTCCTCTCATTTTTCTAATTGATTTAGACATTTTATTTGTTAAATTTTGATTTACGGATTTAAAGATATAAATTATTCCATATTAAATGTAAAAAGGAGAATATGGTTGAAAATATGATTTAAAGATATGAGTTATTCAAATATTATTATTACATAATCATTGTTATTTATTCAACTAAATTTTTAAAATTTAAACAATAAAAAGTGTAACATCATGACCCAGGGTTAATATGGTTGATAAGATACTAATATCAGTAAGTTCTAACATCTCATCTGGAAGCTAATTTGGAAGGAACTCAAAAGTTAAGCGTGCTTGGGCTGTAGCAATTTGAGGATGGGTGACCGAACGGGAAGTTTTACCGGGGTAAGTACTTTGACCTTAGATTGTGTGTAATATGTAATTAGAGATAATGTGTGTGGCTAATTGGGAAATTTCGAAATAAAAAAACAAAAATTCGAAATTTCAGTGTAAAATAAAAATAAAAAAATAATTTTTGAAAAAATAATTTTGGAAACCTATGCCGACGGTTTTGCCGTCGGCACAGCCTACAAAATAAAAAAATTAATTTTTTAAAAAATAAAAAATTTGGAAAAAATAATTTTAAAAACATATGCCGACGGCTTTGCCGTCGGCACAGCCTATGCCGACGGTTCGACCTATGCCGACGGCTTTCTAGGCTGTGCCTACGGGCACCTACGCCGACGACCCTGTGCCGACGGTGACCGTCGGCATAGGGCTGTGCCGACGGGTAACGTATCTGTGCCGACGGTAAAATACAGTCGGCACAGAGGGCGATTCCTGTAGTGGGCGGCGCCGGGACCCCGGGAGCTCCTGTTTCACGCGGTTGGCGGAGGAAACATTCCGTCCGCGTACCCCCGTCTGTTATTAGGCTTGGCCCAATTTCGTCCGTTGCTTCCTGTTCCACTGTTTCACTCGGACTGATTATTTCCAGTGCTGTTTGTAGTTTTGCGGCGTTTCGGAACTTGGGCAATGTACTTCGATTGAAAATAAAGTGTACATGGAATATAGAGAGTGTCGACGAGTAGGTTCGATTCCATACTCGGTTTCGAGTTTTATCGATTGTAACTTCACAATTTTGAATCGATGTTTGGAACTTTTTAATATAAATTTCGTCAAATTTATCGCACTAGAGAAACCGATGTTAATCTCAACGTTCCACACACCTTTCGTGTTCAGTTTTTCCGCTTAGTCGGTCATATAGTTGACCACAAAAAAGTAGTTGAAACACAAACTAATTTTAAACGGGTTTTTAAAAAGACGAAAACTAGGTTTGACTGATACAATTTTTGAACGATTTTAGGAAAGTGAACAGAAAAAGTTTGTGAATGGAAACTTTTCTTACATATTTTGAAAGTAACCAGAAAAGACTTGTGAACGGATCATATTTTTGAACGATTTTAAAAAACAAAACATAAAAGCTTGTGAATGGATTACTCTTTTGAACGATTTTTTAAAAGTGAACAGAAAATGTCGGTGAACAAAAATTATAGGATTTTCCCCGTGGAAGCGAGGAGAAGTACGATGCTAGCACAGCTGGGGAGCGCCTATTTGCCGATCTGTGTGGGAGCGATTCGTCCCCGCCTACAGCGTTCAGTCATGGGCTGCTCCAAATGTGCCCAATAACAGGTGGTCCGTACACCTTTCTTCTTCTTCTTTTTTTCATTTCCCTTTTATGATTTTATAGTAAAAGGAAGATAAGAACAAATTGTTGTAAAAATATATACATTCACATACGTAAAAAATTGATAAAATATAGTTTATCTTTTTTGAACGATTTTCAAACATTAACATTTACGATATTTGAAAAAAAAATCGAATAGGAGCACTTATGTTATATAAACGATTTTTCAAAAGGACAATTATGTTATTTGAACAAATTTTCAATTCAAACATTTATATAATTTGAACGCTTTTTTAAATATGAACTTTTATGTTATTTGAACAATTTCCAAATGAACATTTATGTTATTGATTTTTCAAATTGAGCATTTATATTATTCGAATGTTTTTAAGTTTTTACATTTATGTTATTTCAAAAAAAAATAGAACAAGAAAAAAGAAACAAAAATTAGAAAATAAAAAAGAAAAACCAAGAAAAAAATGATAAAACGGAAAAACAAAGAAACATGAAAGAAAAGAAAAAGAACGAACAGAAAAACGAGTAAAAGCCGGAAAAAACAAGTCGGACTTCACAAAACCGGACTTGTTTTTTCCGGCGGAGGGGTGCGCCTGCACGAGAGCGAATCGCTCCCGTGGTACGTAGAATATAGGAATTGCCGGCGGTGCCTGCCGAATATGTTGAGCTTCCCTGATGGAGGCGTGCAAGATGGGCTATGGCATAGGGGCCCAAAGTTTTGCGACCCCAACAACCAGAGCAACGTTATGGCTTCCGGGTGCAAATGCACCCTTTATTTTTTTTTAATGAACTTATTTTGCAGTGTCAACGAAATTCTAAAAACATCTACGAGTACATCTTTGCATCCCTCGTGTTAGCAAAGTAGTTTCACGAAAAACCGACATGTTTTGTGATCTATGTAAATATATATAATTTGGAGATAAAATAAGATTTTTCACGAGACATTTTTTGTCTTTTTGCATAAGTCACAAAACATGTTGGTTTTTCGAAACTGTACATGTGCACATATAATTAGCATGGAACACAAGAGGTTTTCTACATAATTAATCCTGTTATTTAATAGTTCGCTTTGTTTTCTTGTTATTTAGGAATTGAAATAGTGGTCTAGTGTACAAGACCGGAGGGAGTATGATTTTTTGGTAAATGGAGCATATGCACCCGGCAGGCAAAGTGAATTTCCACCCCAACTGCATATGCACCCGGCAGGCAAAGTGAATTTCTACCCCAACTCCATCAATTTTTTTTTGTAGTACAATATTTATAGGCTTAACTCTTAAGTGAGAAAAGGCTTAAGAAGGCCACGATTCAGCCCAGACCTTGCATTCCTACGTGGACCCAGTCCCTGCGTGCACACCTCGAGTCTCGAGTCTGAGTTTTCAGGTCTCCCGATCAGGATCTGCAGCGGTCATTACGTCAGTATGCTGATTCCTCTCCAAGATGCTCACCAGACTTGATAGTGTCGTCCTATTGATTGCAAGTGATCAGGTCTGTAGTCGACAAGAACCAATACAGATCAATTACTATTCTTGCTCGGTATCCCTGTATGTACCGGATCCCATGTCTATACTGTTAGATTGATCTCCACCCGATCGAGCCCAACGGCTCGACGGGCACTTTGACTCGCGCCCTGATCGGGGGCGTCCAACCCTCTTATGGTTAGTGGGCCCCTGTGATCTGCGGCTATATAAAGGGTGGGGGCCGGCAGAACGCGGTAAGAGGTTCACCACGATATGCACGACCCCACCAACAAACCCTACCGATCAAGGGAGCCCGCAGTGCTCACGGGAAGCACCACCGACGGCACTGCCATCACCACCGCCGCCACTGCTACCCACTGGCATCACCGCCTCCATCCACCATGGCCGGAGTCTCGAGCGCCTCCGCACAAGGAGAAGGTACTGTTTCTCCTCTCCATCGTTCTATGACGAGAAAAGACGATAATAATACCCACGTGGTGCAAAAAGTCTGGGAAAATACCCGCATGGCGGGATAAAATTTTGACAAAGGACTTGTCCTGTATGACAGGAAGAAGATGTGATGACTCATGTGTTTTTATATTGACCGCACACTTTATGTGTCATAGTTATAAAGCACTTAATGAGTCAAAAGAGAATAAAGTTACAAATGAACCTAAAGATAAGAATGTTATGCAAGTGTGACCTGCAGTACCATTGAGAAAGAACTCTTGTGAGTTTTGAAAAGGGAATGAGGAAAAAGTACTCTCATACGTTAAAAGATAACTTCATATTGAATAAAGGAGATAATCAAAGTTTCGAAATTGTGGTAAAAAGGTTCTTGCCACATTTCGAGGGGAGATAGAGAATGTTACAGAATAAACTCCCCTATACTTCAGATAATGTGATGCATATTATGCATCTAAGTGATCTATGATGAATTGTGATCGTCTGGGGGAGTACGACGGTCATAATAATGATACCCCTAAAGTAAAGAGATAGATTTATTCCTGTATCTTTTACAGCTCCGAAAGGAGACTAAGGACGGTACTCAAAATGCCATAAAGAAGACAGATTGACAGGTTAACAGAATAAACCCAAATATAAATGATTAAGGATACACCATTTTGGAGAAAATGGAGTAATCTGGGGGAGCATGGTATGAACATACCTAAGGCTCGAATATATTTTATCTGGGGGAGCTTGTTGCTTTATAATAGAGATGAACAAGCAAACATGGATCTTGTGATTTAGGTCCTTGTAAGAGCTATAGCAATAGAAGAATACAGAATTAATTGCCTCTAGGCAATGACAGAACAACAACATCCCCATATGAGAAAAACAGATGACTATAAAGTCTATATCAGAGAAATTTAAATGAAGGTTGATCCCACCTCATTTACAGAAATTATAAGCAGCGCTCAATCGATTTTGACAAGTGTCTACTTGTCTTAATGATTAGAGACTATGTGAATCCCGACGATGTTTGGGACTCATAAGTAATTTGCAATGGAGCCAAAACAGTAGGCTATAAAGGGTCTACAGCGCCAATGTGACTCCAAATGAAATATGTAAAAAGCGATTTTAAATCGAAATATTTGCGCTAAGAGAATAAACAGATTATAATGAGTGATAATGGCACATAATGATCTGAGGTACATCAGATGAAAGTAAAGAACACAAGGGATTTTACGGACTAGAGCAAGTCTCTAGAATCAGAAGTTATTTTGGGTTAAAGAGAATGAGAGGACAATCGTTTTTCTACAAACTTATAGAATGGGAAATTCATTTCCTAATCCTGTGTATGTGGATGATATCCTACTTGCTAGTGGTGATGTCAATCTACTACCGGCAGAGAAAAGAAGTTCTTGTCCTCAAAAGAGTATTCTCGACAGAGTGTATGTCGTTAAAAGTATCGAGATTTACTAAGAAAAGAAGAAAAAGGGTATTAGAAATATCGCATGGACATGCTGAGAAGAAGTCTCTAAAGCATGCATGTCGAGAAAATCTACGCCTGTTCTTATTGTCAAGGGTAATGGAATTGAGAACTTTAGTGTTCCAAAAGATAACTTAGAACAGATCAAATGAATATAGTACCATATGCTTCAGCTGTTGGAAACTAAATATTACCCTGACAATTCACGTATCCGGGTTGTTTTTGGCAATGTCCAATCCATATATAGATCACTGGAATGGAATCAAAGATATCGGCCTCATGCTAAAAGAAACAGAGTGCTCTCAAAAGTTTGTGAGTACAAAGACAGATCTATAAATGTGCTCTCAAAAGGTTGTGAGTACAAATAAAGAATTTGTGAAATGTATAGCGAAATCCACAATTGTCGCTAAATTTCACATTTGGAGTTTTTGTGTGGAAAAGCTCCAGAGAATAAAAAGATTGACATCAGTGTGATGTAAAGACATGTGATAGCATGATATAAGGCCGAGGGACAGGCAAAATGGTTAAGGAAACCTGTACCCGAAATTGATAATGGTTGACAACAGTAATAACCATTAAGTAATTCACTCCTAAGACAACAAGTCAAGTGTGATGCCAAACACATTGACACAGAGTTATACGTTGTAAAGGAGAAAGTCCGGAATTATGTTGAAATGCTTGGAGCATAAGAGGAACATATAAAAGAAACACACAAGTGTTTGCAGATCTGCTAATTAAAGGCTTACCGCCCAGTTTGTTTTGGAGAACACATAGTCGACATGGGTTTATGGTATAGTCTATATGATTTCCGGACAATAAAGAGGCCCAAAAGATTAAAGAATTTATTTCAAAACAGAGAGGTATATTGTAGCTGTCTGATTCTATCGGCAATTGAGCTGTGACGATGAAACATGCTCTATGTATCGATCTGTGATGAAATGAGTAAAGTGAAAGGTGCATAGTTAAAAGTAAAAGTTGAGATCAAGGGGGAGAATGTTAGATTGATCTCCACCCGATCGAGCCCAACGGCTCGACGGGCCCTTTGACTCGCGCCCTGATCGGGGGCGCCCAACCCTCTTATGGTTGGTGGGCACCTGTGACCTGCGGCTATATAAAGGGCGGGGGCTGGCAGAACGCGGTAAGAGGTTCACCACGATATGCACGACCCCACCAATAAACCCTACCGATCAAGGGAGCCCGCAGTGCTCACGGGAAGCACCACCGACGGCACTGCCATCACCACCGCCGCCACTGCTACCCACTGGCATCACCGCCTCCATCCACCATGGCCGGAGTCTCGAGCGCCTCCGCACAAGGAGAAGGTACTGTTTCTCCTCTCCATCGATATATTCTACCGGTAATGATCTACCCTAGAGATCCTACGGGTTTAACATATACAATACAACAACTCCTCCGTGTATATATAACACGGCTACGAGTGCACACGAGGTGAAAGTCTCGCTCATACGAGGCCAACGCGCGTGGCTTGTTGAGCCATCGCCCTTGCTACTCCTGCCTTCGCCATGGCTAGCAGCTTGGCCCCATCGGATAACGGCGGCAAGGATGTGTCGGATACGTTGTCGCGATCCCTGACGGATGTGGGCACGTAAGCCATGCCTGTGTGTGTGGCCCGTGTGTGCATGCATCTGTTAGGGCTCATTTGGCGCACAGGGAAAACCCCGGGATACCGGCCCAATCCCGGGGACGAAAATACACGCGCTGAAATCTCCCCGGAAAATCTACAGGTCCATTTGGTTGATCGCCTAGCCAGGGAAAAATGGGCCTACCCCGTCAAATCCCCGGGCCGGAAAAACACTAGTCGCGACTCGTGGGAGGAGTTCCCCGTCTCTCTCCCTCCGTCTCTGCGTTCGCGAAGAAAACCACGCGTCGCTAGGTCTTCCTCGACTGCAAACCAACGGCGGCGCGCGACAGAAAGTTCCTCTGCCTCCGGCGACGACGACGACGACACGGGGTCTTCCTCCTTCCCCTGGCTGGAAGCTCCTGTACCCACCGGCGATGGCCTCCGCCCGCCGTGCTGACGAGCTCGAGCTCACTACCGATCCAGGAACCACCTCCTCTTCCTTTGGCTCCTCGCTAGCCCTAACAATTCTCCACGGTGAGCACAACCTCCTTCCCTCCTCTCCCTGGATCAAGATTAGGCAAATAATTTGTTGCACATACAAAATTTGCTAGGAGGGTTAATGTTTGAGGAAGAAGAAGAAGAGGTGACAAAATCAGAAAAGGAGAGTTTGATTTCAGTTTGTTCTGAAATCTGCTTATTACACCACCGGTGTTTAGGGCGGAGCTCTTCGGTCCATTGGAGGAGAATGCTACCGGTCGGCACATCAAGATCCGTGACATGGAGCCCACTATCTTCCGGGCGCTCCTTCGTTTTATCTACACGGATACCTTCCCTGATGATTGTGGTGTTGATAAGGACGCGCCATTGCAACACTTGTTTGTCGCCGCGGATCGGTATGGACTGGATAGGCTAACTGCGATGTGTGAACGGAAGCTATGCCAGAGCATTCACGTGGACATAGTTGCAAGCTCACTTGCCTTGGCAGAGCAGCACCACTGCGTGCGACTCAAGGATGCTTGCCTTGGATTCATGTCCTCCCACGGCGTGCTCGCTCAAATACGGGAAACCGACGATTTCAGGCACCTCCTATTGAGCTGCCCTACGATTCTAGAGGATATTATAGATAAGGCTGCTGTGGCTACAGGTAGGGTTGCAAAGAAGGCTCGATGTTCGTGAGCCACTCAGAGAACGACACTCGTGATTTCGCTCAACTCAAGATAGACACTCGAAAAGAAATAAACTTTATATAAGCCTTTTTGAATCTTCAAGGAAAAAAAGTCTGAATAACGAGCAAAGATTTGGTGGCTCGATTTGGATTAAACTTAGCTCGTTAGTACATTTGCAACATATGCTTTCAACACATTTATGGCACGATCTGTTTTTTATAATTTTATTTTATCAACTTGGACATGTATCATGAATCCATTTATGACACTATATATATTTTTATAATTATATTTTATCGACTTGGACATGTATATCATGAACGCATGATGCATTTTGTTTCAATAAAGAGTGGATTTTTAATTCAGGATGAATAAGTGAACCTAGTTTTTTTCGAAAAGGGTTGCTTTTGACATTGAATTTCATTTTCTTAATTGGCAAAAAATGATCAACTCGGGATCCTTAAAAGACGAATACCATCCCAACTCTACGGCTAGACATACTAGAAGATTTCTACTAGCCATCGTCCTCGGTTAGCATGGGTACGTGTTATTTTTTACTTAACGACCACATCCATCCAAGTAGATTTAAACCGCACTCTAGTGACGCTTAAAAAAAGAGGAAGAGACGAAACAAAATGGTACATTTTTTGGTAAGCAGGTGATCAATGAAGCTTTAGAGCTGAGTACCAATCTGGAGGAGAAGGAACAATCAGGTTTCGAAGGTCATGATGACCTTGAATCTCCGAATTTAAGAAAAAAAAGAGTTTATAATAGAAGAAAGTATGACTCTTCTTCGGTACGGCGTAGCATTCGTTTAAAATTTAAGTCTAAATAATGGTGAAAGGCAGTTTTTGGGTTTATAGAGATACAGCAAAACATATGGTAGTTCCGGACACAATAAGAGAATTCAAGCTAGATTTCTTTGCCGTGCTAGAAACTGGACAACTTTAGTGCACCTTTCCTTAGGAACCTGGCAGGGGGTCTCGATTACATTTGATATTGTTTACCTCCACAAGGGAGGTCATGGGTATACTGGTTGGTTTTAATCTACAAACAATCAAGGTTAAAAAAATTACTCCAGGTGATGGATGTGTAAAGTTTCAAATAGTCTCTACATTTGATAACTTCGAGTGGGTCATGGGTGATGTTTATGGAGCGGCTCAAGATGCCCAAAAGGGTGAATTTTTGGCAGAGTTGGTTCGTATTTGTGAAGTTGAAACTTTACCAATTTTGGTAGGAGGAGATTTCAATATAATTAGGAGACAAAGTGAAAAGAATAATAATAATTTTAATGACAGATGGCCGTTCATTTTTAATGCAATCATCGAAAGTCTTGACATAAGAGAAATAGATCTCTCAGGTAGACAATACACTTGGGAAAACCGTAGACCTAATCCTACTTATGAAAAATTAGACATAGTTCTGGCAAGTGTGTCCTGGGAACAGAAATTCCCTTTGGTGAGTGTTAGAGCTTTAACCAGGGCGGGTTCAGATCACACACCTTTGCTTATTGACTCAGGGGAACTTTGATTTTTGCCATATTTACTTTGAACTTTGATTATTTCCTCTCTTTTACATTGTAATTTATTTTTACCCACTTTTCTTTGGACTTTGATAATTTTCCCATGGTAGGCCAGGCCCACGTGCCCATGACGAAATTACCCTTTTGGTTGTTTTCCAATATCGAGCCGAACAAGTAGCACTCGTCTCACCCGACTTAGATATGGAGAGCTTGCGTCGGCCGCGCAGTTCCCCCACGATGCTCTCTGCCCACTGACCCCGACCTCTGTTCGGTGCTCGATTCTCACGATGGCGGCCGCAAACGACTCGGAGTTGAGCGTTCGGCCGTCGCCCAAGCCGCCAAAGCTAGCAAAACACATCTAGGCCCCGTGCTTGGGCGAGCGCTCCAGCACCGCCCTCGAGCACGTCTCCTGCGAGGCTGCACCCCACTCCCCGCCGCCTATAGCAGCGTTTCAAAGGGAGGGAGCGTGAGACTGACAGTGAGAGGGCAACGCAGTTCGAGTTGGAGGCTGCCAGAAGCGTTCGGAGTTTGAGGCTGTCGGAAGGGGTTCGGGTGTATAGGTGGAAGCGGTAGGGTTTGGATAGAGAGAGAGCCGAGGTTGAGTGGGAGAGTGAGTAGGATCTCGCCGGACTTGGAGAAGAACGCCATATTTCAGAGACGGAGCACCAAAGTGACGGTAGGACGAGCCCTTGAGCAGCTCCTCTGTTGAATAGACGGGCATTATCGTCTGAGATGTTGCCTCACGTAATCAGATGATGTTAAAGGATGAAAGAAAATTTATAAGGGCAAATGATCAAAGTCCAACAAAGAGTGGGGCAAAAATAATTTTTAATGTAAAAGAGGGCAAATAATCGAAGCCCAAAGTAAACAGGGGCAAAAAATAAAATTCCCCTCAAATCTTAGGTTGTGGAAAAAAATCCCTACAAATAGAGAGCTCTCGGTGCTCTTGTCCCCACGTTTCAGATTGTGAATTTTTTCTTTTTTGCCTGTATCTGGTCTCGGACGCTTAGCAGCTGTGTGATGGGTTGCACAAAGAGAGCTTTTTGTTAGAATGGACTGAGCCGTACACCACCATGTTGTTACCATACATTCGCGTTGAGAATACTAGAGATACGTTATCTTCCTGACATGAATTTGTAGGGCATAAAAATGAGCATACAATTTTTTTTTTATTCAACAAAGTCTGACAAAACTAATACATCAGTGGATCAAAGCCATCTTCCTGGCGATATCTGTCGCAACACCTAACAATGATAATAACAGTGATAATAGGATGGTCCTGATCCTTGCCAAGTACCCTAACCTCATATCATCTAAACCGGAGGCCTCACGAAATAGACCAACAGCGGGCCAGGAACATAAACCGGTCCAGTAAACTCTTAGCGCGCACAGTATGTGTCTCAAGAAGTCGCCACCTCCCTCTTCCGCCTACCCATTTTCAAGAGAGATCAACGCATTGACCTTGCCAGGCATGCCGTCGACGCCACCACGACGCGACAGCGCCACCGTCATGCATGCTTCCATTAGCATGGGTCCACCGCAACCCCACAGCACCACGCTGTCGAGACTCGTTGTTTCTGATGTGTGTCTTGAACAGTTCTCCCTCCTGGCACAACGTATCACCATCATCCGATATGGAGACCAAGATTTAGGGTTTTCCCCGGAGCAACGTGGGCGAGAAAACGAACGTTGCAGGAACTTCTACAAGGTTTTGCTAATTCTCAATCTATTATTTTCGGACACATGTCCAAAATTTCTTGATGGTTTTGCTAATTCTCAATCTATTATGATTTTTTAACAGAGCGTTCTCAAGGAAATACCATGGAGTTTTTTTTTGTTTCACAGCTTGTGGTAGTGGTCCATCAAGTCAATTGTCTACAGTATGACAGTATCTTCTTCTAACTTTTGGGGATGACATTAGAATTTCTTATAATAATAGTTGTTATCTGAATGATTTTGGTACATATACGATTTTTTCAATTATATTAAGTGACATTTTCATGAATAAGATAGTTGAATGTGTGCGCGTGTGCGTGCATTTTTTTAATACCAGTGACGAATGATACTCTTGTAGATTCGTGACTTTGTTATATCAAAAGCTATCAAGACATATCTCTCTATATTCTATTTATTTTGTTTACCTCTAATGTTTTGTGTGAAATGAATTTGGCTCGCGACAGTAAAGAAACCATTGCTAGATAATAAAGATATAAAGTAGAAACAAACACGCTTATAGATAATAAAGTTATTCACACGCATGGAGTACTAAATACATGTTATACTCCAATATCAATTGGGCGTGGCAACGCGCGCCATACCCTTCTAGTTCTTTGTATTTAAAAAAAATCCGGCTTGAAGATTAATTGACACAAAAGTGAGATCTTTTGTTTCGGAAAAGCTAAGGAAGTTGAGGAACATTACAGGTTGCTATTCGGTTGTGAGTCTGGGTCCTATCCATTTAGATATCTGGGTATCCCAATTCATTTCCGAAAATTGAAAAATGGATGGAAGCCGATAGAAGACCTCTTTGAGAAGAAGTTAGCAAGTTGGCCCGGCAAATTACTGTCTTATGGTCACCGGCTAACTCTGGTAAAAAAAATTTGCCGAGCCTTCTGAAAGTGCATGAGCCCTCATGTGTGGTTTTGGTAATTAATGACAATATCTATGGACTAATGGTTGTATTGAGCTATCCTTGTAGGGCTTGTCCATTGACAATGCTTGAACACCATGCGTTGGTATCAAGATTGAAAGAAGAAGATGAAGTGATGACCAAAGTAATATTCAAGGTGTGATCCACACAAATGGTTATCTAGAGTTGAGCTTATTGCGAGTGTGGCTTGAAAAGAAGATTGAGTGAACATTCATGTTTATCTCCAAGCCATCATCTATATCAAAAGAAGAAGATGAAGTGCAAATGGATACATGAAGACGGAGCTAAGCGAGGCTCTCCCATAATGGTGTATGGGGGAGTATTTGGAGAAGTCTCATCAAGCATGTACTAGCAAGCACAATCAAGAAAGGTGTTCCAACTTGAGAGAGTCAAGATCGGCATCATCTAGCTCAAGCGGAATGCACAAGGCAAAGGTATGATCTTGATAGGGTTTCTATTTTACCGGTCTCATGGTGGTAGTGGGAGACCGGATTATAGGATAGACGGCGTACTATCAAGAGGGGCTCTCAAGTGAGTAACTTGATCGCATCTTTGTGGAGAGCTCAAACCTTTGCATACTTGGCATCATCATCTTTCTAGGTTCTTATTTGGTTTTTCTCCTAGTTGGGTTTTGGGCCTTGTCGTGATCTTCATGACAAGCCCAAGTTGTTCGAAAACAGATTTTGGTTGGAAAACTTGTTGTGTTTTCGTGTTGGAAATATTATCGGTTTATCCGTGAGGAAAGTTCCACACCTTCCCATGTGTGTCAACTTAACTCTATTTATGGTTCTTAATATTTCCAACAAAATTGGTTTCACCCGATTTGGAGTTTGGATGAAAAAGTTATTGCGTTTTCTTCTCTCTGTTTCTGCAGCTTTTTTAGGCCGGCCTGGCTGGGCCAAGGCCGGGCCTCTCTGGTGGTCTGCCAGCCTAGGCCGGGCCCAAGGCCGGGCCTCTTGGGTGGTCTGCCGGCCTAGGCCGGCCTCAAGGCCGGGAGCCTCTGGTGGGTGGCTGGCTCCTTCAGCCCCAGGCCGGCCAGGCCGGGCCCAAGGCTGGCCCTCGCGAATTTTGCCCAATGGGTAGATTCTGCCCCACCTATTTATAGGCCTTCTTCCCCAACGGTTTTTTTCAAGTTTTCCAGCTCGTTTTTCTCTCTCTTCCCCACCATTGTTGACCTTGGAAAGCTTGCCCCTCTCCCAATTCCTCCCATGATTCTTGCATATCTTTGAGTGATTTGAGAGAGGAGATCTAGATCTACAATTCCACCAATCCATTTCTCCTCTAAGTGAGGGGGAACCTAGTGGATCTAGATCTTGGAGTTCTTGTGTGGTTCTCTTCTTTGTTCTTCCTCTCTTATTCCCCCATTAGCATTTATTGCTGTGTTGGAATTTGAGAGTGAAGGACTTGAGCACTTCTTGTGTTCTTGCCATTGCATTTGTGCATCTGTTTGTGCTCTCCACGAGGATTCGTGGAAGTGAAAGTTTGTGAGCTTGTTACTCTTGGATCTTTGGATCCCTAGACGTCTTTTGTGGTGTTTGAGACTTTTTGTGGTCACTTGGGAGCTCCCAATCCTTTTGTGGGTTGTGCCTCAATATTGTTGTAAAGGCTCCGGATTCCGCCTTGAAGGATTCCGATAGTGGAAGGTGAACCGAGCTTTTGGGCAAGGTTCATCGGAGAATAGGGTGAGGCCATTTGTGGCGTTTGAGTTTGAAACTCACACCCCTCCAACGAGACGTACTCCCTAAAAAGGAGGAACTCGGGAATACATCCTCGTCTCTGCGTGTCTCGGTTATTTCTATACCCGAGCTCTTTACTTATGCACTTTACATTGTGATAGCCGTGCTTGAAGTATTCTATTTCTATCACCTTGTTGCTTGTCTTACCTAGCATAAGTTATTGGTGCACATAGGTGAGCCTAGTATATTTAGGTTGTTGGCTTGTTAATTAAACACCTAGTTTTATTCCACAATTATCAAGCCTAAACCCGAAAAGTTTTAAATCGCCTATTCACCCCCTCCCCCCTCTAGGCGACATCCTTGTCCTTTCACCTTCCTATGTTCACGTTATCATTCTTTGAAGTACCTATAGGGGTACGGAAAAGACAGGATTATTTTAGGTCTCGGTATTTTTTGGCAAAGTGATGGCCATAAACGAAAGTAAGACTAACTAAATGGAATATTATGTGCAGACCAAAAGACCAAAGGGGACTTGGGATAGAGATTTTAGAGATTAAAAATATATGTTTATTAAGCAAATGGCTATTCAAAATTTTGTCAGAAGATGATAGGGTATGGCAGTGGCAGGACCTAATTCATAATAGGTACTTACATTCAAAATCATTATCGCAAGTGTAGAGTAAACCAACCGACTTCCCTTTTTGGAAGGGGCTAATGAAGGTAAAGGCGAGTTTTTGACCGTGGTTCTTTTGTCGTGGGGAACGGAGAGAATAATCGTTTCTGGGAAGATACTTGGCTTGGGGACACGCCCCTTGCTAGTCAATATTCTTCCCTCTATAATATTATCCACCGAAAACAAGTTTCGGTGGCTGATGTTTTGTCCCAAGCGCCTCCACCAAACTTAGATTTTAGGAGAGCGTTGACAGGAAATAAGTGGACAAGATGGCTATACTTGGTAAACCGCCTTATGCATGTTAGCCTTACGAATCAAAAAGATGTTTTCAAGTGGGGTTTAACCAAAACCGGTGTTTTTACGGTCAAATCCTTCTATCAAGATTTCATGAGTGATCAAACAAGATTTTTTCGTAAATACTTATGGAAGATGAAAGTACCTCTAAAAATAAAGTTTTTTATGTGGTTCTTATATCGTAAGGAGATTTTCACAAAGGATAATTCAGCTAAGCATAATTGGAATGGATGTAAAAAATATTGTTTTTGTGATTAAGATGAAACAATCGAACATTTATTCTTTTCTTGGCCACTTGCAAAAATGACCTGGCGCATTGTTCATATTGCTTTTAATATTAAACCCCAAATGACATAACAATTTTTTTTGGCAATTCGTTAAGGGGAGTTTCTAAAACAAAGAAGGTTCAAATTCGAGTTGGTGTTTGCGCCTTGCTTTGGGCCATGTGGAATATACGTAATGACTATATTTTTAACAGAGCAAAGAAAACTTCGTTTATGCAGGTTATCCCGATGGATACACATTGGATCCGTACGTGTTCCTACCTACAATCAATGGAGAAGCACGACGCAATGAATTTTGGGTGCAGCCGCCTAGAATCGATCGCGTCGTATCTATATTCCCATTTCAGCTGGCGTTCTGATCTTAGAATAACATGTTGATGCAGAGTCATTCCTTGTTGTCCCTGTTTTTTTTAAGTGGTTGATTCATGTTGCCACTTCGTGCGACCCTTGATGTAATTTAGATGTAAGAATAACTGAATTTCAATATAAATAAAAGTCGCATGCATCAATCGATGCAGAGGCTGGGGCTTCCCCTTTTAAAAAAAATCCATCCACAATGCACCAAACCTATATATATTAAACACAGATGTTTGAAATCCACTACTGGAAATATTTTGCCGAGTGTCGGGCAGCTTCGCCAAGTGAAATTCATTGGGCTCTCAGCAAGAAGCGCTTTGCTGAGTGTCGACATAAATTCACTCAGTGAAATATCTGCACTCGGCAAAATTAAGCAATTCTTTACCATGTGGTCAAACTTACCAAGTTTAATTCTTTACGAGCAAAAACACATGGTAAAAAACATATGAGGTATTATATTTATATATGCCCAATTCCGTAAGATGGGATTTCCTTCTTGATCTCATGCAACGGACGGGTTTCCCCGCCAAATATATAGAGATTGGGTGGTGGCGCTTCTTGTCACCGCTTCCTCCCGTGTGATTCTCAATATTGGGGTGTCGGGCGAGCCAATCCACCATGGGAGAGGCCTTAGAGAAGGCGGCCCGCTTTCGCCACTCTTATTTGACCTCATCATCGACCCCCTACAACAACTTCTCGACTTGGCTATGGAAAATGGAGATCCTCACCAGCTTAGGGGTCGTAGCCCTTCTATCTGCACCTCCCTTTATGCCGACGACGCGGCCATCTTTGTGGCCCCTTATCGGGAGGATTTTTGCAATTTGGCCAATATTCTTGAAGGTTTTGATGAAGTGACGGGGCTGGTTACTATTGTGCACAAAAGCCTTGCAGCGCCGATTAGGTGCTCTCTATTTGACCTTGATGATATCATGCAAATGTTCCCGGTTCCACGCTGCCCCTTCCCAATAAAATATTTGGGCCTTCCGCTCTCCACTAGACGACGCCTCAAAAACATCGACATGCAGCCTCTTGTCGACAAGGCTGCTTTTTCTAAGCTCATCCCTTGGCTCGGGAAGCACATTGCGGCTGCGGAAAGAGGCGCCCTTGTGAAGTCGGTGATCACCTCCCAAGCGATCCATCACATCACACCTCTTGTGATCCCTCCCGGCATCTTGCAATCCATCAACAAACTAGAAAGGGCGTGTTTCTTTGGGCTGCAGCGGATAATGTCTCCGGTGGACAATGTAAGGTCAATTGGCAAATTGTTTGTAGGCCAAAAGATAAGAGGGGCTGGGCATCATTGACCTCGACAAGTTTGCTTGGGCGTTGCGCCTTCGTTGGCCTTGGCTTCTTTGGAAAGATCCCTCCAAGGCTTGGATCGGTAATGGTCACCCATGTGACAAGGCGGACATGGATTTCTTCTACACGGCCACCACCATCACCATCGGCTAAATTGCCTCAAGCCAAAGGACCTTGCTCCCTCCATTTTTGTGATCTCCTCTAGGAAGAACTCCACCGTAACCAAGGGATTAGTAAATGATTTTTGGATCTCCAAGATCAACATCTCCATCGGCCTCTCTCCTCAACATATCCACGAGTTTGTCAAGCTTTGGACGAAACTAAATGAGGTTCAACTCACCGAGGCGTGTTTGATGACATATCTTGGAAATTCACCGCCTCTGGTTCCTATTCGGTGGCATCCGCATACAATGCCCAATTTGAAGTAATGACGAGATCCTACATGCCGGAGGCGGTTTGGAATAATTGGGCACCTCCAAAGTGCATGCTTTTTGCGTGACTCATTCTCCAAGACCGTGTGTGGACGACCGACCGCCTTCAAAGGCATGGATGGCCAAATTGTTGGATATGCCAACTGTGCAAAAGGGAGGACGAGTTTGTGGTGCATCTCTTGTTCAAATGCCGCTACACTCTCCGAATTTGGAACATAATCATCATTTGGCTTGGTCTCACTTCGATTGATGCGGCGGCTTGGTCCTCATGTACCTCCGTCAAGGAATGGTGGGAGTTCGTCATCCACACTAATGGGACAAGAAGAAAATCCTTGGCATCATTAATCATGCTCATTTCTTGGGAGATTTGGACCGAGCGAAACATAAGGGTTTTCTACCACGTTTCCACCATGTCTTTCGTGGTGGTTCGGAAGATTAATTAAGTCTGAGGCGACCTTGTGGAGTAAGGCGGCGGCGACACATTTGGGTTCAATAATTCCGGGAGAGTAGGCTTTTGTTTCCATCGAGCTTTTTGCTCGATTGTTTCTGTCATGTAAAACTTAAACTTCTTCTTATTTAAGGAGATGAGGCAAAGTTTTTGTCTCTGTTTAAAAAAAAATCGTTCACTTGATGTGGTGTTGAGTTACGGGTCTGTGGGATGGTTCTTTCCTCCCTCTTTCTCCTTTTGTCACACGGGGCCTGAACTTTTCATTTTGGGAGTGCACTGCGCATGACTAACAAGCGCCGCTGCGCTACCTATACGCATCCTAACAGTATTGTACACGGTGAGGTCGCCTAAAATTTAAAGAGCAAATTGGAAAAGAAATGCTATTGGGCAGCCCAAGTGAGCAAGGACGGGATAGTGTACAGGCGATTTCTATTTCCTTGAGAAATTTGATTGCAGAAGAAGAAAAAATCCAGCAAAACTAACCTAATTGGGGCTGTACCTATCGAAAAATTTGCTTGGCGGACACACAAACCCTGGAGGCCTGGAGTTTCTTTTTCAGATCACGGAGATCTGTTTGCACATGAACATGATCCGTGCCCATTACGGAACGTTCCATTGTAGTGATCCGGGCTCGCCTCCCAGTGATCAGGTGTTCAGAACGGCGGCACAAACTCTACTCGACAAGAACTCTTACTTCTTCTCTGCCGCTCCGTTATGATTCATGTTCGGTATCCCTGCCCCTGTATGTCTCGGATTCATTTAGCTTGGGTACGAACAACAACTCCTTTTTCTTTTTTTTTGCGAAACACAGTACAACGCAGACGCTCACAAACACGTGCACACACTCACCCCTATGAACGCACGCACGCACACCCTACACCTATAGCACCTCCGAAAGACTGAGCCGGCGGTCGGGTCTTGAGATTGACGAAGTCACTACAGGCGCCTCGCTGTCGACGGGAACGTCGCCTCCCACTGAAGAATAATCCGCCTAAATGAGAAACACCAATGTCAAATCTAGGATTTGAACTCTGGTGGGCTGGGGGTACAACCACCCTCCTAACCATCTTGCTACAGGCAAGTTCTCAACAACTCCTTTTTCTTACAACAACTCGTCCGTGTATATATATGACGGCTACGCGTGCAAACAATGCGAAAAGACAAGATCAACCCCCGTGACACCCTCGATTTTCCTACCTTCACCATGGCTAGCAGCTCGGCCTCTTCGGCTAACCACGGCAAATACCTGTCAAAGACATCTTCGAGATTCCTGACGGACACCGTCACCGTGGAACACAATTTCGAGGTCACTGGTTACTCTCTGCACCACGGCATGGGCGTCAGCCAGCACATTAGCTCGAGCACGTTCAGCGCAGGCGGCTACGACTGGAATGTCTCGTTCTACCCGAGGGATGCACGGAGGACGTAGGTGGCTTAGGCTGGACACGAGCCAGCTCGGTCAGGCTCGGGCCGAGCCTGCATTTAGCTCGCACCTTTTGAGCTCGGCTCGGGCTGGCTCGTTTGGCCAACGAGCTGGGAAAACAGGCTCGGCCCAGCTCGGGCTGGCTCGCGAGTCAGCTACAGAGCAAAAACAGAGCAAAAACAGAGCAATCTTTACAGGAAAAACAGAGCAGAAACTTTCTGATGATAATAGAGACTAAACTGGACGAAATAGCAACAGCTCACATTACACAAATCATAAACGTCAATCACAACAAGTTGATAGCAATAGGGTTACAATTTAGGTTCTAAGTTCAATAGCACAAATTCAAAATAAAGCAACATCCGCATGAAAGGTTTCCAAGTTTCAATTACACAAGTTCAACATAAGCAAGATGAACATCCATCTCCAATCTTCAACTCAATGCTCCATGAACCGAAATAGCAACATCCACATGACTTGAAAGTCTAGAAGTAACAATAGCTTTAGTTGATGCTTCACTCATATGACAAGTGGAATATCAAACATGTAGTAAATATGTACTTACCAATGATTGTTATTCACCACACTCTTAGGCAACTTGATGGTCTCCACATTTTCATCCTCATCTTCCTCCTTGTCCTAAACTTGGGGAAGTTAGCCACCAATTTTACATTACATGACAATGAAATAGAGAGTTGAAATGCAAGAAAGACATGAAAATCATACCGTCACATTCAAGTCACTATGGGAACCTTTGATATAACTTGCACCACACACCAATGCCTCCACCATATCCGGTTTTAGAGAACTCCTATAGTCATCTAAAACTCTTCCACCGGTGCTAAAAGTTGATTCTGAAGAAACGGAACTAGCCGGGATAGTCAAGAATCGTCTCGCCATCTTTGCCAACAATGGGTATCTAAGTGAATTCACTTTCCACCAATCAAGCAAGTTGAATTTAGCATCCGGTTCCTCAAGGGTCTTCTAGGTAGTTTCTCAATTCACTCTTTGATGACTTTGTTGTGGTGTTTAATCGGTGGGTTTGAAAGTCACTATCGGATGCAGGCATAGAGGTACTTGTAGTGCAAACCTTGGATGACGATGTGGACTTTCCTCGGATTGCTTCTTTGCGGTATCAAACTTCTCGAACAACTCTTCCAACTCCACACGCACATCAGCCAACTCGTCTTGAGCAGTTTGCTCATCATAAAGTTGTTTGAAGGCCCAATCTATATAGAACATCTTGTACCTTGGATCCAGAACAGTTGCAAGCACCATGACATTGTTTTTTTCCTCCCAATACTTGTTAAACTTTTCCATCATTGCTTCTCCCATGGCCTTATAGGTTGGATCCTTATGCTGCATGGCTTTTCTCAATGCAATTTTGATACTCACAATGTGACAGTAGAATATGTTTGTTGTGGGATATGATTGTGCTGAAAAAGCAGTAGTTACTTGAGCAAAAGCGAAGAGCATTGGCTCGATGAGCTCATATAACTTCCACTCATCACTTGTAGGCTGCCATATATAGTGTAGATCCTTATTAGCATACTCTCTTAATGCTTCTTTATATGGACGGCCAATAGCTATCATCTTGTAGGTTGAACTCCACCTTGTACAGCAATCTAGGGTCAAGTGAGCACCAATATTGAGATCTAAACCCCGGCAAATGTCCACAAACCTTGATAAGCGACTAGTTGACTTCTTGAAGTACTTAACTGTCTCCCATAAATTTGTGATCAAACTGCCCATACATGCTGTCCCATCTTGCACCACCAAGTTGACAATGCGTGCACAACAGCGAACATGGAAATAACCTTCCTCAAATTGTTTGCATCGCCGGAAAGTGAACTTTGCCTTCAAATCTTTAACAGCAACATCATTGTTTGAAGCATTGTCAAGTGTGATGGATATTACCTTGCTCTCTATCTTCCATTCAATTATGCAGTCCCAAACAGCATCAGCAATCACATGTCCAGAGTGAGGTGGGTCCAACTCTATGAAGGCAAGAACATGGGTCTGCATCTTCCAATCTGCATCAATATAATGTGCCACCACACACATATAAGCAACGGTTTGATTGCTAGTCCACAAATCTGTAGTGAGACTAATGTATTCCACATCCTGGAGTGCTACTTTAAGGCAAACTTTTTCTCTCTTGTAAACCCTCATGCACTCAGCTCGGATTGCCTTCCTTCCCATGGACTGATAGAGTGGATTCAAATACTTCAAGACAATGTTGAACCACTGATGTTCAATCATTCTAAATGAATACTCATGTACCATTATCATTTTAGCAATGAGCTCCTTAACAACAGCTTGGTCAAACCCTATATGTCCTGGAATTGTTGACACCGGAATATTTGCATTAGCATTGGCTGGCTTGAACATCAGACGGGTCTGGATCTGCTCCCTAAGACGCTTTGCATTGAGGTTTTTGCATTTTGATTTCCAATGCCTGTTGAGGGTTGAGGTGCTTGAACCTTGAACGTACGCATATAACGTTGGGCAATGACGGCATTGTGCTTTCAACACCTTAGGCCCCCTGGATTATCTTCATCATCAACCATCACCTTCACAAAATACTTCCAAGCCGGTGAATTCTCATTGCTAGTTGTGTCCCCCCTGGATTTTTTCTTTCCTTTCAAACTTGTGTCCACCCTAGTTGTGCCTTCATCTTCTCCTGAACTAACATCCACGGTTGCTTGCTCTTCTTCATTGATTCGAGCAAGGCCTACAACATCATCCTCGGACATATCATCATTATGGTCAAAAGAGTTGTTGTCATCTTCTTCTTCATCAGCATTGGGCACATACGTCTCTTGACTCTCTTCTTTATCAAAAGAGTTGTTCTCCTCCTCACCATCATCCATCTCTTCCTGTTAGAACCATAAAGAAAAAACATCACTACATTTGCATACACAAATATATAACGTCACTAAATTTGCATACACTATATAAATAATACCACAACAATTTACACTAGATAAATAATAATACCACAACAATCTCCTAGATAAATAAACTCTTCCACAACAATCTATTTGCAAGAACTAAATTTGCATACACAATCTACACTAGACAAATAATACCACAACAATTTGCATACACAATCTACATGAATTACTTGCACACAACAATTTGCATACAAATACAACACTGCATCATTTTTGCATACACAATCTACACTAGATAAATAATACCACAACAATTTACACTAGATAAATAATAATACCACAACAATCTCCTAGATAAATAAACTCTTCCACAACAATCTATTGCAAGAACTAAATTTGCATACACAATCTACCCTAGATAAATAATACCACAACAATTTGCATACACAATCTACATGAATTACTTGCACACAACAATTTGCATACAAATACAACACTGCATCATTTTTGCATACACAATCTACACTAGATAAATAATACCACAACAATTTACACTAGATAAATAATAATACCACAACAATCTCCTAGATAAATAAACTCTTCCACAACTATCTATTTGCAAGAACTATTTTTGCATACACAATCTACACTAGATAAATAATACCACAACAATCTCCACCACATGAATTTGCATACACAATCTACACAAGATAAATAATACCACATGAGGCGGAGGAGGGTAGGCACTCACCAGCGGTACCGCCGACGCGAAGAAGAGGCAACACCGCCCGCCGCACGCCCGGCGGCGGCTATGTTGGCAGGGAGACGACGAGGCGGAGGCGGGTGACGCTTCGCGCGCACTGGTTGCTCTACCTTGTCCGGCGGATCAATCAGCATGATGCTCGGATTCGCCTTCGAGCGGCGACCGCTGCTGGCCTTCTTCCCCCTTCTGGACGCCGGCTTTGCGGCAACTGCAACGGCCTTGGGCGGTTTCCCCCCATAGAAGCCGACACTCTCTTCTCCTTATTAGGTTCTTTCGGCTTCATCGATGGAGGCGACGACCTGTTTGATTTGGATCAGTCAGATGATCGCAGCGCAGGAGACGCGATGGGAGTGGGGAAAGAGGACGAGAAATGCACCTGTGGAGCGGCGACCAAGACGACCTGCGGAGCGGCGGCGGTACTGGGAGTGAAGGAAGGAGAGGAGTGAGTCGAGTGAGATAGGGTTGATGTGTGTTGTGAACCTGATGTGACCTAGATCGCGTGTAAATGGGCCGAAAAAAGGCCGAGCCAGCGGGCTGGCCCGAGCCGAGCCAGGCGAGCCACGAGCTCGCTGCGGTCCAGGTTATTGGGCTCGACTCGGTGAAACACTCTTGCGGGCCGAGCTCAACTCGGGCCGAGCCTAGAAAAGCTCGGGCCGAGCCAAAAGCTCGTCACCGAACGTCCACCCCGATAGGTGGCTACACCTCGGCCTTCTTAAATCTATGTAGAGGGAACCAGCGGTGAGAGTTATGTACACGTTGAGTCTACTGGATATCGATGGCAATCCACTAATAAAAAGGAACTCAATGACACATACCTTCGAATCAGCAGGTGGTTCAGCTAGTTGGGGCTATGGTAAGTTTTTTGAGAAGCCCGAGACGTACGGATGGTTTGCCGTCTTTCGTCGGTGGCTGCTTCACAATCAGGTGCGTTTTGACGGTCTTGACGCATCACACAGAAGATCTAAGCACTGTTGTAGTCCCCCAATCGAACCTGCAAAACCACTTGGCGGAAATGTTGAAGGATGGGCAAGGCAAGGATGTGGCATTCACAGTGGGAGACCAATCGTTCCATGCTCATAGATGGATGTTGGCTGCACGATCGCCGGTATTTAAGGCAGAGCTCTTTAGTGAAATGAAGGGAAATGATGCTCATTGCATCAAGATCGATGACATGGAACCTGCTATCTTCGGAGCACTTCTTCACTTTGTCTACACCGACACCATCCTAGACGAGTTTGGTGTAGACGACGATGCGTCGTTCCAACACTTGTTCGTTTCTGCTGATCGGTATGGATTGGACAGGCTAAGGGCAATGTGCGAACTGAAGCTATGCCAAAACATTGACGTGCATACAGTTGCAACCACACTTGCCTTGGCGGAGCAGCACCACTGCGTTGAACTCAAGAATGCATGCCTAGGATTCATGTCCTCACATGGTGTGCTTAGTGCTATCCAGGAAACCAACGGATTCAATCACCTCACGACAAGCTGCCCTTCGATTCTAGGGGAAATTATAGATAGGATCGCTAAGGGAACGAGTTTTAAATGATTTTTGTCGTATGACTTGTGTATACTCCCTCCGTCCCAAAATAAGTGTCTTTGGTTTGTCCAAATTTGGATGCATCTAGATGTGTTTCATGTCTAGATATATTCACTTTTTGCCAAATCTAAGACACTTATTTTGGGACGAGGGAGTACATGAAATTGTGCTCCCAAGACTCATTGGTGCCATAAGTTCTTTTTTTTTTTTTGACTGTACCTTCGGCGGGCTTTCAGCCAGCCTGAACCTTTATTACGAAATAACCAACCAGCCAGAGTAGCTTACATTACAAGTTTGAGGGAGGGAGAGGAGTGAGGATTACATGAGAGAAACAAAGGGGTTTAAGGGGGGTCAAAGGTGAGGCACCAAGATCTCAAACAGTTTGCGATTATCGCGTTGGTGCATCTATACGCCCAAAGCCATATGTCCGCCACACACCTTTGCCGAACTACATCCAAAGGCTCATCGACACCATTGAAGATCTATCCTCACTCCTCTCCCTCCCCTCAAACTTGTAATGTAAGCTACTCTGGCTGGTTGGTTATTTCGTAATAAAGGTTCAGGCCGAAGGCTTTGCGAAAATCGAGCTTCAAAACAGCAGCCGGAGTGAACGCTTGTGACACGACTGAACAATATCCGCTGCATAGACAAAGTTCTTCGCAATAGAGCGCCCAGAGATGAAACCAGTTTGGTCAGGGTGAACCAAAAGAGGGACCAAGGGACGGAGCCGATTAGTTCAGCATTTTGTGAGAACCTTAAGGCCGAAGTTTTGAAGCGAGATGGGTCGAAAATTGTCAGGACGGTTTGCTCCGGCTTTTTTTTACAAGCTACGCACTTCTGACCTTGCCCCTGTCATCGCTAAATGTGACATTTCACTTTCCGGTTGGCGTGGGCGTGCCCTCCCCATCGGAAGTCGGCTTATTCTTGTCAACTCTGTCATCACTGCCAAGTTTGCTCATGCCATGTCTGCGGGCCTTCTCCCTGTTGACACGGTGGAGGCTATTGATAAACGGCGTCGCGCTTTTCTCTGGACTGGGGAAGAATCCTGTACCGGAGGCCAATGCAAGGTGGCTTGGGAGGAGGTATGCAAGCCCAAGAGTCAGGGCAGCCTTGGCGTCCTCTCCCTCTCCTTTCAAAATTTGGCTCTCCTTTCCAAATTCCTCACCAAACTTCATTCGTCCTCCTCCGCTCCCTGGGCTTCCTGGCTCTCTCGCAATACGGCTGGTCGGCTAGCCGTGACTTGGGCGACGGCCACTTTCTCGACACCCCCATATGGAAAAGCTTTATTCAGGGGATCAACAACTTCCGCCTCCACACCTCAGTCACCATTGGAAATGGGGTCAACACTGCCTTCTGGATGGACTGCTGGCTGGGCAGCGAGCCTCTGTGTGACCGGTACCCTGCCCTCTTCTCTCATTCCTCTCGCCCCAACGCCCAAGCCGCCGCTGTCTTGGGCTCCGGGCTTTCGCTTGCCCTCGCCCCCCGTCTCTCTGCTGCCGCCCGCTCTGAGCTTGTCTCCCTGCACAATGACATTGCGTCTGTCAACCTTGACCCTCATACCGCTGATAACCGTGTTTGCCGCTACTCAAAAAAAACGCTTTCAAACAAAAGATTTTATTCCAATTGTTTTATGCATCTACCGACTGACCATCAGGCCACGAAGGTTTGGCAGAATGCAGCTCCTCTCATATGCAGGATATTCAACTGGTTGGCTCGTCGATGTCGTCTCTCCACCAATGACAGGCGCTTCCGACATCAAATCGGAGACTCCCCGGACTGCACCTTCTGTGCCCAAAGGGAGGATGTTGATCACCTGCTTGTTACCTGCTCAAAGGCTCGGGAAGTTTGGTCCTTTTTATTCCCCCGGGACAGCTGCCGCATTGACACTCTTCGGGGTCTTTGGGATGCCCGCTGTAGCAACTATGTGGAGTGCCATAAGTTCTGAATCTTTCCTGCCAATATTCACCTTGTTTTGGTTCGTGTGGATAATGTAGTTTTACAAACAAAGCGCGGCACTATGTATCATCTACTGTGGTTGTATGTAAGGGAGCTTTTGGCCTTTGCATTAAGCCTAAGGCTAGCCATAGTGTGAGTATTGCGCAAACGACCGAATATCTTGCTGCGGGATGTGAGGTAGTCTCGGCCGCCGGCTGAATGAGCTGTGCGGAGCGGCAGCTCAGAATCGGCATTGCAAAATGAGTATGGGGAGGGGCCGTGAGTCTGCCTCTTGGTCGATGCGGACTACCGCCGGAGTGTTGGCGGCGAAAAGAGATGGCGGCGACGGCGCGATTCGGCGGAGAGACATGGAAACTGGGGACGGCTAAAAAAATGACCGTTACGCAGAGCTCCTGCGACATGCGGGGCGACCGCCCACGCGGCCCGCCGCCGTCGTCGTCGCCGGCCACCCAGGTAACAGCCCACCCCTGCGCCACCGCATCCCAACTCCCACCACCTCCAGCCACGATCCCACCAAATTTCAGGCCGGCTTACTTCGGTTTTTCCCCAATCCGCAATGGATCTGGATCTGGGAAGGCCGCCGCCTCCGACGTCATCGCCCGGCCGGCGCGCCGGGCATCTGCAACGACCACGCGCTCTACTCCGTCCCCGCGCCGCGCTCCTCCGTCACCCGTCATCATGGCGCGTCCGCTGCATCAGGGGGTGTCGGGCAACGTCGTCCTCGCCACGCCACCATCCGCCGTCTGCGGCAGAGTTAATGCCGCTCTGGCATCCTGGCGCTCGCGCGGCTGCCCGAGCGTGGCTCCCGTCCGCGCTGGCATCCTGCGCCACGGATCGGCCTTCAATGCCACAGCTGCTGCGAGACCGCGGCGCTCGGTCTCGTTCTCCATCCCCGCTCCCCGCATTGAAGTCCAAGCATCTCCAATTCATGGCGGGTTTCTCACCGTACCGCAGCTAGCTCGGCGGAGGGGATGGCTAGGTCTGCTCCTATGGAGGAGGGGTGGACTCTTGTCACATCCCGTCGGGAGCAGCGTGAGGCACGTCTCTCTGCCAGCCTTCAATTGCTTCGCCGTCCTTCTGCTCGAGCTCGCCCATACCTTCAGACACAACATCGCCCCCAAAGCACCAGCCATCAATCCACTGCCGCTCCTCCTCGTGTTTTCACGCCACGCTGCCGCCGCTGTGACGCCCGCGAGCACACCACCGCTGCCTGCCGTGACCCGATCAAGTGCGACCAGTGCGGCCGCTCGGGCCACAGGGCAAGGGGGTGTCCGGAGCTTCGTCCTCGACCTGAGCTTCGCCACCGGCCTCTCCTTGCGCCTCGGGTCTCCTCGCACCGCGCCCCTCCCCGTCGGGCTGCACCTCCAAGGGCCGGCATGAGCTTCCCCGGCATGGAATTCACCCCCGACAAGGCCACGCTCGGCATGGACTACCTAGGCGCTCCGGCGACGCGCCCGGAAGTGGACTACATCACCATGGCCACGTCCTTTCGACCTCGACACTTCGCGTTTGGACTGGGAGCACACCGCCGTCGTGGTCTACGTCCTGGCTCCACCGCCGGGCACGGATCGCACCTCCATCGAATCCGCATTCAGAAGGGAGTTCCGCCTCGACGCCGCCCAGCTCCACGTGAGCTCTCACTTCCCGGAGCCGTTCCTCATCAAGTTCGACTCTGCGAGCCTCCGGGACGAGGTGATGCGCAAGGACAGGTGCTGCTTCAAGCGACACGGCATCGACATCCATTATCGGCCGTGGCGGTGCATCTCTCAAGCCTTCAACGCCGTGCTGCAGTTCCGCGTGCACCTTCAGGTCGATGGGCTGCCGCCCTTCGCTGGAAGCCTGACGTCGTTGATCGGGTCATTGGGCGGCGATGCGCGGTGCAGCGTTTGGACTCGGGCTTCACGTCCATGGAGAACACGGCCTTCTTCGGGCTATGGGCGTGGACGGCGGATCCGCAGCTCATACCGAAGGTGCTCTGGTGCACCTTCGCCAACAAGGCTCCTGGCGGCGTGTCTTCGCTCGTGCGCGTCTCCCGCGACCGCCCGGATCAATGGAAATCGGGGATGGTTTTCCGGGTGCTGCTGCATCTCGAGCTGATTGAGGACTACACGGACGCGCCCCAGCTGGATGGGGGTGAGCCGGTGTCCAGCTTCCGGGCTTCCTCGCGCACTCTCCCGTCCTGGAGGCTTGGCGTCATCGATGGGGTTCGTGGCAGCTCTTCTTCGTCAACCATGCCGACTGCCATCCCTCCGCTTGGGCGTGATCGCACTGACCGCCCGGAGCGCTCGCGTCGCTCTAGAAGCTCAAGGCATGGGGAGGCGGAGGAGGCCTCAAACGATGATGCTGTTTTGGGGCGGCGCTCGGGAAGACGTGATGGTGGCCGCTCGCGGCCAAGCGACGAACAGAGACGTAGCCGGTCCAGGACCGGGCAGAGGTGCGACGATCGCGAGCTGCAGCGCACCAGCCGCCGCGATGATGAAGACGACGACCATCGGAGAAACGAAGGAGGCTCTAGGCGCAGCCAATCTCGCCGCCCCGGGGCGGGTTCCCGCGGCCAGGGGTCCTCTCGCCACGCCTCTCGCGACCGCGAGCGTTCGCCACGGCACCGCTCGCCAAGCCGGGCACGGACGGCAGCGCCAATCGACGGCCTCCACGCAAGCTCCTCCACCGCGTCTGCCTTCGCTCGTCATCGCCCCTCTCCCAAAGCAGACGCCCGTGCCAGCCCTCACCGGAGAACAGGTCCAACTTAAGCTCCAGGAGCTCATGGCCACGGGCTTGATGGCTGCCCGTGACTCGGTGCCATCGTTCCTCGGCATCGCCTCGCCGGGAGACGCACCTCGCGCCACTGCACCTCCCCACGCATCCCCATTCAGCGCGACCTGCCGGGACTGGATTCAAGGCATAAGGGCCTCGCCTCCGGGCTTCACCGCCTCGTCATCGCGCCTCGCTTCTCCGATTCTATCCTTCGATTGCGCTGCGGGAGGCAAGCCGCACTCGGAGTTTGGCAGGCCGGTGCTAGGCGCCTGGGGCCTCGAGGAGACCGCGGCGATCACCTGCACGCGTGAGGGCCTGGACGCCCAACGCACCGTGCCATCAAGCTGGGAGGACGCGAGGAGCGCGACGTCGGGATTGACGCCTGGTTCGACGCTGAGGTCGCCGTGAACTGCTGCAGCAAGATGAAGAGGATGCCGCGCCGAAACTCGACAGTACCAACACATCTGACATCACGCTACAGTTTCAGGACATGGCAATCACGGAGCCTCTGCTCATCGAGCTGATCGGGGCAGGGGAGGAGTCTGCAGCTGAGCACGACGACGGCGAGCTCGAGGAAGGGGCTGCCGCAGCTGAGCAAGACGAAGGCGAGCTCGAGAAAGGGGCAGGGGCCGAGGCCCTTGCCATTGGTGTTCTTATCACCACGGAGGACGACAGCGACAACGCCGGGCTGCCGCAACTGAGCAAGGCGACGGCGAGCTCGAGGAAGGGGCCGAGGCCCATGCCTTTGGTGATCTTCTCACCACGGAGGACGACAGCGACAACTACGCCGGCACTCGCGCCATCAGCTCCGTCGACGACATCTTCGACAGGCCCAGCAT
This sequence comes from Poa pratensis, assembly GCA_947311845.1. Lineage (NCBI taxonomy): Eukaryota > Viridiplantae > Streptophyta > Magnoliopsida > Poales > Poaceae > Poa > Poa pratensis. Next base: position 14,742,536 of record CAMZMU010000050.1, on the reverse strand, counting down.
TCCATTGCTGCCGGCGCCTGTTCAGGTTCCCCGTCACCCTGCACCAGCACCGCTCCTGATGTCGACGCGGCCTCGGCGGCTCGCCGGAGCAGCCGCCTGGGGGCCAAGCCGCACATGCACGCCATGGATCGCGCCGTGCACGTCCTGCACACAAAGCTCGGCTATGAATCGAAGGGCATGCCCTTGCTGCACGCGCGGCAGGAGTACACCAGTGGCTGCAAGGATGGTTTCTCGAGCACGGCGGTGAAGGCCATCAGACTCTACTCAAGCTGAACATGCCGAGCATCACGGATGCTGATGAAGCGCTCATTAACATGGAGGGCGCGGGAGGCACTGAGCTGGAGGCCTCTGCCTGATGATCATCATCGATCTTACTTCGCTGCTTGTTCCTTTACTTTGTCAAACATGAACTGCATTCGTTTAAGCTTATTTAGCCATTTGGGAGTGGGCATGTCACTCCCTGAACTTCTTAAACGTCGTCAAGGCGCTGCTCTTGCTCTCGACTCGTCTAGACAACCTCTACAATTTGCGCCCAGCTGCAAAACAAGAGCAAAAGTTCAACCCGAATCGTCGATCCCCTCCCCTACATCCAAATGATTGGACTACTTCTCGACATCCTGTGCTGGAACGTCCGGGGGCTAAATGATCAAGCCCGGAAGATGTCGTCCACGCCCTCTTCGCGCATACCACCTGCCATATCGCCTGCATTCAGGAAACTAAGCTTGACTTCATCGACCATCAGACGGCGCTTATCTTGGGGGCTATCGTCTTCGCTCATTCGCGCATCGCCCCGCAACTGGCACTAGGGGGGCATCCTCCTACTTTGGGATGGCGACCACGTGGACATCACCAACATTCATATTGGCACAAACCTGATTAGTGCGGATGTGATCATGAGTACCTGCGGCACCACCTTCAAGCTAACCAACGTCTACGGGCCGAGTACTGATGTGGACAAAAGGGCATTTCTTGATGAAGTCAGTGCCGCGGCACCAACCGACGGATCCAAATGGCTAATTCTTGGTGACTTCAACCTGATTTACCAGGCAGCTGACAAGAGCAACGGAAATCTCAACCTTCGTCTTATGGGCCAATTTAGAAGGGCTCTCACCACTTGTCAGCTAAAGGAGATAAAGCTGATGAACAGAAAGTTTACTTGGAGCAACGAGCGTGATGATCCTACGCTGAGCAGGCTGGACAGAGCTTTCTGCAATGCTGAGTGGGAGTTGGCTTTCGAGCACCATTCTCTGAATGCGTTGTCTTCTTCCTTGTCCGACCACTGCCCAATTCTGTCGCTTCGAAAACTTCTGGACGAAGATGCCGGGTTTCAGTGACATTGTTCAGTCTGCATGGGAGGAGCAAACTACCCACACCCAACATGTTCATGTTCTGAACCATAAGCTCAAGACAACCGCTAAAAGACTCAGAGCCTGGAGCAAAGGGCTTTTCTCCAATCACAAGTTGCAGCTTCTCATGGCCCTGGAGGTTATCCTTGCGCTGGATGTGGCGCAAGAGTCACGCTCTCTCACAGAGGTTGAGAGGAATCTTCGCGCCGCTCTTAAGCGTCGGATTTTGGGTCTCGCTGCTCTTGAGCGCACCCGGAAGCGGCAAGCGTCGAGAATCACCTTCCTTCGCGAGGGAGATGCGAACACCAAATTCTTCCATCTGCGTGTCAACTCGCGTCGCCGAAAGAACAACATTATGCGCCTGAAGAAGGGAGAGGGCTGGGTCACTTCCCATGGGAGAAAGTGAATCACATCCATGAGCATTTCTCGCGGGTTCTGGGTCCCCCCGAGCCCCGCCTGTTAGATTTCAATTGGAGCTTGTTGAATCCTGCTACTGAGGACCTCGAGATCCTGGGGCTGCCTTTCTCAGATGGATATAAGGGGGCAATCAACGAGATGCCGCTGGATAAGGCGCCGGGCCCGGATGGTTACACTGTCGCTTTTTTTCGCCATTGCTGGGACATCATCAAGGGGGATATCATGCGGGTCATCGATGCTTTCTCTGAGCTCTCTGTGAACAACTTCCACATCCTCAACTCGGCGAACATTGCTCTACTTCCAAAGAAGGAGGGGCCGGACTCCATCTCGGATTTCCGGCCTATCAGTCTCATCCACATGATTCCGAAGATCATCGCTAAGGCTATGGCGCTGAGGCTGCGGCCGCGGATGAATACCCTAATCTCGACAAGCCAAAGTGCCTTCATAAAATCCAGAAGCATTCATGATAACTTTCTATACGTCAGAAATGCAGCTCGCCGTCTCCATCAAAATCGAACGCCGACCTTGCTGTTCAAGCTTGACATTGCCAAGGCTTTCGACTCCGTGCGATGGGACTACATTCTGGATGTTCTTCAACGACGGGGCTTCCCGCCACGGTTTCGGGCTTGGGCAGCCTTGGTCTTCACGACCTCCACGTCGCGCATTCTCCTGAACGGCATCCCCGGTTTGGACATTCTTCACGGAAGGGGGCTCAGGCAGGGGGACCCGCTGTCCCCGCTGCTTTTCGACTTTGCCATTGACCCTCTTCAGCGGATCCTCGAGCTTGCCACGGAAAATGGGCTGCTTCAACCAATCCCGGGTGGATTCATCAAAGCCCGCATCTCACTATATGCTGATGACGCAGTTATTTTCGTGGCCCCCTCTGCTATCGACGTCTCCAACCTTGCAACGCTGCTGCGAAACTTTGGTGACGTGTCTGGGCTTGTCACCAACGCCACGAAGAGTTTGGTGGCCGCCATAAGATGTGATGATCTTGACCTCACCAACATCCTCGCGGAGTTCCCTGCGGTCACGGCCCAGTTCCCTATCCAGTACCTGGGCCTCCCTCTTTCCTTGGGAAGACTTCGACGCGCTGATTTGCAGCCCTACATCGACAAGACGGCTTCGCGTCTAAACCCGTGGAAGAGCAAATTTCTCAACCGTGCCGGGTGCAATGCCATCGTCAAGTCCGTGCTAACTTCCATGCAAATCTTCCTGCTAACGGCCATCAAGATGGATAAGGCATCGATGAAAGCACTGGACAAGATCAGAAGAGGCATGCTGTGGGACTGTAGTGCTGCCGTTAGTGGGGGCAAATGCAAGGTGGCTTGGCAAAAGGTGTGCCGGCCAAAGAACATGGCTGGGCTGGGGATACTGGACTTGGAGAAATTCTCAGGGCATTGCGGCTAAGATGGCTTTGGTTTGAATGGACTGCGCCCGATAAGCCTTGGGTCGGGCTGGAAACTCCAAATGACCAACATGACCGGGATCTTTTCAACGCCGCAACCAAGGTGACCGTTGGCGATGGCAATCGTGCGGTTTTCTGGACTTCCTCATGGTTGAATGGAAACTCGCCCAGGTCTATCGCCCCTCTCATCTTCAATGCGGCAAGGCGGAAGAACAGATGTGTGCGGGTGCGTTGGCAGAGTATAGGTGGGTGGCAGACATTGACGTGACTGCTTTCACTGCCGAGCACTTTGCCCAGTTCATCGCGCTCTTTGAGATCACTGAGGGTGTGGCCCTTGTCGAGAACATGTCTGACACAATCACCTGGACCCTCACGGAGAACGGAATCTACACTGCTGGGTCTGCCTACAAAGCCCAGTTTGCGGGTGCCATTCCTTGTTCCTTCTCCCCCATTGTGTGGAAACCTTGGGCCCCGCCAAAATGTCGTTTCTTCGCCTGGCTGGCGGTGCAAAACAGGCTTTGGACGTCTGATCGCCTGGCTGTTAGGGGTTGGCCTCACCAGCCCGTCTGCAAGCTCTGCAATTGTCAACCTGAGACTGCACGACACATCATCTTCGAGTGTCGTTTCTCCAAGCGAATCTGGCAGGCCGCGGCTTCATGGTTATCCTGCCCTTCTCTCCCAATGAGTGTGGGATCCGGGAGAGGCACGGTTCTTCAGTATTGGCTGGCTGCCTCCAGGGCGCCCTCTGATAGCCCTATGGGGCTCAAGTCCGCCATCACCCTGATCGCTTGGGAGCTATGGAAAGAGCGAAATGAGCGGGTTTTTAATAACAAGGCGATCATGCCTTCTGCCCTGATGCAGAAGATTAAAGACGAGAGTAAGAACTGGATCCTCGCTGGGGCCAAGCAGTTGGCTCAGGTGACTGCTTCTTGAAGATATGACGATCTTCCTGTCTGAAAGACTGGACGGGGTTGGCTGATTTTTTTGTACGCTTATTTACTTTCCTGCTTTTACTTTGGCCTAGTCCGTGTTGTGTTGTTTTCTTCTATATCAATATAAAGGCAAAGCTTTTGCCTCGTTTCAAAAAAAAAGAAACTGGGGACGAGATAGAGGAGGGGGAGGGCAAATGAATGTGTCGTTGGCGGGGTCTTCGTGGCGGGCGTGTCTGGCATGTCCGACCAAGCCGCGAAAGATGGGAGGATGCCGGACATTTTCTTCGTGTGGCCCGGCCCCATGGGGGTTTGTCGCTTTTGTCCGGTCCCCATTAGTCCGTTCGATGTTATTTTTTTTGGGGGGGGGGGAGGGGGGCTGGTGTACATGTTCTTAGGCCATCTCCAGCCGTCTTGCCCCCCCAGGGTCCAAAACTTCGCCCTTTCGGGGGCGCCGCGGCGCCAAACGGCGCGAAACTGAACCCTGGGGGCGCGTTCACCAGCCGTGTCCAGACCCAACAAAAATTCAAAAAATGGCGCAAACAGACGGCGAGTTCATCATATTGGCGCAAGCTCGCCGAGATACATTGGCAGGAAAGGAACTAAAACTAAAAATTTAAAAACACTTTTTACTCGGCCCGGGGCGACTAGTTCAGGCCCAGGCTCGCACGGATCGCGGCGTTGTAGTCGCCGTCGTCGTCGGAGCCGTCATCGCCGCCGGGGGGTCTGCTTGGGCCTGCGCCGTCGTCGCCCTGCTGCAGTTTGCTCACCAGCAGGGCTTGCTGCAAGGCGTCGTCCTCGTCGTCGTCGCTCGGGTCGAGTTTGTAGTACTCGATCTCCGGCGCCACGGGAGGGGGCGGGATGCGGCTGCGACGGCCCGCATTGGCCGCGGTAGCTCGCTGGCGCTCCAGGTCGGCGAGGGCCGCACGCTGGCGTTCCACCTCCTCCTCGGTGAAGGAGCGGAGGCTCCAGTCCTCGGCCCATTCCGGCAGCGCCGGCTGGACGGTGTTGAAGGACGCCTCCTCCGCCTCCTTCAGGCCGGGCCACTCCTCCTCCTCCGGCTCCGGCTTGGGCTCCCTCTTGGGCCTGACGAGGCGGCGGAGGAAGGAGCGTGGCGGTGAGGCGGCGCGGCGCTGGGAGCCGCCGCGTGGCTCTATGCGCAGGGCGCCGCTGCGCACCGGGGCAGGGCGCCCGGAGTTGAGCAAAGGGGGCGTCAAGGAGGAGGAGGAGGAGTTCCCCGACGACGACGAGGTCGCCGCGCCCATCCGCCGCGGGGTCCAGGAGGCTCCCTGACCGCCGGAGGCGCCGGGGACGCGCATGTCCGGCGGGCACGGGTACCCGCACGGTACAGGGCCCATGCCTCGTTCTTGCGGAGGCTGCGGCGGCCAAAGCCGTTAGCGGCGGCGCCGTCGTCGGCCATTGCTGCTGGCGAAGGATGGGCGAGAGCTGGTGTGGACGGACGGCGAGGGGTGGGGGATTTTATAGCGCGCCGCGGCGAAGATACTGCGCCGCGTGGCCTTCCGATTGGACTTCGAAACGACGCGCGGCGGCCATGCGCCATTACTCCGGCAGCCTTTGACCGGCGGAAGCATTGGCCGCTGGCCACGCGAATAACTCCGGCAGGCTTTTGACCGACGCGGGAGCCGAGAAGATGAGGATGCGACGCTTCACGGGCGTCCTGTTTCGCGCCATTTTCCCCGCGTCGCTGACAGAGCTGGCCCGCGTCGTCTTTCGCGCCATTTCACCCCCCCAGGCCGAACCCAGTGGGCTGGGTTTCGCCTGGGTGCGCCGGCGCTATTTTCCGCCGAAACGGCGCTAACTGGGCTTCTGGGGGGGCCGAGTGGTAGAAAAACGGCGCTTTTCGGCCGCGCGGCGCAAAAAAGGCCTCCTGGGGTCTGGGGGGGCGGCTGGAGATGGCCTTACAGCAGCGTTTCCTATTGTTGTGGGTCATGCGGATCAATCATTCATGTGACGATCGACTTGTAAAGTTGTAATACAAGTCTACCAGAGATGTCCGCGATATATAACTGAAAAAAGCAGACATATACACAGTTACCTATCGTATTCCTTTTTAAGGGACTCTACTCGATGTCTCGATCTCTTCTCAATACTTGTAGAGCACGTATGCGGTACGCCCCCTCCCTGAGTCCCCTGTACGGATGGATATAACCTAGGATAGAGAACACACGGAAATCTCCCCCCATTGCTCCCTCCAGCCTTGGCAATGGAAATCGATCTCGTTAAATTCGTAGAAAACGTACGCCTCCATGTCTCTCCATCCCTGACAATGGAGAGCTTCGATCTTTCCCGGCGAAGCGCTTCCTGCGATGGACGTGGCTGAGACTGTCGACGAGGCGGTTCCTCGCGCGCAATGCCGAGGCGGCGGTCAGCCCGCGCGAAGACTTCGCGGCCATGCTGGAGGACGACGACGGCGCGGACGTGACGCTCATCGTGGGCGACCGTCAGTTCCGCGCCTACAGGCGCGTGCTGGCCGCCGCGTCGCCGGTGTTCGCGGCGGAGCTCTTCGGCCCGATGGAGGAGACCTCCGCGAGGCACGTGAAGATCGACGACATGGATCCCGCCATCTTCGAGGCACTCCTCCTTTTCGCGTGCACGGGCGCCCTGCCCCACGACCTGGACATGGACGGCGTGGCGCCGCTGCAGCACCTGCTGGTCGCGGCGGACCGGTACGGGATGCACGGCCTGATGGCCGCGTGCGAGTGGAGGCTGTGCCGGAGCATCGACGTGAGACCGTCGCGAGCACGCTGGCCCTGGCCGACCAGCACCACCGCGTGAAGCTCAAGGACGCCTGCATCGGGTTCGTGTCCACCAAGAGCGTGCTCTCCGCCGTCAGGGAGACCGAGGGGTTCGCTCACCTCGTGGAGACCTGCCCGCTGGTCATGGTGGACATCCTGGAACACAAGCTGCCGTCGCGGGTACGCAATATCATCCCGTCATCTGTGATCTCTGGCTGTAGCTTCATACCATCTCATATCATCCTCATTGATCGGCATGCTGCAGGTGACACGGTTCCTGACCCAGTGCTGGGCGGGCATGGCCCTGTGCGGGACGCGCGCTCGCGGGGGCCTGACCCGGTTCGGCACGAAGGTGAGCTCGCTGCTTCGCCGTGTGAGGGACCATGAAGACTTCGAGGCGGTCTGCGTCGCCGTGTTGGTTTTCTCCGCGTTTGGCGTTCTCGTCTTGGTAAGCGAAAAGACCAAGATGGGCCACCAACAGCTCGAGCAGAGGATCCAAGAGAGTCTCCGGGAGTTACGCAACTTACGGCTTTGGATCGCCATGCAACAGCCTCCATTCATCCGGATCGGAGCGACTCTCCAAGCGTGGCTCCGCCGGCAGAACCTCTCGTCTTGGCTCCCCAAGCTCAGTCCCAGCTCGCTCGCCCGTCTCCAAGAGTTCCAGGAATCGGCTTGGCTCAACTCCAACATATGAGCCAAGTTGTTCCTAAACACAAGTCCACACTTCGAGTAGTAATTATAATTAGAGGCTTTAAAGGGGTTTCGAACTGTTTCTCAACTTAATTCACAAGCTTTTAGGAGAAAATAGCCATACGTGCTTGTGCTGAATATATCCCTTTATCGAAAAAAAAATCAGGATATTGTGCGCCATGCTTTTGCTCTTCTTCTACTACTACATCATTTGCTCGCTCTATATATTGGAATGCGATGACTGTTATCCTTTACCTGGTATATCCAACCGCGCGTGATTGCGTCTTGCCTTGAGATCAAGATCGCACTTGTGTATCGGCAACAAGAATTTCTGAATATTTTACATGCCAGATCATGCAGATTAAGGATTATGAATTGTATTTTTAGTGGTTCTTTGGATTGGGAGAATTTAGAGTTACTTTTAGAAAACGAGTATAAGAAGTATTTTTTGCGGGTTCAGTTTGAGTTGGTTTCTCTATTAGGATGTGGTTACGAAAAACTACGTTTGGGCGACTTGATATGAAAGCACATTTTACTCACGCATGACAGGAATGCCTCGTCGAGCACCTTGTGCATGGGAGAGATAGTCCTTGAGAAGCATCGCGACGAACGCCGGCAGCAGACAGGGTCACAGGGTGGCCGTGGATGGCAGAATGGATCAAGCAATCCGCCGAGACTAGATTGTCATTTCGGATCACCACCTCAGACTTTTCACATGAAAATGAGTTAATCAACATTATAGTGCACCTGTTCGAAGATTTTCAGCGGCATTTTGAGCGTGCAGTCTGAACATTGTACAAATCATCAGTAGTTTGCATAGGAGTGGAATGTGAGGCAGACAATGAATATCTGCAAGAGCTAACTAATGGGGCAATGAATTTCGAAACCGCGCGTCAATATTGTTTTCTGTAAATGCTGACGTGCACTGTTCGAGAGTGCAAAGACCAACATCTACCATCACCTCCTTTTGCTTGTTGCCTACCACGGATGCTTGGAGGTCAGGGTAGATCAGATCTGCTGCTGCTGTGTGTGTGTCTGTGTCCCTCTAAAGTTCAGGCAGATATTGTGAGGCTGCCTGATGAATGCATGATTGTTACATGGCACTGGTGCTAATATTCAGGATGATGCATGCATGAACCTCTGAATCTCTAATCTTAGCGGGGGGGGGGGGGGGGGGGGGGGGGGGGGAAGCTGCATGAGTCTGCAGTGCAGTGCAAGCTAAAGAGAGGTGGTGCCATGGAGACCATCTGGCAGGCAGACAGGCAAGCCTTTTGCTAAAGTGCATGCTCTCTAGCTAGCAGATACTTAGAGTAAGACAATATTTTCAGTATAACTGAATGATGTGCGTGCGTAAACGAGTGGCACTGACAATATGACATGGTTTTGATTTTCAATCGATGTACGTGGAGTCGTGGAGAAGATAGAAAGAAGTGGAAACAGACAAATCATCACAAACCTGCAATTGCATTGCCGCTACTCTGTTCCAAAGCTGCAAGAAGCCCGCAAGCGCTGGGATTTGCTGAACCTGCTGCATAATGTGTGTACCAAAAAAATTCTAAATGAAGCTAGACCAAGTTAACAACTACTCCATTGTGTGCAGTATGGTTTGTTCTATTTTTTTCATTCACTTCACCATTTGGAGCGCTGTGCTTCCTTCTACTACCCTGATGCATAGGCATATGTGCAATTCATCTCCTAACCTAAAGGTTGACTGTCCCAAAGCAAGCAATATGTAAATAAAAGCGCCACCTTGCTACCTCATCAGCAAACAACATCAGCATAAGATCAAAATCCATCCTTCTTTTTTTAAGTGGGAAATATTTTATCTTCCCACTATTCAGCAAATTGCACCACATGGCCTCAGCACTATTCAGCAACTACCTAAATAGGGGACCTTGTTTACAACTTTAGTGTCAACAGGACAGGAGGGCTCTCTCTAGAACACAGATCGAAACACTTTTCTCAGTCCAAGCCAAAACGATTGAGTACTTGGTGAGGTCCAGTGTAATTGTTAGTGGAACCCTACCATTTTTACTTTATTTTGTTTACATGTTGTCTAGACTCTAGAAGGTGAAGAGGAAGAAGAGACAGTCATCAGCTTTACATAAGGATCAATCGCCATCCTGAGCCGGCCATTTTGATGAATTGTCGTCCATGAGAGCTTCAACTAGACGGCTCAGTTACTTGAAGTTGAGAAGAGAACACACCTGCGTTCACCTGACACTTGCACACTGCATACAGACACACACTCTCTGCTTCTGTTTCTTGTCAGTTTCAAGAATCGTCGTTAATGGCCGCCGGCTGCTACGGCGGCAGGAGGCTCTCGGAGCTGCTCGAGGAGCAGCAGGAGCCGTTCCTCCTCCACCACGCCACCACGGAGACAGCCCCGCCGTGCTGCTACGGCGACGCTACGGGTAGGAGGTCTATGCTGGGCAGGGCCGTCAGGAGGAGGGTGGTGCGCCTCGCCGGCTGCTTCTCTTGCGCCGCCAGCGAGAGCTTTCGCCGGCTGTCGCGCGCCGGCGACACTGGCGGAAGCCACTGCGACGACTACGACGACGATGAAGGGAGGCGGCTCAGCCCGGTGTCCGTCCTGGACGTGCTGCGTTACTCCGATGAGGAATCGCTTTCCTCCCCCACGCTCAGCAACTGTAAGCGCTATTACTGCTCTGTTTCTTCTTCGCCGCTCCACCATAAATTCTCTCCAGAAAGTAGAACCATGTCACGCACTGACGCACTCACACTCTGCTTCTTGGTACAGGGGAGGAGGAGGAGACATCGTCGACGTCAGGGAGCTCGCCGACATCCGTCCTGCTCAACGGCGGCACCACCTCTCCACCCGTCACCCTGCCCATCACCGACGACATGACTCACGAACGCGGAGCGGAGGAGGCGACGAGGAGGACGAGCGAAGAGGAGCAGAGGATCGTTTCTTCTTGGGAGAGGATCGCGTGCGACATCGCGAGGGTCCCGCGCTGGCGGAGCTCGACCTGTCCTCCTCCGGGTCGGCGCCGGAATGGATGCCTCGGCGGCAGCGGCTTGGGCTCGGGGAGGCGTCGCAGCAGGTAGGGGCGAGCATCGAGGCCATGATCTTCGAGGAGGTCCGAGCGGAGGCTGTGCGTGACATGCTTAGTTTGCATGCTTGAATTGCCATTGTGATTTGTGAATACATTTCTTGCTCGTGACAATCTATGAAGTATAGCCACTTTTATATGATTGAGAAAAACATATTGTTTAGATTAACAATAAAATCCACGCGCAAACCGCCCCCTAGAAAAGGTGAAAACATAAAATAAATAAATAAACACGCTTGTGTAGGGCACACGTCACTCACAAAGTCAAGTTACCGAACATTGTTGCCTTGCTGACCAGAGGAAAGAAACCAACAAGTGTAATAGCTGTAGTCGGCTCATGTATCTCTACCATGTACTGTTTGCTACTATAATATAGTATCATGGTATTGATTGTCAAAAACAAACAAGTCCTCCTTCCCCCCACTGTTCTCGCTCCCCCCTCCCCCCCCCCCCCCCCCCCCCCCCCCCCCCCCCCCCCCCCCCCCCCCCCCCCCCCCCCCCCCCCCCCCCTTCTTCTAGTTCTGGGCAGACATGCCCCTCTCCCCTCTTCTCTGGTTGCGGCCGGCGTTGAGATTGGGTGAGGGACCCTCCCCAGGTACAACAATAGTATAAGTTGTGTTTGGTATCTGCCCCAGTGGCGATTGGTGCGATGTTGTTCGGGACTTCGTCGCTAGAGCTAGAGCTGCTTCTGGCAGTGGGTGGCGGTGGTATGCCTGCTCGTGGTGCTCCAGGAGAAGGAGTCAGAGACGGGCGGCGTCGCTGCACCTACATGGCTACATCCCCGTCAATAAAGCTCAGTTTGTGCTCCCCAGATGGAGGCGATGCAGTCGATGTTTTTCCTCTTCCAGGGAGGAGCATCGATCTGAAGTCGTTCTTTGTAGATCTCTGGAGCAGAAGGAGTGGGAGCTGCGGTAGTGTATGGAGCACGTCCTCAGTGACAATTCGTTAGCCGAGGGCTAATTGCGGACGCTTCGAGCTCTGGTGTCGGTAGCTGCCTGGTGCTATATATCTCCCATGCAACCTCCCGTCTAACATGCCAGACGGGAGGCCTCTCAATAGCATCGGCACAGGGATCCCCGCCTGCACCACTCCAAGGGGCCTACTCCTCGGTAGTGGCGTTCGATTTAGTCCCTGTAGAGAAGAAGGACCTTATTTCAATTTTAGTTTTTGTTTCAAGGTCATGTGTGTAAAATCAGAGGGCTATGTTGTAACTTATATTTCTTATATGGTCTTCTATGTAACTGGTACTCCCACCGCTAATGATTAATGCAGTTCTGGGGATCTTTGTGTCCCTTCCCATGTTCCAAAAAAACACGGGTAGGAAAGAAAACCAACACACCACTAGGTCCCTGCAGGGATGAGAACGGAACACAATACCCTGTGGACATTTGGGACACAAGCTTATGCTGGACCCATAGACCCAAGAACTGACATGACGACTGATACGTCTCAAACCCATAGACCCAGGAGGCCACACGCACCTAGGGCGCGGGCCCCCCTTCTGCTGTGCCCTAGGGTGGTGTGGGCCCCTCGGGGGTCCGCAGCCGCCGCCCTTTCGCCTACTTATTCCCACCGACGCGAAAACCCTAAGTACCTGAGCAAATATCCACGAAAAGATCCAGAGACGCCGCGTCGTCAACCCTAGCTCGGGAGGATTCAGAACCTCTTCCCAGCACCCTGCCGGAGAGGGGAATCGTCACCGGAGGTTTCTACATCGCCATGCCTGCCTCCGGAGTGATGCGTGAGTAGTTCATCCTTGGACTACGGGTCCATAGCAGTAGCTAGATAGTTGTCTCTCCACTTTGTGCCATTATGTTTAGATCTTGTGAGCTGCCCTACATGATCAAGATCATATTATTGTAATGCTACATGTTGTGTTTGCTGGGATCCGATGAATATTGAATATTATGTCAAGTTGATTATCAATCTATCTCATATGTTATTTAAGATCTTGCATGCTTTCCGTTACTCGTAGATGATTTGGCCAAGTAGATGCTTGTAACTCCAAGAGAGAGTATTTATGCTAAATAGTGGGTTCATGTCTCCGTTTAACCTGGGACAGTGACAGAAAGTTCTAAGGTTGTGGATGTGCTGTTGCCACTAGGGATAACCTAACGATGCTATGTCCACGGGCATATGTGTTTGTTTACATTACGCACTTTACTTAATGCAATTATCCGTTGCTTGCAACTTAATACCAACGGGGGACTCGGATGACAACCCGGCGGTGGATTATTAGTCATAGATGCTGTTGGATAACGGTCTATGTATTATGTCGTAATGCCCAATTAAATATCATAGTAGTCAACATGTCATGTATATGCATTGTCATGCGCTCACTATTCGTCAATTGCCCAGCTGTAATTTGTTCACCCAACATGTTAGTTATCTTTTATGGAGAGACACCACTAGTGAACTGTGGACCACGGTCCATTCTTTTACACTGATTAAACAACCACAAACTGCAAACTGTTCCTTTTTCATTCTCTGCAATTTAATACTCATTTTCCACACCATACGTTTAATCCTTTGTTTTCAGCAAGCCAGTGAGATTGACAACCTCACTGTTTCGTTGGGGCAAAGTAGTTTGATTGTGTTGTGTGCAGATTCAACGTCAACAGTCCAGACTCCCTGCAACAGCTATTTTTCTGGCGTCGTTGACAACCTTCTGAAGAGTTGCTGCTCCTACCGGTTCGATAACCTTGGTTTCTTTCTGAGGGAAAACTTGCTGCTGACTACATCATACCTTCCTCTTGGGGTCTCCCAACGAACGTGTGTTTCACGTCATCAACGACCGTCTGCTCGGCGCCACTCCTGAGGTGGAAGATGGCGATGACTTAGTAGAGGACATGGCCAACCAGACACCCGGGCAGTATTGCATTTTTTGGGAAAGGTATGGTATGTGTACAAAGTGCAGGGTGAGGAATGCAATTGTACCAAACAAATCTTGAATAGAAGATCAACAATGGAGATAATCCGAAGGCGTGTAACCCCGTGTGGAATTTCTAAGTTGGCATGAGTGCCATATAACCGGGGACTAGAATCAGTACGGCCTATTTGGGTATCTTCATGTGGTTCTCCTTGTAACAAGTCACAACTTTAAAATTTTGTAGATGCTACCACAATTTTATATTGTCTTTCGGGGGTTCGGTACTTCCATGCGCAAGCCTTCTGCCCTCGTGCATTTGTTTTCTTCTGTCGGAGAGATTGACCTCACCAAATCAGTCTATGTCAGTACGTGTTTTGCGAGATCATTTGGCATCTCCCAGTGCACTATACTTCCTCAATTTTAGTCAATTTCGTGTATGTTTGTAATTGTTTTTTATGTCCCCAATTATATAAGCTTGTATTGAAGGTGTTTTTTTAGGTTTAGGTGTCCCCAATTATATATGTTTGTCTTGAAGGTGTTGCTTTAGGTTTGGGCCTTATTTTATCAATTTATTTGATTTGTGGGTCTTAGCAAGCTATTTAATGTCTCAAGATTTTTTCTCGAGCGAGAGTTTTTCTGTGGGATGTTCTTTTTTTTTCGTTTTATTGATTTTGTGGATGTTGGCACAAGCTTGTGTTTTTACCAGAATGATTTTTTCCTTGAGGGCGTTATTTTTTGAGTTTTACCCCCAGTTCCACCATATGCGACAACACCGCTGCAACGTGTCCTGTCACCGCAGTCCTGGTCATTCCATACCACTCTTGCATATTTATTTTTATCTTTGCATGTATCTTTTGTTGAAAGATCACTAAACCAACATCTTACTTTTTTAGCAAACGGGTGCTCTATTTAATCAATTACTTTTATTGACACCTCCCAGGTCGCCCAGCGTGGAGACTCGGGGACCTGTGGAAGGGTTTATTTCCTCCGGTATCTTTTACTGAAGTTGATCTAACTTCAGCTTTTTTTTTCTTTGCTAGTTGTTTTTTATCTCTTTTCAAGGTAATAGAATTGGAAGAAACACAACCGTTTTGTGAAGAAACAATTGGGCTTGTTCCTTCCGTGCAAACCCGGGTTTGATCCCCGGCTGTGGCTTTGGGTGCTCCGTTGAAATATCGTTCTTTTAAGTTTCAAAATCAAAGGCACAGTAGTAATCCTTTCAATAGATGAGTACAGTCCTCACCATTTAGCAAGAAAACATATGAGAGAAAAACGCACCCGCGGTACACCAACTTGCTGAACTTGGGCGCATTGGTCACGAAGTTGCAAAATGCCAAGCTCGGGTCATGAACTTGCCAAACGTGGGCATGTTAAGTCACTCTGTGACGGCGAGCTGTGAAATGTGACGGATGTTGCTGACGTGGCATACTTTTCCGTGACGCTATCGTGGGAGGGCCTGTCCGAAGCGATGTTTTTGTGAAAACCCCCGTAAAATATTGTTTCTTCTCATATATTCATGTCTACGAGCTATGCATTTTATCAAACAGGCCGCGAGCATCTTCTCCGCTAGGCTCCCCAGCGGGGAAGGAGCGGCGGTGGAGATCGATGACGCAGCGGCCGGTCACCGGAGGCGGAAAAGATGAACAGGGCGACGGCAGCAGATATCCTCTTGTGTTGATTCCTTCGATACAGAGCATCCATATGATGAGGCGGTGCTAGGAGACATGCGCAGGGGCGAGGCGAGGTACAAAACTTTGGGAAGGACGAAGATGCCGACTGCGGCGCGCTCTGGATGTCGATCGCGTTCTCCCTCTCTGAGGGCTGGGACTTGGGGGAGAAGGAGGGAATGATTTGACAGTTCTAATGCGTTGCCGAGTAGGGGATAAGATTGAACGAGGCAGTCGAATTCTTCGTTGAGGCAGGCCGAGATGGCTTCGGAAGTCGATTTCGTCGTCTTCGTCGCATGCGGTATCTGATGGCAGTCAGCTGAGGCGACGGCGGGTTGTGGTGCGCCCTACTGCCATGGTTCCTCTTGTCTTCATCCCTCCGGCGCCAACCACCATGGCTGGACAGTGGACACACTCGACACGGTGAGCAAGTTTGACAGAAAAATAACACCCCTCCAAGTCCATCACGTGCCTCTCACGAGCTCACTTCACGGTTTCATCAGCCCCGACGTCACAGTGACTAACGTGCCCAGGTATGGCAAGTTCGTGACCCAAGTTTGGCATTTTGCAACTTCGTGACCAATGTGCCCGAGTTTGGCAAGTTGACGTACTGCGCGTGTGTTTTTCTTAAAACAAATCATTGTGCTAGGAATCTCCTTCTACCCAAATATGAAATATACTTCACCAAAACCTTCTAAGAACGGTAGCACAAATATACTTCAGTGGTAGAAGTGTAGAACTGATTAACTGATTTATGCACACAGGTACAGATAAGAAGACCAAAAGAAGAACAATATAGTAGAACCTGGCAATTGATTTAACAGATAAAAAGGGAAAATTTAAATGTATGTCTGGACCTTCTGATGTGTGCAGTAACTGTATATGATAGTCGTTAAAGCATGCTTCTGTCGCATGCGTCTGCGTCGTCTTGGTTTGAGATGCCAATTTCTGCCATGATATTTTTTATCAGAATGCTTGCTGATCTGGTTAAAGGCTACTCTTGGTCCAATGGAATGTCACATTTGGGAAGTATCATCATCTGAGTAAAATGTAATTCTGATATAAGTTAAATTGTGGTTGTGGGTGCATAGTGGTCTGACACCAATCTCTGCTGATGCCATTCTCCTTAGGCCCCAACTGGTTCGTACTTTGGCTCGTATTCTGCCGGGAAAAATACACGGACCAGCTCAGACCTCACAATTTATACGACAGATTCCAGTCGTTTCATACGGGCCGGAAGATATACGACCAAGCGGGGCCTTAGAGTGTCTCCACCGGCACCCCTAAAATTTGTCCGGCACCTCCCAAATTGTGTCCGTTTTGGGGGTGTCGCCGTGTCGGACACTTGTCGGCCAATTCCAAGTTACTCCACACACCGGCACCCCCTAAATGAAAAAATAAAATAAAATTGCGAATTAAAAAGCTTAAATTTTCATTCAAATTTTGTTACGGCGCTGCTTCGGCATATCATATCTAAATATCTAATGCTAACCTAGTGGATGATTTTGGAAGAACGAAATGCATGTATCTTCGACAGCAAGGCAATTGTCTTTCCTTTTTTGTGGCTGCTGTGTTGTTTGGACATTTAATCTTTCCTTTTTTGTGGGTGTGTGGTATTTTTGTGTTTCTTTCCCTTTCTCTCGGCCTGTCAGTTTAGCTCGCTCTCACACTCTGTTGTAATACAAAATGATCCTAAAACATAGCCTTGTCTTTCTTTTTTTTTTTTGCGAGGCACAAACAGTGGTTACAGCAAGTAGACAGAAGGGACCTTCAGAAAGATAAAAATTACACACAAGTCCTTCTGCGTCGATGTCGCCGTCGAAGAGGCCGTGGCGAAGATGCGCCGCCGCCGCTGCTTCCTGGAAACTCTGGAACGGAAGCAGTCCCCAGCGGACGGGGAGTCTTCAAGCCTCGGGTCCCGGAGGACCACCACCCATCTCCAGCAGCAGCACCGCTTGCACCGCCACCGTCTGCACCGAGATCGTCAACCCAGACCCGCCGCCACGCGGGATCCAGGACGGGGAAGGCGCTCCCAGCAGATCCGGAGATCCCAGGGAGCGAAGGTAGCAGGAGCGACACCGCGGAGCTCCAGCGAGCTCCACCGTCGGAGGAAGCACGCACCTGCACCAAAACCGCCGCCGGCAACCCATCCTCCTCCACTGCGCCGCCGGAAGCCGAGCTCTCAAACCCTACCCTATCTACAACCGTGAGACGGAGATCCCCCGCCCTCCCGCCGCCGGAGCGGCCGACGGAGGACGGGGGATCCGGCGGATCGACGGTGCGGAGGTGGATCTGCGAGCGGAGGGGAAAAATCGCCTCTCTCAAACAGTGACGGGAGAGAGGAGACGTCCAGAGTCGTCTAAGCGGTCAAAAAAAACATAGCCTTGTCTTTCTTCATGGCATGCATGGAACTGGTTGGTCAGAGAAAAGGGATGTATCACTGAACGATATTTTGTTCTGTAAGTAAACACTAGTGTGTCTCTGCCAGCTTCACTGCACTTGTGATTCAGATAACTCCAACCAGCAGCAGTTCTATTTTTGTAGGTAAGGTCGCCTTGTTCTGTATCTGACTTTTCTGTTCATTGCCAATTAATCAGTTCTTCAAATGTGTTATATTCGTATACTCACAACCAACAGAAACACAAAAACAAAGGGAATGTTCCAAGTCTCGGTCAATCCCTGTCCCTGTCGAGTTGACACTTGACACTGACAGGAAGTCGACGACACAGTCAGTATCATGGCAAAAAAAAATTTGAAACAAGGCAAAAGTTTTGCCTTTTATATTGATAAAGTAGAAGTAAACAAGCAGGACAAGGCCTAAAAAAGAAAAAAATACAACTCGATCCACGCCGGCCCCGAGGCCGCGCCCCACACGGGTCGACGGCCAAGTTGCCCAAGCAACCATGGCCGACACCAAAACCCCTAAACGCAACACGTCGGAGGGGAGAATCCGGAGCCGCCGCTCCGACAACCACGCCGGCCCCAAAGCCGCGCTCCACATGGGTCGACGACCAAGACGCCCTAGCGACACAAGCCGACACCAAACAACCTCGACGCAACAAGGCGGAGGTGACCTCGACGCATCACAGCGGAGGCGAAGCATCCGGAGCCGCCGCTCCGACACCCACGCCAGCCCCAAGGCTGCGCTCCAAAACGAGCCGATGACCATGACGTCCACATGACCAAAGTCGGCGCTCCACGGCCTCAACGCAGCACGGCGGAGGCGAAACCCGGAGCCGCCGCTCCGGCATCCACACCGGCCCCAGGGCCGCGCACCCCAAACCGAAGACGAGAACTCGCCGCCGCCAACCACCAGCTCTCCACAGGTCCACTGGCCGGTGGAACATCCAAGGCGAGGCCCCAAGAGGCAAACGACGCAGGAGCGCCGCCCTCGCCCGATCCCGCGAGGGATCTAGGGTTTCCCCCGGAGAACCCGGCATGAGGACGCGACACCACCACCTCGACGACGCCTACAAGAAGGACGCGGCGTCCGAGGACGTCGCCGTCGTCGGCCCGGCCGACAACCAGGGCGGGACTTTCGCCCGGATATGGGTCGCACACCCGCAAGCCGCCCGATGAGGACCGGCCAGACCATCCACACACGAGCCGCAAACCACCGCAGCACCTCACGCCACGGCCGGCGGCACGCCGACGTCGACCCAGTCGAGCCGCAACTCCGGGGCCGCCGCCCCGGCTGTCCTCCTCCCCGTCCACGCCCCTGCCGAAGCCAGGGACGAGGCGCCGTGGACGCCTCCGCAACCGCAGCGCCGTCGCAGCCTCGCCAAGCGCCGGCCCGCGAGAAGACCCGCACGGGCCCAGCCAGACGGGCGCCGCCGCCGTTGCGCGCCCCCCAGCCATGTCCTGCGCGAGCCGCCGGAGGAGCACGCCGCGCCCGACCGGACGCCGAAGCCCGCGCCGCCACGACGCCGGCGACCTCGACCCGCCGTCCTCACGGCCAGGCCAGGGCCGCCCCCGCCAGATCCGGGCGCGAGGGCCCCGGATCCTCCACCCCGCCGTACTCCTACGGGCCCGGAGCCGCCGCTCCGGCCTGCCATCGCCGGCGACCAGCGCCGCCCGCGCGAGACCGGCCGCCGTCGCTCACCACCGACCCGGGGCCGCCGCCCCGGCGTCCGTCCTCCGCTGCGTGCGTAGCAGCAGCTCGAGGCTCCCTGCCGCCCTTTGGGAAGCAGGGCCCGCCGCCACCGCGGACTCCGGCAGCAGCGGCGGCACGAGGCTCCCGTCTTGGATTCCGAGCACCGAGCTTGCTCCCCCGGGCCGCCCCGAAGAACGACACGGGGTCGGGGGTCGCTAGGGCGGCGAGGGACAGGGAGGCGTGGGGGGAGGAGAGAGGACGGCGGCGGGGAGAGCCTGGCGGCGGCGCTGGAGCTGGGAGAGGAACGCCCGCGTTACCGTTTCCCTATCTTCATTTCAAAACTATGTTGTATCATGGTAATCAATTTGTCTATCACAGAAGAAGAAAGAAAGATGCATAGAGAGATAATACAATATGTTCTGAATCCAAAAGATAGGAAGATGAAGATTGCTACTGCATATCAGTTGCATAACTGAACATATTCTGAATCCAGAAGATAGAAAGATAAAGATTGAGGTTGCAAATCAGTTGCAGACCTAAGATATTCTGAATCCCCGAGACGCATAGTATTCTTCCTTTTTTTTTTCCTGGTTCTCCTAATCACAAAGTTTGTCACAAGACTGATCAACCTTAGCAAGCAACACTCACAACTACAAACCATACGAAATTGAGAAGAAGATGATGATCAACTAGGGGATAATCAAATCAATCAAGCATCCCTGGGATCCACCTCAGGCCGCTTGGCCACCCTCACCATGCTCTGCACCACGGCACCATCGTCTCTCTTGCAGGACAGCCGGCCGAGCCCCCACGCGAACCGCCTCTGGCCCTTCCCGGGCTCCCGCGCGCCGGGCGTCCTCTTCTTCCCGCCGTCGCCGACGCGGCCGGTGCTCTTGGTGCAGGCCAGGTACGCCGCCAGGAACGGGTCGTCCTCCGGCCGCACGGCGCGAGAGACGCCCCTCGCCGCCTGCCGGCCCGGCGGCGGCGGCACAGACAGCCGCCGCGTCGGCGCAGCCGGTGCCTTCCTTGCGCTCTCCGGCACGCCGCGCGGTTTCACGGCCGGCTTCGTCGCGGCCGGATCGTGCTCCCATGACAAGAACACGGTGGCCTTCCTCGGGCTCCCCGGCATGCCGCGGGCTTCCACGCCCTGATCGGGCTCCCACGGGAAAGCCACGGCGGCCGGCGGCAAGGCTTCTTCTTCCTGCCCCATGTACGTCCTTACACAAGAGCAAAGACACTAGCTAGCTAGCTAACCAATCAAGCAATTATCGGTGTGCTTCTTGGGATGGACCAACGGTTTCCTACTAGCTTCTTGTTGGCGTGAGAGAGACGACCACACCACCACGAAAAGAAGTGGTTAATTGGTCTTGAAGAAGTGGAGAGGGGAGAAGGCAAATGGATGGATCACGAATGCATCATGCGTCCATGCATGCCAAACGTGTGCATGGGCGAATGCATTAGTAGTGGAGATTTATGCTCGATGGGCGGTTATGGTTTTGATTATGTAGGATACTGGATGAGATTGTATATATGGATTGATTGTTGGGTGGATGGAGGCGAATGGTTCAGTACTTTGTAAATCCATCCTATTCTACAAGAAATTTGTATTGTTAATTGGGTATGAAAAGTCCATGAAGAAAACTAGGAAAATGTGTACTACAAGAGTGTAAGGGAATTGATTGGTTGATTAATGGTTGGATGTAACAGCAGGGAATGGCATGTTTGGTGGGGGAGGAGGTGGACTTCAATTTCAGTAGTGATGGCTTGACCATGGTGGATGCATGACTATACATTTAACCTTGTCTTTTCTTTTCTTGTGTTTATTTTTTACTATTATTTGCAAACAAAAATACATGCAAATTATCAATATTCACTAGTATAGCATACATTTTCGAGGTTTTTCCATTTTGTGCGTAGTTTGGTCGGTTTTGTTGTCTGATTTTAATAATATGTGGATGTGTGATATGTATGATAATGTTGTGACAAGTGTTCGAACAAGTGATGGCGACACCGATGACTTTCCAATTAAAATAGGACTGCACCAGGGGTCAGCTTTGAGCCCTTATCTCTTTACTTTGGTGATGGATGAGGTCACAGGGGATATACAAGGAGATATCCCATGGTGTATGCTCTTTGCGGATGATGTGGTGCTAATTGACGATAGTCGGGCGGGGGTTAATAGAAAGTTAGAGCTGTGGAGGCGGACTCTAGAATCGAAAGGTTTTAGGCTTAGTAGAACCAAAACTGAGTACATGAGGTGCAGTTTCAGTACTACTAGGCACGAGGAGGAAGAGGTTAGGCTTGATGGACAGGTGGTACCTGAGAAAGACACCTTCCGATATTTGGGGTCTATGCTCCAGAAGGATGGTGATATCGATGAAGATGTGAGTCATCGAATCAAAGCTGGTTGGATGAAATGGCGCCAAGCTTCTGGTGTCCTCTGTGATAGGAAAGTGCCACAAAAGCTAAAAGGCAAGTTCTATAGGACGGCGATTCGACCTGCGATGTTGTATGGCGCAGAATGTTGGCCGACCAAGAGACGACATATCCAACAGTTAGGTGTAGCGGAGATGCGCATGTTGAGATGGATATGTGGCCACACAAGAAAGGATCGGGTTAGGAATGATGATATACGTGAGAGAGTTGGGGTAGCACCAATTGAAGAGAAGGTTGTCCAACACCGTCTAAGATGGTTTGGTCATATAGAACGTAGGCCTCCGGAAGCGCCATTGCATACCGGACGGATAAAGCGGGATGAGAATGTTAAGAGGGGTCGTGGTAGGCCAAACTTGACATGGGAGGAGTCTGTTAAGAGAGATCTGAAGGATTGGAATATCACCAAAGAACTAGCCATGGATAGGGCTGCGTGAAAGTTAGCTATCCATGTGACAGAACCATGACCTGGTTTCGAGATCTTATGGGTTTCAACTCTAGCCTACCCCAACTTGTTTGGGAAAAAAAAGGCTTCGTTGTTGTCGTTGTTGTTGTTGTTGTGGATGTGTGCATCGACCGATCTTCCTTTTTTAGGATAAAATACACTAGCGGTCTGGTTTGATTTATCAAAAAAAGAGAAAGGTGGAGTCTTTGTATCTAGAACTAGAAGATATTTTTTTAAGGCAGTAACCCTGGGTCTCTGCATCAACAAATGCACACATCCATCTTCAACTACTTTGATAGGTTTACTATTTGAAAACGGATGTGTAGAGACAAACAAATATTTGGCTGCTTAATTCAATACCATGTTGGTTTCATTGCAATTGGAAACCCTCTGCTAATTTTGTAACGGTAGTAAGATACAAAGACTTCCATATGCCCAACTTTTTAACAAACTAGTACAAGTAAAATTAGTGGTAATTCGTTTGGCGACAAATAGGCATGTTTGTAAATTAGCGAGGGTCGATGGACTTCAACAATGATGGTTTCATCATGCATGCGTTTACACGGTCAAACAAAAACATACATGCGTTTATATTAATTTAACCCCTTCTTGCGTTTGGATTTTAGTGTATTTCTTCAACCATTGTACTAGCGATAAGATTTTATTGAGCATAAAAAATGGTCAGCCATTGTTTCTAGAACTAAAAGATGGGCTACTTGGATTGGTTGCCATTACAAAATTAGGATATGTAGAGACAGATGTGTAGTATTTGGCTACTTAATTCCAATATTCAATCTAGACCATCTAGACTTCATTGCAATTGAAACACCTCTGGTAATTAAGTAATAACCGTGCTAACTTACAACGCTAGAGTTAAAGCACAATCCATGACTTATTAACCATGTGTACAAGTTCCTGGTATACAAGCTAGTAGAAGGTACGACTAATAATTTGTTTGGAGACGAGATGGCACCAATAAACCATGTTTCTTTCAAATATGGAACTTCCAAAGAAAATTAAGGTACATTGCATACATACGTGTCCAAGCTGTTTTTATTGGTTACTGTCGCACGTGCTTCCAAAAAAAAATTAAAAAAAGTTACACCTTTTTATGAACTGTTTCTCGGCGGACAAGAAGTAGAAGATTTTCTTTCGCGAACTCAAGGAATCTTGTCTTGCTTTCTCTGTAGGTATACAGGTATACTGCTGGATTGCAGGTCAATGAATTACATGATCTTTTTGTTTTGTGCATTCTTCGGCTGCTTAATCAATTGCTTGGAAGCAACGAAGAACATACAAGATAGAAGAACACAAGTATTGGAAAAGTATTACTACGGTTTGTAGCTATCAGGTGGTTGGTAAATCCTTGTCATGTATTCTAGAGGATAGTGAGAAAACGCCAAAATGGCAACTGCTAAAGGCATCCAAATGGACAGGAAATAAAACGCTATAGACCTAATCAGGCTATCTGGGGCCATGATGTTGTGAAATACTTGTATTTGACACCGATGTGGCTTCATATGGTTTACTTTCCTGGAACTTTCCTAGGCAGGGTCCATGATCCATTGTACTCTGTACTCTGTTTCTCACTCTTTCTCCTTGTATCAATGAAAGCAGTTTCAATGCCTTCGTAAAAAAATGGACAGGAAGCTATAAAGTAGTACTGGCAAATGATCAGGAAACTCGACACTTTTAATCATTTTCATCAAAATATTGAAATTATGCATTAGCAAGCCTATTTATATCTAAGAGGATACTATTTTCCTTGGTAATTACTTCTACGCCGAACACTTCAGTTATTTTTATCATTGTGCACGTGTCTACGATGCAGGTATATTATTCGTCGTAAATTAGTCACCGGCTGGCTAATTGTAAATGAGCAATTCTAACGATGTGAGTAAGATGGTCAGCGCTATCACATGTAATGGACTTAGTCATTCTGGTCTCTGTGCTGAGATTACGATGTTTTTGAAGATGTTGATCTGGGATGTTGACTTCTCCAATCACTCCAGATCACACGCCTTCTGGGTCCACGGACGCAGACAAGACAGAAGTCTCCCAGGACCCGCAGCGGCGTCATGCAAACACATCGCCTAGTCCATTTGTTCGCCGGCGGCAAGGATGATTGACGTTGAAGCCTCCACCCAGACCGGCGAAGATGATTGTGCCTGATCCGGCGGAGCGGAGTCCCACCGCCACTTACATACCTTGACCTCAGCTGATTTGTTTGTCGACGTGCACCACTCCTAGAATCTCGCCACCTAGAATTCATGTAGCATCTCCTCATTCAATCTCCTCTTCGCCTTGTCACCTTGGTCCATCCCTTCTCCCTCCATCGTCGTCGAGCATACAAAGTGCAACCTACAGCGCTACTCCCTCTGGTGATCTCCCTGCTTCCTCCTCCACCATGTCATCACTTTCGTAGGAGAAGCGGGATCGTCGGGATGAGGAGGATGTCGGCGACTCGTTTCGTGGCGCAGTGGACCCCGGTAATGCCACGGGGGCAAGGTTAGACGTGGGCTTCGCGTCGCCTACTCGCCTGCCTCATGACCGTCGTAGGGGCTTATTAGGGCATGTACAATGGTTAACAAGACTGTCTTATATTATACCAGCCATGACTGTATTTTTTGCTTTATCTCTAACAACTAGTTATCACTAAATTTGTGTTGAGACATCTTATGATAAGAGATGATCTCACACCTCTTTTTTCATTTATCTCTCCTCCACCTCATCAATCATCTATGTGGCAACAATAAAATATAACCATTGTGCACGCTCTTAACTCGTACCTCAAAAAATCTATATGAATATTTGTCCTTAAAAAGCCAGTGGTTCCTACTGTAATGCAAAAAGGAGAGCTCCTCCGGTCCCGTACAAAACAAAGCCTTTCTATTAAAAATCTTTTCTTATCACTTACATGGTCATTTTTTTTTCTTCTCCCTTTCATGAACATTTTCTAATCACTTGTTATATAAGTTCAAAAAATATATTTATAAAGTTGTTCTACAAATTATATTTTCTTTCCGGAATGTTTTTGAAAATATTTGGGGAACGTTATGAACTACTGAACCCAGTATATGGGCCGGCGCACCTCCGCTTCGCTTGGGCCCGGCCTATTTGCCTCCCAGCCACGCCCGTGTGATTTCTGCAACTCCATTGCTCATATCGAGCATTCTGTCGAGCAAGTGCGGTGCACGGCAGCACGATAACTTCCGATTCGCCGGAAAGTGGTTTGTAATCCCGGGCACCAGTGATCTCTCTTATTTTAAAAAATTCGAAAATCATATTTGTGAGTTTCCAAAAAATCTGGAGAAAAAATCAAATGTAGCCCATGGTGTATCCCACGAACGTGTAAAATTTTAATCTAAGATACCTTATTTTATATTATGTGCTACACATGCCCAACCAGGAAACGTAGCCAAAAGCTTTGGCCTGGATCGTCTGAACCTCGAGTACATGGTGGGTGACCAAATAACAAAACTGAGCACTGCGATGGCGTTCAGGCATGACGCGGTGACGCCGGTGTGTAGAAAAGGAGACCACGGGAGACACTGCAATGCTAGCAACTTCGAACGGAAGTTCATAGCAGACTAGAAGAATCTTCAATTTTCCCCAACTTATACTAGCGTTTCCCTTGCAGTAACAGACGACGTAGCAATAGAAATACGAAAGTCATAGAGATTCCTGACATTTCTTTCGGATCTGAACATTACAGCTAAAGCAACAGGAGCAGTGGCGCGAAGATGCAGTTTTCAGTTGCCCGCCCAACTCACTGAAACTGAACTGAAACGAGAGCGGGAAATTTCGGCGCCAACTGAAAAGTCCAATATTTTCGGACGGTTACCCACTACCACACCTGAGAGCGCGCAGAATGAAAACGATTTTTTCGAGATGGGCTATGATACCTGAGCGGGAAATCTAGCCGCCAAATATTTCTGCCCATCCTTTGCAATTGAGCGCCATGCCACTGGATGAAAATGGCCAAATCAAAGTGGCCAACAGTAGACAGCATCTAAGCAGCTCATTAATCCATTAAAACTGTACAGATCAGAAGGTACAACGACGCCAAGAGAAACAACAACACTCTACTCTGAAGCACACCCATTAATCCCAGCTACTCCTACGCGTTCTTGGAAAAAATTCAGTGCAGGAGTGTCAACTGAGCACATCGATGGCATTCAGACATGACACCGATCTGAAGAATAGGAGATCACGGGAGATGAAATAGCGTATTGCTATGCTAGCAACTTCTAAGCGACCGAGCAGAATCTTCAATCTTCCCCAACTTTTGCGAGCCTTTCCCTTCCGGTAACCAGGACAAGCAAATTTGTCAGATCCATAGAACTGCACTATAAGAACAGACAACAACGCAAAGAATTTAGGCAAGTCAGGGAGATTCCTGACATTTTTTTCTTAGAACAACAGAACAGAAAATTACATCAACACCATAGCCAAACAGCAACACTAATCTGAAGCACTACACAGGCTACTGAAATCAACAAGATAAGCTCTCTAAGCCTTCTTCGGGGACTTGGCGGTCTTCTTGGGCGACTTGGGCTCCTTGACGACCTTCTCGGCGGTCTTCTTGGGCAGCAGCACGGGGTTGATCTTGGGCAGCACGCCGCCATGCGCGATGGTGACGCCGGCGAGCAGCTTTCCGAGCTCCTCGTCGTTCCTGACGGCGAGCAGCACGTGGCGCGGGATGATGCGCCCCTTCTTGTTGTCCTTGGCGGCGTTCCCGGCGAGCTCGAGCACCTCGGCGGCGAGGTACTCAAGGACGGCGGCGAGGTAGACGGGGGCGCCGGAGCCGACGCGCTGCGCGTACCGGCCCTTCTTGAGGTACCGGCCGATGCGGCCGACGGGGAACTGGAGCCCCGCCTTGACGGACCGGGTGACGGACTTCTTCCTGGGGCCGCCCGCCTTGCGCCCGGCGGCGCCCTTCTTGCCCTTCGCTGCGGCTCCGGTGGAGACGTCCATTGCTTGCGGCGGCGGTTGCGGAGAAGAGGTTGAAGTGCAGAGAGAGATTTGAGGATTGGGGATTGCTGGATGTGTTGGTGGAAGAGGAGAAGAGGGCGGATATTTAAATGGCGTGCAGGGGGGCGGTGGTGGGCCAGTCGATCCGCGTGCACAGGGATTGGACGGTTAGATCGGAGTGGAATGGACGGTTGCGATGCTCGGAATAACCTGCGCGTCGGATCGGGACATCTGCTCGGTGGAGGGAGACGGTTGTGGGCCATCCGATCCGCGTCGGATGCTGAGCACGAACGCAGGTTTTTCGTTAATTCAACCAACTACGTTTCTTCACATCTCAAAAAAAAACTACGTTTCTTCAGGTACAGATAAAACTGGTTCCTTTCTACTTATTTTTCCAAGAAAGATGTATGTTTTCTTTTTTGAATTTTAGGTATGTTTTTTTTAGAAACACGTATATACACTATCTCTAAGAACACACAACCTATCACAATGACCACTACTAAGGTGACCGTGTGTTGCTACGAAGCAGTGGCGGATCTAGAATAAAATCGGTGAGGGTGCCAAGCTTACAAACTTCCCTATTATATTTATCATTTAGTAACAATTAATCTAAATACTAGTAGCATTTAGCAAGGATTAGTCAAAATATTAATAACTAAATGAATTTCTATATATTTTTAAGGGATGTCATGGCATCCATGGCACACCCACTAGATACGCCCCTGCTAGGAAGCATCATAAAAATATACGAGAAATATTGATTTTGTAGAATGGCATTTTATTTTGTGAATATACTCGCCTACTAGGGTAGCTACTCATTAACAAAATTTATTTCATTTTATGTCGGAGAACACCGGAGAGGTTGAAGCACGCTGTTATCATTTTGGAATCCTACTATACCCAAAAAAGAGGTGCCAATTCCAGAGATCATGTGATGCCAGGACTTTGAATATGATTATTGTCGTCGTATCGGCATTCTTGATAGAAGACGGGGGTCCTCTAGCCGAGGGTGAACCGAGGGGGTGAAGGGGAGCGTCGTCGAGGTCGGGATTGTACACGGCAGTTTACCCAGCTTCAGGCTCCACGGCGGTGGCGGAGCCCTACGTGCTGCTATAATTCACTATGAGGCGAATAGCCGTGTTACAGGTTACAATGAAGTTGGATGTTGATTGTGTTCTTGCCCTAAACGCGTCCCTGGTCCGGCTTATATAGGCGGCTGGACCTAGGGTTACAGGGAGATTACGTATCCGGCAAGTATACAGAGTCCTAAACCTATCCGGCAAGTATGCCGGCTACCGCCTTAATCCTGATGGCTTCATGGGTTTCGGTCTTGGGCTTCCTCCTTGCCGGCTTCCGCCTTCCCTTGGTCGTCAGCTATCCCTAGTTCAATTGATCCATGCTGGTGATACCCCTAGTTGGTATATCCCCAACATTAGCCCCTGGAAGGGTTGAATTTCTCCAGGCGCCGTCTTCTTTTTGTCGGCGACGTCTGATGGCGTGTTAACGGTAGAGTGTTTTATTACTTCCCAGCAACAGCACCAGAAGATCTGCTTGTTGACCGTGACAACACATGTTCGTTGGGAGACCCCAAGAGGAAGGTATGATGTAGTTGAAAGGACACGGATGTCGCCTAGAGGGGGGGTGAATAGGCGATTAAAATTCTTTGCGGTTTAGGCTTGAATAAATGCGGAATAAAACTAGCGTTTAATTTATCAAGCACGAAACCTAAACAAGCTAGGTTAACCTATGTGCACCAACAACTTATGCTAAACAAGATAAGCAAATATGTGATAGCAAGATATATTACTTCAAGCTCGATGGCTATCACAAAGTAAATAGCATAAGTAAGAAGCTCGGGTATAGAAATACCGAGGCACTTGGAGACGATGATTTATCCCGAAGTTCACTTCCCAATGGAAGCTACGTCTCCGTTTGAGCGGTGCGGAGTCACAAAGTGATCCCCGAATAGCCGTCAAATGGCACACCGTAATCTCCTTCGTGCCTCTACCAATGAAGAGTGCCACGAGCCACTATGGGACACTTGAGGGTGGTCACCGAACCCGTACAAGGATGAGGCACACTCCACAACTTAATTGGAGGCTCTCACCGGAATCCCGTGGCTCCCAAAGCCACAAGACTCACAAGGTTGGGGCACGTCTCCACAACTTAATTGGAGGCTCCCAACAATCCCGCGAGCCACCAAAACTCCGAGATCAACAAGGACCGTCTAGGGCACTCCAAGTACCCAAGAGGACAAGCTCTAGGGCACCCCAAGTACCCAAGAGTAACAAGCTTCTCAACTTCGATTTCACGTATCACCGTGGAGAACTCAAACCGATGCAACCGATGCAATGGGCAAGAACACAAGAAGTGCTCAAAATCCTTCACTCTCAAATCCCACCAAAGCAACTAATGCTATTGGGGGGAGAAGAGAGGAAGAACCAAAAAGAACACCAAATTCCTCCAAGATCTAGATCCAAAAGCTTCCCCTCACTTAGAGGAGAGATTGATTGGTGGAATGGTAGATCTAGATCTCCTCTCACTTTTCCCACTAAATGGAGGCAAGAATCATGGAGGGATAGAGAGTTAGCAAAGCTCAAGAAGGTCAACAATGGGGAAGAACACGAGCTGCAAGAGTTAGTCCCTTTGGGGAAGAAGGGGGGCCTTTTATAGGTCCCCACGAAAAAGAGTCGTTGCAGTCCAGAAAACATAGGATTGTCCGATTCAAGTTGGACAGGATAATCCGATTGTATAGGATTATCCGATTCAAGTTAGACAGGATAATCCGACTGTATAGGATTATCCGATCCAAGTTAGATAGGATAATCCGACTGTATAGGATTATCCGATTCCAGTTAGATAGGATAATCCGATAAACTCCAGTGCGCAACCAAACAAGTCCTTAGCCGTTTTCGCGTCCAGCAAATATCCGGGTCGGATATTCCGATCCAGTTTGGGTCGGAAAATCCGATAAACTCCAGAGAGCAACCAAACAAGTCCTTAGCCGTTTTCGCGTCCAGCAAATATCCGGGTCGGATATTCCGATCCAAGTTTGGGTCGGAATATCCGATTGACTGAAAACTGACAGAAACAGCAAAACGAAAACCGCAATATCTTTTTCATCCGGACTCCGATTTCGATGATCTTGGGCTCGTTGGAATCGCAACGAAGAGCTCTCCAAGATTATGCAGAGAAACATCATAGTCCATCATGTGAGGAGGAAACCACAAGAAGAGAGTTTGACCTCTCTTATAAA
The DNA here is from genome assembly GCA_947311845.1 of Poa pratensis. NCBI lineage: Eukaryota > Viridiplantae > Streptophyta > Magnoliopsida > Poales > Poaceae > Poa > Poa pratensis. Next base: position 14,712,182 of record CAMZMU010000050.1, on the reverse strand, counting down.
AGACGAACCGGTAAAACCTCCAACATCAAAAACACAACAAGATATTCATATGAAATCCGTTTTTGATGAACTAGAGCTTGGTATAGGGATGAACACAAGCTCTAAGTTCTCACATAGATAAAAGCCAAATAAGAACCAAGAAAGATGATGAAGGCAAGTATGCAAAGGTTTGAGCTCTCTCCAACTGATACGCTAAAGCTCAATCGAGAGCCCCTCTTGATAGTACGGTGTCTATCCAATAACCCGGTCTCCCGACTAACATGAGACCGGTAAAATAGAAACCCTAACAAGATCATACCTTTGCCTTGCGCATTCCACTTGACTAGATGATGGCGATCTTGATCTTCTCAAGTGGATCACCTTTCCTGATTGCGCTTCGCTTGGTGAAGGTCCACATATTTCTCCCCCATACTCCACTATGGGAGAGACCCTTATTGGCACATCTTTACTTGACCATTATCGGATAATCCGAGTCAGCTGGGACCGGATAATCCGATACCTCAAAAGGGTTGCAAGCTTCAAGCATATGATATCTTCTAGATGCCCATCTTGAACTTGCACATCTCAACCTTGATGACGATCACCACTTGACGTCATCCTTCATGGGCTATATGAAATCTTCATTTGATGCAAGCCCATAGAAAGATACCTAACCACACATAGAAATGCCAACATATATCATGGGTTAGTTCACAAAGCTATATGGACAATTACTTACCATACCAAGAGATACATGATCCCACTTGGTACATCCTGTAGCTTTGTGTGTTGAACAATATCTTGATCAACCTTGTATCTTTTCTTCTCTTTTCAATAGATGATGTCTTGAGGATAACCATGAATGATCACTAATCCTTTTCTTCAAGACATACTTGCAATATGCTCAACTCGATGATCTTGATGCCAAATACTTCATTATATCAATATATTCATAGCATCAACCTTGAATCCAACATATGGAGTTCAAGCATGGTCTATGGACAAACCTTACAAGTACAACTCAATGCAACCATTAGTCCATAGGGATTGTCATTAATTACCAAAACCACACATGGGGGCGCCATGCCCTTTCAATCTCCCCCATTTTGGTAATTGATGACAATCTCTTTTACAAGGGTTTATATAATGAATTAAGCAACCATGCAAATCAACAAGCATGGATGCATGAGCATGAAAGGTAAATGCTTATGACCAAAACAAAAGCATAACACCAAATTCCCTTAAACCCTATAAAACTTCTCCCCCATTGGCATCCATTTCCAAAATGGGCGAAAAATCTTAGAAGGTCAATATAGTATGAGCTCCCCCAAACGTGTGCATTTCTCAAAATATGAGTGAAATCAAATACACATATCCAATGACGAATAGTTGGAGAGAGCACAAACTATATTGAGGATCCAAAGATTGCAAAAGAATGATATGGAAAACTTTTTACAATTCTCCAAATAAAAAGTAAGCAATCAAAAAGATCCAACTAACCAAATAAACACAAGATATTATGATTTGAGCAAAAGAGTGTTTTAAAGAAAATAGAGGAGCTCCCCAATATTTGTACACAATTTAGAATTATTGTATTTGAATACAAGGTGTACAAACATGGAATCCTCACTCCTCCGGTATCCTCTAAAACACAAAAACAAATGAATTCACAAGCTCAATAAGATGCAAATGAAAAACAAAGCTTGTGACATATCCCATGGTGAAGATTATTGGCTTGTAAGACAAGCAAGATATTCACCAAGATGAGAGCACCAAGATGTGATAAAATAGGATATGCACTCATAAATCAAATTCTTTTCGGAGTCACGCCAAAGAATAAAAAGGAGTAAAAGAGGTGACACCGAAGAATTAGGATATCGAGTAAAGATGTAATTTCTCTCATGTATATAAGTTTCTAAGTGTACATGAGATATATCCACAAAGAAACATGTACACATAAAATTAGTTACTAAGGAAAAGAAACACGATATCCAAAGGGAAGTCATAAAATATACACATATGATGTTTGTTTAGGATCATAGCCCATAGCTCAATATTCTCATATTGTATAATAATGAACTTCAAATTCAACCTCAACACAAGCATCACAAATATCACTAAGGGAAAAGGAGATAGTTGGGATGCGTTGAGGAAAGCAACAAGTATCATAAGAGCTACATTGAATTTGCAATAGCTACAACAAAAGCAAATAAATACTTTTCATGCCATGATGAAACCTACACAAGGTTGGATGCTATAAAAGTATGCATGAGGGTGGATACTTGTTACCGAGATGACATGGGTTGATGTAGTAGATAAAATTTATCAACCATCCTAGCTTGGCTCCAATAAGCATGTGGTGAAGACACTTTCATTGTAAATGAGACAAGCATCCAATGCATCTCCATGTACCTAAAACACATTCAAGTAAAATTGTTCCCAAACTAATTGGGTCCAAGTAGTTAGTCAAACTACAATACATAGAAGGAACTCCACATAAATATGTGCATATAGATATGAAATTGAATTTCATGCACATCTTAGCCGATTTAGGATTCCGTGGAGTTTCCCTATATATTGGCACAAAGAAGGAAAGCATGCCATAAAATAAACATGTAGTAGATATGCATGCCTATGACCTTCAATAACCAAAGGAGATACAATTTGGACAAATATAAGAATCAAAGAGGGTCCAAATTATATCAAAGATCCAAATCAAAAATTGATTTAGAGAAGCCAATTGAAACTAAAAGCAAATCAACACATAATTGATAAGATACCAATTGGATAAAGATATCAAAAAGAAAATAAGATACCAATTAATCAATATATAAAAGGACTAGATATCAAATTTCCAAAAGAGATACCAAAAGAGAGAGAGATGTTAATCAACGAATGATATAACCCACTCCCAAAGAGAGATGCCAATTGGGACAAACTCTCAAAAAGAAAGAGCGGGTTCCAACAAATAAACCACACCCTCTACACTTTTCATGATGGTACAAAGTACCAAGCCAAAAAGGTTTGTCTTCCATGAGACATGTCATCGGGATCAAAGACCAATGGAAAGGATCAAATACAAATAGAATATAAATAGTGTTTAAAAAGATACATGATAGCTCTCCCAACAAAAGTGCATTATTTTATGATCTTGTATTTGAATACACAATGCACACACATGGAATCATCGCTCTCAAATATCTATTCAAACACTAGTCATATATCAAGAAAAAGCAATAAGATCCAATACTAATGAAAATATAAGTTGTACTCAATATAGGATAGCTCACCCAAGAATAGTGCATTATCTATAAGTAGCCTTTGAATGCAAGGTGCACAATGATGGGATCAATGCCTCTCCTACACCAAATAAAACACTAGGAAAGTTTGAGTAAAGCAAAATGATCCACAAGAGGTAAGGAAGACAAAAGGAGTTAAAACAAATTAATTTTTGGCAAGAAATAAGGCAATAAAATCAAGAGCCAATATGAAGATGATCTACAAATTTCACCACAATTATGACATCAATTGTCATGGAAAAGGAGTATATGTAGAAATTTCTTAGTGGTGTATTGGATTGATATTCAAGATCATCTTCGCAACCAATAAGCACATGGTGAAGGATAAGATTTAAGCGCGATGCTTATGTAGATAAATGTTCTTGATAGCTTCAAATATTCACGCGATAATGCAAAGCAACTACAAAGAGTGCTTTGAAGCAATCGGTTTCCCAAAGAGATATATGAGAACATATTAGAGGAAAACCTTACCAAGAACATTCATCACAAACAAGATCCAAAGTGTGAGTAAGTAAAAACATTTAAGCAAATGGGAACTTGTTTGAGAAACATGCCACAAAGGAATAAGATAATTAACAATATCAATTCTAGGTGGCAATACCTCACATGTTCACATTGTCTAGGTTTGTAATATGCACATAGCTTATTACTCCCCCATAATGTGATAATCCATTCATTCTCCACAAGAGGCAAGTAAAACCCAACTAGAGATGATTAATGAACATTATAGAATTTGAATTTCTCATGAGAAGGACATACCATATAGAGACTAGATAAAATTGATATATCAACACTAAGTGGTAGTACTCATGTATATACATTTTTAGGATTGTGAAGTGCGCAAGCATATCACTCCCCCAAAATGGGATAGTCCATTAATCTCTCAAAAAGAGCCAATTAAGATATAAGCAAGTTGATACAAAAGGCTCAACACAAACTCACACATACATGGTGTGCAAACCAACATACACATACTTGATTGCTCAAGATAAGTAAGTAGAGAGCACACACATACAAACACTAGCAAGGTACAAAACCAAACACATGCAAGGGTGCAAGCAACTTTCAATGTATATTGATTTAAATACAAGTTACCGCAAGGAGAACATTGGATGTGAGATAGAACAATATATCCAAATGACTTGGCTTGAGAGAATATAATTGATGAAGATCCCTTAATTCTTCATGATGTAGCCAAGTCTCCAATGCCCTCCACAACACCTATTGATCAAGTTTTAGCTTGTTGGTCCCCAACCAAGTTGGGTCCTAAGAGGTTAGTCACAATAGGCTTGGCAACCCAAATGGTTCTTTTCTTGACACCACTTTGAGTACCAACATATTTGGCAAACACATTGCCAACCTTATCCTTCCTAAGAGAATAAACATTATCAATTATGATAGGGTTGGATAAGGTACCACTAGTGCATGAAGAAGCAAAGTGACCCTTCTCACGGCATAAGTAGCAACATTTGCTTCCTCCTTTCTTCTTTGTTGAAGTCTCAACTTGAGAAGGAATAGCTTGATTCTTCTTGGGAAGTGGCCGTTCTTCGACTTGGGGAACTTTAGTTTGAACTTGAGGCATCTTCCCTTGTTGCTTCTCACTAAGAGACTTCTTCTTCAAAGGGCAAGATCTAACATGGTGCCCTTCAACTTGCACTTGAAGCAAACAATCTTGGCCAAATTCTTGACTTGTTCATGGCCCTTCTTTTTCTTGTTATACTTGGACTTGTTCTTGTTATTGGAGTTGAATCCAAGTCCACTCTTGTCATTGGGGCGTCTTTGCACACTCAACATGTTGTCAAGTGTGGGCTTCCCATCATGACGCTTTTCCAAGTCTTTCTTCAAAGAAGTGACTTGGGCCTTGAGCTCTTTTAATTCCTCTACATGGTTAGTATCAACAAAAACACTAGAGGAAGTTGAAGCTTCATTGTTAGAGCAACAAGGCATGGAAAGTAATTCATCACAAGATGTAGCAATATTATGAGTGGATGAATTACTAGGACTAGCACATGGCAATAAAGCATTTTGAGTATAAGTTGTGCCATTGTCCACATGGGTCACAAGATGTTACCTTTAACATAATACCCTCATGAGCTAACTTTAGCTTATCATAGGAGACTAGAAGGTCCTCATGAGAGCTCGAGAGCTTTCATGGCTTTCTTCCAATTCCCATATTTGCTAGATAGCAACTCAAGTTGAGCCCTTAGCTCAACATTCTCCGTCAATATGGATGCTTCACAAGAGATAGAGTTAGTAGCACAAGCATCATTATTAATGGCAATAGGAGAAGGTAACTTAGCAAGCTCTTTTGAGTGAGAAGCTTTAAGTTGCGCATGAGACTCGGTGAGTTTGATGAGCTCACCCTTAACGACCCTAGAGCCATTTTCTAGGTGCTCAAAATTCTCAAGGAGTTTGGCATGTGCATCTATAAGCTTACCATTTGTTACTTTGAAGTCATTAGCCACTTTAAGAGAACTATCATAGGATCCCTTTACTCTAGAAAGTTCGAGAGCATAAGTTTCCTCAAGAGACTCCTTGGTGGTTTGTTCTTCTTCAAGAGCTTCCTTGAGATCGGCGATCTCTTCCGCGTATTTATATTCGCGGCTTTGCATTTTCTCAATTGTGTCTTCATGCTCATCAATAAGTTTATTGCTCTCAATAGCAATAGTCAAGATTTCTATGAATTTAGCATGAGCATCTTTATTCTTAGCAATAGCATGAAGAACCATTTTACCCTTCTCAATAAGGGAAGCATCATTATCATCTTCTTCATTATCAACATCATTATCAACATCATTCTCATTTTGAGATATATTGGGAGTCAAGGTAGAAATTACCGTTGATCCCCTTGCCATAAGGCAAAAGTGTGAAGTGGTTGATGATGATGAAGCAAAACTTGAAGCACCATTCAAGTCCATGTCTTGTTCCATGGAGTGTTCGGTTTCCTCTACATTGTTAGCCAAACAAATACTAGAGGAAATAGAAGTATTTTTATCAAGGGAACAAGACATAGAGAGCATATCATCACGAGGATTAGTCAAGCAATTTGTACATGATATGCAAGGACTATCAACACAAGCATGTAGATCATTTTTGGTTCTAGATGCGTTTAAGTCCAAAGATAAATCATTGCAATAAGATAGAGGTGAAGTATCATCAACAATAAGCTTACTATCATTATTGCAATATCTATCACTACTCACCATTGCATTACTTTGTGGCTTGCCACATGTAGGTGAAGTAGAAGAAGTTGAGAACTCATCACGGCCGGAAGTGGAGGGACAACAATCATCTCCACAATTCTTGGACACATCATATTTATCTTGAAGCTTGGTCCAAAGCTCATGAGCATTCCGAAAAGGAGAGACCGACATAATAACTACATCGCTCAAAGCATTGAAAATCACATTAGAAGCTTGAGCATCTAGATAGGAATTATTCTCATCCATTAAAGATAATCTTTTGGGATTCCTTGGAGGAGAATAACCCCTATCTAGAATTCGCCTATGTATGGGTCAATGACCCGAAGAATATCAAGCATGCGAATTTTCCAAACATCATAATTTGTGCCATCTAATATAAAAGAAGCATTGTGCACTAGTTCACTAGACGACATCTTTACTCTCGAGGCGGTGAAGCCAAAAACGAGAGAACCCGCTCTGATACCAATTGAAAGGACACGGATGTCGCCTAGAGGGGGGGGGTGAATAGGCGATTAAAATTCTTTACGGTTTAGGCTTGAATAAATGCGGAATAAAACTAGCGTTTAATTTATCAAGCACGAAACCTAAACAAGCTAGGTTTACCTATGTGCACCAACAACTTATGCTAAACAAGATAAGCAAATATGTGATAGCAAGATATATTACTTCAAGCTCGATGGCTATCACAAAGTAAATAGCATAAGTAAGAAGCTCGGGTATAGAAATACCGAGGCACTTGGAGACGATGATTTATCCCGAAGTTCACTTCCCAATGGAAGCTACGTCTCCGTTGGAGCGGTGCGGAGTCACAAAGTGATCCCCGAATAGCCGTCAAATGGCACACCGTAATCTCCTTCGTGCCTCTACCAATGTAGAGTGCCACGAACCACTATGGGACACTTGAGGGTGGTCACCGAACCCGTACAAGGATGAGGCACACTCCACAACTTAATTGGAGGCTCTCACCGAATTCCCGGCTCCCAAAGCCACAAGAATCACAAGGTTGGGGCACGTCTCCACAACTTAATTGGAGGCTCCCAACTATCCCGCGAGCCACCAAAACTCCGAGATCAACAAGGACCGTCTAGGGCACTCCAAGTACCCAAGAGGACAAGCTCTAGGGCACCCCAAGTACCCAAGAGTAACAAGCTTCTCAACTTCGATTTCCACGTATCACCGTGGAGAACTCAAACCGATGCAACCGATGCAATGGGCAAGAACACAAGAAGTGCTCAAAATCCTTCACTCTCAAATCCCACCAAAGCAACTAATGCTATTGGGGGGAGAAGAGAGGAAGAACAAGAAGAACACCAAATTCCTCCAAGATCTAGATCCAAAAGCTTCCCCTCACTTAGAGGAGAGATTGATTGGTGGAATGGTAGATCTAGATCTCCTCTCTCTTTTCCCACTAAATGGAGGCAAGAATCATGGAGGGATAGAGAGTTAGCAAAGCTCAAGAAGGTCAACAATGGGGAAGAACACGAGCTGCAAGAGTTAGTCCCTTTGGGGAAGAAGGGGGGCCTTTTATAGGTCCCCACGAAAAAGAGTCGTTGCAGTCCAGAAAACATAGGATTATCCGATTCAAGTTGGACAGGATAATCCGATTGTATAGGATTATCCGATTCAAGTTAGACAGGATAATCCGACTGTATAGGATTATCCGATCCAAGTTAGATAGGATAATCCGACTGTATAGGATTATCCGATTCCAGTTAGATAGGATAATCCGATAAACTCCAGTGCGCAACCAAACAAGTCCTTAGCCGTTTTCGCGTCCAGCAAATATCCGGGTCGGATATTCCGATCTAGTTTGGGTCGGAAAATCCGATAAACTCTAGAGAGCAACCAAACAAGTCCTTAGCCGTTTTCGCGTCCAGCAAATATCCGGGTCGGATATTCCGATCCAAGTTTGGGTCGGAATATCCGATTGACTGAAAACTGACAGAAACAACAAAACGAAAACCGCAATATCTTTTTCATCCGGACTCCGATTTCGATGATCTTGGGCTCGTTGGAATCACAACGAAGAGCTCTCCAAGATTATGCAGAGAAACATCAAAGTCCATCATGTGAGGAGGAAACCACAAGAAGAGAGTTTGACTTCTCTTATAAAAGATGAACCGGTAAAACCTCCAACATCAAAAACACAACAACATATTCATATGAAATCCGTTTTTGATGAACTAGAGCTTGGTATAGGGATGAACACAAGCTCTAAGTTCTCACATAGATAAAAGCCAAATAAGAACCAAGAAAGATGATGAAGGCAAGTATGCAAAGGTTTGAGCTCTCTCCAACTGATACGCTAAAGCTCAATCGAGAGCCCCTCTTGATAGTACGGTGTCTATCCAATAACCCGGTCTCCCGACTAACATGAGACCGGTAAAATAGAAACCCTAACAAGATCATACCTTTGCCTTGCGCATTCCACTTGACTAGATGATGGCGATCTTGATCTTCTCAAGTGGATCACCTTTCCTGATTGCGCTTCGCTTGGTGAAGGTCCACATATTTCTCCCCCATACTCCACTATGGGAGAGACCCTTATTGGCACATCTTTACTTGACCATTATCGCATAATCTGAGTCAGCTGGGACCGGATAATCCGATACCTCAAAAGGGTTGCAAGCTTCAAGCATATGATATATTCTAGATGCCCATCTTGAACTTGCACATCTCAACCTTGATGACGATCACCACTTGACGTCATCCTTCATGGGCTATATGAAATCTTCATTTGATGCAAGCCCATAGAAAGATACCTAACCACACATAGAAATGCCAACACATATCATGGGTTAGTTCACAAAGCTATATGGACAATTACTTACCATACCAAGAGATACATGATCCCACTTGGTACATCCTGTAGCTTTGTGTGTTGAACAATATCTTGATCAACCTTGTATCTTTTCTTCTCTTTTCAATAGATGATGTCTTGAGGATAACCATGAATGATCACTAATCCTTTTCTTCGAGACATACTTGCAATATGCTCAACTCGATGATCTTGACGCCAAATACTTCATTATATCAATATATTCATAGCATCAACCTTGAATCCAACATATGGAGTTCAAGCATGGTCTATGGACAAACCTTACAAGTACAACTCAATGCAACCATTAGTCCATAGGGATTGTCATTAATTACAAAACCACACATGGGGGCGCCATGCCCTTTCAGTAGTGCAGCAGAAGTTTTCCCTTGAAATATGACCAAGGTTTATCGAACCAGGAGGACACGGAGGTTCTTCAGAAGGTTGTCAGCGGCGCAACTGACGTGGAACCTGCACACAACACAAGCAAACTACTTTGCCCCAACGAAACAGAGAGGTTGTCAATCTCTCCGGCTTGCTGAAAACAAAGGATTAAACGTATTGTGTGGAAAACAGTAATGAGTGCAGAAAGTAACAGAGAACAAATGATTGCATTTGGTGGTTTTATCAGTATGAGGAATTGGACCGGGGTCCACAGTTCACTAGTGGTGTCTCTCCATAAAAGATAACTAACATGTTGGGTAAACAAATTACAGCTGGGCAATTGACAAATAATGAGCGCATGACAATGCAATATATGACAAGATGATTATTATGAGATTTAATTGGGCATTACAACAAAGTACATAGACTTGCTATCCAACGCATCTATGCCTAAATAATCCACCTTCCAGTTAGCATCCGCACCCCTTCCGGTATTGAGTTGCAAACAACAGATTATTGCATGAAGTAAAGTGTGTAATGTAAACAATGCAAATGACACGTAGACAATGCATCATTGTTTTATCCCTAGTGGCAACAGCACATCCACAACCTTAGTCGTTTCTGTCATCTCGAGCCCAGATTACGGGAGTCATGAACCCACTATCTAGCATAAATACTCCCTCTTGGAGTTACAAGCATCTACTTGGCCAAAGCATCCACTAGCAACGGAGAGCATGCAACATCATAAACAACATAAATAGATAGATTGATAAACAACTTGCTCATAGTGTCAATATTCATCGGATCCCAGCAAACACAACATGTAGCATTGCAATAAGATGATTTTGATCATGTGAGGCAGCTCACAAGATCTAAACATGGAGGTACAAGGTGGAGAGACAACCATCTAGCTACTGCTATGGACCCGTAGTCCAAGGATGAACTACTCACGCATCACTCCGGAGGCAGGCATGGCGGTGTAGAGGCCTCCGGTGAGGATCTCCCCTCCGGCAGGGTGCCGGGAAGAGGTTCAGAACCCTCCCGATCTAGGGTTGACGACGGCGGCGGCGATGGAACTTTTCGTGGAATATGATCGGTGTTTTTAGGGTTTTCGGGACATCGGGAATATATAAGCGAAAGGGCGGCGTCGGGAGGCAACCGAGGGGGCCACGCCAGGGCTGGGCGCGGGCCCACCCCCTGCCGCGCCCTAGGGTGGCGTGGCTGCCTCGTGGCCCCACTTCGTCTCCCCTTCTGGCTTCTGGAGTCTTCCGATGAGATATTTGCGCACGTTGATTTTCGTCCAATTCCGAGAATATTTTGCGACTAGCCTTTCTGAAGGAGAAAAACAGCAGAAAACAGGAACTGGCACTTCGGCATCTTGTTAATAGGTTAGTCCCAGAAAATGCATAAAAATGCTATGAAGTGTAAATAAAACATGTAGCAATTGGTATAATGATAGCATGGAACATCAAAAATTATAGATATGTTTGAGACGTATCAAGCATCCCCAAGCTTAGTTCTTGCTCGTCCTCGAGTAGGTAAACGATAAAAACAACATAATTTTTGAAGTGACATGCTACCAACATAATCTTGATCAAATAGTAATGCAAAGCACATGAACTGAATGAAGTGATCCAAGTCAATGGTCTATAGTTTGCTAACAAGTAAATAAGGAGTAAACAAAATGAATCATACAAGTGCAAACTTTCATGAATAATACTTTGAAGACAATGGAGCTATAAGAGTTTGCATAAATGTTAGCTCACAAAGCAATAGATTCTAAATGAAAGTGTTTGACTAACACAAAGGAAGATTTAGTTTCAGCACTGGCTTCAACTTTAACATATTTATCTCATGGATATTGTCAAGGCAAAGTAATGCAACAAGTCAAACATATCATATATAACAACTGTTGTACCAAAGTTGACACTAGTGTTTGCTTGTGGAGATAGAAAAAAGTAGGAAAACTGACTCAACAGTAAAGTAAAAGAAAGGCCCTTCGCAGAGGGAAGCAGGGATTAAATCATGTGCTAGAGCTTTTTAAGTTTTTGAAAGCATATAGAGAGTATAAAAATATATTTTGAGAGGTGTGTGTTAGTAGTCAACTAATCAGTAAATAGACAATACTTTAAGTCACAAGTTAACCAGACCTTACAAGAGCGGCTCCCATGAAGGACGTTATTTCTACCAGCGGGTAGATCATCCCTCGTTCTCTTTTGTTTACACACTTATGAACATTGCTTGACTGATTTCTCAGGTGCAAAAAAATGTGAAGAGAATTAATGGTTAAAGTTGTAATTAATTGGGACTGGGCACCCCGTTGCCAGCTCTTTTTGCAAAATTATTGGATAAGCGGATGTATATGCCACTAGTCCAGGTGTAAAGTCTGATCAACAAGTGAAATAAAGACCATCTACCACATCCTCATGAGCTTGTAAACAGTGACACAAAAAGGAGTAGTAACAGTTTTGAATATTTTAAAGGTAGCACATGAAAATTTTACTTGGAATGGCAGGAAAATACCACATAATAGGTAGTTATGGTGGACACAGATGGCATGGATTTTGGCTCAAGGGTTTTGAATGCACAAGCAGCATTCCCGCTTAGTACAGAGTTTAGGCTAGCAAGGTTATTTAAGCAAACACAGACTGTCAACCGGTACAGCAAGAACTCATATAAAAACATGCTTGAAAAATTACAAGACTCCACATTGTCTTCCTTGTTAACCAAAACCTTTCACTAGAAAATATCTAGACTTTGGAACTACCAATGATACAAATCAAATATCAACAAGCTTTACAGTAGTTCTTCACTAATAGCCTTTACTTACATGATGCACAAGTCTAAACATTACTTACTTGGTAACTCAAAACAATTGACAAGTATCAAATTACTCAAGACAGTGATCTACAAAACTTATGTAAGCATTTTATACCACTACCACATGCATAGCATTTTCTGTTCCAACCAAACACCAATCAACTTATTTGAACAACTCTCCAAACAAATATAAGTGAAGCAAGAGAGTAATTTCTTCAAAAGAAACTAATAGCTCTGACAAGAGATATATGAAAACAGAGAGCTAGAAGCTTTAGCAGTAGCTAGACAAGAATACTCAACAAATATAAGTGAAGAATAGGAGTATTCTAATGAAAAAGCGGAGCGTGTCTCTCTCCCAAACAAGAGTGCTAGGATCCAACAAGTATAGAGCAGCAAACAAAAACAAACTGAAAACAAAAGCACACTGACGCTTGATACGTCTCAAACGTATCTATAATTTCTGATTTTCCATGTTGATATTATACCAATTGTTACATGTTTTACATACACTTCATAGCATTTTATGAATTTTCTGGGACTAACCTATTAACAAGATGCCACAGTGCCAGTTCCTGTTTTCTGCTGTTTTTGTATTTCAGAAAAGCTATTCTGGAAATATTCTCAGAATTGGACGAAACCTGGACAGGACCTCCTATTTTTCCAACACGTACACGGAGTCCAAAGGAGAGACGGAGGCGACCGAGGAGGGCGCCACACCATAGGGCGGTGCGGCCCCACCTCCAACCGCGCCGTGGTGTGGTGTGGGCCCCTCGGGTCGCTCCAGCCGCCACCCTTTCGCCTATTTATTCATCTTCACGGGAAAACCCTAGACACCCGAGCCATTATCCACGAAAAGTTCCAGAGACGCCGCCGCCGTCAACCCTAGCTCGGGAGGGTTCAGAAGCTCTTCCCGGCACCCTGCCGGAGAAGGGGAATCATCACCGGAGGGCTCTACATCACCATGCCTGCCTCCGGAGTGATGCGTGAGTAGTTCATCTTTGAACTACGGGTCCATAGCAGTAGCTAGATGGTTGTCTCTCCACTTTATGCTATCATGTTTAGATCTTGTGAGCTGCCTATCATCATCAAGATCATCTTATTGTAATGCTACATGTTGTGTTTGCTGGGATCCGATGAATATTGAATATTATGTCAAGTTGATTATCAATCTATCTTATATGCTATTTATGATCTTGCATGCTTTCCGTTACTAGTAGATGTTTTGGCCAAGTAGATGCTTGTAACTCCAAGAGTTAGTATTTATGCTAGATAGTGGGTTCATGCCTCCGGTAATCTGGGAGAGTGACAGCAACTTCTAAGATTGTGGATGTGCTATTGCCACTAGGGATAAAATAACCGATGCTTAGCTTAAGGGTGCGGCGTTAGGTCTAATGCATTTGTTTACATTACGCACATTACTTAATGCGATTATCCGTTGCTTGCAACTTAATACCAACGGGGAACTCGGTATGACAACCTGGAGGTGGATTATTAGTCATAGACGCTGTTGGATAACGGTCTATGTATTTTGTCGTAATGCCCTGATACCCACAAGTATAGGGGATCGTTGAAATCTTGAATGTGTAAGTATTAGTATCGATCCCACGAGGAGTAGAAGGTATAAGTATTTATCCTCTCAAATAAGAGTGTCACTTCTCTTATTATCTATGCACTAGACAAACTAAAATGATTAAATGATGCAAGTGTTTTTGGGTTTTTGGCGTAGAGTTTGCAATAAAGTAAAAAGCTGAAAATAAAATATGACAAGTGAAAGCTCTCAAAGAGAGAAAGCCCAATCCTCTATGCAGCGAGAGGACAAGCTCAAGTGTGTTTTTCTTATAAGTGGAGAACGTTCCCAAGGGCTACCTAGACTTCATGGCATAAATATTTCTAGAACAACAAGGTAAACATTTTGTCAAGTTTTAATCTTCTTTGGACGGAGCCATAATTAGGGAAAGCTAAATAAATAAACTAAACCCCCTTATGATGGTTCTTATGGCCAAGTAAATGACTGCACAAGAGTTATTAAGACATAGAGTCCCACCATAGCCTTAAACTCTAAGGTCCCCGATACTAATACCCTCATAATGCAACTTCATGATTCGGTCTCAGGTTTACATGTCCTCCCAAGTCTCCCTCACTCCATTACACTACGGTGTTCTCCTATGAGCCCATATAGGTGAAGTGATGTGCAGTCGACGTTCGCACAACACCATCATAGAATTACATAAAAGATAAAACTAGACAAAATACCAACACATGTCATATATAAATCATTGCCAATTCATCCTATGCCCCAGGAACATGAGAGAACTACTCACAACGCAAAGACATGATATGATTCAATGGTATAAGTGATACAACACAATCTGAAAATATAATCTCCCCACAAAACAATGACAAGTAGCAATTCACAAACATGTAGAATAGTACTTAGACAATAGCTAGGGTTCAACAATCTCAAACTATGAGGGGGATGAAGTGGATCACGAAGATGGTGATGGAGATGGTGCTGGTCTTGACGGTGGTGTTGATGGAGACTCTGGAGGGGGATGGAGGAGCCTTCCGGAGGTGATTCCGGCGGCGTTTCCCCCCTCCGATCTCTCCGGCGACAGCCTTCTGTCTCCTGTTTCGTGGTTTTTGTGTTTCTCCGCCGCTCCTCCGAAAGCCGTCAGGGGACTATTTTTATAGTCGTTTTTAGGTCAAGACGAGGCACGGGACGAAGATCGACGACATTGGAGCTCGAGGCCCAGGATGGGGGTCCCACGCGGCCAAGGAATCTGGCCGCGTGGGCCCACTCTTGGCCCTCGGGTCTCCGTTTGTTCGCTTCCTTCGCTCCCACGCTTTTTCCTTCCAAAAACTGATCCCCGTAAATATTAGGTCATTTGGACGTCGTTTGGGTCCCTGAAACATCAAAATATAGAAAATAGGGTTTTCTGCCAGTGCAGGGTTAATTCCAAATAAATGGGGAAACTGTGAATTATCCCCAAAATCATTATAAAACATAAATATAACCCATATATGATGCAAATAAGTTGGAATATCAAGTAATAAAATGTAAAGTTCATGTATGCATTTTACATGCATCAACATCCCCAAGCTTAACCAATACTCGTCCTCGAGTATGAAGGTGATAAAACTAACATGGACTTTGCATTTTAATACTATCAATGGATATCAAAGATGATTACTATTGCTACATAGAGTCAAATGATTCATTCTTCAAAGGAGTAGCAATATACAAGATAGATTATAAAGTGATATCAAATATTCAATGAAAGGATGTTCAATGATAATTCACAAAGTGTAACATAGAAGAAAGTACTATGGACCAAATGTATGCATAATGAAAAGTAAAAACATCCTATAATGGTCATAGAGTATTCTTAAAATCTGAATATAAAAGGTGGACACTTTGGAAAGATATATAATGAGTAGAGGTAAAACATGCATAAGTTTCATCTAACTTCCAAATGCTTCTACTTAAGTTAATGTTTGCAATGTGGTATTCATTGGTGTCAAGCTCTCATTACCCCTATCATAGCATCTTGAATGGTTAAAGTTTAAAGTGAAAGCAAATATGAGTAGTATGCTTGACAAAGTATGGGTTGAATGTCTCATGCCCCGTGAATACGAGTACCTACACCACGGTGTTACTCAACTTGGGACACAAAAGCAAGTTCAAGTTAAGGTCATTGTAAGTAATATAATAGCGTCATCAAGAGCGTCAACTGGGGTACCTCTTGTCCCAGGACATGGAACAAGCCCATGTCAAAATGACAAGACAAACAAACAAAATGAACAATCTCACACCCTTTTTATTTACTATTGGTATAGCTTTTTATTGTGGGGTGCATCACTGAAGGTTCACCATAGCATGTAAGTAAATTTCCACCATGAATGATGCATGGCTTAGATTAGCGGCCCAGGCGTCTCTCTAGCCATTTATACAAACTCATTAACTTACTAAGTTTCCGCATTTATTTGGCACCATGATAAGCATCCATAAACAAAAGTACATGATATCAACAAAATATAAAGAGCACGTTGAAAGCTTGCCATGTGACAGCACATATGAGCTAACTCCCAACCAAGACTCTTGTCAAGCTCACAACTTCATAATTTTAATCACAATGGTTCATGTTTATTAAGTGCAATAAAAGTAAAGTGTGCATCAAGTTCGTGAGAGCTTTTTAACCAACTTTTCCCATAACAATCAATAACATAAGCATTTTAATTCAGAAGTATAGATAATACAAAATAACATGATAAACATACTCGGAATAGCATAAAGCTAATAGGTAGATATGGTGGACTCACTGGAAAAACTTTGGTTGAAGGTGTTGGAAAACAAGTTTTTACTTGTTGGAATTTTGGGCTAGCAAGAGGGAGAAAGTTGACCGTCTAAATGCATGCATAAGTGTCCATAGAACTAACCAATCCATGTTAAACAAAGTAAAGTAACATTCAGCATCAAAACATGAATAAAAGATAGCTCTTGATAAAACACTTGCAAATTAATACTCATTAAAAAGCACATGAATCATGCAACTATATGTATCTTTTTGAATCAACTCAAACATCCCTTTCCCAATCTTTTTAATAGCATCCAACTTAATTCAACCCAAATTTCCAGTAGCTCTCTCATATATAAATGATAGTGGTGGTCTCAAGACAAACAAAAATCAAACCGAAATAAAAAGCAAATAAAAGACGCTCCAAGTTTATGCGATAAAGTGCATTGATCGAAAAACAGAAGTTAGACGTGTGCAAACCGAGAGTGTGTTGGTCCAGTGGGGTTGTCTTCACATCCCCAAGCTTATGGTCTTCACCATCCTTGGATAGCTCTTGGTGCATCTCCTCTAATCCCTGTGAAAAAACTTCAAAACACCGTTTCTCCCATTTCTTTTCTGTGGGGTGACATTAGTAGTGATAGACAAATGAATTGCTTGCTGCATAAAATCCTTAAACAAAAATTCATATGAATGTCCAGAAAGTGTATAATGTTGTATGCCTACTTATAAACTCAATTGGATCAAAAAGATTCAAGTTAAAAGTTCAAAGAATGCATCAAACAAAATGGGACAGAATCTGTCCAGAAAAACAGCAGCAGCAAAACGCATTTTTCTACCCTACTTAAATATGTCGAAAAAATCTGAAAAATTCATGCTTACAGAGGATGAAAAGTTGCAACTACAGTTCAAATTTCAGCTCATTCGGAGTTACAGAATAGAATGAAAAATCATACCGTGCACAGATTCGTGCTGGAATAAAATCTCCGAATACAATAGCAACTTTTTCAACCAAAATGGGTAAAACTTGGCACTTTATTAAAAATTCAGAAACAAAACTAAAAACTAAGTCTCTTGTTACAGCAAGAGGACACAAAGAAAATCAAAAATAAAAACAACCGGGTTGCCTCCCGTAAAGCGCTTTCTTTATAGCCATATAGCTAGGCTTACTTACTTGGTATCAAGATGGTTGGAGTGAGGTGGCTTGGCATCCCCAAGCTTGAATTCTTGTACTTATTCGAAATATGTAGGGTGAGCCCAGGGGTAACATCCCCAAGCTTGAGTGTTTGTCCCTCTTGATCTTTGTTCATCACCCTCAACTCTTCCACTTGAAAATTTCTTTACACAAAACTCATCATAAAACTTGATTAGAGGGTTAGTGTCTCCATAAATTAAATCCACATAGGTACAGCAAAGACATATCATGAGTTGATTCTAAACATTAGCTACTGTTACTATGGTTGTGTATTGCTCTTTGATCAATAGAACCACACAAAACACAAGTAATGAGAGTAATGCAAAATAAAGACAGAATCTTGTCAAAAACTGGACAGCCCGTAAAGAGTCAATTTTTAGAGGCACTTACGTTGCTCAAATCAGAAAACTTTGAACTAATGAAATGTGTAATAATAACTGAAGATTGCTGTCGTAAAATTTCAGGTCAAAATTCCTTTTCTGTGATTTTTAACATTTTTCGCAGTGAAGCTTAGGAATCTGTTTTCTGGACAGCCATGATAGTTTTAATGATGCTCACATAGGAACAAGAATTGAAATGCAAAAGAGAGCATCAAGAGAAAAATATGAAACACTTTTAAGTCTAACCCACTTCCTATGCATTGGGATCTTGTAAGAAAATAAATCATTGAAACACAAAGCAAGTAGCATAGGAAGATAAAACAAGAGCAATTTCAACACTTTGAACTTAAAGAGAGGAAACGTAATAATATGAAATGTTTAGAACCATGTTTTCCCCTCTCATAATAACTTTCAGTAGCATCATGAATAAATCCAACAATATAATTATCACATAAAGCATGTCTTTCATGATCTACAAGCATAAAAGTATTAATACTCTCCACATAAGTAAAATCATTCTTATTAGTGATAGTGGGAGTAAAACATTCATAACCATCATTGTAATCATCATATATAGGAGGCATATCATAATCATAATAAACTTTATCCTCAATAGGTGGACTGAAAATATCACATTCATCATTGTAATCATCATAAATGGGAGACATAGTATCATCAAAATTTTCTCCTCTATAGTGTAATCAAGAGAATTCAAAAAAAGTAGGACTCTCATGAAGAGAGTATTGTCACAAACAGCAAGTATATCATCTTTATCCTCACAAAATTTAGTAACAAGTTCTAAACATGGAGGATTATCAAGCAAAATAGGACCATCATCTAGAGTACTATCATAAAACATGTCTAAACCATACTCCTCATCATTTTTAAAATTATTATCAATAATTTCTCATTAGGCAGGTTGATATTCCTCCTCATCATCAGAATCATAAAAGCAAAGTTTATCATCAACAAAATTTTGAGTGTTACCCTCATCCATAGGTGGTGAAGGTGGAAGTTTCCTCTCTTCATTCTCTAGTTGTTCATCATTTCATCATCTTCTTGGGGTTGCATGGGCATCCCCAAGCTTAGGTTTTTATCCTCTTCTTCACATTCTTCCTCTTCCAAGCTTATGTTTTCATCATCTTCTTCCTGCAAAACATCAGTACTTTCTTGGGGAACCTTGCCCCTCTCATTATAGTCAACAACATAAATATTTTGAGAGAACTTGGCTATGCAATGTTCAAGAATAGAAGTGACCTTTCCTTCGAATCTCTTAACTCTAGGGCAAGTTTTATTTTCATTAGCAAAGGTGTGCAATTCATTAGATGCATAATAAGTAACAAATTCCTCTACTTGTTCCATCCCTAAATGAGTGTAATCATAAGTATGGTAAGATGCTATGACACGTTCTTCATGGAACTTACATTGAAATTCAAAGTGTCTATCAGTATGTTTAA
This sequence comes from Poa pratensis, assembly GCA_947311845.1. Taxonomy (NCBI): domain Eukaryota; kingdom Viridiplantae; phylum Streptophyta; class Magnoliopsida; order Poales; family Poaceae; genus Poa; species Poa pratensis. Next base: position 14,692,355 of record CAMZMU010000050.1, on the reverse strand, counting down.
AGCAACAAGTTTTATTATCATGGAATAAAAGCCACTCTCCAGCAATATAATTTAAACTTTCCATGAAATCTTTTAGTATTTTCCGTTCTGTTGACTCTCTAAATTCCTCAGCAATTTTAGAAGCTTTCATGTATCCATAGTAAAAATTCATTATCTCCGGAAGAGTTTTTATGGTATTTTCCATTTTCTAATTTTTTTGGTTTTGATATATATAACTGAAAGTAAAACTAAACTAAATGCAAAACTGAAAGTAAACTAGAGTATATGCAAAACTGAAAATAAATATCTAGTGCAAACAAGAATAAAAACTTAAGCGCTACACTCCCCGGCAACGGCGCCAGAAAATGTCTTGATACCCACAAGTATAGGGGATCGTTGAAATCTTCAATGTGTAAGTATAGTATCGATCCCACGAGGAGTAGAAGGTATAAGTATTTATCCTCTCAAATAAGAGTGTCACTTCTCTTATTATCTATGCACTAGACAAACTAAAATGATTAAATGATGCAAGTGTTTTTGGGTTTTTGGCGTAGAGTTTGCAATAAAGTAAAAAGCTGAAAATAAAATATGACAAGTGAAAGCTCTCAAAGAGAGAAAGCCCAATCCTCTATGCAGCGAGAGGACAAGCTCAAGTGTGTGTTTCTTATAAGTGGAGAACGTTCCCAAGGGCTACCTAGACTTCATGGCATAAATATTTCTAGAACAACAAGGTAAGCATTTTGTCAAGTTTTAATCTTCTTTTGGACGGAGCCATAATTAGGGAAAGCTAAATAAATAAACTAAACCCCCTTATGATGGTTCTTATGGCCAAGTAAATGACTGCACAAGAGTTATTAAGACATAGAGTCCCACCATAGCCTTAAACTCTAAGGTCCCCGATACTAATACCCTCATAATGCAACTTCATGACTCGGTCTCAGGTTTACATGTCCTCCCAAGTCTCCCTCACTCCATTACACTACGGTGTTCTCCTATGAGCCCATATAGGTGAAGTGATGTGCAGTCGACGTTCGCACAACACCATCATAGAATTACATAAAAGATAAAACTAGACAAAATACCAACACATGTCATATATAAATCATTGCCAATTCATCCTATGCCCCCAGGAACATGAGAGAACTACTCACAACGCGAAGACATGATATGATTCAATGGCATAAGTGATACAACACAATCTGAAATATAATCTCCCCACAAAACAATGACAAGTAGCAATTCACAAACATGTAGAATAGTACTTAGACAATAGCTAGGGTTCAACAATCTCAAACTATGAGGGGGATGAAGTGGATCACGAAGATGGTGATGGAGATGGTGCTGGTCTTGACTGGTGTTGATGGAGACTCCGGAGGGGGATGGAGGAGCCTTCCGGAGGTGATTCCGGCGGCGTTTCCCCCCTCCGATCCTCTCCGGCGGCAGCCTTCTGTCTCCTGTTTCGTGGTTTTTGTGTTTCTCCGCCGCTTCCTCCGAAAGCCGTCGGGGACTATTTTTATAGTCATTTTTAGGTCAAGACGGAGGCACGGGGACGAAGATCGACGGCATTGGAGGCTCGAGGCCCAGGATGGTGGGTCCCACGCGGCCAAGGAATCTGGCCGCGTGGGCCCACTCAACTTGGCCCTCGGGTCTCCGTTTGTTCGCGTCCTTCGCTCCCACGCTTTGTTCCTTCCAAAAACTGATCCCCGTAAATTATTAGGTCATTTGGACGTCGTTTGGGTCCCTGAAACATCAAAATATAGAAAATAGGGTTTTCTGCCAGTGCAGGGTTAATTCCAAATAAATGGGGAAACTGTGAATTATCCCAAAAATCATTATAAAACATAAATATAACCCATATATGATGCAAATAAGTTGGAATATCAAGTAATAAAATGTAAAGTTCATGTATGCATTTTACATGCATCATGCCCACATGAATATCATAGTAATCATCATGTCATATATATGCATTGTCATGCGCTCAATATTTTGTCAATTGCCCAGCTGTAATTTGTTCACCCAGCATGTTAGTTATCTTTTAGGGAGAGACACCACTAGTGAACTGTGGACCCCGGTCCATTCTTTTACACTGATAATACAACCAACTGCAATCATTGTTCCTTTTCATTTTCCGCAATTAAACACTATTTTCCACACCATACGTTTAATCCTTTGTTTTCAGCAAGCCAGGAAGATTGACACCCTTCCTGTTTCGTTGGGGCAAAGTAGTTTGATTGTGCTGTATGCAGGTTCCATGTCAACAACCGAACTCCCTTCCACACGCAAGTACTTTATTTTGGCACCGTTGACAACCTTCAGAAGTGCTTCCTGCTCCTACTGGATCTGATAACCTTGGTATCTTACTGAGGGAAACTTGCTGCTGCACTGCTTCATACCTTCCTCTTGGGGTCTCCCAACGAACGTGTGTCCCACGTCATCAAGCAATTTTTCTGGCGCCGTTGCGGGGAGCAAGAGGATTTCTGCAAGGGGGGTTTCATGCTTCCAATCTCTTTACTTTGTTATTGTCTTGCTTAGTTTATTTTTATCTAGTCTTGTTTGCTTTATTTATCAAAAACACAAAAAAATTAGTTACTTGCATTTACCTTATTTCGGTTTACTTTCTTTTTATTTCATCATGCTTCTCCCTAAGTTTACTTTAAAAGATATACCGGTGGGAAGTGGGTCTATCATTGGAAGAGATAACATTGAAGAATTCTTTAGTCATGTTAGTAGACTTAAAGATTTTGAAGACAGATCCTTGGTAGAACTTGCCCCTAATTATGAAATTGCTGCTGCCTCTTTGGTTCACATGTTGGAAGCTAGGTTTGTTAATCTTAATCCTATAATGCAGCAAATGTTTCTTAAACTTCATGATATGAAAGAGGGTGAAAAGAAAGATTTTGTTTTAGAAACTCTTCTTAAAGAATTTGGTGATGTTGCTGGGGAGGCTAGAAAAGTTTTCATTCGTTATAAGATGCTTGGCTATTTTATTGATATTGCTAATACACTTGAGAAGCTTGAAAAAGATAGGCTTAAGTACACTAATGAACCCAATTATGAGGGAGAAGTCAAAATACCAATACCTTTTAAGCTTGTAGGAATGCATGAGGCACTAGAAAAGAATTTTGATTGGATTGTTCCTGAAAATTTATTTGATGAGGATAGTGTGCCTAAAAGTAATGAAAGAGGAGTTTCTGAAACTTATATAGATAAGATACAATGCATTGTTGAGAAAACTTCCAACCTTTCTATTGATGCTTCTTCACTTGGAAACACTTGATTCTTACTTTCTGCGCCTAGCTGAAAGGCGTTAAAGAAAAGCGCTTATGGGAGACAACCCATTATTTTATTTCTGCAATTTTTCTTTTCTTTTTGAGTCAAGGAGTTGTTTACTTCTGTAACAATTCCTTTGTATCTTTATTTTATCGCATTGTTGTGCCAAGTGCCTCTAATAGGAAGATGATGCTAGATTTGGATTTCTGCGCAGGAACAGATTTCTGCTGTTCACCGTTTTAATTCTGTAAAATCACAGAAAAATTATTTAAATCTGTTTTTGTGCGTGATCCTCAGATATGTACGCATCTTTCGTTAGTTTAAAGTTTTTCGATCTGAGCAACGTAAGTGCCTCGAAAAAATTCGTCTTTGCGGACTGTTCTGTTTAGACAGATTCTGTCTTTTATTTTTCGCATTCTCTCTTTTACTAGTGTTGAGTGGAATTCTTTTTTAGGGTGAAGAGCTTCACATAACATCAGTGGCAGTAGCTAATGTTAAAAGTAACGGTCATGTTTGTGTCCTTATAGAACATGTGAGTTTTTGATTGTGCACTAACCCTCTAATGAGAATTACTTTGAGTTTGGTGTGGCGGAAGTTTTCAAGGGTCAAGAGAGAAGGATGATATAATGTGATCAAGAAGAGTGAAGAGCTTAAGCTTGGGGATGCTCCCATGGATCACCCCAGCATATTTCAAGAAGACTCAAGCGTCTAAGCTTGGGGATGCCCAAGGCATCCCCTTCTTCATCAGCAACTTATCAGGTCATCTCTAGTGAAACTATATTTTAATTCTTTCACATCATATGTGCTTTACTTGGAGCGTCTGTGTGCTTTTATTTTCAGTATTTTATTTTTCTTATGGTCAACTTGATTGGACCCTAGCATTCTTGATTGGGAGAGAGACACGCTCCGCTTTTTCATATGAATACTCCTATTCTTCACTTATACTTGTTGAGTATTCTTATCTAGCTATTGCTATGCTTTTAGCTCCTGTTTTGCATGCATCTCTTATTCAGAGCTGTTAGTTCTTTTAAAGAAAGTACTCTCTTGCTTCACTTATAATTGTTTGGAGAGTTTATGTTGAAATAAATTGATTGGTGTTTGGTTGGAACAGAAAATGTTGCATGTGGTAGATGGTATAATGGAAAAAGCTTACATATTCTTGTAGATCACTGTATTGGATAATTTGATACTTGTCAATTGTTTTGAGTTATCAAGTAGTTCATGTTTAAGCTTTTGTATCATGTAGTTAAAACCTATTAATGAAGAACTACCGTAAAGCTCGTTGAAATTTGGTTTGCATGATTGGTATCTCTAAGGTCTAGATATTTTCTAGTAAAAGGGTTTGGTTAACAAGGAAGACAGTGTAGAGTCTTATAATGCTTGCAATATGTTTTCATATAAGTCTTGCTGTGTCGGTTGATATCCTGTGTTTGCTTCAAATAACCTTGCTAGCCTAAACTCTGTACTGAGAGGGAATGCTTCTCGTGCATCCAAAACCTTGAGCCAAAATCCATGCCATCTGTGTCCACCATAACTACCTATATGTGGTATTTCCTTGCCATTCCAAGTAAATTTTTCATGTGCTACCTTTAAACTATTCAAAATTATTACTCCTATTTTGTGTCAATGTTTACCAAGCTCATGAGGACGGGGTGGATGTCTTTATGTCAACTGTCAAACAGACTTTACCACCGGACTAGCGGCATATACATCCGCTTATCCATTAATTTTGCAAAAAGAGCTGGCAAATGGGGTGCCCAGTCCCAATTAATTACAACTTTAACCGCTTAATTCTCTTCACATTTTTGCCCTGATTTATCAGTCAAGCAATGACAAACAGTGAAATATCTGCATGTGTAAACAAAAGAGAAGAGGGATGATCTGCCTTGCTGGTAGAAATAACGTCCTTCATGGGAGCCGCTCTTAAAAGTCTGGTTGGCAGGGGTCATATTGTACTTTCCATTTTCTGATTCGTTGACAATTAACAAACACCTCCAAAACTTATTTTTACTCTCTATATGATTTCAAAAACTTAAAAAGCTCTAGCACATGATTTAATCCCTGCTTCCCTCTGCGAAGGGCCTTTCTTTTACTTTTATGTTGAGTCAGTTTTCCTACTTCTTTCTATCTCAGAAGCAAACACTAGTGTCAACTTTGGTGCAACAATTTTTATATGCTTGTATATTGCACTTATTATATTGCTTTGTGTTGACAAATATCCATGAGATATATATGTTGAAAGTTGAAAGCAATTGCTGAAGCTTAAATCTTCCTTTGTGTTGGTTAAATACCTTTTACTTAGAATCTATTGCTTTATGAGTTAACTCTTATGCAAAACTCTTTGATGCTTGTCTCGAAAGTACTATTCATGAAAAGTTTTTGCTTATATGATTCAGTTGTTTGCTCATTATCTACTTGCTAGCAAACTATAGACCATTGACCTGGATCACTTCATTCATAACATGTGCTTTACAATACTATTTGATCAAGATTATGATTGTAGCATGTCACCTCAGAAATTATTTTGTTTTTATCGTTTTACCTACTCGAGGACGAGTAGAACTAAGCTTGGGGATGCTTGATACGTCTCAAACGTATCTATAATTTCTGATGTTCCATGTTGATATTATACCAATTGTTACATGTTTTATATACACTTCATAGCATTTTTATGCATTTTCTGGGACTAACCTATTAACAAGATGCCACAGTGCCAGTTCCTGTTTTCTGCTGTTTTTGTATTCCAGAAAAGCTAGTCTGGAAATATTCTCGGAATTGGACGAAACTTGGACAGAACCTCCTATTTTTCCAACACGTACACGGAGTCCAAAGGAGAGACGGAGGGACCAGGAGCGCCACACCATGGGCGGCGCGGCCCCCCTCCCCCGCCGTGGGTGGTGTGGGCCCTCGGGTCTCCAGCCGCCGCCCTTTCGCCTATTTATTCATTCACGGAAAACCCTAAACCCGAGCCATTATCCACGAAAAGTTCCAGAGACGCCGCCGTCAACCCTAGCTCGGGAGGGTTCAGAAGCTCTTCCCGGCACCCTGCCGGAGAGGGGAATCATCACCGGAGGGCTCTACATCACCATGCCTGCCTCCGGAGTGATGCGTGAGTAGTTCATCCTTGGACTACGGGTCCATGCAGTAGCTAGATGGTTGTCTCTCCACTTTATGCTATCATGTTTAGATCTTGTGAGCTGCCTATCATGATCAAGATCATCTTATTGTAATGCTACATGTTGTGTTTGCTGGGATCCGATGAATATTGAATACTATGTCAAGTTGATTATCAATCTATCTTATATGTTATTTATGATCTTGCATGCTTTCCGTTACTAGTAGATGCTTTGGCCAAGTAGATGCTTGTAACTCCAAGAGTGAGTATTTATGCTAGATAGTGGGTTCATGCCTCCGGTAATCTGGGAGAGTGACAAACTTCTAAGATTGTGGATGTGCTGTTGCCACTAGGGATAAAATAACCGATGCTTAGCTTAAGGGTGCGCCGTTAGGTCTAATGCATTTGTTTACATTACGCACATTACTTAATGCATTATCCGTTGCTTGCAACTTAATACCAACGGGGAACTCGGTATGACAACCTGGAGGTGGATTATTAGTCATAGACGCTGTTGGATAACGGTCTATGTATTTTGTCGTAATGCCCACATGAATATCATAGTAATCATCATGTCATATATATGCATTGTCATGCGCTCAATATTTTGTCAATTGCCCAGCTGTAATTTGTTCACCCAGCATGTTAGTTATCTTTTATGGAGAGACACCACTAGTGAACTGTGGACCCCGGTCCATTCTTTTACACTGATAATACAACCAACTGCAATCATTGTTCCTTTTCATTCTCTGCAATTAAACACTATTTTCCACACCATACGTTTAATCCTTTGTTTTCAGCAAGCCAGGAAGATTGACACCCTTCCTGTTTCGTTGGGGCAAAAGTAGTTTGATTGTGTTGTGTGCAGGTTCCACGTCAACAGCCGAACTCCCTTCCACACACAAGTACTTTTCTGGCACCGTTGACAACCTTCAGAAGTGCTTCTTGCTCCTACTGGATCTGATAACCTTGGTATCTTACTGAGGGAAACTTGCTGCTGCACTGCTTCATACCTTCCTCTTGGTCTCCCAACGAACGTGTATCCCACGTCATCAACGCTCCAAGAAAAGTATATATAATGTGAAGAAATAAAAATATAGTCTCACTAGAGATGACCTGATAGTTTGTTGATGAAGAAGGGGATGCCTTGGGCATCCCCAAGCTTAGACCTTGAGTCTTCTTGAATATATTGGGAGATCCATGGGAGCTTCCCCAAGCTTAAAGCTTTTCACTCTTATGATCTTATAATATCATCCTCCTCTCTTAACACTTGAAAACTTTCTTCACACCAACCAACACTCAACTTTTTCTCATTAGCGGTTAGTGCATCAAAACAAATAATCTCACTTGATTCTGTAAGGACACAAATTCATAAGCAATCATTTTCAAACATAAGCTACTGTTACTAGGCTTAAGTGATGCTCTTCACAGCTTTAAAAGAAACCACTCAACACTTGTAAAAGATAAATGCAAAACAAAGACAGAATCTGTCAAAACCAAACAGTCCGTAAAGATGATTTTTTCGGACACTTACGCCTCTCAAATCGAAAACTTAGTCGTACGAAAGCGTACATATCGCAGGAACACGCAAATTTTATTTGCAGATTTTTGAAATTTTTCTGATTTTCTACGGCGAGAAACGTTGACTTTCCAGAAATCTGTTCTTTGTGCAGTAATCCAAATATAGGTACCATCTTGTCATAAGAGACTTTTCTGGCACAAAAAAACAGCAAA